>CM077005.1:30975586-32178920 GCA_039090855.1 Macrothele yani | reverse complement strand
GAATGTAGGGCAGTTTCCATCTGCCAATCAATTACTGACCCTTCCTGACATTCTAGTGCCAGAGTGGGTGAGCTCTTTGCCGAAGGCGTCGTATGACAATCGGACTGGAAGAAATGTTTTTAAAGCAAATTTTTTCCGCTTTTCAATATAAGTGAGTGAAATTTTGGCTGTGAATGAGATGTTACAGCAAAAAGTTCAGTTTTAATTTTCACCAGAATCCATTGAAAACTTTAGAAGTTACACATTATTTTATTTTTTTCAATTTTTATTACTATCCATCCATTAATTACTTTTTTTTTTTAATATAACTGCAGTTTTTTCCTTTCCAAACAACAGTTTGGAGAAGCGTTTATTTACTATTTTGGAGAAACGTGGAGTTTATTATTATTTTTTCAACTTCAGAAAAAGGTTTATATATATATATATATACACTGACGGAAAAAAATCCCAACACCAAGAAGGGGTTGTGTTAGATAAACGACAGTTGGTAGGCGGTGAGAGTACATCTGTAAGATGACGTCTATGCAAATTTCGCGCTCGGCGCATACGTGTGGCGCTAGTAGCGCCTCGAAACATGCAAAGCAGGTTTGCTGTAAATACGCGCTGTAACGTTCGTGAGCATTAATTATCATTGAGATTCAACGTAGTGTGTTGATGTTAGTCAAGAATGCCTTTAAGAAGATGAAGAAGCCATTATCAACAGCTCACGGAGTTTGAACGAGGTTGTGTAATAGGGCTACGAGAAGGTGGATTTTCTTTCCGCAATATTGCAGAACGACGTGGCAGGAATGTAGCCACTGTGCATGATTGTTGGCAGCGGTGGTCAAGGGAAGGTACTGCCTCAAGAAGACCGAGTTCCGGCCGGCCACGTGGCACTACTGAGAGGGAAGACCGCCGTGTATGGCGTATGGCCGTGGCACATCGTACTGTGTCTGCGGCAGCAATTCGAGCTGCAGTTGCCACCACAGTGACATAACGAACTGTTACAAATCGGTTACTTGAAGGACAGCTCCAAGCCAGACGCCCTGTAGCGTGCATTCCACTTACTCCAAACCACTGCCGTTTGTGACGTCAGTGGTGTCAAGCTAGAGCTCATTGGAGGACGGAGTGGAGATCTGTTGTGTTTTCTAATGAAAGCCGGTTCTTCCTGGGTGCCAGTGATGGCCGTGTGTTGGTTAGAAGGAGGCCAGGTGAGCGCCTGCAACCAACCTGTCTGCGGCCGAGACACACTGGACCTACACCTGGAGTTATGGTCTGGGGAGCAATTTCCTATGACAGCAGGAGCACTCTCGTGGTTATCCCACGCACCCTGACGGCACAGTTGTAAGTCAGTCTGGTGATTCAACCTGTTGTGCTGCCATTTATGAACAGCATTCCAGGGGGTGTTTTCCAACAGGATAACGCTCGCCCACATACCGCTGTTGTAACTCAACATGCTCTACAGTGTGTCGAGATGTTGCCGTGGCCTGTTAGATCGCCAGATCTTTCTCTAATCGAGCACATATGACATCATTGGACAACAACTCCAGCGTCACCCCCAACCAGCATTAACCATCCCTGTATTGACCGACCAAGTGCAACAGGCATGGAACTCCATCCCACAAACTGACATCCAGCACCTGTACGACACAATGCATGAACGTTTGCATGCTTGCATTCAACATTCTGGCAGTTACACCGGTTATTAATGTACCAGCATTTCACATTTAAAATGGTTCTTCTCGCGCTTACATTAAACTGTGATCTTGAAACCTTAATCGATTAAATATGTTACTTATACAAATGTATTGCCACCATTTCATTCCTCTACAACTATTTTTTCGTGGTGTTGGGATTTTTTTTTTCCGTCAGTGTATATATATAGTGTTTGTCATCAAGACACTTTTTACCTCACATTACTGTGAAACAGAATCAATGAAGACAGCAGTATATGTCAAAACAAATGTGTAAGTATCAGGCTCTTTTCTTTCTTCCTTCCTTTTTTTTTTTTTTTTTTTTTTTTTTTGTTGGAGGTTTAATGACCCACGTTAGTAACTCAGTGAGCTACACTGGTGTTCAAAATTAAGAGAATTAGCACATTTTGTCGATTTTTACAAAAAGTATAGAACCAGAAGGACAAATTATGCCGCCGAATAAGAATGCAAATTTGCAGTGTCAAATATGTAAGTGTACACGTGCGTCTGAGCGGAGCTGTGACAGCAGAGGGCATGAAAAGCACACGCGGCTTTTTCCGCGATTAGTTCACTCGTACTCCTCGGCGATATTCGTTGTGTTTTTTTGCAGGAGTTGGTTCAATTTCACAAACAATCAGATAAAATGAGTTGCCACAAACGTATTGATGACGGAATGAGGTGGAGAAACATCGGTAGATTGGAGGCAGAGCAATCGCAAGAGTAGGTTGCTACAGAGCTCAATGTAACGCCCAGTGTCATCTGTAATTTATGGAAACAGTTTAAGGACACCAGATCCATATCGAGAAGGCCTGGGCAAGGTCGTCCAAGAGCCATGATGGCCAATGAAGATCGTTATTTGGCACTTTCGGCGAGGCGCCACACGACTGCTACAGCTACACAGCTATCTCACGAGCTGCATACCGCCACTGGAACCTGAGTTTCAAGGGTTACTGTTTCCTTAAGGCTTCATGAGAGAGGGCTTTTTGCCAGAAGACCCGCTCACTTCAGCACACAAAAGAGTGTGCTTAGCATGTTGCAGGCAACATCAGCCTTGGACCAGACTTCAGTGGGGTAACGTTCTCTTCACAGACGAATCATGATTCAGCCTGGACACTAATTCTTGATGTACCTTCATCTGGAGAGAACCCGAGACCCAATACCTTTCTTCCAACATCCAAGAAAGGGACCGCTATGGCAGTGGAGGTGTCATGGTCTGGGCAGGCATCATGTTGGATGGCCGCACACCTCTCCATGTGTTTGACAGAGGCTCCCTGACTGCTGAGAGGTATAGGGATGAGATCTTACAGCCCTATGTTCGACTTTTCAGGGGTGCAGTTCGCCCTCAGTTCCACTTTATGGACGACAACGTTCGTCCACATACAGCTCACCTGGTCGACGATTATCTTGAAAGTGAGGATATTTGCCGGATGGATTGGCCAGCCAGATTGGCAGACCTAAACCCTATCGAACATGTCTGGGACACTATTGGGATGGGCAAGTGCAGCTCGCCATCCCATTCCGAGAACCATCCAGGAGCTGGAAACTGCGTTGCAGCAGGAGTGGGACTAACTGCCACAGGGACTCGTCAACTGCCTCGTTTCCAGTATGACGTCGCGCTGTGAGAGCTGTATATGTTTTGTTTCCAGTACGACGTCGCCCTGTGAGAGGGGACCATACCCATAGATGCCAACCTCTAAAAGTAGTTTTCAGTAACCAACATGTTCATTTTTCAGTAATTTTCAGTAACAATTTTTTTTTCAGTAATTTTCAGTAACAATTTTTTTTTTCAGTAATTTTCAGTAATCCAGTCTACAGCGGCAAATTTGGGTATTTAACACTGCAACAAATTTTAATCTGTCAGAACTATTAACAAAATAATAATAATACAATAAAAAATAATTTGCTGGTGGGAAAATTTAAAATACTGTGAACCAGAAAAATATAATAAATTACCTCCAGACATGAAGAAAACTTATTCCTTGGAATGTTGGCCAAATTATTATGATAAACTGGCTGCAGTTGCCATTTTGGCCTTCCTTAGTTTACTTTGCAAAAACTTCTTCTGATAGCATAGTTAGTTCACTGTGTGCAATGCTGTTTATTTTTTCTACTAATAAAGAAGACAGCCCATGAGTACTTAAATTAGGTCTGAATTCATTCATGGTTTTTTTCAAAATACTGAAAATTCTTTCTGTACTTGCATTGCTATGAAAGACTATTAAAATCATTTTCATAATTTTGTTTAATGATTCATACTTCAACTAGCCACTTTCATTTTTCATTAAAGAAATTCTGTGCCACACTTCATCCATTCTCCCAGAAGTAACAGCACAGTTAAATTTTTCAAACTGGTAGTGAGCAAATTCAGATTCCACCTTGTCAGATTCTTCTGGTTTCAAAACTGGAAACAGGGAACACATATATTGGACTGATGCAAAAGAAACACTTTGCCTTAATGCTACATCTGCAATTTCAGCAGGACTCAGAAATTCATCATTAAGTGGAAATTTTCTTAAAATGTAATTGCAGCCTGCCTTGTAAAATTCCCTTACCTCAGAATAAAAAGTAGCCACTGTGTCTTCACTCAGATCTGCAGTTGTGCCTATATAAGATCTCGCTTTTGACCCAATTACGAGATCACAGTTTTCTTTTTGATTTCTCCTTCTTTCAAAATTTCCATCTGCAAGAGATGTTGCTGTCACATCAAATGCTGATGGCTTGATAAATTGTACAAGCAATTCAGATAACAGACTATGAAGTTTTCTTTTTAATATATGCACAAGCGGAGCTTCCTGCTGTAAGAACACGTTAACAGATGTAAGCAAAGGAAGAGTAGCAGATAAAAAAAGACAATACAGTTTAGATGAAGGATTTCCAATCATACTTGCAAGGTTCTTATACTGTGAATTAGCTTCTTCATTGTCACTGAAATAATGTTCTAGAGCCTCCCACTGTTCTAAAATTCTGTCAATGGATTCCAAAAGTGATAACCAGCAAGTATTGACATGCTTTAGAATTTTGTTTGGTTTAGTACCACAAACAGCTTGACTCAGTTTTAGATTGTGTTTCCTTTTTGAACTTTTCTCCAAAAAGGTACAACTGTATCAGAAACTGCTCAACATTAAATCCTTTCAAGTTGAGTAGCAGATTTCTGTGCAGTAAATTTACTAAATGGCATGAGCATCGCTGCACTATGATTGCAGGCTGAACCTTCTTTATGTGAGAAACAACACCTTTTACTTGACCTATCATAGTGTTAGCATTGTCACAGGAAAATGACACACAGTTGCTCCATGAGATATTTTTTTATACAAACTCAATTGTTCAAAACGTTGATATTCTTTCACCTGTATTATTACTTGATTCAACCAATGATAACAAAACAGTTGAATTTTTCCCTATTTTTTCCTCAAAATATGTTATTGTAATAGGATACAGTTTATTTGCTTGAGCATCATTACTTCCGTCCGTAGATAGAGAAAAAGGATTTTTTTTAACTTCAGATATGATGTTACTTGTAGAAACACTGGCCATGTGCTGAATTAGTGCAGTAGCCTTGGTTCTTCCGCACGAATATTTTTTTGCGATCGCTGAATCGGGAAACATGGCTTAAAATAACGGTTTTTCAAGCCTTCAGTTTTCGGAAATTTATCCAACATTTTCAAGCTGAAATACAAATATATATTTAGGGAATAAAATGATATCTAACAATACTGGGTAGAGAAAACATCACGAGACAAAAAAAATTACGATTACCAGAGAAATCTTACCTCAGTCTACTTTCCGTTTTCGAAGGATGAAAATCCGTCCTCTGACGGAGAAAACTACCCCGCCCCCGCCGCCACCAATCCTCCTAAAATTTAAGTTCAGTTATGCATCGATTTCGTACATGGTCCAAATGATAACAAAAAAAGCGGAATCTCTCAAATAAGCGTGAGAATCTCGTCGCCGAAGATTACGGGGAAATTTTCGGGCGGCCTAACTTCCGTTTTCGGAAATCGTTGCCTACAATTTCACGCTGAAATTATGCAATGAAATTATATTTAAGAATACTGAACGAAGCAACATCGCGAGAGAGAAAAAATACGATTACGGGAAAAATCTGCACTTCGTTTAACCTCCGTTTCTGAACGTTTAAAAGGACAAAACAACGTTCCCAGACGGAATACGTACTCCCCCCCCCCCAACTAATATCCCGAAAATTTCTTCACTTTTGCATCGATCTCGACGAAAATGACAAAAAAAAAAAAAAAAAAAAAACCGGAGGAGGCTCCGCGAATCCGCGGAAGAATCTCACGTATGAATTAACGGCTGAATCGATTCGAATGTCGTAAGATAACGCTAAAATATCGATGACTGGTAAATTTTAACTTTTGGCGCAAAATTAGCACAGATTTCGTCGAAATGGCGCAAGAAGAACGTTTTGGCGAGGGCTGGCGCACTTGGCGCAGGTCTGGCAGCCCTGAATTAGCATTTAATTTTTTTCCCCAGAAAAACTTGAAGAACCAACAAAAATTTTTAAGTTGATGAAAACTTGCTTTCTATCTCAGAAAATTAAATCAAATGGCGATTTTCCGTAATTTCAGTGGTGTTTCCGTACTTCCGTAACAGCAACCAAAAATCCGTAAAATTATGGAAAATCCATACTAGTGGGCATCTATGCATACCCCATATTAGTCATTTTATGTTCGATCTTGCAACATGGATTTTGGACATTCCTGCGCTGATAAGCCTTACTGACGATCATGAGTGTGTACCATGACTGTTGTATGGTATAATTTTTTCTCTTATATAACTATGTATCCATACCAAATGCCATTAAAATGTGTCCATTAGTTTTTCAGAAATTTGACAAAATGTGCAAATTCTCTTAATTTTGAACATCAGTAGGGCCACTGGTCACAGGGAAGGGAGAGAGCCAGTGCCGTAAAACAAATACAGCATCCGTGCCTTACCGGGATTCGAACCCGGACTCATCTCGGACGATTGGTTGAAAGCCAGCACTTAGACCACTGGGGGCGGCTTTCTTTTTGCTGATAGGAGGAGAGGAAAAGTATGAAACTGATGACTGTGATGCCACCTTGCATAGATGCAGAAAGAAAAAGATTTCACAGGCGGCTTGAAATCTTTTTCTTCTGCGTTGATCCAAGGCATTGGTTGACGGAATTATCAACCATTGTAATGGCTAGTTATCGGCAAAAATCGGGAGAATTTGACATTCATTTGGAGGGCGGGAGGAAAGGCTGAAAATCCGGAGTCTCCCGCCTAAATCTGGAGAGTTGGCACATCTGTACTAGTCTATTGTTTGCCATCTAACACCATACACAGACAAGAAACAATTCCCAAAAATCATCTGAGTTTTTGCTAAACATTTACATCTGATGCTAGCAGATATTTTCAGTTCAATGGCAAAGTGATAAAACGCAAATGTTTCAACATCACACATACGGGCATGTTGTACTTAGATGAATGGCACAACGGTGGAATTTAACTCTTTCTAAGTGGGCAGGGTAGCTTGCATTTACCGCACATGACTTTCAAATCAAATTCTTAAGCCATAGTGGCTGCAGTGCTGGCTTCTAGTGGAATTAATTTGTACATTAACTTCAATATGAATTATAGATTCTTCTATTTTTTTTGCTATTATTTTATTTGGTTTCTTCCCATTTCTTTCACCTCTCCAGATATTATTATCATTTTGAATCAACATCTTTCAAGGTTCAGGTAAAACAGTTGGGTCATTATTATACCTTTTTATTTTTTCTATGGTCACTGTTTCTTATATTCTGAGTTCATTTTTAGTTCTATGGGAAATACATAGCTTTATCTTATCAAGTTCTGCATGCGTGATGTTGAAGCATTTGTGTTTTATCACTTTGCCACTGTTTTGAAGGTGTCTGCTAGTGTCGCATGAAAATGTTTAGCAACAACTCAATGATGAATTTTGAGGATAGATTCAGTCTCTATATGATGTTAGATGACTGCTTCAAGATTGACTGATTTCAGTAACTGACTTTCATATATTACTTTTTTAACCCTGATCCTCAGACAACAAATACCCAAAACCAACCAACCCAATTTGCATTAGTAAATAAATGATGAAGGCAAAATATGCAGCACATCAAGCAAACTGCATCCAGTTTTTAGTTTTCTGCTCTTATTTTCCACTTTAAAATATTAGCAGCATATATGAAATTTCTATGAAACGAACAAAAAGCAACAATAGTGTTCTCTCTAGATTTTTTTTTTTTTGCAGCCAGGCAGCAAGAACTTTTAGCTGGGTGGTACTTTTAAAGACCCCTTGTCCAATCAAAAAAGAAAAAAGAAAAATGTTTTCGTTAACATTATTATACATACTTATGAAACATCTTTAGCAGTGTGGTAGGCATTAATGTATCATAACATGATAAACAGTTAGACAATTGTACAAAAACGGTTAAAAAAAATGAGTATTTACTAACAAATTATATTCGACACAGATTTCTTCTTTTTTTTTTATACAGATTGAAGGTTTAACAACCATGATAAGTGACTCAATAGACTATAAGCAGTCACTTGTCCCTAATTTAGAGCCACTGGTTCCAGGGGAGGGAGAGAACCAGTGCCGTAAGACAAACACAACATCGTGCCTCGCTGGGATTTGAACCTAGACCCTTCTCGAATGAATGGTCATAAGCCAGCGCTTAGACCACTGTGCCTCCAGGGTGGTGACACAGATTTCAGCCAGTTTTCATCAACACTGATGGTGTATGTGGGAATAAGTTTTCCATTCTTACTATTATGTGCAATGTGAAAACATTCATTAAAGGAAATTTAGCCGGGCAGCAGACAACATTAAGTGGGTGGGTCATCCAGTAAAAAGGCTCTCAGGAGAACACTAGACAACCAATCCATTCTGATAGTGAATGAATGAAATTTAAAATATTTGTGGTTCATATGCTTTTTCAATCACAAAATTCCAGGACTTTTGGATTTTTTTTCAGGACATACAATCCAAACGCTCTTACTTCAAAATATAGTGAAACCATAGATCTGTTCAACCTGTAACCTACAACAAACAACTTTCTACATGCTAGGGCAAACTTAATACAAAATGCAGAATGTTAAAAATGATGTTCGCTGCAGCTAATCAGAAACTTAGAATCACAGGTAAATACTGAAATCCAAAACTGTCACTGAAAATATGACTACGTTTAATATCTACTAAACTTTTACATACAGTATACAAAATTTTATATAAATCTGATTCTGAGAAAAATTAATTTTTTTACTTTGGCTTTAGTTCAATTATTGAAGCAAATTACAGAATAAAAAAACCATAAAACTCAAAAATATATAGGTATGTGGCATTACTCTTGAAATGCTTTCATATACCACACAATCAATACATTTATATTTAATTATTTTGAAATAATGCTTACATTGGAAATTTAAGGGTAAGGAAAGGTAAAATATTTGGAACTTTTTCAAAGGACCAAAGGGATTGTTTTTTCTTAAACACATAATTATGGAAGCAAGTATTTGTGTTACATTTTATTTAGGAAAGGAATTTTCAACATAATATTGATGCTGTAGCTATGTTTTAAATTTTTTGCCAGCAAACACAATATGCACAAAAATTTCCAACGTAGAATAATGGGAAAACCAGTCCAAGAGCTGTGTGCAACTAGATTAATTAATGATCAAGGCAATTTAACTAGGCATGATTAAAAAACTAATTATAAAAGATGCAAAGTGATTGGTTAGCTCAGAAAATACTAAAAGACAACTAGATTTAAGTTTCTGATATTGGAAAGCAATCAGATTTTATGGCAAATTTTTATATAAAGTATTCATTAGAAAATTTCAGTAAAGGTCAAAATACCCCCCACACACACACACACACACACATAGAATTCAGCTATTTACTTCTACCAGTGGCCAAAAAAACATTCCCCATAGCAGAAGGAAGGTATTAGAGACAAAAAGATTTTTAAATCGAACAGTTAAAAGAAGAAATATAGAAGGAAACATGATATAACTCTATGCCTTTTAGTGGAAGAATTTTGCATAATAGAAAAGTTGAAAACAGGCAAAAAGCATTCTTCATAACAAAAGCTATGCTAAGGAAAATTAACTTTTCAAATACATCTCCCAGAAGCAGAGATAGCAGAAACGATTTGACCTTTATAATCCCTATGGGGAAAGTTGTACATTATTTGAAAAGGATCTTCTTATTGTAGCAAACATCTTATTCACTCTCTATCTTTATTATAGTGAATGGCACACAGTAAAAAAAGAAATTCCTCAATAGGATTTTTAGAGGTAGAGATAGGCTGCAAGTGGAAGTACACACCACCACCTAGTGGCAGAATTGTGAACCACAAACCTCCTCAAAAACAAACCTAAAGTGTTCCATAAGGTAAATGATATCTGGTGTTTAAATAAATTTTTAATCGGACATTTAGAAGTACAGATATTGAGAAAAATATATTAAATATTTGCAACCCCTAGCGGTGAAATTGTGCATTATTTTGGGAAGAAAATACACATAAGAAGTTTTCATAATTAGTAGTATCTAATCAAAAGAATATTTTTCAATTGGGTTTTTAGCCCCGTAGATATTGCTGTAAACGGAAACATGAGCTTAGGCCCTCTAGTGGCACATTTATGCATTAATAAAAACTTGAAATTATTTGAGAAACATTTCGCATCAAAAATATTCTCCAACAAAGATAGAATTTTTTAAATTGGACTCCTAGAACCAGAGATATGGACAAAAATAAGACATACGTGTATGCCCCCTGGTGGGAAAACTATGTATTTTAAGCAAGAGGTATTCTCAAAGAGTTTTCCAAGGTGAGTGGTATCGGTTCACGGAAGAATTTTTTCAATCGAATTTCCAGCACAGATTTTGTTGCAAATACATCAGAAGCAAAAATAAACACTTACACACCCTCTGGTGGCCACACCATTCTTTACCAAAATGGGAATTTATATGCAAAATATTTTCCCTCAAGAGCTGTATCCGACGCAGGAAAAAATATTTTCAAATCGGATGTTTAGAAGCGGAGATATTGAGAAAATCACAATTTACCTTTACACCCCTAGTGGAAAATTTATGCATTATTTGAAAAAGGGACTGTAACTAAACTAGTCTTTGATATAAATGTCATCGAAAGGAAAAAGAATGTTTTCAATTGGATATTTAAAAGCAAATATATGAAATAAAATGCATTTTAAATTCGATATGATCCCTATTTGCACCCTCTAGCGGCGAAGTTGTGCATTGGAAAAAAAAACAGAACGAATGGATCATCCTTCTCACATTTTAAGCTTCCCAATACAAAAAAATTTTGAAACATCGTGCAGGGACAAAAAGGCTGGAATGGATAAAATTCCAGGACATGTAATAGAATTTCAGGACATTTCCAGAACTTCCAGGATGCGTATGAACCATGAATATGTGTATAAGGCTAGTGTGCTTATACAAATCCCTTTCTGTTCCCATTGTTTCTTAGAGTAAATCTGTTGGTCCAGTTAACATGATGTCATTTGACATGAACATTTTGCACAATTGCAATGGGCCAAAGAGCATGAGCATTTGCACAATTGATTATATTTTGTTAGTTGTAGACTGAGTTTAATAACTTAGTAAAGTAAGGAATGCCTACCCTTTATATCATGTATTTTGGGATTTTTTTTTTTTTTTACATTTTGATAGAAGTGAGTAAAACGTTACTTGTTTAGCATGCTGGCATATCCACTGCTCATCCAAATCTGGACTCTTTTTGCCTTTAGAGGTCACATCCTCACTCTTTTTTTCCTTCTGCTTCACGTCACCTGCTTCTGAAACCTCATTTGGTTCATCCTCTGTCTTTAGTGGAGCTGGGCATAAACGAAGAACCAGATCTCTCTGAGTAGTGCACTAAAAACCAATTAAGAAAACTTTAGGTCAAAATATACAACAGATTTATAACATATTTACTTATTGTGAAACATAATAAATCTAATAAAAGTTTTTATGTAAAAACTACCATTTGAATGAAGTGAAAAAAGATAATCCCCAGTCCCCACTGTCAAAAAAACTAAAACAAAAAAATATTAATCTGCATTGCTGGTCTTATCAAAAGAATGCCATACAATACTGCTCTATATTTATGGCAAAGCAAAGAATATGTAAGTTTTTGTCATAAATACGGAGCAGTATTGCCTGACATTCCCTCTCTTTTCTCACAAGTACATGAATTGTCTTTTTTTTTTTTTTTCCCCATTTCATTTAAATGACAGTTTTGCCATGGTTTCCTTTAAGGAATCTTAATGAATTGCTGATTTTTTTTATTTTCTTATATGCATACATAAGTAGGCATACAAAACTTGGTTGTAGAGCTTTCGGAAGAAACTACGGCTTTCAAGAGTAATTTATCATCTTGTCTTGAAACAAAAGTTGTCCAACTAATGCATCCTTCCAGTTCTTATTTATGGACCCAAGACATAGATTTTCAGTAAGAATTTCAGAGGCTACAAACAACTCAAAGGAGCATGGTGAGATGCAAGCTTGGTATGACCATCAAACATAAGAAAAGAAACAGATGGATTAAGGAAATGACAAGAGCTGATTACATCATAATCAAAGTAAAGACTGTGAAGTGACAAGACTGGACATAAGAACCGACTGGCACCTGAAATACTAGATTAGATACTTAGGAACAAGAAAAGGCCCAGGAAACCATGTGGAAGATGGGTGGATGAAATTCGAAAGCATGCTAGAGTGACCTCGAAGAGAACACTGTTATGTTGCAGTACAGAATTATGCACACATCATCCTGATTAAGGCTAACCCTTGTTACCATTTATTTTACTACTACAACATACGCACATACAGATAGGTATTAGATACAGACTACTAAACTTCACTCCTCCACATCACTGCTCCGACTCTGGCTTCCCAGTCGCGCATCACCGTCACCAGTCCGTACAAGTAACGCCATCTAGTAGCATTGGACACAACAAACGCTCAAGATAAAAAGTTGTGGAAAAGTCTTTGGGAGGCTTTCATCCAGCAGTGGATTGATAATGGTTAATGATGATATAAATATAGCCACTTGGACAGCCCAAAAGTAATGAAGGTCTGCCACGTGGCCTAGGGTCGGGCACTCCTCACTATGATTACTGCATGCATTGCGCATTACCACTGCAGTAGAAACGAATCTCTAACTGACACACACATCCACTGTTGCATTTATTGGGTTGTCGGAAAAGTCATGACATGTTTTGGCACCCGATGGCAGTTGGGTGGTTTTGGAAGTACTAGAGGCATGCACAGCTCTATGGCATTTGACAGGTGCCAGTTCTAGCTGCAGTCTAAACGGAATAGTGAGCGATTTGGTTGATTTGACATCAAGTTGAAGATGGAAGACCAAATTGTGCATTTTCGCCATATTTTACTTCCGTAAAGGGAAGAACGCACGTCAAGCTTGTGAAAAGTTGCATAGTGAACGGTGATAATGCTCTACAAGAACGTCAGTGCCAGCGGTGGTTCGCAAAATTCCATGCTGGTGATTTTGACCTCAACGATGCTGCTCGATCCGGGAGGCCAACCGAGGTTGATGACAACCAATTCAAGGCATTGATCGAGTCAAACCCACGTTACACGACATGAGAGATTGCAGACATACTGCACATCCATCATTCAAGTGTTCACGACCACCTGAAGAAGCTGGGATACATAAGCAAGCTTGATGTGTGGGTTCCTCATGAACTCAAAGAAGCTCAATTGACGGCGCGTATAAACATCTGCGATATGCTCATTAAACGTGAGGAAAACGATCCTTTTTTGAAGCAACTGATAACTGGTGACAAAAAGTGGATTGTGTACAACAATGTGCTGTGCAAACGGTCTTGGTCCCGACATACTGCTTCGCCTCAAACGACATCCAAAGCACACATTCATCAGCGGAAGGTTCTGGTCTCAGTGTGGTAGGACTTTAAAGGTGTCGTGTTTTTGAGCTCCTACCACAGAACCAAACAATCAATTTGAATGTGTATCGGCAACTGGACAGTTTAAACGAATCCATCATCCAGAAACGTCCAGAGCTCGTTCATCGTAAAGGTGTTGTGTTCCATCACGACAAAGCGAGACCACACACAAGTTTGATCACCCGCCAAAAATTATTGGAGCTTGGGTGGGATGTGTTGCCACACCCAGCAGACGCGCCTGACCTTGCGCCGTCAGACTTCCACTTGTTTCGCTCTCTTCAACAGTCCTTGCGTGATATAACGTTCAATTCAGATGAGGCTGTAAATCAGCACCTTGTATAGTTTTTCGCCACGAAAGATAGGTCCTTCTATGAACGATGCATTCTGCAGCTCACTGACAGATGGCAAAAGGTTATCGAACAAAACGGGCATTATATCATTGATTAATCTTTTTCTTTCTATCAACACATTACCTTTGCAAAACATGGGTAAAATACGTCATGACTTTTCCGACAACCCATCTACAGTACATCATATCGCTCTAGCTCTTCGAAATATGTACACGATGAAACTCCGAATACCCCGTGCCCTTGGATTTAGCCAAAATATAAATCATGGAAGTAGTCTTACTTTTGTCTTTAAAAAATAATAATATAGTGATAATCATACAAGCTGTTCACCTGGCCAATAATCAAACCAACATGAGACGATCTGCAGGACACAAGATTGCCAATGCTTTCTTGAACTTCATTATCGAAAGTAATAAGTCTCCCCATGATCACAGTCGTTGTCAATTACACGAAGCGCATCATAGGGGTTTCTGCTACACTCAAAATAATTTAAATTACATAAAATAGAACTTTATCTCCTATGAATGTGGTCGGCTGTTGACGACAGACGATGTGCACCTAACAGTTACAGTTAAACTTACGTATGCGCTGGGTGTTTTTTTTTTTAATAAGACGATGATGAGGCCTATAGACTAAGATTTGTGCCTCACAGCAACTAGTTGGCCATGCGGAAATAGCTAAAATATCTCCTGATCACTAAGACTCTTGAAGATGCACTACCAGCCACGGAGGAGAACCTCCTTGGACCAGCACGTGAAGTCACAGTAGCAGCACAAAAGTCCATCAAAGGGGCACGCTCGTGAGAAGGAAGGTTAGAAATGGAACGTCCTCACGGAGAAACGTCTTGAGAGAGTAATAAATTTCTCCAAGGCCCGAACTTTACGTTTTGCCACGAAAGCGTCCCGAAAGTCCAACAAAGAATACATTTCAGCACAGACGGAAGTTGAGGAAGGAGGGGTTGTCACTCCAAAACAAACCCTCCGATATGCACTGTACGCAGGGCAGGAGAGGGGGAAGTGAGGAACAGTCTCAGGCCCGGAGCCACAGAAGCACATCGGGGAAGAACGTTTTCGAATCAGAAAGAGGTAGCTGCTTAAAGGTTCCGTGTCCGTGCGTAATTTTTGAATTATGATTGCTGAGGAACTTCGATAACAGTGTTCGCTAGGCCATCTGTGACGGAAGCTGATGAACGGATATAGCTCTGCCCACCCGGACGAAAAAGGCCAGGCCCTCAGCATGGCCCCGTCGGGTGGCAGCGTCAACGGCCTTATTCGCTGGAAGACAAACATGAGCCGGGCACCAAACGAGCACAATGTCCTCGTAGAAAGAACGGAGGCGTTGAAGAGAATCATGCAGAAAAACGATAATGCCTTGAGATTCGCGATTTAATGCCAACAAGGCCTGTAGAACAGAACGACTATCCGTAAGCAGCAAGAGGCCACCGCACGGGCCGGGAGCAAATTCAAGCGCTGATATTAGGGCCCACGCTTCAGCCGAGAACACTGAGGAAATAGTCGAGGAGGAGAACGAACGGCTGGATTTGTTCCGTGGAAAAAATGCCCGATCGCCACCAAAGAGTTAATCTTCGAAGCGTCAGTAGCAATGATGTGGGGCGACGCTGAGAACTGGGCCAAGAACACCCCAAAACAATGTCTGAGAAGCATCGGATGCAGATATCGTTGCTGAAAAGGGAGACCCGAGCAAATAATCGAATAGCAGGGTGCAGACGAAACAGGAGGGGCCGGCAGAGCCTGAAGAAGATCGCTGTTGAAGAAAAACGGCTCCTGTCGGAAGCGACTGAGCACGATTCCAAGGGGAAAGCCATGGGATCTCCAAGCGTAGAATGACAAGGCGTCCTCTTCCAGAAGAAGATGAGCGATAGGTGAACGCTGATTCATCGACAAGTGGCGGTACAAAAATCGGACTGTCAGGAATGTGATTCGAGAACGCACGCTAACGATTCCACATTCGGCATGCAAGACCGCCACAGGCGTCGAACGAGGGAGGTAAATGGCTGCACGGAGTGCATGGTTGAGCAGAACTTCTAGAGCGTCGTAGAGATAGGTGGGGGAGGCGAACAAGACCGGAGCCGCATATTCCAGAATAGGCCGAATTACAGCAACGACAAAGGCGAGAGCGTTGGGGAAGCCAAGACCCCACCGGCGATGACAAACAACTTTAACAGCAGACAAGGCTCGGAAGACTGACTTCTTGACGTGCGTGCGGTGTGAAGACCAGGTCAGGGGGAGTTAAACCAGACCCATAGAATCTTGATGGAGGACTGCCAAGTCACTGAGTCAGAGCCCAGCTGGAAATGAGGGGCAAGAGACCGGCGCTTACGAGAAAAGTCAACCGCGAAGCTTTTAGAAGGAGAGAGACGTGAATCCCAGAATGCCCACTGAGCAATGGAATCCAAAGAGGATTCCATATAGCTAAGTGCCGCCGACCGGTTGGGACTATAGGAAACAATAAAAATATCGTCTGCAAATAAGAAAATATGCGCATTCGGATGACAGCAATAAACCACATCATCAATGTATAAGTTAAAAAGGATAGGTGAAATGGAGCTACCCAGAGGAATACCTCAACAGTGCGGAAAGGAGGAAGAAACCGTTCCCCACCAACGAACGCGAAATCTGCGCCGAGCAAGGTAGTCAGCCAGCCAACGGAGAAGACGACCACGAACACCCAGAGACGCCAATTTACCTAGGAGAGCAGGATGACAGACCGAATCATATGCCGCCGGATGGTTCAAAGACACCAGAAAAACATAATTATGTCTAGCTCGAGCCACCAGAAGAGGACGTTGGATCGACAGAAGGCATGCCGATGTGGAACGTCCTGGCAAAAATGCGAATTGCAGCTTGCTGATCCGTTGATGAGAGAGAATGAAGTCTGTTAGGCGAGAGACCAGGACTTTTCCCAAAATCTTCGAAAAAACTGAAGTGAGAGTGATCATTCGGTACAATGATAAGTCGAGAGCAGGTTTGTTAGGCTTCTTTACTGGAATCTCCCAGGACTCTTTCCAGCATGAAGGATGAACGCCGGCAGACCAAAAGAGGTTAAGGAGGTCAACCAGCCAAGACGAATTCCACCTCCATATACGTCTCACCAGTTCGTAAGTACATCCATCAGGGCCGGGTGCAGAGCGTCGGGGCGATCCATTATTAGCCCCGACAACTTCACCGGCAGTAAGTAACGCATCCATCTCAAGAGAAGAGTCATCATGGTCAATAGAAAAGGAGTGCACCGAACAGCCAGAGGCTGTGGAAAAGAGTTCACCAAAGGCCGAAGCCTGCTCCGCCGGATCAGTAACAAGGAAATCGTCAATCCGAAGCAGCAGGTGATCCGGGCTCGAACCAACATGAGATTTCAGACGGCGCAAGAGGGAGAAAACGAAGCCAGGCCTCGAGGTGTCGTTGCATTGTGCCTTCCAGTAGGCACGTCTCTTAAGAGTGAGGAGGTGGAGAAGATTCCGTTCTTCCTGCCGATATAATGACCAAGCGAAGAGGCAGCCGGATGACTTGGCATAGCAAAGAAGGCGGCGTTTCTAGCGAAGCCCCTGAGCACAATCAAAGTCCCACCAGGAGACCAACGTCGACGCTGACCGCTGGGCCGACGAGAAGCGTGGAGAATCAGGGAAATGGCGTCCAGGATCAGAGCGGCACCGTCAGGGGTGGAAGAAAGTTCACCACGGATAATCTTCTGGATAGAAGGCCAAGCCACTGACCAAGCAACTGGTTGCAGACCCAGTGAAGGAGGGGGAGGGGAGCCAAACATCTCTGCCTCCAATGTTGTTATGACAGGATGATGGGTGCTACTGTAGAGGTCACTATCCACAGACCAGGAGCAGTACGGAACCAGCTGAGGAGAGCACATGGTGAGGTCCAAAACAGAACAACTTGACCCCCTGCAAAAGGTAGAAGCCCCCGAGTTTAGGAGACAAAGATCCTGCGAGCAAAGCCAGTCCACGAACTTAGTACCTCCCCGGCTCGGAGAAGCAGAACCCCAGCTAGGGTGATGAATATTAAAATCCTCAACCACCATACAACAATCAGTGAGCAGTTGTTCGATCCGTCCAAGCAAGAGCGCCGAGAGGGGAGGAGAGGGAATGTATAAATTAATAATCCTGAGCGTGGTGTCGCCAGAGAAGATATCCGTCGCAAGAAGCTGCTCGTTCGAATCCGAGCTGAGTCGCCCCGGTGGCGCAGTGGTCTAAGGCGTTGGCCTCTGATCATTCGTCCGAAAGGGGTCCGGGTTCGAATCCCGGTGAGGCATGGATGTTGTGTTTGTCTTACGGCACTGGCTCTCTCTCCCTTCCCTGGAACCAGTGACCCTAAATTAGGGACGGGCGACTGCTTATATCCCATTGAGTTGCTCACGGTGGTCGTTAAACCTCCAATCAAAAAAAAAAAAAAAAAAAAAAGAATCCGAGCTGAAGATTTCCACCAATCTGGAAAAGATATCCGACCTAATTGCAGTTAAGAGGCCACCCCCGACCCTCCCCCCGATCACTCCTATACACCGTACGGTCTGGGAGGGAAAAAGAAAGACCAGGAGATATCCAGGATTCTTGGATAGTCAAGATCGTGGCTGTAGAAAAAATAGAACTGTCGGTGAAATAAGGTCTTTTGGAGCGAAGGGACTGCGCATTCCATTGGACCAGCGACCAACTATTCATGAAGAGAAAAATGATCCGCTTGGCCAGATGCCGTCTTGAACCGCATGGAACAGAGGCCACAAAGAAACTTATCGTCGTCACGATGAGCTTTCAGGTGTGACAGCAAGGCTGGACGAGAAGAGAAGGGCATGGCGCATGGAGGACACGAGAAGGTTCTGAAGTGAGAAAGTTTGACGGATTCCGCAGCAGACTCCACATACGGAACCACAGATTCTTCGCATGACAGGAATTCATCGGCGTTTATTAGGCCAGTGTCAGGAGGTTGCTCAGTAAGCACTGAAGAAGCTGGGCACGCTGCAACTGTAATAGGAGGATTCTGCAAAATTTCAGCCTGTGGTACCTGTGGAACGGATGATGTGGGGCCAGCATGTAGGGAAAAAAGTGAAAGAAGATTCATCAAAGAGTCCAATCTACTGGTGAGTTTAGAGATAATGTCCAGAAGCTGAGGGAAGGCAGAGGAGCAAGCACACGGAGGTTGAGCCTGAGTCGCCGCCGCATATGAGGCCTGGTGGACTTGACGCACAGAGTCCCGAGCTTCTGGATAGCTGAGATGCTTCGAAGCCATAATATCAAGGATCTGCTTTTCTTGGAGGTAAATTGGGCAATTTGTGTCAGAAGCAGGATAAGAGCCCTTGCATAAAACGCACTGGAAGCTCGACGCCGAGCATACCAAAGAGTCGTGTCCTTCACCACAACGAGAACAGCGCGCGGCACTACGACAGGTTGACAGCAGATGTCCATAACGCTGACAATTTTTACAATGCCTAGGCGAATCCAAGAAGGGTCTGACCGCACATCTGGAATACCACAGATAGATAGTGTCACGGTTAGTAAAGCCCAGTTCTTCCACTAGGACCGAAGAAGTAGGGACCCTCGAGGAATTTACCGAACGTCGGAACCGAACAACACGAAGACAGTTCACACCACGGTCCAACAATTCCGAAGCAATTTCATCAACAGGGGCTTTAATGTCCACATCTCGAACTAAAAACTTCGTTGTCGTAAGCTTAGTAAGGACCTGAGTTTTGACAGGTACCTGAAGAAAATTAGAAAGTTGACAAATTTCCAGCAAGCAAATGAGATTCGAGGAACGCACCAATAAGTCACCCGAACGTTAACACTGAACGTCTGAAATCGAGTCATGCATTGAAATATTGTCCACGAAGAATCTCTTCAACAGCATGGGACGGACTCTGGGTAGCTTCCCAGAAGTCGCGGAAATAAGTATTTCACCACGAGTCACTCCGCTCGCAAATGCCCTACGCAGCAATTCCTGAGTAGACCATTGAATCGAACAAACAAAATCATTAACTGGAACTAGCAAACCACCCTGCTGAGGAAGCTCATCACCCGGTGAAGAACGCATTCTTTTAGCCGGAGTCGAGGAATCAGAGTCCCCCATCACCGCCGGACCCATCGGCGGCAGCTAGGGCCCACCCCGAATCAACAGACAACAACAGACAAGAGCATGCAAAGACAAATATCCTACTTTGGATATGGGAAGAACCAACCGCCTGCAAAACTTTAGCAGGCAAAGAAACGAAAATAGAAGAGGAAACAGCAAGCCGCTGTTTCAAAAAATGCAACGAAACAAGAATGCTTTCACCAACGACGACACACCCAAAAAACACAGTATCCTACGGGATTCACCGATTAGAAACAGGAGAGCCAACTTCACACCAGCCAACCGTTGCCAATCAAACACAACTCTATCACTCCATGCGCTGTTTATCGAAACGAACAGCATAAGTTTGTATTCCGAGGCCAAGGTAAGTAAATAGTAGAGGTAGGTCCATAAGCCGGTCGAGCCGAGCGGTATTGGCTACTCGGTACCACACCGCTGTGACGTCAAAGGTGCAAAGCAGCTAAAGACCGAAGTATTCTGTTTAGCGTTTTACAAGCTTTTGAGAGAAGACTTTGGGTGTAAAACTTCAAGACTTTATGGAAAACGCTTAAATAGAATATTTCAGAATATTTTACACTGCATTAATGGAGAGTATCTTCAAATACAAGGCAACAAAATGTATTTGGATTTCCAAAAGAAATATAAATATGTTGAAAAAAATGTCAAAAAATTAAAATTCGCGCTTAGAAACTTTTTAAAGTAAAAACTAAAATCGCAGTAAAATTAATTATCTAAGTAGCTAGTACTTTAAAAAGAAATACTGCCGCTCACTATAAAAAATACAAATACCTTCGCAATTTTTTTAAACTAAAGATTAAGAGCTATGAAAGTTGATAAATTTTGTGTTTGATTTTCAGGTGTGTACATGAAATTTATAGTTATTTTCAAACTTTCAGCTGGGCGCTGGGTGTTGAATATTAAAAAAAATAATTCATTCCGTGAACGCGTTATTCTAGTTACAATAAATAAAAGATCAAATGTGGTGTGTTATCATACAGATAGTTGCGAAGAGCGAGAAACAAGATCTCTACATTCCGGATAAAAAAGATATTTCGATGTTTATGTTAAGATGCTGTATGATATGATATGTAACTTTTAACAACTGTACGTATATTTCTTCATTTTCACAAAAACAATTGCTGCATTTTAAGTAACAGAAATGCAAAGAATATACCTTTTTGAGTTTGAAGTACCTCTCATGACGAGTTTGTTTTACTTTTGAGAACTTTTTGCCCACTGTTTACTTTTTATTTTCATATTTAGTACTGAAGTTTCGATCGTAACTCAGTCATACAATTATTAAGGAATTTAATCCTAATAAAAACGCTCAATTTTGGGTGCAAATGTATGAGTTTTTCATCCATCTCTGGAATCACCTTTTTGAGTTCCAAAGATAAATGCTTAACTATATGATGTTTCGCAAGTTGTTCTCCGTGGACTTTTTTTTTCCATTGAATATGAATAGCTTTGATAAATTTAATTTGCGTCAGAACGGATTCAAAAGACGTGCTTATTACACCCGAAAATTCGGTGTCATCTTTCTTGTTTTTCTTTATTGGCGGTTTAACGACCACGGTGAGCAACTCAATGGGCTATAAGCAGTCGCCCGTCCATAATTTAGGGTAACTGGTTCCAGGGAAGGGAGAGAGCCAGTGCCGTAAGACAAACACAACATCTATGCCGCACCGGGATTCGAACCCGGACCCCGTTCGGACGAATGATCAGAGGCCATCGCTTAGACCACTGCGCCACCGGGGTGGCCGTTGACTTTCAGGAAAACACTTTCAAATTTTCGAAGAATTTCCATACAAGAACTTACAAGATACGTATGACCACCTCTGCTGATATGCTTTTTGAAAAAATTCTGCTCAAAGTTTCTTTTGCTTTTTTCACCGTTTTCCTCAGCAATAAGAGAAAATCTTTTTTTTTTTTTTTTCAGTAATGCATTTTTTCAGATTGTACATTTCACATTTCTAGCTTTCAAATAGTTGATTTTAGCTTTGGTTTTCCAATACGTAACTCAGAATTTATTTCGATCGTAACTCAGAATTTATTTTATTGAGCTTTTCTACATATTTTTAATGGTGCAATTTTCTTTCCTTGTTCTTCTATTTCGACTTTCAAGCTAATTGAAAATAATCACTTTCAGCTAGTCGTCAACAGACTGAACTTGCAAATCTGAACTCAATCTGGCATTCTATAAAATTCTGCATTACTTCTGACAAAAACTGCTGAGATTTTTTTTCAGCACGTTTTCCTTTTTTTTTTCTTTTTTTTCTTGATTGGAGATTTAACGACCACCGTGAGCAACTCAATGGACTATAAGCAGTCGCCCGTCCCTAATTTAGGGCCACTGACACCAGGGAAGGGAGAGAACCAGTACCGTAAGACAAACACAACATCCATGCCATACCGGGATTCCAACCCGTACCCCTTTCGGACGAAGGATCAGAAACTATCGCTTAGACCACTGCGCTACCGGGGCGGCTCACTGCGCCACCGAGGCGACTTCTTGAGTTCATGAGGAACCCACACAGCACGTTATGAGCTTTCTTGCTTTGTGCTTGAAGCACAAGCCGCCCGCCCCGGTGGCGCAGTGGTCTAAGGCGTTGGCATCTGATCATTCGTCCGTAAGGGGTCCGGGTTCGAATCCCGGTCAGGCATGGATGTTGTGTTTGTCTTACGGCACTGGCTCTCTCCCTTCCCTGGAACCAGTGACCCTAAATTAGGGACGGGCGACTGTTTATAGCCCATTGAGTTGCTCACGGTGGTCGTTAAAACCTCTAATAAAAAAAAAAAAAAAAAAAAACTTAAGTTGGAATTTTTAAATCTTTTGCTGTTGACACAACACGCAACAGGGCATCCAGACATATCCATTAATACACAACGCACAAAAAGCTGCTTTGACCAAGTATATTAATAAAAAAATTATAAACTGACTATTAACTCACTGCAAAAATGCGTATCATTTGCAAAATACTGGACAAAAGTCCAGCTAGAGTGCGCCCTGATATGCAAATGATCCACGTTTGGTGCGATTGGGCGTGACCGACCACCCTATGGTGGCCTTGCAAGCACGAACCGGCAGCCTTATAAACCGGCGTGTAGTCAATGACCCATGAAAGCAAAAAGCACCGGTCGATGCAAGCAAGAGTACCGAGGGAAAAGAATGCCGGGTAGACGCCAGAGACGTCGATATACGCAACTTACGGACTTTGAGAGAGGCTTGATCATCGTGCTGAAAACCGCAGGGTGGTCGGCGCACCATATCGCCAGCCACGGGGATCGTTCTGACCATACCGTCAGACTGTGTTTGGGGCAGTGACGGCACTTCCACACGGCGGAGCATACCGTCCGACTGTGTTTGGACACGTGACGGCACTGCCACACGGCGGAGCGGCTCTGGACAAACCAGGAGGACCACTGGTAGAGAGGTTCGATGGATCGTGCGCCAGGCACGAAAGGATCCCATGGGGACCCAGTCCACTGTGCAGGCAGATGTAGCGGCTCCTGTGTGCCCACGAACCATTTCTTGACGCCTCGCGGAAGCGAATCTGCGACCCCAGCATCCCTTACGTGTGCTACTATTAACACCGGAACATCGCCGGCTCCGTGTGCAGTGGTGTCAGGCTAGAGCGACCGGAAACGCCACAGACTGGCGACGTGTGGTGTTTAGCGATAAGTGTCACTTCGTTTTGTGGACAGATGATCATCGTGCCCAGATGTAGAGGTCTCTGGGTCAACGGCACAATCCCAACCTTGCTATCGAGCGCCACACCTCCCCCAACTGCAGGCACTATGATCTGGGGAGCCATTGCTTACGATAGCCGATCAGCTGTAGTAGAGGTACGTGGATCATTGACAGGCCAGCGGTATGTGGATGAGATCCTGCGGTCCCATGTGCTCCTATTCCTTGTCAGAATTCCAGGTGCGCTAGACCAGCAGGATAATGCCCACCAGCACACGTCTCGGGTTGCCCAGGACTGCTTACGTCACCTCCAGACACTTCCATGGCCTGCCTGCTCCCCGGACATGTCCCCTATCGAGCATGTGTGGGACCAGTTGAAACGCCAGCTACCGCTGTGCCGCACAATCCGGGATTTGGACCACACCGTCCAACACGTGTGGGCCAGTCCACCGCAGGACAGCATCGGGCGTCTCTTCGCCTCCATGCGGAGACCGTATTGCAGCATGTATCGCCGCACGACGCGGTGCGACGCGCTATTTAAGATGACCGGACTGCGTGCCACAGATCCCTCTGTAATTGTCCGGTAGCTCTGTTTTCGCCATCCTGTATCATTATGTCCATAAAATTTCAGTTCAATCCGATGCTTCCTTCTTGGTGCGCATATTTCATTGTCCGTGAATGTATGTTAACCATTAGGCGCAATCCAAACTTCGCGGCACGTCAGTCAGCCCAGACGCTCACCGCACAACAAGGCGGGCTGTATCCCGACTTACGTTATACCGGAGATTGTATATCACTGGTGTGTATGCTAGACGTCCTGTTTGTGTGTTAAAGGTCTGTACGGTCCTCTATTTGGAAAGCCCGGCTAGGGTATGAATCTTAGTGGTAGTCACCTGTGCTAACGAAGGTGCATCAGCAGAAAATGCTTACATTTGCACGGCAGTATCGGAATTGGACCTCCGCTGATTGGCAAAGGATTACTTTCTCCGATAAGTCACGTTTTCTGCTTCATCGAACGGACGGACGTTGGCGTATAAGGCGAGAAACATCGGAGAACAAACACTCTTCAACCACTGCTGGAAGAACATAAGCTAGTTGGAGCAAAGTTATGGTCTGGGGAATGCATTCGTGGAATTCTCTGGGTCCACTTATGCCGGTGGAAGGCACTATGGACCGAATTCGTTATATATCCATCCTTGCAGACCACGTACAGCCATACATGCTGATTGTCTTCCCTGGGGTAGATGGGATCTTACAGCACGACAATGTGACGTGTCACACAGCTAGAAATGTCAAAGAGTAGTTGGAAGTGCACGATGAAGACTTCAAAGTACTTCCCTGGCCCCCAAACTTCCCAGACTTAAACCCAATTGAGAATCAGCGGGACCACCTCGATCGTGTTGCTACCCTCCAGCAGCTGTCAGATGCATTGCAGCCAACATGGCTCCAAAATAGTTGTGAACACCTTCCAGCACCTTATTGAGTCACTCCCAGCCCGTCTAGCTGCTGTCAGCACTACACACAGCGGTTACTCTGGATATTAGCTGGTGGTCACAATAATGTGACTCGACCGTGTATAATCTTTTCTTTATGACCGTTTTGGTTCGAGTTCTTTACGGACGACATTTTTCACGCAGCGACTTTATTAAAATACGAGGGCTATTTCATAATTATTGATCACTAATGAATAAAAATGTACCAAGTGGAGAGTATTTACCTGGGGCGTATTCAGAGGGGAGGCCAAGGGGGCCTTTGTCCCTCAGAAAGTGTTTCATTTCTTTGTTGAAATGCGACCTACATTAGAAAAAAAGCTTTAATTTAATAAAAATGCGTCAACTTACAATTGAAAATAAACAAAGACATCGCTCTTTCCACGTTTTATCAACACATAGCAATCGGAAAACAATTAATAATTTTTCGGTCGGTATGTGTTGATAAAAAGTGGAAAGAGCGATGTCATTGTTTATTCACTGACGACGTATTTGGAGAATCTTCACTTTCGATCTCGCCCTTTGGATTTAACTGCGCAGCGTGTTGTTGCTCCGCGATTTTCTTCTGATTTGGGTGTGTTCTTGGACTCTTCGCTCCTTAATTTCACGTTCACCTTAAGTATAAAGGTATCGTCTTTCATTTTGCTTCGTTTCGAGCGCGGTGAGTGCCTATTTTGTTGTATTTCATCTTATTTACGTTTGGCCGAGCTGGCCAAGCTCGCTACTGGGCGCTGCCAATAAAGATGGCGACTTCCGGTAGGGATAGTGATAGCCCTAATCTCTCTTCCTTTTCTGATGCCCTAGATGGGGGTGTTGCCACGCAAGCGTCCGCTCGTGGCGTTGCCAATTTGCCTTCTCCAGTTACGTCACACCTCCCGGCTTCCGCTATCGATGATGACGCAATGGACATCACTGGAAATGCAGCCTCTTCTAGCACTGCCGAGCCCAACGTGTCATTACCTTCGTTTTCTTCTGTTGCAGCCTCCAAAGTCTCTCGTCCAGCATCCAAGAATAATTATGTTGGAGCTGAAAAGCTGAAATCTTTCATTTCCCAAGCTGGCAATAATATCGTGCTTAATATCCCAGCCAGCTCTCCAGCTGGCACAGCTTTTACTGAGAATCTTGCAAAAGGCGTTCATTTCGAAGCCCTTCCGGACACTCCTTTGCGAGTATATGCAGATGCCATTGCACAGCGGTTCCCATCTGAATCTATTCCGCAAATGTATCGTAGAGGACGACTTGTAGTTGTTTATCTGGCCACGGCTGAAATGGCGAAATCTCTCCTAACATCTGGTCTCACCATTGGTGATAGACATCTTTCTGCAGAACCAGTGGGCCAAAGACCCATTAACGTTTCTTTCTACCCGGTCCCGTTGGAGGTGACAGATCTCATGCTGTATGCTGTCTTATCTTCGGTTGGTCGGGTAGTTGGAGGCATACAAACGCATCTTGCTGCCCGAAACGACCCGTTACGTGATCCACGACATGCGTCGATCCAAGGTGCTCGCCGTGTTGCGAGGGTCATATTTCCATCACAAGAAGCAATCGAACGGCTTCCAACACACTTCACTGTTCGGTGCGAAGATCAGGTCAGGCAAATAAACTTCCTGACGGAATTCCATTGTAGTCAATGTCATCAGGTTGATCACTACTATAAGCAGTGTCCAGTTGCTCCACCAAAGTCTGTTTCGCCCGTCTATCAAGATCCGACGCCTTCTCATCAAGATCCTAGTAGCGCTCCGTTACCGACGGTGGTTCCTGCGAACAACCTACCTTCGGTAGCAACCTCTACGCCAATTGTTGTCCCACCTTCTCTCTCCGAGGAACACTACCCAGTTTTACAATCTTCAGCATCTTTTCGTGTTCCTGCGGACCTTACAGCAGTTGCTGAGTCCGTTGCGACTGACCAGTCTGATACCGAGACCTCGACCGCTGATGACACAGCCTATCAAAGCGTCAGCGACCAAGCGATGAGTGATGGAACGGAGGGCTATCTCCGGACCCGTTCTGACAAAAGGGATGCCAAACCTCCTCGCGGCTCTACGAAACGACGGCGACAATCTGGCCACTCTACTCACACCTCTCCGACTAAGCCTGCTGGATCACCTGCTTCGGGTCGCCCTGTCAAGTCTTCCAAGCCAGTTATCTACCTCCTGCCTCTTGAGGAATTTTCCGCACGCCTACACATGAATGTGTTTCCGGACACACCTCTCCCTTATAACGAATTGCACGACTTTGCTTGTGCCAAGACTCTTCTTCCTAATTTACCCACCTATGTCAACCGATTTGAAGGTCGCTACCCAGCAGTTGAGAATCAACTGGCACAACTGTTAACTCTTTACAATACTATCAAGAGTCCATCTGCCGAGGATGCTGCCACTCAGAAGTGCATCCAACGGCGGTACAACAATTTCCGTTCCCATTTGGAAAAGATTGTCACTGCCACTAGAGACATGGCACTTTCACTGTGACTTCCTTGAATTGTCGCGGGTTTGCGACACCAGTGTTGAACTCCCTCGTTTATGAGGACATTTCTGCCGCTGGTGGAGATGTTCTCCTTCTCCAGGAAACTCACTGCTCTGCTGACACTCCCACTCACCTATGGAGACGCTGGCCGTACACCTTTTACCACTCGTCTCGCTTCTCGCGGTATGGTGGTATAGCTGTAGGTGTGCGCCAGCGGTTTTTGACTCAGCTGACTTCTATTTCTGTGACAAATTTACACCTTGATTTTCTTCAGTGTTTTACCTTTTGTGTGCATAATGTTACTTTTCATATCTTTAATGTATATATTCCCACTGATGAAATATATGTTGCTCATCTTTTCAGTAATATTCGTGCAGCGATTGCAGCGATTCCTCCCGGGGATTATTTCGTTCTTGGGGGGGGGGGGGATTTTAACTGCACGCTGCAGCCTTCTCTTGACAGAAATTCGTCTTTTGGCGAATACCGCATGAATTTAGTTTCACAGCTGACTCAGCTCCTTGATGATTTTCATCTTGTCGATTCCTTCAGACGGCTAAATCCTGATTCCATTTCCTTTACGTGGTGTAATCCGCCGACGTTCGGTTCTACTGCTGCGCGGTTGGACCGAATATATGTTTCTGCTTCCTTACTCCCTGCTATCACTGCTGCTCGACATTCACCTACTGTTTCTTCCGACCATTCTGCCATTTCACTATCAATTTGCGTCTCTCCTGCACCTTCATCTACGCGTCGTCATTGGACGTTTGATGACACTCTCTTGCAAGACCGTTCCTTTTGTGAGGAAGTTGAGAAGTTCCTTTCTGATCGTAAGCTGCTGCTCACAACGACCCCAAGTGCCTTGCGTTTGTGGCTTGATGTCAAACGGGATCTTCTCTTGCTCGTTCGTCAACTCTCCTTTACTATTTCCACCACTCGCTCGATGGAGGTGAGTAACCTACGAGGACTCCTCTCCGCGACGCCAATATCTGACCCGCACTACGCCTCCGTCCGTGATGAACTTCATGCCTGCCTCAAACCGTTTGCTCAGCAAGCAGTCCGTCGTCTTCGGCTCCTACGTATTTCACCATCGACGCATTCTTTCGAAGTCCTTTCGAAGATGGAATCCATGCGACGCACGTCATCTTCCATCAGACATCTCCGATTGCCTGATGGCACTGTTACTGGCAATACAACTCTCATCTGCTCTCATGTCCGTCACTTCTTTCAGGAGAAGTTCCGAGCGGTTGCGCAGGGTTCTTCTTTTTCTTCCTCCTCTTTTCTTTCTTCTCTCCCTCAGGTCCCATCTTCTCTCTGCGCCCCTCTCATTGCTGATTTTTCTTTGCCTGAATTGAGAGAGGCTTTTGCCTCCCTCAATCTTCACTCTTCCCCGGGACCTGATGGCCTCCCGCTCTCGTTCTATCGGGCCTTTCTTCAGTCACTCCTGCCTTTTCTCTCTGCCGCTTATTCGTGTGCTCTTTCTTCTCCTGCGCTTCAGCCGGAATTTACAGTTGCACATGTCATCCTCCTGCCGAAGAAGGGTGACCTTCTGGACTTGTCGAATTGGCGCCCCATCTCTATTCTCAACCTGGACTACAAGTTCTTCACTAAACTCCTTTCTCGCCGCCTAAATTCTGTTCTTCCGTTCCTCATATCCCCCGACCAGACATATACCGTGCCTGGTCGTTCTATTTCTAACAATATCTCCTTTCTTCATAACCTTTCCTTTCTTGCACTAAAACATTCCGAACCCTTAGCTTTGTTTAATCTTGACCAGAAATCCGCTTTTGATAACGTCTCTCACGCTTACCTTTCTGCCGTATTAACTCACTATGGTTTTCCTCCCGCTTTTGTTTCTCTCATCCTTAGCCTCTACCGGGGCGCCCATTTGCACGTTCGAACGGCCACATTTTTGACGGCCCCGATTCCTTTTCGATCTGGCATCAGACAAGGTTGTCCATTATCAGGACAACTCTTTGCTCTCGCCTTTGAGCCCTTTTTGATTGCAAGTCGGGCGTCTCTCTTACCTGCGGTGGGACCGATTGTCTCTAGTACTCGGCATCACCGTTTTCTTGTCTCTGCTTACGCAGATGATGTTACCTTTTGTCTTCGCCGCGATGACCAATTTGATACTCTTCTTGCCACTTATGAACAGTATGCTGCTCTCTCTGGTGCTGCCCTGAATATTCAGAAAAGTGCTGGCCTGTGGTGTGGTTCTTGGAGAGGCCGCACTGACTCGCCGTGGGGAGCAGTGTGGTCCTCCTCGACCCAAAAATTTCTTGGAGCTCATTTTGGACACTCCTTTACCACAAGCAACGTCACTTGGCAAGCTCTTCGCCCACGACTTCATCGCACGGCTGGTTTTTGGCGATTTACGTTTTCCTTTTCCTCTTACTTTCAACGTGCTCAAATTGTTCATCGATATCTTCTCTCACAATGCTTCTATCCTTGGGATTCCTGTGTGTTTAAATCGCATCATTTCTCTGCCATCAATAGTATTTTCACTTCAGTGATATGGTCATCTAGACATTGGATTTCTGCTGCAACGCTTTCTCTGCCAACATCATTTGGTGGTCTTCACTTCCCGGATGTCAGAACATATAATCGAGCTCACCGAATCGTCTCCTTCATTCGTCTTCTCCTTTCGCCCTCCCCTGCACTTTCTTCTACCCTGAATACTCTTATTTCTCTTCATGATCCATCCTTCACTTTCCTCCTTTTTCTTCGGATGGATTCATCTCCTTCTACTTCTAAACGCCTCCCACCACTTCTTATCGACGCTCTAGCGGTATTTCATTCTCTCCCGCTACTCCGCGCTCTTCCCTCTACCACCCTGGACCTGCTTGCAGAACCTCTTTTCTTTTCCACTCTGATTCATCCACCCGATCAACCATACTTTCTTTTCCCCTCTTGGTTCCGCTCAGGAATTCTCACTGTCGAAGCTTTATTAACTTCCGATTTGACCTGGAAACCCCTCTCTTCTCTTTTCCCTGACCCTTCTTCCACCTTGGAAGAGGAGTATGACCTTCTTCGCTCCGCTCTCCGTACCCTCTTCCCACTTCTGGTTTCTGGCACTGGCCTTATTTCTGTCTCTGGACCGAGCCTCTCTCTTCCTTTCTTCCTTCCCTTTCGGGACTCTGTTGCTCCCATTTCTTCTTTTTCCACTGCCTCTATCTATGCGATCTTTCGTGCGCCCCTCACTTCTCCGCATGGTCTTCCTGATGCTTCTCCTTCTCTTCTGCAGCCTATCTGGTCTGCCTCTTTCTCTCCCCTTTCTACCCCGTTAGAGCGAAACATCCACTGGCGGTTTCTTCACCGCCGCCTTCCTGTTCCTTCTTCTCTCTTTCACATGTCTATTTCTTCTACTTCTCTCTGCTGCTTTTGTGGTGTTGAAGGTGATGTTCCTCATGTCTACTGTCACTGTCCCGTTCTCCTTCCACTTCTCAATACTGCCTTTCGTCTTGTAGGCACCATTTGCTCCAGAGACATCCCTTTTCAAGCGTACGAGTGGCTGTTGCTTAACAAACATCCCCCGGCTATTTTGCCGGATGCCTGTGCCTATCTCTTCGTACTTGTGAAACATGTCGTTTTTCTTTATCATCAATCTTTCCGCTCTCCTGCTACCACACCTAGTATCCTCTCTGCTGGCGCGGCCTTACGGTCGATTTTTAGGAATCGCATCGTGTCTCGACTACGCCTGGAGAACTTCGCTGCTTCCACCCCTCAATCTCAAGCCTCTTTCCGGTCTACCTGGGCGCAGGGGACCGGTTGGTTCGAAATCACTGGATCTTCCATTCATCTTTCTTTCTGATTTTTTGTTTTTTTCCAGCTTCGAAGATCTGAATGCATGAGTCGAGATTTTGTGTTCTCTCTTCCTGGTGCTTCGTCACAGCGTCTACTAAGTGTTTGTCATGTAACTGCTTATGATTTGTATTGTAGGGGTTTTCTGCAATTTTTGTGTAATTCGTGTGCATGTACCGTGTTGTATTTGTTTCTTCGTTGCACCTGTCCTTAATACTTATTCTTCACTCATGTGTCTGCTTTTGCTGCTTGTACCTTCATTGAGTTGCGCACCGTGTATTTGTTCTCTAGGAGCAATACGAGAGGTATTGCCCTGCGATACTTTGTTCTTTCTGTTTTTTCTTGCTGCATTGTGTTGCATCTTTTAATTTATACTTTATTTCTGTCTTGCATTTTCACATTCTTTGACGTCATGTATTTTTTGCTCGTCCCATGTCGTTGTTTTTTGGACCGATGCAATACTGCACGGCTTGCTGTTTGTATTTTGTGTATCCTTGTGTTTCACTTGGGAGTTCGCCCAAGTTTCCACTATGTTCTGTAATACTTATCATGTTTTTGTTACATATCGTGTGGTTTCCTGGATTGTGGGAACTTCTGTACCTTTATCGTAGTATATGCTTTTGTTGTGTTTTACATGTTCCCTTCTTTTTGTGCACTGCGTTGTACAGCCATGTTCTTGTAAATATATTTACCTGCTGTTTTGTGCTCTGCTTTCACTCTGCACGTCATCACATGCTTTATTAATTAATCATTACTTTTGCTCGTGCATCATCTTCCTCAAGCATATATTGTTCCTTCTTAACGATTTTAACATTTTGTCATCCTTAGTTGACTGTCGTATCACATTCACCTGTAAAATTTCATCAGTATCGCTCATTGTTTTGTTGTTTATTTTGCCATACGTGGTACGCCTGTATTCCCTATGTTTTTGCCAATAAAGTATATTTTGAACTAACTGCTACAATTAATATATATAGCCAGTGCCTTTAATGCCCACCAGATGGAGACGCCTCAGTAGCTGAGCCCATCTTACGGATTTATGATGTCAGAAGCTGACAGAAAAACACACATAGCGCCGTTGACTGTTAACCACCGTAGCGTAAGGCTAACGCGCTCGGTTAGCTATCGATAGACCTGGGATTCGGATCCCCAGGGGTGATTGGATAACAATTTTTCGGTTGCTACGTGTTGATAAAACGTGGAAAGAGCGATGTCTTTGTTTATTCATTGACACCACATATTTCGAGGATTTTAACTTACAATAGAAAATAATGCTTTAATTTTTTCATCTATTTTTCATTAACTTTTATTTTGTCCTGATGGATTTCAAAACTTTCATTTACTGTCTCCCCCCCGCCCCCTGAAAATAATTTCTATATACGCCCCTGGTACTTACCAATGATTTTATAGGCCCTCCGCACAGTCTCTGGCCATGTTTAGCACCCGTTGCCATTAAGGAGATTAGAAGAAGGAGGAGATGGCAACAGCCCCTCTCCCTGTGCTTTTGGAGTGACGCCACTTTTTATCAGCTGACTATGCCAATACGCCCAACCCGAGAATCTCCTGTATATCTCTATGGGGAAATCGGGATTTTGAACGGGTTTTCCACCCAAACAATCATGAAAAAATAATTGAGGCTGAAATATCCATTCCCATAATTAAAAAAATTCCAGAAAAAATAGGAAAATATATGGTGGTATTTCTTTAAAAAAATGAACAAAATAATGATTTTTGAGCGGAAGTGCATACTGCGCATGTTTACTTGCATACTGCGCATGTGCAAGTAACCATGTTTGAAATATAACCAAAACCCTAAAGTTGAGAAATACGAAGTCCGAAATATTCCTTGTTTGCATGGTTTGCATGCGCTAAGTGAAACTGCTTCACGCACGGGAAGTGACGTCACGTTTCCGAATTCCCGCAGACTCCCGTCACCTCAGAGAGAGGATCGAAACAGCTGATCCATTTTGGCTCCACTGAAAACGGGTACTTTCACCTCCTCTTCTTCTAACCTCCTTGGTTGCCATATCTGCTGCAAGCGTTTTACTCCGTCAGCAGTCATTTTCACGGATAGAGTACATTGGATCCATTTTGGCTCCACTGAAAACGGGTACTTTCACCTCCTCTTCTTCTAACCTCCTTGGTTGCCATATCTGCTGCAAGCGTTTTACTCCGTCAGCAGTCATTTTCACGGATAGAGTGCATTAATCGCTCTATTGCAGCTAGAATGGAGTCTCTCGTAGGGAATCTTTGACCTCTCAAAGGCACCTTTAGCTTCCTAAACAAGTTACAATCGCAGGGAGACATGTCGCGTGAATAGGGCAGATGGTCAAGGATTTGTTACCATACTATAGCTGTACGGCAACGGGCATTGTAGTTCAACAAAACCGGCTGTTCTTTCAGAAGTTCAAGGCTCCTGCGGTGAAGTGCAGATCGCAAGTGATGTTACAGGAATTTCTTGTAATACTGTGCATTAACTGTTTTCCCAGAAGGCACAGCATATGTGAGAATGACCCCAAATGAGTCATACGCACCAATAAGTAACATTCTGACGTTGCTGAGAGACTGGCGGATTTTTTTCAGTCGAGCGCAACTTTTGGATGTCGCCACTCAGACGATTGGCGTTTCAGCTCCGGCTGGTAGTTACGCCTCCACGTTTCATCCCCTGTGATTATGCGTTTCCAGAAAGCTTCAGCTTTCAGTCGGTAACGTTTCAAAAGCATCTCAGCCACAGCAAATCGATGCCATTTTTGAACGTCCGACAGATGGTCAGGAACCCACTTTCTAGCAATTTTCCCCGTTCCCAGATGCTATGTCAGTATCCTGTGAATAGTGTTTGAAGAGATGTGTACCTCACAAGACAATTTCATGCAAGTCCATCGTCGGCCAGTGTTCAAAAATTCCCGGACTGACGCCACGTGCCCGTCATCGGCGACCTCGACAGGATTTTCCAGCACCAGAGCGATGATCCACATCTTCACGACCTTTCTTAACCCAGCGGCCGATGCACCTGAATCAAATGGTCCCCCAAATTTTCGGCGCTCCCCAAACATAAATGTTTGTATAGAGACCGGATTTCACTGAAGCTACCGCAAAGCTATTCCTTTCCCCCTCTTATCTCAGCGGTGCCGACCATAAACCTATCCCAGTGTTAAGCGCTCGCTTCTAGTTCTTTAATCTGTGCTCAATGGCGCAAAGCATGATAGGGAAGGGCTAGTCTCCCTGACACGGACATCATGCCATTGGGTAGAAAGTGACTCAAGTATCTTCTGTCTTTTTTTAGTTTCGTTGCCATTGTTATAGCTCTTTTAGCAAGTAGTCGATCAGAAAGGATTAGTGTCAATCACCCCATCTAAATGACCACTTCGAATGATAGAACTAAGGATGAAGAATCGCTTTCTCATGCGTAGGTTCACTCGTTCAGCCGTGGCCGGCCCACTTCTTAGACAACGAATATATTCGTTCGAGCTGATTTCAGCCATTTTTTAAACGTTGAGTTCATTCGTTCCAGACGGTTACAGGGCTAAACGCCAACACCCCACCTTCTTACTGTTGAATATGGCAATGCATTAACACCGAATGCTTCTCGCAATCCCTTTGTGCCGCCCCGGTGGCGCAGTGGTCTAAGCGATGGCCTCTGATCGTTCGTCCAAAAGGGGTCCGGGTTCGAATCCCGGTGAGGCATGGATGTTGTGTTTGTCTTACGGCACTGGCTCTCTCCCTTCCCTGGAGCCAGTGACCCTAAATTAGGGACGGGCGACTGCTTATAGCCCATTGAGTTGCTCATGGTGGTCGATAAACCTCCAATAAAAAAAAAAAAATCCCTTTGCCTACTGTGCGGCATTTCTCCCGTAGGAAACCTGCATTTTCACCAAAGAAATCTGCTCCCTATACGCGTGAATTCCATCTTAGGGCGCTTTCCACTCACACATCCGGTTTATTCAGCTGCTGTCACTGCCTCCTAGCGGCCGCCGCATACTCACTTTGTCCGCGGGTAGGGGGAAGGTGTGATATGGGCGCTGCTGCAATGGAGACATCGTTATGACAAGCGAAGGAATTTTTGTTACTTACTGATCAATAAGTTTGACATGGCCGTATAAGATTCATTTTCTAGGTCCCGCAATGAAAATTTTTGCTCCAGACCACGCAATGAAAGTTCGCCCTGGTGTGACGTACTACAGAGGTAAAGCACGTGTCAAGACGACAAATCTGCAGCGATACATTCCGTACGTGTAGCTTAGTTGGGAGAGCAACTTACTCCGGAGTGAGGGGGCGCGAGTTCGATGTCGTCACGGACAAAATTGTGTTTTCATACCGGGCCACGCAAAAGTACAATACGACCCTGCACATATTGGGTTGTGAGATAAGTTCGTTCGGTTTTTTCCAATGTTATTTGAAGGAACACGAACAATATTTTGATCATAGTGTTATATGTTTTTTTTTTTTGCAGTTCAATTCTTCCTGTACAACTTTTGTTCATCGGTTTCGATATTATATTTGGTTTAACTCTTTTTAGCCATATGAAGATGGAGTGTCAAGTAGACAGAAATGAGCATTTTCGACACCTGTTTCTCTTCGCTTTTAATCAAGGTTCCAAAGCTGCTTGAGACACTTGTGCTGTGTACGGTAGAGCTGAGTTCGGACTCAATTTTTGGAGCCCGAGCTCATCCGAGCCCGAATTTTATATTGCAAGATAGAGCCCGGGCCGGAAGGAGCCCGAAAACTGGTTAACCTGTACAACTATCAATAAAAAAACATCTCCTTTTCCACATTTCCACTCTCTTCTCCTCTTGCAATTAACCAACGTATTTCTCAAATAGGGATTGGTTGGAAGGAACCTCTATCTATCTATCAATATTTTTACAGTGTAACTGGACGATTTTCTTTGACCGTTCGTTTCCACCTGAACGGCTTCGGACGGCCGGACATCCAAAATGATCGGGAGGTGCTGCAATTGTATGTTGCTCAAATAATGCTAATATTATCGCGCCATAATGCGCTACAATATGTACGTTGCTAAATAGAATTAGCAGGGAGCTACTGCGTGGTGATAAGAGGTTAATGATCTTCGGCATGCTATCAACTATCCAATATCTATAGTTCTTGAAAAAGTTGTTTCTTCTCTGCAGAAAGACACTAATGCGCGGCCTATGGTATTTTTTACACAAGCCCGGAATAAATAGCAATCTCGAATGCCCGCTCCCCAACGAGAACCAGTTGCCGAAGAATTCCATTTACAGATTATAAAGTGCCACATGTGCTAAATCATATAAAATCACATTTATATATATAAATTTTTTATCTCGCTCTCCTCTCTGAGAGCCGGAGCCCGCCCGAACCCAAGCCGCAGTAAATATTCTACAACCCGAGCCCAATTCGGGCCCTGGCTCTGCTTCTGGCTTTTTGGTTCGGGCTCAGCCCGTCTCAGCTCTAGTGTACGGAGAAGGCTCTATTACTGACAGAACTGCACAGAAATGGTATGCATGCTTCAAGAAGGGGAAGTTCGACCTCACAGACTCTCTGCGTTCTGGCAGACCTGTTCAGTTCAACGAGGATAGATTTGAACGAGCTCATCCACAAGGATCTGTGTCAATCCACTGAGAAATTGGCCCAGCAATGGGATGCTCTCATGATACTGTCGCCCGTCACCTTTACTCGATATGTCCGGTCCAAAAACTTGGTGCATGTGTACCACATTCTCTGAACGCAAGAGACAAACTCCAGCGCTCCACTATCACCGCCAGTTTGCTCACTCGACACCAGGCTACTTGTGGACACAAACAGAGATTTCTTTACCGCATTGTCACTGGCAATGAAAAATGGCGTGTCTATGTCAATATGGAGCAGAGGAAAGAATGGCTAAGTTCTCACAAGCAAGCAACACCTTGAGCCAAGGCCGAGCTACATCCACGCAAGACAATGCTCTACGTTTGGTGGGATTGTGAAGGTGTAATCCACTATGAATTGCTTGAAAAGAACACCACGATCAATGCACAGCTTTATGTTCAGCAAATACATCGACTCAACGAGTCAATTCAGCTGAAACAACCCAACTGGTAGCGCATTGTGTTTCTTCAATACAACAACGCTGTTCAGTTCAATGAGGATGGATTTGAACGAGCTCATACACAAGGATCTGTGTCAATCCACTAAGGAATCTGCCCAGCAGATGGAATGCTCTCATGATACTGTCGCCCGTCACCTTTACTGGATGGGTGAGGTCCAAAAACTCGGTGCATGGGTGCCACATTCTCTGAATGCAAGCGATAAACTCCAGCGCTCCACTATCTCCGCCAGTTTGCTCGGACACGGAAAGTTCTTTACCGCATCGTCACTGGCGATGAAAAATGGTGTCTTTATGTTAATATGAAGCAGAGGAAAGAATAGCTGAGTCATCACAAGCAAGCAACACCTCGAGCTAAGGCCGAGCTGCATCCATGCAAGACCATGCTCTGCGTTTGGTGGTATCGGGAAAATTTAATCCACTATGAATTGCTTGAAAAAGCACCACCATCAATGCACAGCTTTACGTTCAGCAAATGCACCGGCTTAACGAGGCAATTCAGCTGAAACAATCCACTCGGCGGCACAGTGTGTTTCTTAACTCAACAACGCTCGCCCCCACGTCGCTAATCTAACCAAAACTGCTATACAAGATCTCGGTTGGGAAGTTCTACCACACCCACCGTATTCTCCTGATCTAGGGCCCTCAGATTATCAACTTTTGCAGTCGCTCTCCAAAAGTCTGCGAGGCGTATTGTTTAACAACGACGTCGAGCTGAAACGGTGGCTAGATGACTTCTTTGAGTCAAAACTCGGGGATTTCTACCGTCGATGCATTGACAACCTAGTGGAACGTTGGCAAGACGTCGTGAACAATGAAGGAGAATATAATATTGACTGATTTTTGAAAACTTTTTCATGAGAAATCAGGATTCCAATCAGTGGCGCACTGGATTGGAATCCTTATTAACTGCAGATTTAGCGGCTGATGGGACAATATTGTAGACGTAGTTGATGCCCACTTCCAAGATAGCTACGTCTACAATATTTTCCCATCAGCCCTTAAATCTGCAGTTCTTGTAAAAGCATTGTACATCAGTTTTGTTTTCTGTAAGTTCATCTTTTTTTAACTCTGAAGATGTATAGGTTGACGGGAAAGATTTAGAGGTACAGTTCTTGTGTTAACGACCGCTATGATCAGCTCCTACGTTTACAAGCAATCGACCGTCACTACTTTAGGACCACTGGTTCCAGGAAAAGATGAGATGCACCGATGAACCCATTGCATTATGACCACCCCCAGCCTAGAGAAATGAGCGCGCCTGCAGACCGAATAGTGGCGCAGGTGAAGTTCACAGAGCAGTATATACACAACCCGAGGACCGACTTTCGGTTAGTAGAGTGTTCGGTGTCAGAATGGGAAAAGCTGCAGATTTATCGGAGTTTGATAAAGGACATTGTGGTGGTACGGCGCTTCGGAACTACGATCTCGGAAACTGCGCGGCTTGTGGGTTGTTCACACGCCGCTGTAGTGAGTACGTAACAAAAGTAGTGCGCAGATGGCCAAACGACGAACCGTCGTTCAGCTGTGTGTCGTCCGCAGCTCATTGATGCCAAAGGGGAACCGAGACTGGCGCGCATTGTTCACAGCGACCTCAGGGCCACAGTGCGACAAATCCCCCTCAACTACAACACTGGTGATCAGGGCAATGTGTCACAGAACCAGGGGTTTATCCAGGAATTTCAAATTGGGGGGAGGGTGCTGAAAATGTTTGGGGAATGTTGCACGAAAGGAAATTTTTCCCAGGCCAAATATTTTTGTAGTGAAATACGTATTTGTTTTTTGACCTAGGATAAAACTGGGGAACACTTCAAAAGTGACTACTGTTGATATTTTATAGTTAAGAATGGTTACGAATGAAAACCCTTTTGCAAAGCTTCACATGGTTTTTAGCACGTCTTTGTAAAAAAAGATCGTGCTTCTGTTATCGGTTTGTCCGTCCGTCTGTACCCACGATGTCTCTGCAACTATTAGTCCGATTTGAAAAATTCTTTTTGCATTGGGAAGCTTGAAATATGCAAATGATGATCCTTTATTTCGTTTTTTTTTACGATGTACGATTTCGCCGGTAGAGGGCGTAAATGCAGACGATGTCGAATTCAAAAATACGTTTTATTCCACATATTTGCTTCTAAACATCCAATTGAAAATTTTTTTATCTTTCGATTCCATTTATATCGAAGAGTATTTTAGATATAGTTACTTTTTCAAATTACGCATAGATTTGCCGCTAGGGGGCGTAAAATTAAATTACATTTTCCTCGATAACTGTTCTTTTAAAACTCCGATTTGAAATTTTTTTCCTTCAGCGGATACATCTCCTGATGCAAAATCTTTTGACTATAATTTCAAATTTTTGGTAAAGAATACTTTGGCCACCAGGCGGCGTAAGTGTTAATTTTTGCTTCTGATGTATTTGCCATAAAATCGGAGCTTCAAAAAACATCGATTGATAAAATTCTTTCGTGGACTGATGCCACTCACATCGATGAACCTTTTCGGAATATTTTCTTCGTAAAATATTACACAGTTTCTCCGCCAGGGGGCGTAGATGTACATCTTATTTTTGTCAATATCTCTACTTTAGGAGTCCGATTTGAAAAATTTCTTCTTTGTTGCATAGTGTTTTCCGTGTGACATGTTTTTCATGTAATTTAAAAATTTTCAAGCAATTCATAGACTTCCCGCTAGGGGGCGTAGCGGTAAATTGCGTTTCTTTTTTTTTTTTTTTTTTTTTTTTTTGATTGGAGGTTTAACGACCACCGTGAGCAACTCAATGGGCTATAAGCAGTCGCCCGTCCCTAATTTAGGGTCACTGGTTCCAGGGAAGGGAGAGGGCCAGTGCCGTAAGACAAACACAACATCCATGCCTCACCGGGATTCGAACCCGGACCCCTTACGGACGAATGATCAGAGGCCAGAGCCTTAGACCACTGCGCCACCGGGGCGGCAAATTGCGTTTCCTCCTATATCGCTGCTTCTAAAACTCCGATTTGAAAAATTCTTTCTGCACCAGATACAGCTCGTGATGGGAAATCGTTTGCACATAATTTCTAATTTTTGTAAAAAAAAAAAATAGTTTGGCCACCAGGGGGCGTAAACCTTAATTTTCACTTCTGTTGTATTTGCAGCAAAATATGATGTTCTAAATTCTCGATTGAAAAAAACGTCGTTTGTTGACCGATACTACTCATGTTGACAAACCTTTTAGAAACATTTTCTTCTTAAAATAGTGCATGGTTTCTACGCCAGGGGCGTAGATGTATATCTTATTTTTGTCAATATCTCTGCTTCTAAAAGTCCGATTTGAAAAATTCCTTCTTTGTTGGATAGTGTTTCTAGTGTGACATGTGGTTCATACAATTTCAAAATTTTTAAGTAATTCATAGAATTTCCGCTAGGGGGCGTAAATGTAAATTGCGTTTCCCAATATATCTCTGCTTCTAAATCTCCGATTTGAAAAATTCTTTCTGCACCGCATACAGCTCCTGATGGGAAATCGTTTGCGCAAATTTTCTAATTTTTGTAAGAAATTGTTTGGCCACCAGGTGGCGTAAGTCTTAAATTCCGCTTCTGTTGTTTTGCAGCAAAATATGAGCTTCTAAAATCTCGATTGAAAAAAAAGTCGTTTGTTGACCGATACTACTCCTCATGTCGACAAACCTCTTAGGAAAATTTACTTTTTGAAAAAATACATTGTTTCTACGCCAGGGGCGTAGATGTATATCTCATTTTTGTCAATATCTCCACTTCTAAGAGTACGATTTGAAAAATTCCTTCTTTGTTGGATAATGTTTCCAATGCGAAATGTTTTCCCTATAAATTCAAAATTTTCAAGTAAATCATAGACTTTCCGCTAGGGGGCACAAAGGTAAATTGCATTTTCTGCGTTATTTCTGCTCCTAAAGATCTGATTTGAAAAATTCTTCCTGTATCGCATACAAGACCTGATGGAAAATATTTTTAACATCATTTCTAATGTTTGGTAAAGAATGGTTTGGCCACCAGGGGTCATAAGTGTTAATTTCTGCTTCTGAAGTATTTGTTACAAAATCTGGGCTCCTGAAAACTCGACTATTTTTTTTTTCTTCGACCGATACCGCTTATATGGATACACCTTTTGAGAATACTTTCTTCCTAAAATAATGCATGGTTTTCCCACCAGGAGATGTAAAGTTACATCTTATTTTTGTCGATATCTCTGTTTCTGAGAGTTCGTAAGCTCACGATTCCGTTTACAACAATATCTGAGGGATTAAAAACCCGATTGAAAATCTTCTTTCTGCCGTCAGATGTATTGTTTTCCATAGCGGTTCCATTGACTTTGAATAGTTTTGATAAATTTAATTTGCGTCAGAACGGATCAAAAGACATGCTTATTACACCCGACCGAAAATTCGGTGTCATCTTTCTTTTTTTTTTTTTTTTATTATTAACAGGAGTTTCTGAAACAGACACTGATATTTTCGCAAATCTTGTGCACGCTCATATGATTCAAAAGTATAATTGCAAAATTTGTAGCGGGCTAAACTGAAGAGATACGTACATAAGTATAATGGCTGCAATGACTGACTTAAACAATAAAAAAAAAGAAACATTTGACTGCTATATATATATATATTTTTGAACACACGACATATATATATATATATATATATATATATATATATATATATATATATATATATATATATATATATATTTTTTTTTTTTTTTTTTTGAACACACGACATATATATATATATATTTTTGAAATTGCCCGCTAATAAGGGGTACCACATTCCATAGTGGGAGGAATTATATCCCCTGTCTGGAAACAAAAGCGAGGAGTGCGAGAGCCAAAACATCTCCCAAGGAAGATTAGAATGAGAAGCGAAGAAGTTTATAAAATGGGTAATAGTAAAGCATCGGTTAACCTTCACTGTGCATGACCGCCCTGGTCGTTCCTCGCTCTCGCGGTTTTCTGAAGGGAACTGCTGGTATACATAGACTTCCAATTAAAAAAAAATTGTAAAATTATTGTATTGTATTATAGAAAATACTGAATGTGATGCTGAGGATTCGTGTAACTGCTACTGACCATTGTACTTTATGATAACAAAAAGGCGCTAATAATTAAATATTAAGAAGGAAACTTTCACATTTATATAAAGTAGTAAAAAACCTTACCCTTTAGTACCTTATCAGTTTGTGACGTGCCTGCCCCGCAGGGCGCACACGACATAAAGGAGATAGCAGCGAGAACGAATGTCTGCGTAGCTCAGTTGGTAGAGCGACTTGTTCCGGAATAAATGGACTAGGGTTTGATCCCCGGCGTGGACCAAAAATGGCGGAGAAATTTACTCCGTTATAATGGCGCCCGAACTTCCCGGATGACCTGGCCGTTATAGATCTTGCAATGGTGTGATGTTCTTTCCACACGGCGAGATAGGAAAAATAAGAGAATGCGTTCTTCAGCTCTTCGAAAAATAAATGTGTGTGACGTTGCATTCCACAAACCAGATTGACAGGGAGTTCTCAAGTGCACGTTCTACAGCGGATGGCTGCCTGCAACAATTCATGGTCACGGCTGACCCGTGGGCCATGCCCCCGGCCCTCTTTCGGGGGGGAGATGTGATGTGCCTGTTCCGCAGGACACACACGACATAAAGACAGATAGCAGCGAGAACGAATGTCTGCGTAGCTCAGTTGGTAGAGCGACTTGTTCCGGAATAAGTGGACTCGGGTTCAATCCCTGGCGTGGACCAAAAATGGCGGATAAATTTACTTCCTTATAAGTTTTTATGAGTAATACACTTCCTGACAGAGAAACTGCCACACCATGAGGGATGCTCGAAAACAGACCAAACTGCACACATAGATAGCCAAGTAGGTCCTGAACAAATGATTTAATTGTCACATACAGACTAGGGCTCCAGTGACCGAATATACATGATGATCAATAAGGAGTGTGGCCCCCACTTTGGACAATACAGCGTTGAATCCGACGTAGCATCGAGGCAATGAGAGTCCGAATAGAATCATGTGGTGTCGTGGACCATGTGGTGTTGATCCGGGTCTACAGTTCATCTTCATTTTGCGGCGGTGGGAGGGTACTCAACCAACATCCAATCATATCCTACAGATGCTCGATGGGCGAGAGGTTGGGGGTTTGAGCTAGCCACGGAAGCATCCGCACACCATGTAAAGCATTCAGGCTCATACGAGTGATGGTCGGCCGGGCGTTATCCTGTTGAAAAACAGCGTTTAAGTTGCCTTACAGATACGGTAGTGCCACGGGCCGCAGCACCTCGTCAACATAGCGGCGTGAAGTCAATGTGCTCTTAATGTGTACCAGCGGTGAGCGGTTGTTCGCGCTGATAGCACCCCACACCATGATTCCCCGTCGCCGGGCAGTGCGGCGCTCCACAATGGCGGAGGAATCTGCCCGTTGGCCACGTCGCTTCCAGACTTTCACATGGCGATCATCCGTAGTGAGACAGAACCGCGATTCGTCGCTGAACAGCACACTGTTCCATTCGGCACCCCACGCAGCTCTGGAGCGACACCACGCCAAGCGGTAACGACGATGGCTGGTTGTTAAGGGTAGCCTTCACAAAGGACGGCCGGACAGCAGACCAAACGCAGCCAATCAGCGCGACACTGTCCACGTCGATATCGGAGTATCCAAGCCTCCCCGTACACTCCGCAAAATGGCGCCCGTTGTGGACTGTGGGCATGACGTCGAATGCAACGATCGGTGTGCTCGGACGTCAGTCTTCGTGCTCCGGTCTTCCTACGACGTTGCACGGATCCTTCCTGGGACCACTGTTTTCAAATTCGACCGATGGTTGTGGCGTCCCGTTGCGTTTTTTCCGCAATCTGACGCAAGGGCCATCCGGCGGTACGAAGGCTTACAATGACACCTCTCGTGAACTCATCCGTTTGATAAAATCACGTACGACGGCGTCTTAACTGCATTAGCACCGCTTGTTCGTTCTTCAGACACGGTTACAGCAGAACCACTGACTTCTCGCCGCCGTGACGAAGTCTCGACTGATGGCCTCACGGGCTGGTTGTCAGCTTATATCCCGCGCGCCGTTCGTGCGATTGATCTGCAAAAGCAATCACTTGCATAACATGTACGTGTTCACCCACCCTGTGATTTGCATGGTGCTGCGTTCACGTCGTCGTGGTGTAGCATTTTCTCTGTCAGGCAGTGTATTATTGACTGTTGAACGTTTTTACTGTTGTTAGGATGTTAAATTCGTAGCCTGTGTCTTGTCATAATTGATTGTCAAGGCAAATGCCAAATGTAAAACATAGCTATGACACAGCATTTTGTATAATAAATGTCATTTTTTCATGTTAAATGAGGTTAGCTTCTGCTTAATAATTTTACCGCATACATTCACTTAACAATTTAAAAATAACAATTACAGTATTTCTTAAAAAGATAAAAAATTCTTTGGTTGAGCATTTTTAACATTTTTATCTTTTAAATATTTCGTCGTCCATTTTGAAGCCATTTGTGATAAGCTCGTTCAATGCACTGATTCTACACTTTACCATCTTCACGGGTTGGGCTCCTAAGATCGGGAATTTTCGGGCGTCTACATGTGTTGTAAGCATGCATTTCCTTTCAGATGACAGAATACGGTTCATTGTCGAAAATATCCTTTCTACACACGCAGTTTCAACAGGAAGCAGTAAAAGGCGTATAAATGCAGCTGACAGCGAAGGGAACATGGTTTTTCTTATCTGTACCACATGTAAGCATTAGAAAATTGCTTTGAGTTTCAGTATTACCAAGGTATCTTCTGTAAATGTTAAACTCGTTCTTTATGTCATTTTCATTGGTACCACACATGCTGGCAATTTTTGTAAAATCAGGGTTTTCCAGGTTTTTTTTTGGTAAATCTCATGGAATTTTCCCAATTCCTGAAATTGGTCAGAGAATCTCTGGTTTATTTTTTGTATAATTTTATTCTTGTAGCTGTATGCCAACTTCAACAAATTCTTATCAGTCATGTCGTTATCTTCCATTTTTATATCATGTTCCTGAGACTTTTTGTAAACTTCCATTGCTTCTAACATCAAATCCATTTCAATATCCTCGAAGTGTTTTTGCACCAAATTTATCAGTACCATTGCCTCCGTTAAATTTTTTTTGGATGACTGCAAGGATTTACTGAGACGAAAATATACTAAAAGAGTAGGAAGTAGCACGTGGATGAAAATCGTCAATTTCTTTCGAAATAGAATCAAGAGTTCCCCTGCATCAGACGAATAGTCACTAGCCTCAATGTAGATATTTTCTAAGGCTATACATGTATAATGCTGTGCGATTACTTTAACACTGCCTCCATGTGACAACCATTTCGTTTCCCCTGGTTGAACAAGTTTATGAGAAATGTTATCGACCACCATTTCTGCCATGTGCAAAATTGACAACCTTTTGTGTCTTACTCTGAGTGGGCTGTACAGATTATTAAGTGCGCTCTGTACTCTCTTGATATAAGGACTTTGTCTGAAGCTGTGAACAAGAGCGAGTTGCGAAAGATGGCTTCGGCAATGTACAAATAATAAATTTGGCGCTTGCTCTTTCAGCCTCGCCTGGATGTCACTCACGTTTCTGCTAAAATTGGCACCGCCATCAAATGATACTGCAGAGATGTTCGCCGGATTCAAACCTGATTTCCTCAGCTCAGTAATCAACACGTCTGTAATATACACTGGCAGAAAGTGAAAAAGAACACCAAGAAGGAGACGTCTGATACCAACGAAATTTATACAGCATAATAACGGAACACAGAGGATAACGTGATCAAAACATTATGGCAAAATACAGCTGTATTTGCTGGTAAACTGAAAAATAACATTTCCATGTAGCATGGTTAGTACGAGGTTGAACCACCATGAACTGCGTCACACTGTGCAATTCTGGCATGGAGTCGGTCGTACAGATGTTGTATGTAAGTTTGGGGTATTGAGTTCCAAGCATCCTCAACCTGGACGCGTGAATCGGGGATGGTCGTGGCTGGCCGTGGAGACCGGATAAGTCGTTGTCCCATAAAATCCCACACGTGCTCAATGAGGGACAAATCCGGTGGCCATGGAAGTTGTCTCACACCCTGAAGTGCATGTTGCGTTGCACGTGCCGTGTGTGGGCGTGCGTTATATTGCTGAAAAACACCACTATGGACCGACCTTACAAATGGCACAACAACGGGCTGAATGATGTTGTATATGTAGGAGGTGCTGTTTAACGTACCCGGTACAAACACTAGTTGTGTACGGGAGTGATAGCTGATCGCTCCCCACACCAGGAGACCAGGTATAGGCCCTGTGTGTCGCTGACGGATGCAAGAAGGGTGGTGACGCTCCCCTGTGCGTCTGCGAACACGCATACGGCCATCGGAGGCTCCCAAGAAGAATCTGCTTTCATCGCTGAGCACTACAGATCGCCAGTGCGTTCTGAAGTGCAGACGTTGGCGACACCACTGCAGCCGTTCCTGACGGTGGGCTGGAGTCAGAGGTACACATGCCAGAGGCACACGTGCACGTAGTCCTTTATCCAGTAGACGGTTGCGGATTGTTCGCACAGTCACCTCAGGTGCAACGGCAGCTCGGATTTGCGTCGCAGTGGATGTTCTGCTTGACAACGCCGCTCTTCTTATGCGTCGATCGGTCCGCTCATCAGTCCGTCTGTGACTCCCGGTTCCATGTCTTCTCGTGTGGGAATGTTCCTCTGACCATCTACGCCACCATCGTACTACTACCGATACTTCCCGACCAATTCGCTCCGCAATACGACGATACGACCACCCGGCCTCGCGGATTCCGACTAGACGACCTCGCTCAAAGTCCGATAACTGCTGAAATCGTACAAGTCTTCCATGTCCAGGCATTGCAGCTTCTTCAGGGTCTTCGCACGTGTCCGTACGCCGACGACTGATTACATTCACTTCGCCGTACTCCTTAAATACCACCGACGATAATTTGCATATTATGCCGTGCTGTGGCGTAAGAGCTCACCGGTTGGTCCCGAAATTAACATCACACCTACGTAAACTCGACCCCATTAACATATGTAAATTTCATGATCGTCCGCCAATTCCTTCTTGGTGTTCTTTTTTCACTTTCCGCCAGAGTAATATGCTCTGCTTTTGTTGACTGTAGGGTAACTGCAGATAAAAAGGTTTCTTCAATCTTTATTTTTTATCTTCACCCTCAGCAACGATATGACGAACACAAATGCTAAGCACTTCACGACCACTGATGTCTGTGCATTCATCAGCCATGACTGAATATGATGGAATACCTTTCAGCCGTTAACAATTGCTCCTGTAACAGCTACACCAAATGCTCCTAAGAAATCTGTTATGGCAATGGATGATAAGTGTGAGTACTGTGGAGTATTTCTAATTCAATTAGCCAGATTACCAGATCCATCCACAAAAGCAGCGGTCGCAACTAGATTAGGCCAGTTCGATACCGTGTGCGGAATTTCCAATTTAAATAAGTAGTATACGCAAGTTTTAGCAGACCCTCAGTTGCATTACTTTCTTTTTCCATCTGTTTATTGAACTGCATAGATACCATTGTTTTAACGTTCACACCCTCTCGTTTTGTGTTAGATGCAGCCAAGGCCATTACATGTGAACGGGTTTGTTCACGTTTTAAAGCCTTACCCCTAGTTTCTTTGAAGCAGATAGTTGAACTAACTCTGTTACCCATGGACCAGTTTTCATTTTACCAAATCTGCAACAAATGCTGCATTTGTATCCTTCAGATGTATGTTCAATCCAAGGATATTTCAAGTACTAAGATGCTTTCTTTCGTTTGTCAGTGAAACTCGTCATCATTATACAATATCTGGTCCCATACATTTTGATGGATTATCTGCATCCGATGCACCCTTTCTTTCATTAAGCACTTGTTGTGGCAGATCCGAGAGCACAAGAAAAGGAACAACTGCTGTATTACGTTCTGTTGTACCCTGGTAGAAGGTCTTAAACACAAAGGTTTGATTTCATAACTCCAGCTGTTTGAGATTTACAAAATTTATGTTTGATTGATTTATCTTTATATCCAACGCTGTTTTACCTATTTCGTTTAAATTCGACGGTTATTATTTCAGAAGGTGATACCAACTTACTAGTTGAAACTTTTTATCTTGTATCTTCACTATACATTGTAATATCAGAAAATTTCTTGACTGATTTCTTTACAAAACGAACCCGATTTTTCTCCTTTCTTTCAAACTTAGCAACAATTTTCCTTCGCTTTAATAAGTCCCGAATGCCGAATTTCGAGTTTGTAACTGAAGCCATTGCAAAGATATTGCATTGTAAAAGTTCTTGACTGATTTCTATTTAAATCGAACACTCTTAACCGATTTCGTTTAAATTCAACGGGGTGCTTATACTGGATTTGTCACTAAAGCCACTTCCGAGAGAGCATATTGGAAAATTTTCTTGGGCGCTTTCTTCTTAAATCGAACGTCATTTAGCGGATATTTTTTAAATCAACAAAATTATTATTATTCGCTAATATGTCCAAAATACCGAATTTGAAATTTGTAACCCAAGTCATTGAAGAGATATTGTGTTGCAAAGGTATGGGAACACAGACAGACCCCCCAAGAGAAAAAAAATCACCCTTATACACTGAGTGGGCACTTTATTATGACCACCTGACAGTTTTAAGCAAATGAGCTATGGTTGCACGCTGTTGCAGTCAGAAGGCGAGGCTAGTATAAAAGGGGAAAGCTTAGTGCTGCTTGCGACAGTAGTAGAAGTGATTTTTGGGTGACGAGATGGGTAAAAAATGCGATTTGACGGACTTTCAACGTGGGATGATTGTAAGAGCTCGGAGCCATGGAGCGAGTATCACCGAAACCGCCGCATTCGTGAAATGTTCCAGAGCAGCTGTTGTTAAAGTGTTTAAAGACTGGACTGTCAGCCAAAAAACTGGGTCTCTACGTGCAACGTGTGGTAGTCATCGACTAGTGACTGCTCGGGCGGAACAGAGAGTGTCCAGACTGGTAACAGACAACAGAAGGGCAACAGTGCAGCAAATTACAGACCATCTTAATCAAGGATCCCCTCAAATGATCTCTGCACGCACTGTTCGCCGTACACTATATCGGATGGGATATGGCAGCCGAAGGCCTGTTTGAACACCTCTGCTGCCTGCAGTTAACAAGATAAAACGTCTCCAGTTCGCACAGAAGCACAAGGATTGGACAGTCGATAATTGGAAACAAATTATGTGGTCCGATGAATCACGTTTTCAGTTGCACCATTCCGATGGCCGAGTGAGAATTTGGCAGAAACAGCACGAAAGCATGGACCCCAAATGCATTGCTACAACCCTTCAAGCTGGTGGAGGCAACATTATGGTTTGGGGAATGTTTTTGTGGCATGCTTTGGGCCCTTTAATTCGTGTTGATCAACGTCTGACTGGCACATCATATCTAAACATCGTTGCGGACCAAGTGCATCCTGTCATGTGGATAGTTTATCCCAATGGCGATGGCTACTTTCAACAAGATAATGCGTCCTGCCATAGTGCTGGTATTGTACAGGATTGGTTTCAGGAGCATGCCGGTGAGTTTACTTTGCTTAGGTTGCACCCACAATCTCCAGATCTCAACCCCATTGAGAATTTGTGGGATGAAGTTGAACGAGCCATAAAACAGCTGGATCGACAACCCTCCAATCTCACACTCCTGGAAAGTGCTATTCATCAAGCATGGTCTCAGATTCCACAAATCACCTATCAACATCGGTGGAATCCATGCCACGAAGAATCGACGCAGTATTAAAGGCAAAAGTTGGCCCCACGAAGTACTGAAGGGTGGTCATAATAAAGTGGCCACTCAGTGTATAGCTCTTTCATATAAACGAAGAATATGAACGGAAAGTAAAAATTCAGGTCCTTTCATAACAATATTTGTGAATGATTATTTTAATAACAGTGTAAAGCATTTCATAGCTTCATTTGTTTGTGAAAGTAGACAAGTGAACTCTCTTTGTAGTCACCCTAATATTTCAGGTAAAAAAATGTCTTGGATCCATTCCTAACTGCGGTACTGCACACATCAACGAATAGCACATCAAATAAAAAGCAAAAAGCAGGCCTTGCCTGGATTTTCGAAAAACCGCAAAGTGTTGGCTTCCCACAGGAATTTCGTTTTCAAACCTACTTCGCGTACTCACACTCAACCAAATGATGCGAGGGCAAATGTGAGCTAGCCCAAAATCTGATTTGTCCTCGCCATTGGGACTCGTCTTTTTGTCCGGCATTACACTGAATGACAATCAAAAATAAATAGTGTTTAAAAATTCACACTATGTCTGTGTCTTTCTCTCGTGATAGTTTCTTTCTGTGTATGAACTTGTCGATCATGTAGCTTCGATTTCTTTCGGAATGTGACGAAACATCATCATCATATGTATATGTGGGTGGGTGTGTACCTTTGTTACACTCTCCCAAATGGGAGGGTGTTGATATTTTTTATAGGGGGTGCTGAAGAAATTTGGGGGGGGGGTGTATAAATCCCTGCACATAACACAGTTAATCGCAGCTTTCTGCGCATAGGTCTGCGTAGCCGAAGACCCAGCCGGGTATACCCATGCTCACTGCACGTCATCGCCAACAACGCATGAAATGGGCCCAGTATCATCGAGATTGGACCGTCGACAATTGGAAGAAAGTGGCCTGGTATGACGAATCAAGGTTCCTGGTGCATCACATAGACGGCCGAGCGCGGATACGCCGATTACCAGCGGAGTCTATGGCCCCTGGATGTATTGTTGGGCAGAAACAGGCCGAGGGCGGTGGTGTCATGCTGTGAGCAATGTTTTCTTGGGACACTTTAGCCCCCATTATCCCAACAGCTGTCAGGTATCTGAATATCGTTGCGGACCAAGTTCACCCATTCATGGCAACTGTGTTCCCTGCTGGTGATGGTTATTACCAACAGGATAATGCGCCATCTCATACTGCCAGAATCGTCAAGTAGTGGTCCGAGGAACATGCTGGTGATTTCCTGTTAATGCCCTGGCTTCTAAATTCACCTGACGTAAACCCAATCGAACATTTGTGGTTCAACTTGGAAAAGCGGGTTCGCGCTAAATCAACCCCCCCTCTCCCCGAAATGTACGGAAACTGGAGGACGTTCTGTTGACATGATGGTACCACATACCCCAAGATACCTGTCGCTACCTCATCGAATCGATCCCTCGCCGAGTGGCCACTGTTTTGCGGGCTAAAGAGGGTCTTGCAGCTTATATTAGGTAGGTGGTCATAATGTAATGGATCATTGGTGTATAGTGATGTAAGGCAAACACACTACACATGCCTCATCCGGGACTCGAACCCGTGCCCATCTTAGACGAATGGTCAGAGGCTGACGCTCCAGAATATTTGGCCACCGGGAAGGGTAAATCAGCGATAAAAGGCAAATGTGATCAAAAAGGTGATGTAGATATTTAAAAGAAATTCATTATAAAATGAATTGGGTTCACTGAAAATCATTTATCATCAGCAGAAAAGAAAATTAAAGGACTTAAAAATGAAATATAGGAAGACTTAGTAATTGGAAAACTACTTTTTAAAAGCAGCTAACTACTGCTACAACTACATTCTTGAACCACAGCTACAGCTACTTTTTCGGAAAAGTATCTATAGCTACACTTCCTTTTCTGAAAAGTATAACTTTCGCAATTTTTCATTTAGTATTAAGCTAGAAATGCAAATCCTGAAAAGTATATCTTTCGCAATTTTTCATTTAGTATTAAGCTAGAAATGCAAATTCTGAAGATGATCTTATGTACATTCCTACATATGATATTCAGAGCTAAATACCAAGTTATCTTTATGCGTACATTCTTTATATGACTTTCAGAGCTAAATACCAAGTGATCTTTATGCGTACATTCTTACACATGACATTCAAAGCTAAATACCAAGTGATCTTTATGCGTAAATTCTTACATATGGCATTCAGAGCTAAATACTAAGTGATCTTTATGCGTACATTCTTACATATGGAATTCAGAGCTAAATACCAAGTGATCTTTATGCGTACATTCTTACACATGACATTCAAAGCTAAATACCAAGTGATCTTTATGCGTACATTCTTACACATGACATTCAAAGCTAAATACCAAGTGATCTTTATGCGTAAATTCTTACATATGGCATTCAGAGCTAAATACTAAGTGATCTTTATGCGTACATTCTTACATATGGAATTCAGAGCTAAATACCAAGTGACCTTTATGCGTACATTCTTACACATGACATTCAAAGCTAAATACCAAGTGATCTTTATGCGTAAATTCTTACATATGGCATTCAGAGCTAAATACTAAGTGATCTTTATGCGTACATTCTTACATATGGAATTCAGAGCTAAATACCAAGTGATCTTTATGCGTACATTCTTACACATGACATTCAAAGCTAAATACCAAGTGATCTTTATGCGTAAATTCTTACATATGGCATTCAGAGCTAAATACTAAGTGATCTTTATGCGTACATTCTTACATATGGAATTCAGAGCTAAATACCAAGTGATCTTTATGCGTACATTCTTACACATGACATTCAAAGCTAAATACCAAGTGATCTTTATGCGTAAATTCTTACATATGGCATTCAGAGCTAAATACTAAGTGATCTTTATGCGTACATTCTTACATATGGAATTCAGAGCTAAATACCAAGTGATCTTTATGCGTACATTCTTACACATGACATTCAAAGCTAAATACCAAGTGATCTTTATGCATAAATTCTTACATATGGCATTCAGAGCTAAATACTAAGTGATCTTTATGCGTACATTCTTACATATGGAATTCAGAGCTAAATACTAAGTGATCTTTATGCGTACATTCTTACATATGGAATTCAGAGCTAAATACCAGGTGATCTTTATGCGTACATTCTTACACATGACATTCAAAGCTAAATACCAAGTGATCTTTATGCGTAAATTCTTACATATGGCATTCAGAGCTAAATACTAAGTGATCTTTATGCGTACATTCTTACATATGGAATTCAGAGCTAAATACCAAGTGATCTTTATGCGTACATTCTTACACATGACATTCAAAGCTAAATACCAAGTGATCTTTATGCGTAAATTCTTACATATGGCATTCAGAGCTAAATACTAAGTGATCTTTATGCGTACATTCTTACATATGGAATTCAGAGCTAAATACCAAGTGATCTTTATGCGTACATTCTTACACATGACATTCAAAGCTAAATACCAAGTGATCTTTATGCGTAAATTCTTACATATGGCATTCAGAGCTAAATACTAAGTGATCTTTATGCGTACATTCTTACATATGGAATTCAGAGCTAAATACCAAGTGATCTTTATGCGTACATTCTTACACATGACATTCAAAGCTAAATACCAAGTGATCTTTATGCGTAAATTCTTACATATGGCATTCAGAGCTAAATACTAAGTGATCTTTATGCGTACATTCTTACATATGGAATTCAGAGCTAAATACCAAGTGATCTTTATGCGTACATTCTTACACATGACATTCAAAGCTAAATACCAAGTGATCTTTATGCATAAATTCTTACATATGGCATTCAGAGCTAAATACTAAGTGATCTTTATGCGTACATTCTTACATATGGAATTCAGAGCTAAATACCAAGTGATCTTTATGCGTACATTCTTACACATGACATTCAAAGCTAAATACCAAGTGATCTTTATGCGTAAATTCTTACATATGGCATTCAGAGCTAAATACTAAGTGATCTTTATGCGTACATTCTTACATATGGAATTCAGAGCTAAATACCAAGTGATCTTTATGCGTACATTCTTACACATGACATTCAAAGCTAAATACCAAGTGATCTTTATGCGTAAATTCTTACATATGGCATTCAGAGCTAAATACTAAGTGATCTTTATGCGTACATTCTTACATATGGAATTCAGAGCTAAATACCAAGTGATCTTTATGCGTACATTCTTACACATGACATTCAAAGCTAAATACCAAGTGATCTTTATGCATAAATTCTTACATATGGCATTCAGAGCTAAATACTAAGTGATCTTTATGCGTACATTCTTACATATGGAATTCAGAGCTAAATACTAAGTGATCTTTATGCGTACATTCTTACATATGGAATTCAGAGCTAAATACCAGGTGATCTTTATGCGTACATTCTTACACATGACATTCAAAGCTAAATACCAAGTGATCTTTATGCGTAAATTCTTACATATGGCATTCAGAGCTAAATACTAAGTGATCTTTATGCGTACATTCTTACATATGGAATTCAGAGCTAAATACCAAGTGATCTTTATGCGTACATTCTTACACATGACATTCAAAGCTAAATACCAAGTGATCTTTATGCGTAAATTCTTACATATGGCATTCAGAGCTAAATACTAAGTGATCTTTATGCGTACATTCTTACATATGGAATTCAGAGCTAAATACCAAGTGATCTTTATGCGTACATTCTTACACATGACATTCAAAGCTAAATACCAAGTGATCTTTATGCGTAAATTCTTACATATGGCATTCAGAGCTAAATACTAAGTGATCTTTATGCGTACATTCTTACATATGGAATTCAGAGCTAAATACCAAGTGATCTTTATGCGTACATTCTTACACATGACATTCAAAGCTAAATACCAAGTGATCTTTATGCGTAAATTCTTACATATGGCATTCAGAGTTAAATACTAAGTGATCTTTATGCGTACATTCTTACATATGGAATTCAGAGCTAAATACCAAGTGATCTTTATGCGTACATTCTTACACATGACATTCAAAGCTAAATACCAAGTGATCTTTATGCATAAATTCTTACATATGGCATTCAGAGCTAAATACTAAGTGATCTTTATGCGTACATTCTTACATATGGAATTCAGAGCTAAATACCAGGTGATCTTTATGCGTACATTCTTACACATGACATTCAAAGCTAAATACCAAGTGATCTTTATGCGTAAATTCTTACATATGGCATTCAGAGCTAAATACTAAGTGATCTTTATGCGTACATTCTTACATATGGAATTCAGAGCTAAATACCAAGTGATCTTTATGCGTACATTCTTACACATGACATTCAAAGCTAAATACCAAGTGATCTTTATGCGTAAATTCTTACATATGGCATTCAGAGCTAAATACTAAGTGATCTTTATGCGTACATTCTTACATATGGAATTCAGAGCTAAATACCAAGTGATCTTTATGCGTACATTCTTACACATGACATTCAAAGCTAAATACCAAGTGATCTTTATGCGTAAATTCTTACATATGGCATTCAGAGCTAAATACTAAGTGATCTTTATGCGTACATTCTTACATATGGAATTCAGAGCTAAATACCAAGTGATCTTTATGCGTACATTCTTACACATGACATTCAAAGCTAAATACCAAGTGATCTTTATGCGTAAATTCTTACATATGGCATTCAGAGCTAAATACTAAGTGATCTTTATGCGTACATTCTTACATATGGAATTCAGAGCTAAATACCAGGTGATCTTTATGCGTACATTCTTACACATGACATTCAAAGCTAAATACCAAGTGATCTTTATGCGTAAATTCTTACATATGGCATTCAGAGCTAAATACTAAGTGATCTTTATGCGTACATTCTTACATATGGAATTCAGAGCTAAATACCAAGTGATCTTTATGCGTACATTCTTACACATGACATTCAAAGCTAAATACCAAGTGATCTTTATGCATAAATTCTTACATATGGCATTCAGAGCTAAATACTAAGTGATCTTTATGCGTACTTTCTTGCACATGACATTCAGAGCTGAATACGAAGTAATATTTATGCGTACATTCTTACATATGACGTTCAGAGCTAAATACCAAGTGATCTTTATGCGTAAATTCTTACATATGGCATGCAGAGCTAAATACCAAGTGATCTTTATGCGTACATTCTTACAAATGGAATTCAGAGCTAAATACTAAGTGATCTTTATGCGCAAATTCTTACATATGGCATTCAGAGCTAAATACTAAGTGATCTTTATGCGTACATTCTTACATATTACATTCAGAGTTAAATACTGGGAACTTTATGCGTACATTCTTACACATAGCATTCAGAGATAAATACCAAGGTAAATTACACAAGTAATAATATTGCCTATGTATTTACCTCAATTCTAATAACAATATGTAACACATTTTATCACACTAAGCGGCTTAAATTCCAAGCTAGTTGATATGCCCAGAGAGTATCTGCAAATTCTTTTTCTTAGCTAAGAGAACCAAATCCCTGTATCACATGTCATCGACAAAATCGCCAGCCCGATCATCTCGTACGAGCTGTGTTCTCAGGATGACTGAGAAGACTTCCATGTACATAGCATAAAGTAAGGAAGATAATACTTCATCGTAAACAATTTAGCTAACTTTGACAATGCAATTCAAGTCAGATATGTGACTGCAGGCAGGCCGCCCAGTTCTGGCGAATAATGTGCCAGGAAATGTCCCGTGATTTGAGGACTTTTTTTCACATTTGTTTAAAAGTAGCACGATTTGTAGTGTAATTTCCCTCTATAAGCTACTTTATTTTGTTGCGTGCTACTGCTACAACTGCATTTGTTCATTTGTAGCGATGATACACGCCACGCTACTGTAAGTGTTGTGAAAACAAGAATTTGTCACCTCGAAACCGCGTCTTCTCGCTCCGGAATCAGTTGCTCTAACCGACTAAGCTTCACCGACGGAATGTATCGCTGCAAATTTATCATCTTGACACGTGCTTCACCTCTGTAGTACGTCACATTACCTCTCCCTTATTATTATTATTATTATTTTTTTTTTGAAGCGAAGAAGGAACCTTTAATTGATTCCAGACAATGTATGGAACGAACATCACACATTTTTCGAAGAACCCAATGGCCAGTACATCCACATTTACGTTCGAGCGCCAATGTGAAAACACAAATTTGTCGGTGACGGGGATTGAACCTGCGTGTCCTCGCTCCGGAGTGAGTTGCTCTAACCGACTAAACTACACCAACAGAATGTACAGTATATCTGCATATTTGTCGTCTTGACACGTGCCTCACCTCTGTAGAACGTCACAGTGTAGCGTGTTACAGTGCAGCGCTACATGTAGCACGCCTCTCAAGAAAGACTCCATAGTCAATAACTACACGGATTGGTCGCTAGAGGAAGAATGGTTCAGCGTAATTGACCATAACTACTTCTGTGTTTCTAAGCTTTAATCATAAGAGTCTGACATTAACCATACACTGCAGCCTGACTGCTTTTCCTCTGGTCTTAGTCTATAAGATACAATACTGCAGTACGAAAAAATATATAAATACACTCATCGTCAAAAAAAAAAAAAACAAAAAAAAACAATTGCACCCAGAAGGAAGCAACCGACAGGAATGAAACTTGGTGGGTAGGTTTGACATCGTGATTCGTGAGATATGCAAATGATTCAAGTATCACGCTCGGCCGCGCATGTGACGCAAGCAAGGAGGTGTCGTAGCGCTGTGACCGACCGGCTACATAAGGTCATCCCTTTGCGCATGTTTGCCATTTTGACTCGTGCTGTTGTGTTGGTTGCATTTTGTTTTCAAGGGAAGTATGCCTCGGAGAAAAGTTCGGAATCTATTCGAGCAGTTGGAGGAGTTCGAGAGGGGCCGCGTCGTCGGGTTCCGGGAAGCGGGATGGTCTTATCGCCGTATTGCGTGCCATACAGGTAGAGCGGATATCACCATAGCACGCTGTTGACGGCATTAGGTAGAACAAGGCACGCAGCAACGACAGGAAGGGTATGGGAGACCTAGACGAACCACAGAGAGAGAGAGGACCGACGGGTTGTTCGAAAGGCGCAGAGTGACACAACAGCCACGATTGCGGATATTCAGCGAGTGGTGGTTCCCTCCATGCATCGTCCGATTAGTGTCATCACCATTGGCAGACGGCTGCACGACGTAGGACTACACGCACGCTGACCGTTACGACGACTGCCTTTAACACCATTACATCGTCGCCAAAGACTGCAATGGCGTCGTGCCACAGACTGTCTTGGAGCCAGTCAAAATGGCAGTGGGTGATCTTTAGTGACGAGTCCCGCTTTTGTCTTGAAGGAGACGACCAACGAATCCATGTGTGTGAAGGCACCGATTTCAGTGCCAAGATTAACGGTTTGTGGTCGAGCATCACACGTCCAGAAGGCCTGGTGTAATGATGTGGTGTGCAGTTGCCTACGATGCTAGACCACCTTTAGTGTTCATTACAGGCACTTTGACAGCCCAACGTCACGTTAATGAGGTCCTGCAACTAGTGTCCTTACCTTTTCTGACAGCTCATTCGCGTGCGATTTTCCAACAGGACAACGCTCGTCCGCATACTACTGCTTTCTAGAGAGCTTGCCGTCAAGGCACTGATACTCTGCCATGGCCAGCCGCATCGCCAGACCTATCGCCGGTTGAAAATGTGTGGGATGCTATTGGACGCGCTATCCACATTCCCCTTACCGCCTAATCTGCAGGAACCGCGTGAGAAGATTCAAGCTGCATGAGATGGCTTATCGCAGGACACCATTAGAACCTTTACAATTCCATGCCGAGATGTCTGGCATAATTTATGAGCAAACCTGGCGGCCTGACGCCATTCTGAGAGACACTACTTATTGGCGTGTAGATGAATAAATATTGCCCATATCAGTCTCAATGCTTAATCATTTATTGTTCTTGGTAACATTTACCTTCCTCCCGAATAGCATTGCAATCCGGCACGCCCTTCTGGGTGCAACTATTTTTGACGATCAGTGTACAAGGAAGTTTTTTAGTATGGAAATTTTTCTTCTAGGCGAATAGGCGAAAATTAAACATAGCACGGTTTGAATCAAGTGACTGGACGGAATACATCCGTTTTTGTTTTTGTTTTTTAATTTCGGGTTTAACGACCCCCGTGAGCAACTCAGTGGGCTATAAGCAGTCGCCCGTCCCTAATTTAGGGCCACTGGTTCCAGGGAAGAGAGAAAGAGAGAGAGAGCTAGTGCCGTAAGACAAACACAACATCCATTCCTCACCAGGATTCGAACCCGGACCCATCTCGGACAAATGATCAGAAGCCATCGCTTAGACCACTGCGCCACCGGGGTCAGCTATCCGTTATTGTGGAAGTTTCAACGCGATTTTGGAATATTGTGAAGCATTCTAAATGTAATATTTTTTATTGTTATCGAAGGACATGCTCATGAACCACAAGATGCCGGCGCGCACACAGCATCCCTTTAGTTAATAATTAACATACTGAATTGATCATATATTGATGGTGGTAGACATCTAACTTTTCTCAAGAAAAAAAATGTAAAACACAGAAAACGCGCAAACCGATTTGCATGCCTTCTCCCTTGCGTTTTTGCGTTTGGTACGTATAATCCTAACATTATTGCAAGTAACCGACTGTCTCGCCTGTGTGATCTTTTAATGGTCAATAAATGTATAAGATCCAAAAGGAAGTAAAAATATTGTTGAGGTAATTGCACTTTTTATTTAATCAAACTTTTGCTATTGTAGCTGCAACCCCTTCATAATCCTGCAAATCAACAAATTGGGAAACATTGTTGCTCATCTCTCCTACACAAAGACTGACTGACTGAATAAATTATTATTGAATTTCATAAACTTTACTAGAGTAGATACCAGGCAGTTTATTATGATTCTTATGGTTCCCTCTCATTAACATACTGGAGCTGAAATTCACTTAACACAGATCTTGAAGAGCTAGGCGTTCTCAGGTTTTCCCGTAGAAAGTCGTAGTTGCACATAAAGACAACAGTTGCCATGTCCTCCTGTCCAAATTGCGAGTTTCCTGTCTATTTTGGTAAGAAACTAAAAATTAACATCTTGAACGCGGTAAACTAATCATAAGATAATGTTCTGTTCATGTAAATACACCCTCAGCTCGTATGCATTGGACAGGTGAAACTTCAGCGCATCGTTTTCTTTCTTGCAAAACATGCTTCGTGGTCACGCTTAACAAAAAATCACGAAAAGAAATGCATTTTCGCATCAAGTCCAGCATAAATCGTCGGTACTCCAAAATGTGTTGTTTTTGGAAGTGTTAAAATACACACCTTTTAAACAAATTTAAAAATAAAATTCAAGGCTCCAAATGCCAGTAATGGAAACGTTTAGAGCGAAAATGAACTACATGGCGATCAGTTGTGCTTTTGGAAACCTCTGGGAACGAGAATTTATTCGCTGGACGCTCTCATTTTGGAGCATTTGGTCAGTGTCATGAAAGGGAAGAAATTTCCTCCTTTCTGTAATCGAAGTCTATTAGCAAATGCCACACACGAAATAGACACCAAAATGGCAGCCGAAAGTCTCCCTAAACAAAACATAGTGATAGTCTGCCAACACTTTAAAAGAAATGCTATCATTTTTTTTATTAACATGCAAGGTGATTGTAAAAATTCGTTTATTCAGTATTTAAAGTCTAAAGCCGCCCTTGGTGGCGAAGTGGTCTAAGGCGCTGGCCTCTGATCATTCATCCGTAAGGGGTCCGGGTTCGAATCCCGGTGAGGCATGGATGTTGTGTTTGTCTTACGGCACTGGCTCTCTCCCTTCCCTGGAACCAGTGACCCTAAATTAGGGACGGGCGACTGCTTATAGCACATTGAGTTGCTCACGGTGGTCGTTAAACCTCCAAACAAAACAAAAAAATTTAAAGTCTAACATCGAAATGTATGCCTCTATCCGAGTCAAGCTCGTTTCCCAATTAGAAGCGTGCGTGGTCAACATATGGCAGCACGATCGAAACTGTGATCTCTCGGAGCGGTTCGTACGCGGACGAGCTGTGGTACCTTGTATATCTTAACAGCGTTGCGTTTCAGATATCTTTCTGGATCCATCAGCGGTCAAAATAATATTGGCCACAGGAAATCCTCATATCTTACACGAGGAAACGTTGTGCCGAGAGAAGTCTGGTAATAGTGAGCAATCGCAGCACCTAAATTGTCGACTATGTTCCATGGAAAATTTGATTTCGTGGGCTATTGAAATATATTCGAGCAATCTGTTAAATAACTAGACAACGAGGAGTGCACAACAGGATAATGCTATCCGCCAAAATTCCAGTCTCAACGCAGCTGGAAGAATTCGAGTTGTGAGACGGAGTGATTTCAAAAGGAATTTCCACTACGTTCACCAGAATCAACCAATCCACATTTCTTTCTGTTCGGTTATATGAAATTGCTGATATTTACGAACAAATTCCACTCGCCGAACGATTTAATATACCTCTGAGTAGATACTGCAGTTTTGTAAACACCTAATGTATGCCAGGTCCGCAGAAGGTTTGTTCAAATGACACGATCGTACAAATTAATTAGCCGCACCGGTGGCGCAGTGGTCTAAGGCGTTGGCCTCTGATCATTCGTCCGAAGGGGGTCTGTCCCTTCCCTGGAACCAGTGGCTCCAAATTAGGGCCTCTGATCATTCGTCCGAACTGGCTCTGTCCCTTCCCTGGAACCAGTGGCTCCAAATTAGGAAAGGACGAGCGATTGCCTATTGCCCATCGAGTACCTCACGGTGCTTCCTTCCCCCGTCCCGAAAGTCACAGCGACTTGAAACAGAATTAACTCCCCTTCTTCCTTATGTTACATACAGAAAAGTTTCGTCACGTGAAACGTGAATCGAACCCTTGTTTCCATGTTTTTCGTCCAAATATGCTACAGAAGAATATTGTAGTTCCTAAGCAACAGCACCCTGTTGTTAAAGAAATTGGCACAAAACTCTTGCATTGCGATAGTGTGCTTCTTTCTAAAAGAAACTAGATCGTCCGAAACAAGAATCTAAGAGAAATAACACTCGTTCTGAACATTGCTGATTCCAGGATTTCTGTCCACATAAAAGAAAATTTAAATGCTTTCCATGTGACTTGGAGAGCATTTCTTTACAAAGGTTTTCTGTGGCATCGATCATGGAACGATTTTAACTTCCGAGTACGTTCCGTCTCGGCTGTTCGTATATTTCACCAGCTGTGCTTTCCAAACGAAAATCCAGAGTTATATAAATCATCTACGACGCGATTTAGAAATTATGCAACTATTTACTTATATTTTTGTTTTGCTGAATGAAATTTAGAACTGAATTTTTGTTCATTTTTCAAGTTTTGTGTTAAACTACAAGAGAAAAGAAAATCCTTAGCCGTGAAAGCATTTTAGAGATTTATAGGCTGACTGTGTTTTGATCTTTCATTGACTTTTATTTTACAACAAGTTTAAATATCGCTGCTTGGCGAAAATTACAAAGAAAAAAATCAAATTCTCTAGCCTTCTCTTTATACAACAAAACTCAACGATCTAACAATAAGAACTTTATAATTTTTATGATTCTTGCATTTAGAACAGAAGCAGATGTGATGCTACCAAACGTTGTATCCTGCCGTGTTTTTGTAAGCATTATAGGCTCCAGTGAAAGGGTATAATCACAATCGTGTTAGACCAAGGCCGTCTAGAAAATAAAAGGTTATGATATAAGAGAGATAAGTTCCCTCTTTTGGTGACGTCACGCAGAAACCAAGTCTTCCGATTGGTTTCCAACGCTGTCGTGTATGACGTCAAACACGACACCGACGTATCAGGCCGTATAACATGAGAGTGACGTCACAAAGGGAGAGAACTCATCTCCCTAATGTTGTGGCCTTGTGTTTTCTAGACGACCTTTGTAAGACACACTCACCTGGGACTTAAACGTGGGCCCAACATGCTTCTAACTATGTGTAAAACGTTAAGTTAGCTAAATAATGTCTAAAATTTCGAAAATTAACGAGCCGTTGCTGTTACTCCAGGTAAAAATTGGAACCTATTGTCACAGTGACTAGATTAATTAAAAAACAACAACTGAGATTCAACTAGAGAAAAAGGTGACGGTTTTGCTTAGAAATATTAAGATTGAACAATTAGAAAAGCTGCACAGATCTTATTCTCGTCTCCAGGAAAGAAAGAAACGTGAACACAAATGTGATGTACACCGATGAACCATTACATTATGACCACCCCAGCCTACAGAAATGAGCGCGCCTGGAGACCGAACAGTGGGGCAGGTGAAGTTTACAGAGCAGGGTATATACAACTCGACGACTGGCTTTCGGTTAGTAGAGTGTTCGGAGTCAGAATGGGAAAAGCTGCCTATTTATAGGTTTGATAAAGGACAAATTTTGATGGCACGACGCACAGTGGTCCGGATAGGAAAAAAGGCGGACAAAAATATTTGTACGTCTTAAACGAAAGAAACTGTAGTGGGATAACTAAATATTCGCTTATTTGAGTGTTTCAATTAATTATAATTACTCACAGTACTGTAAGAAGGGTCCAGATATCCAGTCGGTCATTCGTCTTCTGAAGCAGATGTTTCACATTCCTCGTCCTTTTTTTTTTTTTTTTTTTTTTGATTGGATGTTTAACGACCACCGTGAGCAACTCAATGGGCTATAAGCAGTCGCCCGTCCCTAATTTAGGGTCACTGGTTCCAGGGAAGTGAGAGAGCAAGTGCCGTAAGACAAATACCACATCCATGCCTGACCGGGATTCGAACCCGGACCCCTTACGGACGAATGATCAGAGGCAAGCGCCTTAGACCACTGCGCCACCGGGGCAGCATTCCTCGTCTTCTTCCCCCTCCTCCTCTTCATCGGATATTACCAATAGACCTAGCATTTCCGAAGGTAGTTTTACTTGTTTTTCTTTGGTAATCCTCCCAAGCTGGAAATTAATGGGTCAGAAGTCAATATTAACCTGCGAAAGAGGTCTAAATTGCTGTCTTCTCGTGAAATTTTTCGGGTAAAGTTTTCTCGAAATTTCCTCACATCTTTGTTTTTACACTTAATGGCTTCTTCTGAAAGCTCTCCAATCGGTAAAATCGCTGCCTGCACAATTACGGATCCATGAACAAGAATTTTATGTACCGTGGGTGGCATATAGTACCAGGGATACAATCTCACGAATAACTGTGCTGTCTCCATGCAGTACATATTGAATTTCGTTTCATTTATTACGTGGCAGCATGAAATTGCTGTCAAAATATTTCCAAAACAAGAAATCAAATTTTAGTCTACTCCAGTCACTTCGGAACTTATTTCGGGATTTGTAAAGAATCTTCTGGCGGTATTGCTGTGATTCGTGTTTCCATAGCCTGGTTTTGGGACATCTACAATAAGTCCTAGTCTATTCCTGAAAGAATCTTGGACAGTTCTTTTCCTTTTTTCTAGAAGCTCACGGGTTCCATCTTTCTTACTCGCTTTCCATTTCTTAAAATCTAAGCGGTAAGAGATATGCAGAATACACTCAAAAAAACGTATATGGGCATGAAAAATATACAGTCCAAACTCAAAAGAAGAGGTTCAGCTCCGACACTTTCGCGCCACATATGTAACATTTCATGCTTGATGACTAGGTCAGAGCATTACATATTTTCCCATCAATCATTGACAACATGACAGAATATTGTACTGTAACGTTGTCACTTTTTAATGAATGTAAATTTTTAATTTGTTCGTTCATGTATTCTCTTTCTGCTTGGGCAACTGCAGGGCTTTCATGAAGCCACTGGAGACGAATAGGCCTACAAAAACGGGTTGATGATGGTCGTTCATTTTTCCATACGGAATCTTCCGTTTCACTGTCAACCATTCGTAAGGGAACGATAGATGTCATAAATAAATATTCATCACTACTGCCGCTTTGAACCCATTTCTGCTTGTATTGGGAATAACCAGCGCTACCGTCGAAACCCCATTTACAATGTAAAATATAAGTTTTTTCGTTGTTAGACGGCTCACTTTCAGGTAGAAATGACAAAATTCGGGTAGCAGTATGGTCCAATAAATTCTGAACTTTCACTTTACATGCACTCTCACTAACACTTATATTGTGCGGATAAGTTGCATCTTTTGCTTTCAGAATTGCATAATAACTTGGATATAAGTCATGATTGTGATTAATTGCCATTTTTCTAATATACATATATTGATGTTTTGATAAATGTGTACTTATTATCATAGATAACGCTTCTTCTGAGAGCTTCGTGGCTTGTTTTCTTTTCTTCAACCATGAGTCACGAATTTGTTTACCTCTGGAAGGTGTTGTTATGGTCACTGCTTTTAATAATTTTGCTGCATTTTCGCCACCTTCAGCCCTCAAATTCATCACTATGGCATATGAAAGCTCCGCAGCACACACATTCTCCCTCAGATTTTGAATTTTTCGCCTCTTACTTCTTTCACTTAATTGCTGAAATACTTTCAAAGGACGTCCACGCTTTTCCGAAGAAGTGGAAGGAAAGTCTGTAAATGGTAATTCAATTTCTTGCTGTAACCAGTCTGAATATTTACGAAGAAACATACTTTCGGTTCGGTGACATTTCTTCCAACGCTGACAGTATTTAAGAAAAAAGTTCATTCTTATTACGCTGTGTAGAGATTTTGCGCTCTGACTGTCCAAATTTAATGCAAATTTGTTCTTCACATATTGCACAACATGTTCTTCTTGTAGCATACTGGTTTCATTATTATTTTCTTTCATTTTCTCGTAGAGTTCTCGGCGACTAACATGTAAATTCATTTTTCACACTCTATATTGTCACACACTAATCACTGACCTGATACAAAAAACAGCCCTCTGGAAACTGAAGAAATCAAGGGTCTGTGGTTTACCACCGACAAGCCACCCCTTGAGTAAACAAACATAAATTTCAGGAAGTGCTCAGCGCCCGCGAGTTGCATAGCGGGAGAACACCTTCCCGATGTCAGCAGCTGGCTGCTCATAAATAACAGGGAAGCTTCACAAACAAAAGGTCATAGTTCACAGCAAGGTGTTGCAGATGAAACCTTCAGTGATAGACTTATAATTACCTACCAATATACATACATTCGTAAGTTTCGCGGTGGACATGTTTGGCCATTTTTTTAAAACTCTAAAAACATTTTTGTTTTTTCGCAAAATACGGGCATTCAAATTTGTATTTTTTATCAGTACTTAGAAACAAAAAACACAAAAAATTGTAATTGTGCCCTATATATAAGACCATAACACTTTCACAAAAAATACACTTAGTATTTTATTTTGCATTGTTCAGTCAGGAACAATGTAAACAAAATCGCCTACAGAATTGCAAAATTAATCAAGAAAGAGTTACAGCACTTATGAACTTAAGTATTGACCAGAACCATTGGAGTATACTTTCAAAAACACTTAGTCCTATCAGAATGACTACTGAGGATTATTATTAAGCGAATTGTGTCCTATCAGAATGACTACTGAGGATTATTATTAAGCGAATTGTGTCCTATCAGAATGACTACTGAGGATTATTATTAAGCGAATTGTGTGGTTAAAATATGAAGTTCGAAAAATTATTTTTGTCCGGGTTTTTAGCGATTCGGACTACTGTGCGACGTCTCAAAAATACGATCCGGAAACGGCGCGCCTTGTGGCTCGTTCACGTGCGGCTGTTGTGTGTACGTATCAAAAGTGGTGCACAGATGGCCAAACGACGACCCGTCGTTCAGCTGTGTATCGTCCGCAGCTCATTGATGCCAAAGGGGGAGCGGAGACTATCGCGCATTCCTCACAGCTATATACGGCAGGGCCACAGTGTGACAAGTCACCCGCAACTACATCACTTGTGATCAGGGTAATGTGTCACAGGATACAGTTCATCGCAGCTTTCTGCGCATGGGCCTGCGTAGCCGAAGACACAGCCGGGGTCCCCATGCTCACTGCACGTCATCGCCAACAACGCACGAAATGGGTCCAAGATCATCGAGATTGGACCAAGGATAATTGGAAGAAAGTGGCCTGGTCTGACGAATCAAGATTCCTGGTGCATCACGTAGACGGACGAGCGCGAATACACCGATTACGAACGGAGGCTATGGCACCTGGATGCACTGTTGGAAGGAAACAGGCCGACGGCGGTGGTGTTATGTTGTGGGCTATGCTTTCTTTGGACACTTTTGGCTCCATTATCCCATTATCCCAATCCCTGACAACAATTAGGTGTCTGAACATCGTTGCGGGACAAGTTCACCCATTCATGGCAACTGTGTTCCCTGCTGGTGATAGCCACTACCAACAGGATAATGCACCATGCCACACTACCAGAATCGTCAAGGAGAGGTTTGAGAAACATGCTGGTGACTTTCTGTTAATGCCCTGGCCTCCAAATTCACCTGACATGAACCCAATGGAACATTTGCGGTTCAACTTGGAAACGCGGGTTCGCGCTAAATCCCCCCCAAATATACGGGAACTGGAGGACCTGCTGTTGATATTATAGTACCAGATATTCCAGGATACGTATCGCCAATTCATGAAATCCATACCTCACCGAGTAACCGTTGTTTTGCAGGCTAATGGGAAGTCCTACTGTTTATTAGGTAGGTGGTCATAGTGTAATGGCTCGTCGGTGTACATGTCGTATCTGAAGCTTAAACCAGTGGACAGATACAGAACACTAGTATCTCGGTGTCTAAGTTGCGGTTACGCTACCGCCTTGTGTTCTGCACCTGAGTTCAAGTGCCGGTTTCGATTATAGTGTCGTATATATTATCCGGTTCTGCTTCTCTTTCTCTCTTAGACCCACTAAACCTGAATCGACTTTGTTAAATATTGCCAGCCCCTCTTTACATTGGTGCTTACCAGGCTAAACTAGAACTCTATACCAACGGACTGGACAATGGCTCATTCCTATCTGAATTTTAAACGGTAATTAAAGAGTGTTTCTGTAAACGTCTGCCAAGAGTCACAAAAACAAATTAACGATTTCTAAAATCTCCCGATTCCTGGTTGGAACCATAGATAAGAAGTAGTGTTATGACAACCCAACTACTAGGCTATAGCCGTTTCTCTTGGAATCCCATATGAGACAGAGTGTTTTATTTGCGTCGCGGTTGGCCGTCTAGGTGGCGCGGTGGTCCCAGATGGGTCCGGGTTCGAATCCCGGTGAGGCATGGATGCTATGTTTATCTTACGTTACTGACTCTGCCGCTTCGCTGGAACCAGTGGCCCTAAATTAGGGACTGGCGACTGCTTATAGCCCATCGAGTTGCTCACGGTGGTCGTTGAACCTAAACTCCCGCACAACTGTTTCGCAGTTTCGCATACCTACCGTCCTTGAGGCCAATAATGCGGGAACGAAGCATCACACTACATGATTTTTGCGTTACTTCGTAAAGGCATCAGACTTTTCTTCAAGATTGAAGCAAGAATTAACATTTTGAGGACGAGTGACAGATAACAATGGGAAATTCGAATCCCAAGGGAAATTTACTTCACGAAGATGAAATATGAGTTTTATTTGGGATGCTAATGCATATATATATATATATATATATATATATATATATATACAAACGTGTGTCATTACACCACATTGACGAGACATTACACCATGATAAACAGCCGCCTGGGTGGCCGAGTGGTCACAGGCGCTGCGTCTGATCAGTCGTCCGAGATGGGACCCATACTTGAACCATGGATGGTGTGCTTAACCAATGGCGCCGATTTTTGTCCCTTTTTGGGAACAATGGCTCCCCAAATTAAGGACAGGCGACTGCTTACAGGCCAAAGAGTTGCTCATGGTGGTTCTTAAACCGCGAAATGGTAATAAACTTGTTGTACGACCTGTGTGTTTTTCCTTCGGGGTTTAAAAACCACCGTGATCATACAGGGATGTTAGAGTAGTCGCTCATCCTCGATTTCAGAGAAGAGAAAGGCAGGGGCAACATCCATACCTCATCCAGGGCCGTAGCCAGGGGAGGGCCAGGCCTTGCTGAGCCCGACCTGTGTTTCCTTTTGCCCGTCTTAGAGACTCACACAACACTATAGTGCACGACCTGTGTTTCCTTTTGCCCGTCTTAGAGACTCACACAACACTATAGTGCACGACCTCTTTCACATCTTTTGCCTGACCACCTTATATCCTTCGCCCGATCTCAATCATCAGCAGCCCCTCCCAACTTGCTTGTCTGGCTACGGGCCTGACTCATCCGGTATTCGGGCTCAACTAGGATGATTACCTATAAGCTCTTGCCTCTGACCTTTTTCCCCTGGAGCGGCAACACTATATTTTGCACCTCACAATTCGAAATAGCATCTTAAACAGTTGTGTGTTCTGGACATCGTGATTCAAAATGTGCGCAGTAACTTAAAAAAATAGGTACATGCATCGCGATATTTTTGAAAAAAGTTGTATACCCTTTTTATCGAATATCACTATTCAAAACACACTGAGTTAGCTTTGTATTAGGAACATACCTGATAACGCGTTGCTCCACCTTTCTGTGCAATCACGGCTTGCAGACGTATAGGAATACATTCTACAAGGTGCCGAACGTCCTCCATGCGTAAATTGACCCATGTCCGCTGCAGCAGCTCCGTCAGTTCACACACGTTCCGTGTAGGAAGATCGGCAGTCCTCACAGTCCGTTCTAGGATATCCCACAAATGTTCAATTGGGTTACGCTCAGGAGAAGTTTGGGGGCCAAGGCACTGTGGGAATTCGTTATCGTGTTTCTCCAACCATTCAGTAGTTACACGAGTCCGATAACACGGTGAGTTGTCCTGTTGAAAGATGGCACTGCGATATAGGTAAACCTTACGCAGATATGGATTGTGACGGTCGGCTAACAGATCCCTGTAGCGTCCATTCAGTGTTTGTGGGATGATAACCAACGGACCTAGGGCTTGTCCGGAAAAAGCTCCGGAGAGCAGAACATCACCTCCACCGGCCTGTTGAACTCCAACTGTGCAACCAAGGGATAGGTCTTCATGTCGTTTGCGTTATATGCAAATCCGGCCATCAGCATAATGCAGCAGGAAACTGGACTCATTACGCCAGACGACCTTCTTCCATCTGCTTAAGGACCACTTCCGAAATTCCTTGGCCCATGTGACGCATTGTTTGCGATGACTGGGCGTCATCATGGGTACCCTCGTTAGTCTCAGGCTGTGGAACCTCAGACGAAGCAAGGTACGGAGCATGGTGTATGTGGAAATAGGTTCAATTGCCACGCTGTTGTACTGGTGTGAGCTCGGTGACTGCTGCACGTTGTTGCTGAGATACCAGTCGTGACACCCGACGGTCGTGTCTAGGATCAATGGCGCGTAGCTGACCAATGTGATCCCTTCTGCTGGATTCTGTGAATGGCTAATCCAGTCCTGGTACACCCTTGATACAGTACTACGGGAGCAGCCAGCAAGTGTGGCTGACCAATTTGTGCCCTTCTGCTGGATGTCCGTGCATGGTTAATCCAGTCCTGGTACACCCTTGATGCAGTAATACCACAGCAACCAACAAGGGAGGCTGCTTCCGAAATACTGGCAACTGCCCTCTAGGCCCCAACTGTTAGGCCGCGTCAAATTGGCTTAAGTGGCCACATTTACCCATTACTGGCAAACATTTACTGATTACGTACAGAGGATAGGTGTGCACAATTTATGGTAGCCACACATGACGTTTAAATAACGTGATACTTCGGTATCGTTCCGAATATGTAAAACGGATGGAGGGTGTCTTAAGGCATTTGGGTCCTTCTTTTGCCACTGAAAGAGCTCTCTCCCAATGAGGCATAGATTCAACGAGATGTTAATAGGTGTCTCTTGATATTTGGTACCATGACTGCAACAGAAGCTCTCTCCTGATGAGGCATAGATTCAACGAGATGCTAATAGGTGTCTCTTGATGTTTGGTACCATGGCTGCAACAGAAGTGAGGCATAGATTCAACGAGATGTTAATAGGTGTCTCTTGATATTTGGTACCATGACTGCAACAGAAGCTCTCTCCCAATGAGGCATAGATTCAACGAGATGTTGGTAGATGTCCCTTGATATTTGATACCATGACTGCAAGAGAAGATCCCGCAGTTCCCGTGAATTACGCGTTTCGGGTGATGCTGCTCGTACCTGTTCCTCCAGCTGTGACGTACTACAGAGGTGAAGCACATGCCAAGAAAGCAAATTTGCAAGGGTTAAACAACTGGCTCCGGAGGGAGGAGTCGAAGATTTGAGGTCCACCACTCGCAAAATTTGCGATTTCACAAAACTCAAACAACAAATACTCGATATAATTCATATCTGGAGAATTTTGGAGCCATGGTAATAAATGGAATTCCTCTTCATATTCTTGGAACCATTCCTAAACCTTCTTTGCAGTGTGGCATGGAGCACTGTCTTGTTAAAAGACGCCATCTCAGCCAGGGGATACAGTTGTCATAAGGGGGTGTACTTGGTGAGACACGTTGAGATACGTGGCAACAGTCAGAGTTCGCTCTACAGGGATAATGGTCCAAGTGTTCCCCTAGAAAATATTACCCAGATAATCACACTCCCACCAGCCGCCCGGATCCGTCCGACAGTGCATCCAGGTGAGAAGGCTTCCTTGGGTGTACGCCGCACACGAACTCGTCTGTCGACATTATGTAACAGAAAATGGGATTCGTCTGGCCATGAGACCTGTGACGTACCTGCCAGCAGGACGCACACGACATAAAGGCAGATAGCAGTCAGAACAAACGTCCGCGTAACTCAGTTGGTAGAGCGACTTGTTCCGGAATAAGCGGACTCGGGTTCGATTCTCGGCATAGACCAAAAATGACGGAGAAATTTACTTCGTTGTAATGGCGCCCGAACTATCCGGATGACCCGACCGTTCAAAATCTCGCAATGGTGTGATGTTATTTCCACACCGTGAGATAGGAAAAATCAGAGAATCCCTTCTCCAGCGCTTCGAAAAATAAATGTGTGTGATGTTGCATTCCACACACCAGATTAACTGGGAGTTCTCAAGTGCACGTTCTACAGCGGATGGCTGCCTGCAACGATTCATGGTCACGGTTGATCCGTGGGCCATGCCCCCGGCCCTCTTTCGGGGGGGAGATGTGACGTACCTGCCAGCAGGACGCACACGGCATAAAGGCAGATAGCAATAAGAATGAACGTCTGCGTAGCTCAGTTGGTAGAGCGACTTATTCCGGAATAAGTGGACTCGGATTTGAGCCCAGGCGTCGACACAAATGACGGAGAAATTTACTTCGTTATAGATCCTTTTCCAGTCATCTGTGGTCCAATGCCCACTACAGGCGTTGACAACTGTGAACGGCTGTGAATATAGGCACACAAATGAGTCTGTGGCTGCGGAGAGCCATATCCAAGAGTGAACTGAGTGTTCGACACATTGGGCCCTTTACCACGATTAAAATTATGCGTAATGTCAGCGACAGTAGCCCTCCTGTTGTTGCGGACAAGACGCGATAGCCTGCGCTGATCTCTGGCATCAATGAGCAAACGCCTTGTCGACGGATCGAAGTGTCACCTGTTCCGGACCATCTTCGATAGGTAATAACTACTACATAGCGTGAGCAGCCTACCAGCGTCTCTGTTTCGGAGATGCTCTTACGAAAACGTCTTGCCATAATAATCGGGCCTTTGTCGAAATTAGATAAACCTTTGCTTTTCTCTCGTTAAGGTGGATGTCAAGTAATTTTGCTTCCTATACTTCCAATGGAAAAACTTTTGCACACATTTCCTTCACAATTAGTGTGTTCCCAAGGATGAAAATTTGAACAACGATTAAAATAGCTTCATACTATAACTTGGAATACTTAATATTTTCTAAAACATAACCATAATTATATTAAAAATCAATAACTTTTCTTTTAGTGGTGTTGAAACCAGAAAAAAGATGGTGCGATCTGTACTTTGATGACGTCAGTATACAGACAAGTGTTGGATAGCATAATTATGGTTATGTTTTAGAAAATATTAAGTATTCCAAGTTATAAAATGAAGCTATTTTAATCGATGTTCAAATTTTCATCCTTAGGAAAGCATTAATTGTGAACAAATGTGTACCGTTTTTCCATTAGATACTTAAGAGCATAGCCGAAAACATAAGAAAAACTTAAGAAGTACAGGAAGAAAAATTACTTGACGTCCACCTTTAGACGAAGTGAAATACTGACTGAGCCAGTTCCGACTAGGGATGGGCACATCGGATTGTAACATCGATGAACGACATCGGTGGTCACTCATTCCCGATGCATCGATAGTATCGGTGGAAATTTTCGATGTATCGGTGAAATCCTCGATGTTTTTGCTAATAAGCCGAAAAATTCGTTGTTTTCAATCTGTAGCAGTCAATACGCAATAGATGTGCAAAATCTCTGTTCAATACAAAGTGATTACTCACCAATAACATCAGGTAACTAGTAATATATATTAAAATGCTCGATGCATTTGTAGAAACCTCTATTTTTGTTCGATGCATCGGTGTAAACCTCGATGTTTTGCTAATAAACTGAAAAACTCGCACTTTTCCACCTGCACCAGTAAATGGGCACACGATTTGTGAAATCTCTCTTTAACATAACAGTGATACTCACCAGGCCGCCCCGGTGGCACAGAGGTCTAAGCGATGGCCTCTGATCATTCGTCCGAAAGGGGTCCGGGTTCGAATTCCGGTGAGGCATGGATGTTTTGTTTGTCTTACGGCACTGGCTCTCTCCCTTTCCTGGAACCAGTGACCCTAAATTAGGGACGGGCGACTGCTTATAGCCCATTGAGTTGCTCACGGTGGTCGTTAAACCTCCAACCAAAAAAAAAAAAGATACTCACCAGTTCAACAACCATTAACATAATATTTGTTAAAACGCTCGATGTTTCTTCGATTCATCGGTGGGAACCTCTATCTTTCGCTAATAAACTGAAGAATTCGCACTTTTCCATCTGCAGCAATGAATGGGCGATCTATTTGTAAAATCTTCGTTCAATGTAACGGTGATATTCAACAATGGAACATCTAGTAACGTAATATTTGTTAAAACGCCCGATGTATCGGTGGAAACCTCGATGTTTTTCCGATGTATCGGTGGAAACCTCGATGTTTTTCCGATGTATCGGTGGAAACCTCGATGTTTTCCCGATGAATCGGTGTAAACCACGATGTCTTGCTAACAAGCCGAAGATTTCACACTTTTTGATCTGCAGCAGCGAATGGGCATATCGGTGGGTAAAATCTCGGTCCAATATAATGCTGATTGAACACCAATTCAACCCCAAGTAACTAATAATATTTCTTAAAAACCTCGACGTTTTTTCGATGTATCGGTGGAAACCTGGATGTTTTTCCGATGCATCGGCTCACATGCCTTCGAGGAAAAGATCTCGGTTTTCGCCAACGAATTAAGTAAAACAACCTATATGAAGGTGATATTTCTTTCCTCTGTACAGTTATGAATGTAACAAAAGGAAATGCATTTACTTTTCGTAAAAGATATTCTCTTCCACTTCCAAACATCGGTTGGTTCCGACCCAGATATTGCTATATACATCATTCTCGACATTGGCACGTCACGCTGATTGGTTGCACGCGCGCCTATTTGTAGAGGTAGTTTTAATGTTTTGGCTGGTCGGTATATTCATTTTTTAAAAGTACCTCATTTACGCTATTTTTCAGAAAGTAACTCAATTTACGCCCAATATTTCCACAGCAAGGAGAAGAAAATATTGGTGCGAAACTTCCGGTGTTGAAAACTCGCATTAGTGCTTCTGGAAAATTCAGTATGATATAGTCATTAAGTATATATTTGTTATTTTTCACGAAAATGTTGACTTCATATTTTTTAAAAGCGTGATATTAAAACTTTGAAAATAAGTTGCTGAGTAATTACATGATATTTTTCAGCCGAAAAAGTTCTCTCCGTTGGCAAAGCGTGGCACCGTAGCTGTTTACGTTGTGCCAAATGCAACAAAGTTCTGGATCCAGCCTACGTTTGCGAGGTAAGTAATTTTCTTCACTCTTCAAATTGTAAGGACTAAATCATTCACATTATTAAATACTGAGTTGAAGTATTGGTATCGGATAACTATAAAACGCAAATATTCTTCTAACAATGTTATTTAAGAATTACAATACACAGAAAGCTGTGGATACACCAGAGTCAACTGCTTTAATAAGCACAAGGTTTGCATATACGTATTAAAATCCAGATTAATAATAAGTGTAAGAGGAAAACATGGAGACAACTGCCAAGCTTTCGCTCGCACACAGGCTGGCTTTTCAAAGCACAAACAACATAGAGACTATAACTTACAAATTTTAAATAAAACAGTGTGTGTTTACTTCGAATTTAAGTCCTCACCTGAGTCTGTGAGAGAAATTCATTCTATTAACAGACATTAAATTCATTTTGAAATTAAAAATTTTGTGAACTTTGGTAATTTTAAAACAAATGCCTGGAAAATAAAACAGCAAATTTCTTTTGGAATGTGGGATTTACGATAGCAAGTGATCAGCCATGCTTCAAAACTTTTTCAGAAGCAAACAAATGTTGTCATTACTGAAGTGACATTTCGATATTAGAAAGCTATAAAATATGCACACACATCTTGATCTTCCATTTCAAAAAAGTATAGCTTCGAGAATGTTAAAGAATAACGTATTTCATATTTAACCTCTTTTTATGTTGTTTTGTCATAACTATATAAGTCAGTAATAAATCTCTGGTGCATTGTACGTATATTTATGCCATGAGGATAACTTCATGCTGGGAAAAAAATATTTTGGTCAAATTATTCACATATTTCTATTAGTCGAATACCAAATACCATTGTTATTCCTTTTTCGCCCAAACTTCCAACTACCTTATTCTTTCTTCCACTCCATAATCGAGCATTCAAAATCACCCATCAAGATATTTTCTTTACTTTTCGGAATATATTGGACTAGCTGTTCCCACGGCTTCGCTCGCGTGGAAGATATCACTGGAAAACAGGGCTATGATAGATAACACGTGTAATCCGATCTATCCATAAGAACTGTAGTTGAATTTCAAAGCAGCCGATGGAGGAAATTGGTCGAAAAATTAAATTATCGGCAGTTAGTTTTTTTCACGTGAAAGAAAATTAAAATTAATTTTTACATAAATTTAAGTACATAATTTTTATTCTATTTTTGAAAATAATTCATAATGCCTCTGGATATACAATATTCTTTGACTCGTTTCCAGTCGTTATCAAAATAAATTGATTGTCTGAACTTCCGGTTCTGGATAAGCCGACGTATAGCTGTCCGTGCGAGAAACATTCTTGACGCAAATCCAATCCCATATGTTTGCAAGTTTATCCCTGGGATTTATTGATCGTGATAGCGAATGATAGTTTGTTTAATAGGAAACTGTAATCTTTTGAACGTGAAAGGCAAGTTCGTCGGAATCATCGGGATCTTGGGTATATGTGCCATTTGTCCAACTGCTGGCCCAGTTAGTATAATGGCTTCAATAATATTATTACACAGCGCTTTGACCTGTAATCCTGTACCATTACACAGGTTTGGAGGATTCAGGTTCCGTAATAATATTAGAGGAATGCCAACTTTCAATTTTAGACAATGCGGAGGAAGTCCTGAGGGATTTAAAGAGTTTAAAAATTCATGTGAATAATGTACTGAATCTTCCAAGTTAACGACAGTATCGATCGATGTGTAAATTCTGTATTAGCCGGGCAGTTTTTGCAAAACAGCATCGTTTATTTCATCAACAGATGCATTCTTGGAGATATGATAGCTCATTCACACATCCAGTTGTGGCTTCTTTGGAGCAAATTTTCTACATTTTGATAAATCTTGTTAACTAATTCATTAATAGATCTTACAATGCTTCCCAGTTTAATATGTGCTCGAATAAAACCGTTCTGATTAAAGTACTTTGCCATCATCGGCACGTAGGAATTGAGTAGAAAATTGGGTATCTCTGCCTCCTAAATGATCTCTCATATTTGTTCGTAAATGGAGCTTTTCAATATTATTCCAACATTAGTAAAAAAATTCCGTATATCATCGTGAACTACCTTCTTTCACGTTGCGTGTCGTCAGGGTGTATGTAAACAAAGCGGAACGATACACGGTAAATCGGGAACTACTTGAAAGCGATCTGATTCGGCAGTACAGCCAAAAATAGTAAAAAATAATAAATAATAAACGAAACAGCCTATGTCCACCAGAAAGAAATAAGCTTCCCAACGGTGAAAGAATTATTTAAATCGGTTCAGTAGTTTTCGAGATTACCTCAAACACACATCAGATCAGATCAGATCATATGTAGAGGATTTTAGGAAGAGAGTGTCTGACCCCAGGTCTTAAACAACCCTTAGAAATAGGAAGCTAGGAGATTTGGGCTAGAGTGCCCGATAGGAAAGTGATACGGAAGTGAGGTAGAAAGGGGAGGAAGACGCCCTTATTTATTACCGGCAGGCCAGTGGCTTAACGTGCCCATCCGACGCACGGCGGATATTTAGTGGTTCGAGCGTTCGTACCTGCCTGGGATCGAACCTGAGGTCTTCTTCGTAGCACTCACGAACGTTGACCACTAGGCTATCCGCTGCCCCCTCAAACACACAAACAAACTTTCTCTCTTTATATATTAGTAAGATTAGAAGAATGAACCTGGTTTTTCTACAGGTAGATCTTGTATGAATCTCGTTTTTACTGTCCGACAAATCCTTGAGGAGCGAAGAAAACAGTCGAGGGAAGTGGAGTTGGTCTTTATTGATCTAGAGCAGTGCCACCCAAGCCTTTTAAAATCTTTACCCAATTTTTAGAACGACAACAACAGTAAAAATAATTTAATTATTATTTTTTTTATTGGAGGTTTAACGATCACCGTGAGCAACTCAATGGGCTATAAGCAGTCGCCCGTCCCTAATTTAGAGTCACTGGTTCCAGGGAAGGGGGAGAGCCAGTGCCGCAAGACAAACACAACATCCATGCCTCACCGGGATTCGAACCCGGACCCCGTTCGGACGAATGATCAGAGGCCATCGCTTACACCACTGCGCCACCGGGGCGGCTTAATTATTTATACGACTTTGTTTTAATTTATTACCATATATAATTTTACAGAACTTACCTGTTTTTCATAATGGGTCTTGTACGAAAGGTGCTCTTGTTTTCGGTTTCTTTTGATGACAGCATTGACGTCCACGTCGATGTGAATCTTTTTCGTATCCATTCCACTAATATCCAATTTTTGAGTAGTCGCATCATATTTTCTCTACATCTTTCTTTGTTTCGATTGCTTAGATATCGTTGTTGAGGGCTCTTCTTCATCGACTTCGATTGATTTTCTTTGATAAATTGAATTAACCGTTGCGGTTAGTTCCGTTTTGACGTAGGACTACGTCTAACTCGGCGGATTGTATGGGGCGACTTGCGGCCGATCGCCTGTGAGAAAAATAGGTCCCAATTGAAATCATTATAGCGTTAAAAATACGTATAGCACACTAATCGTGTTAGCAAATTCGTAAACAGCATGGAATCTAATTCGCGTGCTGCGCAATACATCGTGCGCGCGACGCTCCCCTCGCTCCCTGTGTGCGGGGGAGATGATGCGATATTTCTGCGTGTGCTACCGCGTTCAACTCAGTCTATCACGGCAACGTGAGCGCAACACTGCTGTGCGTGGTATCGTTTTAAAGCTCTCGACGAGATCTATTCAAATATATGAAGAAAATTTCGCGGTGATTTGAACTCAACATTTTAAAAATTGTTTTCTTGTGAACCGGTGAACGCTTTAGACAATATCGCGGTTTGTCTGGACAACCGTGAGTGCAAAACGACTGTGCATGGTATCGTTTTACAGCTCTCGACGAGCTCTATTCAAATATATAAAGAGCATATCGCAGTGGTTTAAACTAAAATTTTTAAAAATTGTTTAGTGTGAACGGGTTTTTTACTTCGATTTCAGCATTTTGCGCCGTCGTCGGCTTCTTTGTCAACCACTTATCCATATGTCTTACGTTTCCACAAAGTGGATAAACTTTAGTTCAGACCGCTTCTAAGTTAACGTACGTACCATCCGGGCTGGACTGAAGAGATGCTGGTCTTGCTTAAATATGATGATGGAAAGGTTTGGAGACTTCTAGCAATAGAAAGATTAAAAATCCTCGGTTCTCGGGATAGATGCGCGCTGTAGTCGTTAGGTGGCAGCACTGAACTATAGTTTGGTGTCTATCCAGGTTTGCGCTATAGATGGTAACACTAGCAGACTGTAAAGAGCTGCCTATCCTGCTTCGGAAAGCGCCACACGCAAGAACTTGAAATCCAATTCCCTAATCTATCAGTGTAATATGCGTCTTATATTCCCCCTTTCATATTTTTTTTTCCACTTTTTTTCATGGTTTTCTATTTTTAAATGATAAATTTTTTTTTCACATTTCAGAAACTTCTCGGACCCCACAAAAAATTAGATTTCAATCCTTCAGTGAGTCGCGACCTACAGTTTAGGAAACGCTGATCTAAAGAAATCACACGCTATAGTGGTATTACAAGTAACGTTCCAATTTGATTTTTGTCAAACTACCAAAATCAAAATGGGGGTGGTCTGATGGACCAGTAACTTTTTTCAGGTACCGTCATTAAATCCGATGGCTACCGAAATTGGATAAAAACCGCTGAGCTATTTTTAAGCCATTCTTAAAGCTCTGAAAGTACAACTGCACAACTGTCGTTTGTCATCCAAAACACAACCTGCATCTTTTGCTGATGACTACTAAAATCCGTGACATCAAGGACATTCATTTATGCTGCAGCACAATTGTCTGATGTGTCCTACTGTCTACAAAAAGTTTGTCTAACCTTACAAACACAAACACACCACAATATTTCATGCAACTGCGCACTCAGCGGGGGTGGCCCTGCGGCCTGGGCCCTCTCCATAAGGTATCACTGGATCCTCCGTTCTTTGTTATTGGCTGCTTATTTTTGAATATATTTGCATATGTTTTAAAATGAATATTTTATGAATCCTTGGAAAAACGTTTTAATATGGCGGAGATATTTTTGTCGCTCCCCAATATTTTGGGGGATATTTTTTCAGGGGTATCTTTATTTGCATCTTCAATATTTTGGGCAACCCCCGTTTGGGTGCGCCAATAGTTTCATGCATACACTTCTGAATTTGCAGTTATAGAAGTTATTAATGACCTGAGGCAAGACCATGAAGAAAAAAAAAATCAGAAAAGAATGTGCGTTTCTCTAGGCCCAAATTACAATGTGAAACAAAACCTCTAGAGTGAACAGTCATGTCTCCCAGTTTGTTGAGCAAATAACTGAACAACTAAAAACGAGGTATGACGTCACAATATAAGTTTAATTCCAATGAGTTGCAGTGGCGCCGTCAGCATCATAGAGGGGTTGGGGTATCACAAATTATGAGCTGCTTGGCAGAAATTTTGCCCCAAAATATCCGTTCATGTACATTTTACCCGACGCTGAATGTTGTCCCCGAGTAACCAGAAAAAAAAAAAAAGCTTTCTACAGGCAGCTACACACTGTCTGTAGATTTATTCAGTGTATGTAGTAGTAGAGCCATGGATACGGACTTCGGTGGCCTTGAAGAATTAAACAAATTACTAGTTCAAACTACACCAGATTGTTCACAATCAAAAAGTGCTTATGGCGTTGTGAAATCCATTTATTTACTGGCGTAAAACGCATATACACTATGTTATCACAAGTATTCGAACACTATCAAATATTTGCATGAGTGCAAGGAATGGTTTTGCAGGAAGGTGCGCTCTGAGTGGGCAGATACGTATGCAAAGCTGAGATGTTATGTCGTGTTATCGGTAACTTGACGCGTGGACGTGAACTATACACTGAGTGGCTACTTTATTACGATCACCCCCTCAGTACTTCGTTGGGGCACTTTTTACCTTTAATACTGCGTCGATTCTTCGTGGCATGGACTCCACGAGATGTTGATAGGTGGTTTGTGGAATCTGAGACCCTGCTTGACGAATAGCACTTTCCAGGAATGTGAGATTGCAGGGTTGTGGATCCAGCTGTCTGATGGATCGTTCAACTTCATCCCACAAATTCTCAATGGGGGTTGAGATCTGGAGATTGTGGAGGCCACCTAAGCAAAGTAAACTCACCGGCATGTTCCTGAAACCAATCCTGTAAAACATGTGCACTATGGCATGACGGATTATCTTGTTGAAAGTTGCCATCGCTATTGGGATAAACCATCCACATGACAGGATGCACTTGGTCTGCAACGATGTTGAGATATGATGTGCCAGTCAGACACGAATTAAAGGGCACAAAGCATGCCAGGAAAACATTCCCGAAACCATAACGTTGCCTCCACCAGCTTGAAGGGTTGTAGCAATACATTTGGGTCCATGCTTTCGTGCTGTTTCCGCCAAATTCTCACTCGGCCATCGGCATGGTGCAACTGAAAGCGTGATTCATCGGACCACATAATTTGTTTCCAATTATCGACTGTCCAATCCTTGTGCTTCTGTGCGAACTGGAGACGTTTTCTCTTGTTAAATGCAGACAGCAAAGGCGTTCGAACAGGCCTTCGGCTGCCATATCCCATCCGATGCAGTGTACGGCGAACAGTGCGTGCAGAGATCATTTGAGGGGATCCTTGATTAAGATGGTCTGTAATTTGCTGCACTGTTGCCCTTCTGTTGTCTGTTACTAGTCTGGACCCTCTCCGTTCCGTCTGAGCAGTCACTAGTCGATGACGACCACACGTTGCACGTAGAGACCCAGTTTTTTTGACTGACAGTCCAGTCTTTAAACATTTTAACAACAGCTGCTCTGGAATATTTCACGAATGCGGTGGTTTCGGTGATACTCGCTTCATGGCTCCGAGCTCCTACAATCATCCCACGTTGAAAGTCCGTCAAATCGCATTTTTTACCCATCTCGTCACCCAAAAATCACTTCTACTACTGTCGCAAGCACCAAGCTTTCCCATTTTATACTAGCCTCGCCCTCTGGCGGCAACAGCGTGCAGCCATAGCTCATTTGCTTAAAGCTGTCAGGTGGTCATAATAAAGTGGCCACTCAGTGTATGACGCGTGGACGTGAAGTTTCCCACGTTCCAGCGTGGCTGATCACGAGATGTCATTTGGGTAACGTTTGCATACGGAGTATTGCAGCTAAACTAAACATAGCGTAATTGACTGTAAGAGATGTCGCGAAGAGATTAAAGCAGGACGGTGTAACTACAGCAGAAAAAAAAATTCTTCATGAAGGCCACAGAAACTGACGGAATATTACAGAAGAGCCATGGTAAGAAATGTTAAGAAATCACGTTCTTCCTCTGCCGTTTCCATCGCTGCTGAAATAGGAAATGCTTGTAATGGCTCGATTAGTACCATAACTATCACCAGAGAGTTGCACATTGTGGGTGATTAAGGTAGAGCAGCGACACATAAGCCACGCATATCTGCCGTGAGGGCGAAGCATTGTTTGGATTGGTGTCCCCCATCGTCCTTGGACTGTGAGCGACTGGAAAGCTTTCTTTGGAGTGATGCGTCACGTTTTTCACTCCTCCAATCTGATGGGCGTGTTTTTATTCGTCGTCACGCTGAAAGAAATTTTGCAACAAGGCACTTTAAATGTAATTAAACAGGACCTTGAGGTTCAAAATAAAGGTATTACAACCAAAAAGTGGTGGGTACCTTGGCGTATTGCGACGTACGCAGCTACATCAAGAGCCACGTCTCTGAGCGTGGTGTTCACATTATTATGTCCAACCCCTGTATTTACAAAGAAGTTTGCAATGACATTTCAGAGCAAACACCCAACATATGAATTGAAGAAAGCGTTTTTTTTTTTTTTTTTGGTTTTTTTTTTTTTCTGTTATTTAGGAAATAACTTTTTAGGCAGAAGTAAAGCTCAAATGAAGTTAACGATCGTTATTTCATAAGTACCAAATTAATTATTCGCTCGTTCTGAAACATGTGGGCAAAAAGAATACGAGAGAGTGGACGATATCTCGAGTGGCGAATTCTTGGCAAACTTAGTTTACTATCTACTTTTCCTCAGCATTTGTTGATTTGTTTCGGCCATCATGGGCAACTCTTAGAGATTTCATCAGTCGCCCGTCCTAATTTAGGACCACAGGTTCCAGGAAAGGAACACAGCCAGTGCCGTCAGACAGTGCTACGAGTTCAATTCACAGATAGTTCGATAGTAGTGTTTTTAGTAGTGGCATTTTAAGCAAAAAGCTTTACAAGTGTTCGAATACTTTTGATCAAATAGTTTATATGAATCCTGCCGTAAAACTTTCGGGGACGTCCCGGTGGCGCAGTGGTCTAAGCGATGGCTTGTGACCATTCGTCCGAGTTGGGTCCAAGTTCGAATCCCGATGATTCATGGATGTTGTGTTTGTTTTGCTGCGCTGGCTCTCTCCCTTCCCTGGAGCCAGAGGCCCTAAATTAGGGACGGGCGACTGCTTATAACCCATTGCGTTGCTCACGCTGGTCGTTAAATCTTCAATAAAAATAAATAAATAAAACTTTCGGGAATTTTGAATGCATATTTATTAAATTTTAGTGCATATTTCTGGATTTTTTGTGCGTAAATGCTTGCTTATTTTGGAGGTTTTTGTACTTGAGCATTCAGGCGTTACTTATTAACTAATCGTGATCTCAAAAGATTCTACTCATTACAAATCGTTAGCTTGAAACAAACTGAATTTGATAAATAGTGATCTCAATACTGCCTTTAGGGTTACAAATAAATCTCTCAACTTTGCACTCTCTGCTGTCGTTAACATTTCGGCATTACATTTTATTACTTTTGACACACTGCCGGTGAGGCCAACTTAGAATACTCGTCGGGGAAAATAATGTGTCGCTAAGCCAGAAAAACGTTTAAAGAAGAAACCAAATTTATATAAGAACACAGAAACTCAAAAGGAAGGTTAAATTAGTTGTATACATTCACTGCCTGATTTAATAACACGCAAACAAATTAATTCGTGTGGGACGTACTGTTGTTTAAACGATTGATTCGTGTTGTTATTATTTACCAACGCAATGGGTTATAATGCGTAAGTACTATTCTATTTATTTACCGCATTACGGACGTTATATAAACGTTCCTTCTTCTTTTCCCTTTCAGAGTCAAGGTAAGCCGTACTGCAAGTTACCCTGCTACAACTCTCTCTTCGGCATGAAAGGTGAGTACAAAAATCAATCTATATTACATTTTTATCCATTTTGCATATTTTTGTTTTGCTGTTTATTTATTTATTTGTAAGCACATCCCTACAGATGGCATATATAGTTACAGGAAGTGATGTAGTGATATTTACATTGCCAAGAGATATTTACAGTCTTGCGAAACATGCTTTACGAAAAAAATTATGACTTACACTAAAAATATACGGACATTCTTCAAGTGAGTTGTGAAGTCTATACATTTTGCATAACGGGAGAATTTTTCTAGCATGTGTTCTGCAAGAAGGAACTGCAAATAGTTCACATTTTGTCCCCTGTAAACGTGCGACACAGAAGCTTAGTCGGTTTACAATTTATGTATCATCTATCTCTCCGTTAATGACACCGTACAGGAACTTGAGTTGGAGAGTCTTCTTTCTCGATTGTAGAGAGGTCATCTTGAAGAAAGACAGAAGGTTAGCCTTCGGGATGTCCCCGATATTAACACCAGCCGATTTGTAAACAAGTTAGTAAAATCATGCAATGCATTGATTATGATACGCTTTCCAACATACCAGAAATTATTACTCAAGTAATGAGGATAATGGCTGTGGAATAAATCTCGCTCCTGTGTCCTGACCTTTGACCCCATTTCGATGATATTCAACAGAACCGGTTCAGTACAGCTCAAGAATAACATACTAAAGTTTTGTCGCAATAGAAGCAGTTTTACGCAAGTTATGAGAATAATGGCTGTGGAATAAATCTTGCTTTTGTGCAATGGGCAATGACCTTTGACCCGTTTTCGTTGATATTCAACAGAACCAGTTCACTATACCTCCGGAACAACATGATAACGTTTTGTCGCAATCGAAACATTTTTTGGTAAGTTATGATGCACAAGGGCAATGAAATGGATCCCACTCCAGTGTCCTGACCTTTGACCCCATTTCGCCCATTTTCAATAAGGTTCGTCCCCAGTGGCTCCCTACCACATACTAAAATTTCATCGAAATCGAAACATTTCTACGCTAGTTATGACGCATAAGGGCAATGGAACAAATCCCGCTCTTATGTCCTGCCTGACCCTTGACCCCATTTTCAATAGGGTTCGTGCCCAGGTGGTTCCCTACCACATACTAAAATTTCATCGAAATCGAACCATATTTACGCATGTTATGACGCATAAAGGCAATGAAATGGATCCCGCTTTTATGTCCCGACCTTTGACCCCATTCCACCCATTTTCAGTAGGTTTCGTTCCCAGGTGGTTCCTTACGACATACAGAAATTTCATCGAAATCGAACCATTTTTACGCAAGTTATGACGCATAAGGGCAATGGAATAAATCCTGCTCTTATGACCTGCCTGACCTTTGACCCCAATTTGCCAATTTTCAATAGGGTTTGTGCCCAGGTAGTTTCCTACCACATACCGAAATTTCATCGAAATCGAACCATATTTACTAGGGGTGATCAAATGAAAAGGTACGAAACGTCATAAGAACGTAACCGTTAACATATTTGCCTATGCCTCTATGGGAGAACGTAGCGACACATCAAGGGATGCGATTGGAGTCACCGGCGTGGATCGGAGAATGCGCGGGCGGCCGCATGCGCAGGAGAGAGCAGAGGCTCTTATAAAGAGCGCCGTCCAATTGACGCGGCAGTGCGTGTGAGGACAGGATGGCGTTCACATTGCAAAATTCGACGATTGAGGAGCAGCGAGGCGTTATCCGATTTCTGACAGCGGAAGGTGTTAAACCGGCCGCTATTCATCGCGGAGGGTGTGCTTCTGCTCCATGATAACGCGCGTCCCCACGTCTCCAGGGTCACACACGCGGAACTGGCCAAGTTCCAGTGGGAGGAGCTTGACCATCCGCCCTACAGCCCGGACATGTCGCCCTGCGATTTCCATGTATTTGGTCCCCTGAAAAAACATCTGAAAGGGAAGCGCTTACACTCGGATGACGAACTCAAGGACGCTGTGCAGGATTGGGTCTCGTCACGGCCACAGGAATTCTGGGAACAAGGAGTCCTTCGGCTCGTTAATCAATGGGATCGTTGTGCTACGGCCTATGGTGTATACTTTGAATAAAGTCTTCATTTATACCCACAGTGTCGTTTCGTACCTTTTCATTTGAACACTCCTTGTACGTATGTTAGGACGCATAAAGGCAATGAAATGGATCCCGCTCTTGTGGCGTGACCTTTGACCCCACTTCACCCATTTTTAATAGGGTTCGTCCCCTGGTGGTCCCCTACCACATACTAAAATTTCATCGAAATCGAACCATTTTTACGTGAGTTATCGTGCCGACAGACAGACGGACGGAAAAAGCTGGAGCATATACGCTTCTTCAACCTACGGTTGGAAAGCGTAAAAAAGGTGTCGAAGATATTTTTTTTAACTTTCTCGATTTCATTTAGTAGAGTTACGAGACTAGGGCTCTAAATGATCGTCTCATACTCCAGTGAGAGAGAATCTGGTCATAGTCTCAAAAATGCGTATAAGTAAAGTGTCTGACGATACGAAAAATACTTGGAATGTCGCATTATAAATAAAGGATTCATATACGCTGCACGCACAGTTCTTTTGATATGACTTTTAAAGTCCACGTTGGAATCAAATGTGACTCCCAAGCCCTGGACATCGTTTGTCCGGATAAGAATCTTCAGCTTTGCAGTTAAAAAAAAAAGGGGTTCCTTTCCGCGAAAAGGAACCGACATGACACTTCGAGATTTTGAGGTGGAGGTATATAACTTACACTACTGAAGCAGATCATTGACGTCAGTCTGAAGAACAAGATAGTCATCAGGAGTTTGTACATTGCGATAAAGCTTGAGATCATCAGCGAACGAGAGACAAAGGCCATCAATGTAAAAAAGAAGGTCGTTAATGTAAAAAGGAAGGTCATTATTTTAATGTAGTATAATCGGTATCTTTCCATGAAAGATTTTTATTTGCTGTCCGGCTGGATGACATTTTCCAACTTTTTCTTTTTGTACCAAGGCAGTGCAAAAGCCATTACTTAATCATAACATGAACAAGTATTAAGTTATTGTCCGTAATTGCACGATTTGGAACTGTGGATAAAAAATGTTAAAATCCGTGATGTATCAAAAGACTTTTAATTCACATATCCTCAGTCATAAAACCACATATTTACAAATTAAAGCATACATGTGAGACCTTTCGGCAGTCCTACTGTAGGGCCATCATCAGACATTATAGCTAACACAGTCACATGGAACAAAATAAATACTGTCTATTTAGAGTTCAACTGACGTCAAGTCATGTGTCAGTACATGCGCAAAAGACTCGATGTGAAACCGACTAAAAAATATTTGTTATAAACAACATAGTGTTTCATTGTTACCTTAAATGTAGGAGATGGTAATTATACAATATGCCGGACATATGCAAATCATGCGCGCCCGGCACGCCATCGAGAAGCATTGTAAGAAGGGTGCACAGAAGGCGGGGTGTAAGTAGTGGAAGTGTGTAGTGCTGCTGGACCTGTGCGTGGGAAGCTTCCTGATGCCTCGTCGCAGAATACGGCAGTCATTCCAGCACGTTTCGGAGTTCGACAGAGGACGAATAGTGGCTTATCGCGACAGAGGTTTATCGTACCGAGACATCGGCGCCCGTGTGGGACGACATCCAGCCACAGTGAGGCGAGTATGGATTCGGTGGGTGCAGGAGGGACGGACAGACCGACGTGAGCGATTGCCGCAGTCGAGGCACACCACCGAACGAGAGGACCAGCATGTTGTGCTGAGGGTATTGACGACTCGCACCGCCACATCACGAACGTTAGCGCAGGAATTAGGGTGCGTTGCGCAACAACCTGTGTCAGCACGTACAGTTCGACGTTGTCTGCAGGAGCGGGGACTTGCCTCACGGCGCCCATTGCTCCGATTACCATTGAAGTTACATCACCGGCGAGTGCGGCGGCAGACCGGCGAGTGCGGCGGCAGTGGGCCGTTGAACGCAGCACCTGGATTACGGAATGGCACGACATTGTCTTCTCCGACGAATCCCGCTTCTGCCTGCTACACCACGATGGTCGGCTCCGCGTGTGGCGGCACCGCGGAGAGAGACTGTATGACGCCTGCATTATGCATCTCCATACCAGTCCGTCGCCTGGCATTATGGTTTATGGCACAATTGGATATGATACCCGCACCCTTCTGGTACGCATCGCCAGTACACTCAGCAGCCACCGCTACATCTCCGACGTTTTGGAGTTCCCTTACCTGCTGAACCTGCCAGCGGCCACGTTTCAACAGGACAATGCGCGCCCGCACGTGGCACGCATCGTGCAACAATCCTTCACGGCCCACCAGGTGTCACTGCTGCCGTGGCCAGCCTGTTCGCCCGATATGTCGCCCATCGAACACGTCTGGTCGCTGATTGGCAACCGAGTGGCCTGGCAAGCACCACCCGCGGCTACGCCTGATGAACTGTGGCAACGTGTGGAATCAGCCTTCTACAGATCGATGAAAATTAAAACGAAGTGTGGAAGAAAAAGCTGCCGGCAGTACTTTATGCTGTTTTCCGTAGTGGACCCCTAAAACACGGATGTTACCCTCTACCTATCTTTTAGATATAGTCTAATCGAGGTAAAAAAATTATGTTGTAATAAAACTAATACGTAATTAGGACCTCGTCGAAATACAAAGGGATTTCGTGAGTTTCCGTTACGTCCCTGTATCATGCTTACCAAGCCGGTCAAAACTCTGCTATCACTGAAGAATCCTACTCACCAGCAAAGTAGTAAGCAGTCTTCTAAACGGCTTTTGTGAATGCTTTATCAGCGGTACACCTATAGTCATCTGTTATGCACTGCTTGAAATACGTTTTGCATTGCTGTCAACTTTTTCACACCGTCGACTTGAAATATCTCGTGCGCACATTTCAGTTTCCTAACTTTTGGGTCATCCTGTATTTAAAGTGTTTTAAAGGAAATAACTGATATTTTTTCTCTTAATGTATCGTTGCAGGTTACATCCGGGTGTGGTACAAGTAACATGTGGCAACTCTAAAACTAAATTATGTTTTAGCTAGGGAAACCATTTCAAAATTGATAAAAATTAAAAAAACTGGAAAACATCGTCTGCATTTACACTGTGCAAGTTCGCAGCACAATAGATACTCCGCGGTTTGTTTCACATCAGTTCGCAATAGAAGTTTTTACACCATCTTCACGCTGTTATTCGTCATAGTTAAGAGACAATAGAATGCCTGCCACTGTTACGCTGCGACGGATGGAAGATAGACGGGTGCTACCTGAGGAAGACGCCATTACCTGGACCATTGCAGAGTAGTAACTGCTCAAAGATTGGGACAGACTCTGACAGAAAACTTGCTCCAAGATGAAAAATCCGCTGTATTTTCGTGAAACGTGGACTAGTTAATGGCTTTGTCCCTCACTTTCACCCATTAAAACGTTCTGCTTCACAATGTGTATTGTTTTAATAATTTTCTTACTAACTTCTTTAATGACACACTCTGAAACCTTCGTCCAGTACCAGAAGGTGAACGTCCAGAAAAACTTCGGGTTCACTTCTCAGACAACGTGATAAAATTTCGAAAAGTTTCCAGGCACATTGTATTTCTCATTAGACATCATTTGCAACATTTTCTTAAACCTAATTTTTTTGCTTTCAGGTTTAATGACCTTCGGGATTGTGTAAGACTATGATCACCCATATGGCATCCGGGAATAGAACAAGTTTTTTTTTTTAATTTGGGAGGAGTTGGTTAACGACTACCGGGAGTAACTCAGTGGTCTATAAGCAGTCACTGGTACATACTCGTAATTTGGAGTCACTGGTTCCAGGGAAGGGAAAAAGCCAGTGACTTAAGAAAAACACACCATTCATGCCTCCCCCCGGGATTCGAACCCGGCCCCATTTCGGATGAACGTTCGAAAGCCAGCGCTTCGTAACATTCGGTCATTACGCTCGCGTGGGGGGCAAATTCAGGGTTTAACTACCCCCACGAGCTTCAAGCGCTATAAGTTGCCTCTCCCTAACATAGTGTAACTGGTTTCAGAGAACGGAGAGATTCTACGCCGCAGGACATACTACCCATTCCAAATCGGGACTCTAACCCTGTCCCAGTTCTGACAATCAGCCAGAAGAACATGCTTCTAGCTACCTGGTAACCGGAGTGGATAAAAAGATTAGCCATAGGCTTGCGCTGCTGGTCACTCGGTCAACGGGGACTACAGCTTGAACCCCGTCCTAGATCTAATGATCAGCCAAAAGCCCACATTTTCTGATTACTTGGCAACTTAAGCGGCATCAGAAGGTTAGCCATAGGCTTGCTCTGCTTATCTCTCGGTTCACGTGTACAGAGACTCGAACTCGGTCCTAGCTCCTTGGCAATTAGCCAGAAGCTCTAGTTTCTGACTACTTAATCATAGGGGTAAGCCCTATGACCAAGTAGTCAAAAACTACTCGGTCATAGGGGTGGGCCAGGTTAAAAGAAGCAACGCCGTCTTACGCACGATTTTATTAAAAGTTTTAGGTTAAAATCTATATGTACAGATTAATATATATATATATACTGTATATACACACACGTAAGACCTTTCGAGCTTACTGTAAGCTCAGATGTAACACAATACTAAATTACAAGCGGGTAGTTGGTGGTTATATACCATGGGAGCACATTCACAAATGACGCAGTTCTCAGCTAGGTCAACGCATGCGCTGAAATAATTGAGCAAACTCGTCTTCCGGATCATCTGGATGCTTTTCGCGATCAATTAATTGTTTCCAGGGGTGGGAGATGGTACATGGGTATTCTTCATTACAGCAAATGTGGCTCTATTTGTAAATCAACAAACCTCTGTGAAGAGAAGAGTTGAACGTAATCTCGAAGTGTTCAAAATAATTATATCTTCCCATACAGGGGTATGTTTGAAGAGGGCTGTTGAAGTGGAGGATATTCGAATATTATATTTGTGTTCAGAGGTTCTACAGCTCAAAGGACGAGCGCTCGAACCCACGTACATCGTGTTTTGAACCCCTTGCTGTGAGGCTTTGAGAGGTATGGCGTAAACGCCATGGCGCTTATCTAGTTCGACTTTTTTTTTGATTGAAGGTTTATCGACCACCGTGAGCAACTCATTGGACTATAAGTAGTCGCCCGTCCCTAATTTAGGGTAACTGGTTCCAGGGAAGGGAGAGAGCCAGTGCCGTAAGACAAGCACAACATCCGTACCTCACCGGGATTCGAACCCGGACCCCGTTCGGACGAATGATCAGAGGCCATCGCTTAGACCACTGCGCCACCGGGGCGGCTACCAACATATTTAATAGGTTGGTTAGCTCTAGCTAAAGTTGAAGACGACCTCAAAGTAATGCGTCGTAACAGTTTTTGGACAGTTTATCCTGGGTGTCCATATTCAGCAGCTAGTTTTTTGATGTAAGCTCCATATTGCGGAAGGCAATGTTTCTTTTAACTTGGTATATTTTTTACACGAAATTAATTTGTTCCACACAGGGGTAAGCATCGGAAGATTAGCTGCAGGATCGCGCCTCTGATTACGCGGCCAACGGGACGATTCCTTCTTTATGTCGTTCAGGTCTGTCAGTTTTGTTATTCCAGGTGCCAAAGGAAATATGATTAATAAAAATTCATATCTGTCATTTTTGTTCTCAGATGCTCAAAGAACTTTTATCATCATAAAAGGGTGTCAATTATTCACGTGAGTTCCACAGGAAAGTACCGAATTTTATATTTATAGCATGCATATGTTTATAGTGAGTAATTTTATTAATGAAAAATCACACGTGAATAATTTTGAAATCGGACTACACGCACCAGGATAATCGAGGAGAGTACAGTGAAATAGTAACACATTCTGCTAGAAATCAGGAGATGCAGATTCGACTCCTTAGCTGGTAGAATTTTCGAGATTTTTGAGGAGTTAGCCACATAGATGCACGTACGTTTCTAATAACACATTCGTATGTGAATATGTTTCAATTTTCCCTTTTCATCAGAAAGTATCTTTGTTTGCATCATTTTCCTAAGCGTCCATGAGAACTGAAATATTTCAGACAGAGCCGGCGCCATGAAGAAAACACGACAAGGTATTAAAAACCCTTGTAAACACGTTAACCACCTGATGAGAATGAGCTCGATATCAAGGTAGACACTAATGGGTTGTGTTAATGTGTCGGCGTGTGTTTGGTGTTTTCGCGTCAGTTGATGGAGAACGCGTGAGAAAAACGTAAAGCATTAGAGAGGCTTTTTTTTTTTGAGGTTTAACGACCACCGTGAGCAACTCAATAGGCTATAAGCAGTTGCCCGTCCCTAATTTAGGGCCACTGGTTCCAGGGAAGGGAGAGAGCCAGTGCCGTAAGACAAACACAACATCCATGCGGGATTCGAACCCGGACCCTTGACGGACGAACGATCAGAGGCCAGCGCCTTAGACCACTGCGCCACCGGGGCGGCTTAGAGAGGCTTCAAAGACTCTAAGTATGGGATTTGTACCTCCACAGAGGCTTCCATAAGATATACACTATCTACCAACAAGTAATTGGACACCTGTGATAGCAAAGGAAAACGAAGTTTATTCAAATTCAATAGTTGGTGGAGCCTCCACAAGCCTGCGACCCTCCGGGGCATACTCTCAACCAGGCGTTGTACGACGGCTAGCGGTATTTTTTTCTACTCGGCTTGAAGAAGCCAGGTCAGTTCCTTCACCGATTTCGGACGGTGAGGGCATCCCTTAAGTCGACGCTCCAACTCGTCCCAGAGGTGCTCGATAGGATTAAGGCCCGGGCTCTGCCCAGGCCAGTCCATTCGATTAACCCCATTGTCACCATACCAAGCCATGGTGGACCTCGCAACATGACAGGCTGCATTGTCATCCTGAAAGTAACATGGGTCCACCCCGTAAAACTGCCACAACGTAGGAAGCGCATGGTCCTCCAAAATGGTGCAGTAGGTCTCGGCGTTGAGTCTACCAGGAATTGCGACCAAGGGTCCCGTGCCATACCAGGAGAAACACCCCCATAGCATAATTTCACCGCCGCTGAACTTCACAGTTGGCACAATACATTCCGGCAGAAGGCGTTCTCCAGGCAGACGCCAAACCCAGACAATGCCATCCGAACGGTAGAGGGTGAACCTTGATTCGTCGCTCCAGAGAACCTGTTTCCACTGTTCAACGGTCCATTGTCGACGTTCTTTGCACCACGTTAGCCGAGCAGCGCTATTGGACTTTGTGATCAAAGGCTAACCGAGCAGATGGGCTTCCTTACGGATGGTATTAAAAACGTATTAAAAACCCTTGTAAACACGTTAACCACCTGATGAGAATGAGCTCGATATCAAGGTAGACACTAATGGGTTGTGTTAATGTGTCGGCGTGTGTTTGGTGTTTTCGCGTCAGTTGATGGAGAACGCGTGAGAAAAACGTAAAGCATTAGAGAGGCTTTTTTTTTTTTTTTTGGAGGTTTAACGACCACCATGAGCAACTCAATGCGGTATAAGCAGTCGCCCGTCCCTAATTTAGGGTCACTGGTTCCAGGGAAGGGAGAGAGCCAGTGTCTTAAGACAAACACAACATTCATGCCTCACTGGGATTCGAACCCGGACCCCTTTCGGACGAATGATCAGAGGCCATCGTTTAGACCACTGCGCCACCGGGGCGGCTCTCACGGGATTCTACGGCTGGCAAGATGATGAAAAAGTGAGAGGGCCATTAAAGTGCTTTAAATGGTTGAACTTCTGTGCTAAAAATGATGACATCAGATCCTTTGGAAAATTCGTTCTTTAACTAATAGTGTTTTATACTGTTCACTTATGTCCAGATCAGATGTAGAGGATTTTAGGAAGGGAGTGTCTGACCCCAGGTCTTAAACAACCCTTACAAATAGGAAGCTAGGAGATTTGTGCTAGAGTGCCAGATAGGAAAGTGACACGGAAGCGAGGCAGAAAGGGATAAGAAGACACATTTATTTATTATTACCAGGAGGGGGGAGTACCCAGGGTCCGACAGCTTAACGTGCCCATCCGACGCACGGCGGATATTTAGTGTTTCGAGCGTTCGTACATGCCCAGGATCAAACCTCAGGTCCCTCCATGGTAGTCACGAAAGCTGACCACTAGGCCATCCGCGGCCCTCACTCGTGTTCAAATAAACATCACAGTACAAAAGATTTTTTTTCGCAGTAAATATATACGTGACACAGCTTTAAAAGAACCTAAATTATCTTTATTGCAGCATTCATTTAATTTATATAATAATTTATCACATAAGTTACATATCTAAATTCCTCTGAGCACAAAATTTTGTTAGGTGATTTTCAAAAACACATATGAAACAAGCTCATCTTTCACACATCTAACATCTAAATTTTAAAAGTTTTTCAAAATTTTAAAATTTATCAAATTTAGCTTCCTATAATATCCATTTACAAGTCAGTTCCATCTTCACCTGTAAAAAGAAGAAAAACAGCATTGTGATCATGTGCATTAAAATATAATAGCCAGATGTGAAATAATGGGAAAAGCAAAAGTTCTGTAAAATATACCTGTTCTTAAAATTGCTTTTAGCACTGTGAAACGGGAAATAGCACTATCAAACAAAACAACATGCCATTTGATACTAAACTGCAAAAGGAAATAAGTGAAAACATGCTATCAGATTTAAGAAAGTTAAAAAATACAGAATATTATGACAGTTTATAACAGATTTCCTAAAAAAAAAAAAAGCAGAAAAATGGGAAAATTAAAATCGAATGTTTATTACGTAAGGAAATAAATTCATAACGAGGAACTATGTCCTACCTGGCAACATTATCGACAGCTTCGACGTGGTTTCGCTTTTCCGTTCAATCCCCGTGCCGGAAGCCATCAGAAAATTAAAAGGAGGCCATATCTAATTCACCATTTCATACGCAGGATTCATGCCTCAGCATCTTCAAGTTAATAGACTTGGTTTCGGATACTAGCTTTTACAGTTTCAAAGGCCAAGAATGTAAACAGAATAATGGTGCTCCGATGGGATCCTCACATTCAACTGACCCTGCAGAAGCAATACTTCTCCCAATTCAGCAGAATATATGTTCCAGCATAACTCTAAGGCCTACCACCTAGCTGAGTTATACAGACGACATATTTTTCGTGTGGTCTCACGGAAAGGAGGCTCTTCCAATTTTCCTCGATAAAATCAATGATATACATCCTGCGATTAATTTTACCATGGTGCTTGAACACAACAGTGCTTTACCTTATATGGATGTTTTACTGAACAAATCGCCTGAGTCAACTATAAGCCCATGTCCGTCCCCAACCTGATGCCCTGCAGCTAGTTCTGTCCCGCGGAGTACAAAACAGCTATCTTCCGTTCTCGAATTAGAAGAGCCTTCAGTTTCCTCCAATGCCCATTCTAGACGGCACGAAATGGAAAGCGTCATCGGATTAGCCGCTGATGCAAGGTTAATTCGATGATTAACTTTATCCGAAAAGCCAAGGTCAAACGTTCTAATATTCCTGTGCCGCAGCTTCGCTACCTAGACTCAATTCCCTACATACCAAAGGTGTTTTACAAACTCAAGAACGCACTCAAGAAGATGAACTACGGTGTCGGCGTAAAGCCTCCTGCGTCTTTATATACTGTGCTAAGGATAAATACTGGAAAACCCACTCTCTCCAGAGAAGCGGGCCGCGGGTGGCCTAGTGGGCAACGTTCGTGACTGCCACGGAAAGGACCTCAGGCTCGATCCCAGGCAGGTACGAACGCTCGATCCACTAAATATCCGCCGTGCGTCGGATGGGCACGTTAAGCCGTCGGACCCCGGGTACTGCCCCCCCCGGTAATAAATAAGGGCGTCTTCGTCCCCCTTTCTACTTCGCTTCAGTGTCCCTTTCCTATCGGGCACTCTAGCCCAAATCTCCTAGCTTCCTATTTCTAAGGGTTGTTTAAGACCTGAGGTCAGACACTTCCTTCCTAAAATCCTCTACATATGTTCATGATCATTTCCAGCGAAGCAGGTGTTTCTGCGATACCCGTACAATATCTGAATGACTCTAAACGATACTACATTGGAATAACCAAGCGTTCGTTTAGAGTCAGAGTCAACGAGCATAAAAGGGACACAAAATACGGTAAAGTAACACCACCGCCCTACTTTACCGTATTGAATTTGACTTCTCTGGATATATCCAGAGAAGTCAAAGTCAAGTACGCTACTCCTATGTGGGATGATATAAAAAAATTAACTACCTACTCTACCCCTAAATGTGCAGCTATCCGGAAAACATTGGAGATCATTACCAACAACGATACTTGCAATGATAGCGTCTCACTCGAGTTGCCAAGCCAGTTCTTCAAGTAACGCCTTCTTCCTACTATGTTGTCGCGTGCACAACCAACATGATGCCTCGTGTATTTCAAGGTTTAACGACTACCGTGAACAACTCAATGGGCTATAAGCAGTCGCCGGTCCCTATCTTAAAGTCCCTGGTTCCAGGGAAGGAAGAGAGTCAGTGCCGTAAGACAAACACGACATCCATACCCAGGGCCCGATTTACTACATGCGAGGCCCAGGGCACAAAACATTTTCGGGGCCCCCTCCTTATTCTCTATCGACCAAATAATAGTCACTGTGTGCAGAGTAGCAGAATGTAGACGTACATGCGTACGCATGATAGTTTCCAAATCCTTAGCAGGTTTGCAGATAGTTTTTTCATGTAGATTAAAAAAATAAAAATGCTAGGCCTATATACAGCAATTAAAACACTTACTCAACGCTTTACTCAGATTAATATACTTAATTCTATTTTAACTGAAGAAAATTATTTTTCACATCTTCTGAGTTCTTTTGTTTTTACAGACATTTCTGGCCTCTAGATTTTATCAAGGCCTGTTCTCAATATATACGAACTGTATTAAAAGTTTTGTTTACACAGAATTTAAATTTTATTGCCAGGTTCCTCTTTCAGTTGCCAATTAAATAAAAATATTTCCTCATGCATTTTGTAAGTCCAGTATTTTTGAATGAACTTGTTGAAAATCATATTTATAATTTTTGAAGGTTCATTGATAGAACTGCTTTTCTGGATATAAAAACTTTCTTTAATTAATCTCTTGTTTTTATGAGGTAGGTAGTCCAATATTTTAATATTTTGCATAAAAGTCCATTTTACACACATTGCTGCACATTCAATTAGAATGTACTATTTTGTCCTCATTGGAATATGTAATGTTCTAATAATTATTTGTTTTATTAATTTTCCTTTAAATTATCTTATTCTATTATCATGGTATGCAGGTTGGCAGCGAGTCTTCTGTTTCAATAGCTGTGCACGCAGATGCATTTTATTTTTATACAACTCTGGCTGTGCGGGTACAACTAGTTGATCAGTAGTTTGTGGTGTTAATGACCCCCATAGACTCTAACTATAACAATATATTTATGACAAAATGGATGGACATCTTAATTTTAGTGAATATTGTGGTCTTGCAATGTACTGATTCTTGCGTCTAGAACATGAGAACAATGCATCCAACAAAAAATGTGAACTAAAACAAGAAAAAAAAAAATCCATGGTGACCTCCACTGGACTTCCTCATAAATAGAGATGTGAAACTGCATAAAAAATTGAAAAAGTGCTATGGGCTTCACGGTTTCTGCCAAGATCAAATCAGCGCATCATGATCAATATATCAGAAAACTGCAAAACATAAAATTTTGTGTTGATGAGGAAGAGTCTGAGTTACACAAAAAAAAAAAAAAAAAAGAAAAAAAAATAATAATAATAACAAAACAAAAAACATAATAATCTGAAAAGCTGAGGGGAACACCTAGTCCGGTTCAATTTTTGGTAAATGTGTTGTACTTCGGCATCCTAAATTATTTGGTCAGAACAGTTGTAAAATTAAAAAAAAAAAAAAAGCATATTAAAGATGTTTACCGAAACACTTACCTCCAAGTAGGATGAGTAAACACACGCTGCGGCGACAACCTGAAGCTTTGCTCCATTGAGAGGAAGGTTTGCTGCGGCTGGGAATTCATGGGCAGAAGAGTACAACAGGAATCAGGTACGCTCTTGTCAGGAAAGAGTAGCAGAATATACTGCTACGCTAAAGAATGAAGTTTGTAATTTCTGTCTCACTTTTTAAAAAAAACATACAGAGACTGTCTTCGTTCTTTGGTATGTAATTCCGTGATACGAAATAGTAAGTATGCACATGCCTTTCTTGTTTCTAGAAAAGCGTTAGAGTAGGTGTCGCATTCTCTCTAACGGAAGTTAGATGGCAAGTCTCAAAGTGAAAGTTTGATTACTAAAAAGAAAAGCTTTCGCGGAGAAATGAGTTCATACATTCAGCATCAAAGAATCCCATGTGAAAAAAACAAGAAACTGTCCGATTGCGATGTCAAGAACTGACACCGAAATTAACTATTTTCTGTAGCGTAGCACTACACTCTTTCCTGACAACAGCGTACCCGGATCCTGTTGTACTATTCCGGCCCGTGAATGTCCTGGCTGCAGCGATCCTTCCTTTCAATGGAGCACAGCTTCATGTCAACGCCTCAGCGTGTTTAAGGCCTCCCGCAGTGTCTGCTGACTCTTCATACTTGGAGTTCAAGTTTTTCGGTAAACATCTTTAATATTCATTCTAACGATGAAATTTTTTCACCATTTCCCCTTAAATTGCATATTTTAGAATCTGTACGTCACACTTTTTAGAAATTTTGCAACTTTTCCGACCAAATAATTTACCACGCTAAACTACACATTTCCCCAATTTTTACCAAAATCTAATGAGCACATAATGCCATGAATGTATAAATTGTCCAATGTCAAACAAAACTGACAATACGATGACAAAGTGCTGTGTTTGGGCACCAGATCTTTTTATTTGTAATAACTCGTTTACTATTCTTTATTTTTAGGAATGAATTAAAACAATTGAAAATTTACCTCCTATATCAGGACGAAACAGTTGGGTTGAATATTTTTCTTCTACATTTCCTAGATGCAAAGTCATGTATCAGAGAATCATAATTTAAAGACTGTGTCACATCACTCTCCAAAGACAGCAGAGCTAATGATGCCAGTTTCGTTTGTCTCATGGTTGATCGTAAGGGATTTTTCTGTCTTTTCAGCAAAGAAAATGATCTTTCACTTGTACAATTTGAAATCGGTAATGTCATGAACATTCTAAGTGCAGTCTCAGTGTTCGGAAATGTGGCTTCTAAATTGTTTACCTTCAAAGTTTGCAACATCTGGGGAATGGTTGCATGCTCCCCAATCATTGAGGAGAATTGCAAAAACTCATCTGCAAACTGGTCGTCAAGGTCATTGTTATAGTATTCCTGCAATGCTTTTGCACCTTCAAAAATTTCAGATCTTGATTTTTTTGTAAAAAATTCAAATTTTCTCATTATATTTTCATAAGCACTTTTTCTGCTTGAAAGCTGAGTGACTAAAGCATCACAAAGCACATAATAAACTTGAGTTCTAAATATATCCCTTGCACTGAGTTCTATATGTTCAATGTTACATTCATCTAGGTGTTTATTCTGGGGCACCTTCTTTCTTCGGGAATCATGACCATGGTATTGCACATTTTCAGACACTAATGTTTGAGCTTCCTCTTCATAGACTTCAAAATTTTCCCTCACGAACTGAATGAATTCAATTAACGACTGGAAAATTTTAGGTACTTCAGAAATATTTCCTTTTGGATTCTGGCAAGTTTGATTTGCACAGTTTAATCTCTGAAGTATTGTGTCCCAAACTACTGTGCTGATCGATATTTCCATTGTTCTCATTTTCTTCAGCAGTGATTTTGCTTCATCTCTTGTCTGTGGAGAATCATCAACATTTTCTGACAGAAATACTAAAACTTTCTCTATTTCACGATAATTTTTCCTCACTAATCGTGTAGCTGCAGTATCTGCACACCATCTGGTAACTGACAGACTCTTCAGTGTGAGTGATGAATTTCCATGTGCTTCCTGGACTTTCTCCTAAAGCATCTTCCAACGGTGAGTTGATGCAGAAAAAAAAGTATAGAGTTTTTGCAAAAATGTGAAAAAAGAGAGAACTTTACCACAACTATCTATGCTATTCACACCAACTAAATTTAAAGTGTGAGCAGAACATGACACATATTCCGCTAGTGGATTGATTTCCCTAATGCGTGTTTGAACACCAGAATACTTCCCAGACATGTTGCTGGCATTGTCATAACTTTGGCCTCTGACATTCATAATATCCAAGCCAGCCTCTTGTAGAAAAGATATCATGGTATTTGTAATGTTTTCTGCAGTATGTCCATGGAATGGAATAAATGTCAAAAACCGTTCTTTTGCTTCACAATCTTTGTTGACATACCTTATGATAAAAGCCAGTTGATCTATGTGTGTAATGTCTGGAGTAGAGTCGACTATGACAGAAAAATATTTTGACATTTTTATTTCATCAGTGATGGCATTAAAAACACGTACAGCCATTAATTCAACAAATTCATCCACACATGTTGAAGATAAGTAACTGGTGTTACCACTTCCTGGATTCCCACATTTTTCCAAGTGTTGAGCTAAGAATGGATCAAATTCTGCAATTAATTCTAAGCAGCCCAGGAAATTTCCATTCTGAACTGATCCAATTCTTTCATCATCACCATACATTGGCAACCCACGAACTGAGAGATACTTAACTGTTGCAACAACTCTATGCAAAACGTCTTGCCAGTACTTGGATTCATTCCGATACTGCACAACTATCTCACAGTCAATGCGTGCAGAAGCATTCATGCGTGATGAATAGTCACATACTGCTTGCCTGTGTATGTGTGAATTTTCATGCTCTGTAAGACGTTCACTTGCATGCTTCCAGTCAGAAAAACCTGTGGATCCTAATGCTGTAGTGCTCCTAGCATACAATTTGCATATCCAGCAGAATAGTAAACAAGTTGATGGGGATAAAAGAAGCCAGTCGCGTTTTACCTTCTCATTATTTTTTTTTATTCTGAAAAAATTACCTTCTGTTAGAAAACGTTTTTTTACCACATATATCCTTCCCTGTGAATGCCAGCAACTTCAAATCTTGGACTGGTGGATCGCTCAAAAAGCATTCGCGCATTTCTTCTGTAATTTCTCCCTATAAGGCAGGATCCACTGCATTCATTGTGGAACTTGTGCTCTCTTCATTAGATGAATTCAAAAGATTTCCCAAATTAGGAGCACCTGTGATGTTAGATGATTCTGAAGTCAGATTACGCTCAAGAGACTCACCAGTACTAAAATTAGACGAATTTGTAGAACGTTTGGGACCAAGTGAAATATCCAATTTTTTAATGTCAAAACGTTCAATACTACCATGCTGCAGGTCATCATCCTTCAGTTTCAATTGCTTGGCTTTCCGTTTAGCGCTGCCTGATAAGTATGTACGTTTTGACATAATTTAACTGTTAAATAATTCAACTTAAATATATTGTTACAACTAACTAAATTTGATTATATATAAATTTAACAAATATTCAACATTCCATCAGACTACAAGAAACGCAACGAAAATACAACCAAACCTTCGTGGTTACAGTTACGACAACGACAAGCCATGTGCAGGAAGTTGAGTTTAGGTGCCTTCGGAAACGCAAGAAAAGGCACGTGACTCAATGGAAGCGATCCTTCTTCTCACTGGCCACCTGAAGGCTATTAAACCACTGAAACTCATTAATGGCCACGTGTTTACGTGAAATTCGAACCTCAAACTCACTGTGTGTAAGTACCACATTTATAAACACATGACTCATGAGCATGCAAAAGTAAAAATAATAAATTTTGAATATACACACACAAAATTCCCATTAACTAAGTACACATTTAATTCAAATTTGGGGGCCCCCAAAAATCGGGGGCCCTGGGCACGTGCCCCGTGTGCCCTCCCGTAAATCGGGGCCTGTCCATACCTCACTGGATTCGAACCCGGAACCCTTCGGACGAATGATCAGAGGCCATCGCTTATACCACTGCGCCACAGGGACGGCTCTCGTTTCTTTAAATGAATATTACGTAGCATCTGTTTATTGTTAAGTCACAGTGTTCAAATTGTTAAAGCGTTCTACATTCAGACGGCAGTTTGTGTCTAACTTCCTTCATAAAGCCATCTGGTTGATGTGCGAAAAGCTTGGGAAAGTTTATAATTCCTACGCCAATAAATCGGATTACTAGTATAGTTTTACTATTTTCTACGCAAGGAAACAACATTCATCGAAACGCAAAGTGTTATAGCTGATACAGTTAATTCTACTTCAGTATGGAAAATTTGGGTAATCTCTTTAAGAACCGGAGTCCAGCTTCAGATGATTGAAAATGGCATCTGTAATTTGTACAATGAAATAAAGCTCGTCTAATTAAAATTATAAAAAAAAACTTAGAAAAGTCAAACAACTAAAGAACAAAAGCAACGATACTCAAACTTTGTTGTGATCCACTATTCCAAAATTTGCATCACTGCTTTTACATCTACTAGCAGAAGTCTTCTGTCTAAGACATTGGTAACTTGAATTACAGTATACTTTCCTATCATTTATTTCAATGATATAACAGTACACTGGAAAGAAAGGATTTCCTGAAAGATTGTAGAATACCCAAGAATATTCTACAAATACTTGCTTCGCAATCCTCTTAACGTTTAAAACAGAAATATTTTGAAGTTTTATCTTACCGATGCAGAGAGCCACGACCAACTAAAACCTTTCATTCAAATACGTTCGCACCAAATTATCTGACAGATCTCAAATTTCCTCATGAATTTAAAAGAGCTAGCAGCGAAAAAAAGGGCTGCTTTCAAAATGAACTCGGGGAAAAAAATTATATCTGGGAAGTCTCTCGATACAAAACTTCAAATGAATTGCTGTTACATGCTCTTTCCGAAGGCACACTATTTCCAGAAAAGCCTTCATCAATCACGTGGACAACGGCAAGAGCAGCAAGCTGTGAGTGACGGACCTCGTGAGTTTGGCTCTTCAAACAGTCTAAGAAACAACATTTTAGAAACAGGTATCTCAGAAAAATAAAAGAAGAAAGCACATACTTATGTACACTGAAGAGCAATTGAATTAGAGACAGCTGGCGTTATGCAAATGTGGCGCCGTGGGCGGCCCTGTAAACGGAAACGACATGACGTACGCAGCGATCCGACAATATAAGGAGTGATGCGACGGGAATCAGTAAGAGTCGGACGCATTATGGGTAAGACGAAGGATCTAAGCCCATTTGCTCGTGGGCAAATTGTCGAGGCCCAACGAATGGGTCACTCCATCTCGGACGTCGTGCAGGCACTGGGATTTTTACGAGCCACTGGGTCACGGGTGCACCGTGAGTACATCGAATCCGGTAAAATCATCCCTGCAAGGGCCCAACTGCTGTGGACAACAGCGTGTGGATGAGCGGGGTCATCGTCGGCTAGCTCGCATTGTAACAGCGGATAGACGGGCCACACTGCAAGAAATCACTCGGTAATTTAACGCTGGTGCACAAAAACATGTAAGCAGCCACACCATCCAGAACCATCTCCTCGCTATGGGGTACAGAAGCCATCGTCCCACGAGGGTACCGCTGCTGACCGCACATCACATGATGCAGAGATTAGCATGGGCGCGGGAACACTGCCACTGAACCCTAGACATGTAGGGAAATGTTACCTGGACTGATGAGTAGAGATTCACGTTGGTACATGCGGATGGCAGGATAAGAGTACGGCGCAAACCACATGAAGCGATGGATCCTTCTTGCCAGCAGGGTACTCTTAAAGCTGGTGGGGGTGGCATTCTCGTCTGGGGACTGTTTAAGTGGACTGAAATGGGACCCCTGGTACATGTGACGTCGTCCCTCACAGGTCAACGTTACTGGGATATCCTGGACGACCATTTACTCCCGTTTGTGCATCTTCAACATCCAACTGGGGACCTCGTCCTGCGACAAGACAATGTACCGTGCCAACGCTTCCGAATTGTATCCGAATGGTTGAATGAACACTCCACCGACGTGACCTCACTTCCTTGGCCAGCTAGGTCACCTGACCTCAATTCCATCGAGCACATCTGGGATGCCATCGAGAGAGATGCTCGAGGCTCTGACCCCTTCCATCAAATCTTCGTGAACTGTGGGAGCTTGTTCAGGGGTCGTGGATCCGTATGGCTACCCAACGCTTCCGGTGTCTTGTCGAGTCCATGCGGAGACGAATCGCCGCCGTCATCAGGGCGAAAGGTGGTGCTACACGTTACTAGACAGGTATCTCTAATTCAATTGCTCTTCAGTGTATAACACATAAGACACTCAACAGCTATAACACTGGAGAAAACTTATATATAACAAAAAAGCCCCACCCCAAGTGTTATAACTACTATTGATGTAAAAACATTGGCTTTCTGAAAAATTTTTTGTATGTTGTGCTGTATGATTACCATTTTAACTTGAATTGTGATTTTTTTCCATCACGTTGGTTAGCGTGCATATTAATTTTAATTCGTATAGGAACAGATGGTCAAACACTGATTATTTAGCCAAGTACTACTAGTATTACTATAGTTACTCAATTAGACTTGAGTCTGAAACTCAGTTTGATATCTTCGTTTCCTCAGCATTTGTTTGCTTGTTTAGGCTACCATGGGCAACTCTTAGGGCTATCAGCAATCGCTCCTTCCTAATTTAGAACCACGGGTTCCGGGGAAGCGACACAGCCAGCGCCATCACACAAGTACACCACCCATTCTTCATCCCGGACTCAAACCCAGACCCATCTCGAATAAATTAATCAGAGGCCAGCGCCTCAAACCGCTGAGTCACCGAGCTGAATAAGCAGATTCAACCTTATATAGAAGGTCATTCAGAATCTATGGTAACGATTTTTATATTACAGGGTGAGTCGAAAACTCGTTTCTCCACCACCGATGGCGTTCGATTTGAAGGCCCTTCTCCCTCTCTCTCTCTCTCTCTCTCTTCAACGCAATATTCGTGTATGCAATGGTTTTGAAGTGTAGTCATGATGACATTGTCCCACTTCTCCTTGCACCCTTTCCGAAGAGTAACTCTTCTACGGGGTCGTCTCAATCTCGGAGTACGTTTCAATAATCCAAAGATGCAGAAATCCATCGGAGATGTGTCACGCGATTTGACAGAGATGTCTCTATGGGACATTGGTTGAATCTCTGTCTTCTTGTCCATCTGGCATAAGAAACTTTGGGTCTATTTCGATGTGTGACTTGTCGCTTCATCTTGGTTGATGTATAACCAGAGTTCCGTCGCTACCATACAGCGCCGGCACTTTCTTCTCGTAAATTGGTCTGATAATATGCTAAGTTAATTGGTCAAAACCTATGTCTGATAATATGCTAAGTTAGCTTTTGTATTTCTAGCCACCCGATGAATCTACAGCGTGCGACGGTTGTAAAAGAGTCCAGTGTCAAACATAAAAGACTTACGGGTAGGTTTCATTTCATTCTCAATACCAAAGTGAAAATCCTCCAAATACTGTAACATATGAATAAACAAAGACATCACTCTTTCCACGTTTCAGCAACACACAGCAACCCAAAAAAGTGTTATTCGGCCACTGCTGGGGAATCGAAACCCATATCTCCCGATATCTAGCCGAGCGCGTTAGTCTTACACCACGGTGGCCAACAATCCACGGTGCTATGTGTGTTTTTAAGTCAGCTTCCGACATCATAAATCCGTAAGATGAGATCCCATCTTCGGCTTTTAGAAGTTGAGCCCACATACACTCTGTCCGGTTTCTTCCTCGGCTTCCGCTTTCGGTGGGATTAAGTATACTCCAAATCTATTATCACTGTTGACCTTGTCTCGGTCATTCTTAATTTTCGATAAGAATTCTTTGTACCCCTAAGACTAAGTCCCACTTATTATTAACAGAAAGTCTTAATTTACCAATTTAAACAAGAATGTTTCAATGATGATTATCCGTGTGTATAACCCCCCCTCCCCCGCCACCACAGTGGAAACAAATTCTGATGAAAATTCAGAATTCTTCATTATTGCCACCCGCTCCCGCTTCCACCTAAGGTGATTGGTTGAACATTAAAATGCAAGCCCTAATGGACGCATGGCGTCCGTTGTATATAAAGAGCACGTGACAAGTTTCTTTCAGCGCCATTCACTCTCAGCATACATTTGATGAAAGATTCTAGTGAATCCGAAAGTACTAATGTGTTTTTAACTATACACATATTTTGTAATATGTGGTAATTTTAAGGTATTAAAATCGTGCATAAGACGGAATTAATTGCTTCTCGAGTAACAACAGCACGAAGTTTGTATTCTTGGAGGAATGGTTAATACGCCAGCGCTTCAGTCATATCTGCAGTATGAACATTTGGTTAACAAAATAGTATATTTTAATATAGAGCAGTTTTCCTTGTTTTTGTATACATGGCATCTAAACAACTTCCTTAGCCTAGAAATACAGTAGAATACGCAGAAGAATAGTAGAATACGCTAAGCCTAGAAATACAGTGCTTTAAGGTTTCTAAGGCGCGCTAAGCCTCTTCTACGTTCCTGCCTTGAAGTGATGACACATCCTTATGTACAGTGCCAAACAAAAAAACTTTAATGAAATATCATAAACATGAAGATAAAAACGTGAACACAAAAACACTGAAGTATCCACAGCGTTCTACATCGTCTAAATAAATACGCACTTTTTTTTCAGTCCACAGCTGATAAATTGCAAATACATCGTCTGTGTCGCTAATGTGAAAAGGAGTTTATGCGATTTAATCCATCTCTCCAATCTTAGGACCTAATTACTGGAAATTACACACACTATCGAGAAGCTTCCTTCTTCCTTACACCAAAGCCAGCCACTGCGCAGTTTCTCTTGCGGCCGATCTCACGGGCTCTCCTGTCGTAACGTATGTGGGATTAGCAGTTTGCATTTCACACTTGCTGCAGGGCGACATCTAAGTGCTAACATGCTTTATTTCTTTATTCATATCTGCATTTTTCTCATGAAAAAACGATGCCAATCGTTTGATATGACAGCAAAACTAATTTGCTCTCTGAAAAAGCAACACGAGTTTTCCCCAACTACGAAAATGTGGTAAGAATTAATGTTTGATTACAGCACAATAATTTGTTAGCTGAAGTTATAGCCACTAATACGAGGTCATGTATAAAAACGGTGCATGCTTACCAGCCGATCCTTCATTTTCTCCTGTCATTGCTTGCAACATGCGAAACGACTGTGAAGGGATTCGACCCCCACGATACATCTTAGGACCTTCTTCAGCAGACTGTTGAGAAGCTGGCACTGACGGTTGGGGAAATTGCTTAGGTGGCTGTTGGGGAGAATCACAAGGCCCTCCAATAGATAAATGAAGATTTGGAGATTTTTTGGCTGGCCTTGGTTGCTGAAGAACAGAGGGTACAACACCGGGACTAGCACCTGAAAAAGACACAAACAAAATGAAAAAACGCTCCTTAACACTGTTATTGTTAGCAAATATTGGTGTTACCAATCAAAAAATTGAAACGAATTAGGTAAAAAATTTTGTACTGCAGATGATGAAATCTAGATTTTTTTTTTACTTGGGGTTTAACGATCACCGTGATCAACTCGATGTGCTTTAAAGTAGTCGTCCGTCCCTAATTTAAAGCCACTGGTTCCAGGAAAAGGAGAGAGTTAGTGTCGCAAGACAAACACTACATCCATGCTTCACCGGATTCGAACCCGGACCCATCATCGGCTCTTTGATCACTGCGTCCCCGGAGCGGCATTGAAGATCTTAATCTGAAGATATAAGATATTCAGATTAAAGGTACAGGAGTGCTGATTGATATGTCTACAGGCAATAAAATACACTGCTCAACGCTGAAATCGCCCCATCCAAAAGGAGCCGGCGTATTGGCATGCAACTTAGGAAGTGTGTGCAGGCAGATGGGATATGTAAATCATTAGAGTATTCAAACAATCGCGCGAGATATGAGAGAGATAAAATGGCAAACACGAGCAACGGAAGCTATGCACTGGTGTGCAAAAATTAAGGACGAAGAGGAGAAATGAGCATAACAGCGGAACGAGCAGGCAGAACGGACCGAAAGACCACTCAGGAAATAGACTAGAGTCAGGTACGGTAGGGCATGCGCATATATGCAGCATGACGTAGGAAGGGGAGTGTCGGAAGGGTATAAACGCACACGGGAGGTGTACGCTCAGCAATTCTGTGAAAGCTATTGCACGGTCGGTGTACATCTGTTTGAACGACCTCGAGTTGCTGCCACCGTGCGATATGGCCAACAGGCAATCCAGCAGACGACATCTGGATGACTTTACCCGAGGTCGCGTCATTGGAAAGTTGGAAGAAGGTCGAAGTGTGACTAGTGTGGCCGAGGAGTTCGGGATCGCTCACAACATCGTTTCACGAGCTTGGAGAGCATTTCAAACGACAGGAACAACTGTCCGAGAGTTTAGCAGTGGTCGTCCACGAGCAACCACGGCGGCGGCCGACCGGTATATTGTCCTACAGGCGAGAAGAGACAGACGGCAGACAGCGGGAGAAATCGCAAGGCACATGCAACAGACAACTGGACGCCAGTTATCGCGTTTTACCGTGGCCAGGAGGCTGCACAAAGGTGGTCTATTTGCACGACGACCAGTACGGTATGTGCCATTAACGCCTGCTCATCGGAGATGGCGGTTTCTGTGGTGCCATCAACACAAGAACTGGACACATCAGCAATGGGGTCGAGTTCTCTTTACGGATGAGAGCCGATTTAGTCTGATGAGTGATTCTGGACGTATGCACACCTGAAGAGAGCAGGGGACACACAATCACCCCTCCAACATCATCGAAAGGGACCGGTTTGGAGGTGGAGGAGTTCTCGTTTAGGGCAGTATCATGCTTGGTAGCCGTACTGACCTCCACATCTTCCAAGGAGGTTCAGTCACTGGTGTCCGCTATTGTACCGAGGTTCTTTTTTTCTTTTTTGATTGGAGGTGTAACGACCACCGTGAGCAACTCAATGGGCTATAAGCAGTCGCCCGTCCGTAATTTAGGGTCACTGGTTCCAGGGAAGGGAGAGAACCAGTGCCGTAAGACAAACACAACATCCATGCCTGACCGGGTTTTGAACCCGGACCCCTTACGGACGAATGCTCAGAGGCCAGCGCCTTAGACCACTGCGGCACTGGGTCGGCGTACCGAGGTTCTCCTGCCTCACGTGCGTCTGTTTAGAGGTGCTGTGGGTCCTGAGTTCCTCTTCATGGACGACAACGCTACACCTCATCGTACAGTGGCTGTCGCAGAGCTGTTGGAGAGTGAAGATATTCAACGCATGGATTGACCCGCAAGGTCATCGGACCTGAATCCAATCGAACACGTGTGGGACCTTCTCGGGAGACGCTTGGCAGCACGTCACCATCCGCCAGCAACGATTCCGCAGCTGCGATTGGCGCTACAAGAGGAATGGGCCGCGATGCCTCAACAGCTCCTTGACAATCTCGTCCTCAGCATGGGCAGACGTCGTAAATCCTGCAGCACAGTCAAGGCTGATCATATTCCCTACTAAAGACTGGATTTTTCTTGGCAGCCGCCTGTCACATGGACGTTTCTGTCTAGTTGTGCTCGAAGCTACCTTTCCAATAAAGTACCTTTGTATCCTTTGGATTCCTTGTTTGTACGGCTTTGCTCACTTGTCCTATATTCTTACATTTTGGGAATCTTATGGTATGATTTGAGTTGATGTGGAGTACTTGTGCACGACGTTACATTCGAAAAACCGTCTCGTCCTTAATTTTTGCACGTCGGTGTATATCGTGTCTCGTGCTCTAGATCGTGCGGAACGAAGGACCACAGTGTTGAGCGATGCTAAAGCACATTCAAGAATCCTGGATAGGCCATATGTAGACCTTGTCGCCAACAATATCACCAAATGGACGAATTTAAGAGAGGAAAAAAGTCGTAGACCACCGTGATTTTTAAACAGAGGTCAGGCCGCTATTAGGTGAATCAACTCTCTTCTCGGAGTTGATTCACCTAATCGCGGCCCGTATGTATCCGAATTACAAAACTGTTGGACGTCGTTGACAACAGCGGCAGCAAGAAAGCACCGCCAGTCACCGTAGCGGAAAAGTGCAGTCAGACTGACGTCAGCACACAAATCTGTAAGTGTATTTCTCGCAAGGCAACTGCGGAGCTACAGGCTACTATAGACAGCATTGTACAGGCTATAGTGGCGACTACGGGCATTCTCGTATCGACTAGAACGGCGAAAAGATTAGAAGAGGCAGGTTCGCGCTCCCGGATGCAATTACGTCGACTGCCATTGATAATAGGGCATCGCCGAGTTGAACTGTAGCAAATATTGCGCAGCGGATCGCATTCTTCGCAATTTGCGAAAAAAAAATCGTTTTGGCGAAAACATTGGCGATTACCCTTTTTAGTGGCGCCCGATCTTTAAAAAAGATTGTTTTTGCTCGGACGCCATGCTAAATTTTGCCATGGCATAAAGCCAAGGATATTTTAAAAATTAATATAGAATCTTTTATTTGAGGTCATATTTGTGGATTTCTTATCTTTTGATGTGAACCATCAACGAATTTTGCACGGCTCATATGAAAATAGTTATTAGATGAAAGTTCTATAAGTAATCATGTTCAATTTTTCAACATCTGTATTTTTTTTTCTTTACACCGGTCCTTTGAGATCTAAGCCACAGAATAAGTGTAAAACCGAAGTTTCCAATTCATTTGAAATTTATCCTGCCTGCCAAAAATTCTTTGTTTAAAAATTTTATAGGTAGTAATAAATTCAGAATTGAAAATAAGTGTATTTCATTCTACTAGCATTAGGAATCATAATATCTTGCTGCTTAATTGTAAAAAAGCAATAACCTATTGTTATGTACTATTAAAACACTTTGTTTTTATTGTTTTTATATTTCCAATGTAGACAGGGAAAAAATTGGCGATTTTAGATTACATTTGGCGAAAGAAAATTGAATTTGGCAAATGGGTTGGCGAAAACTTTTAAGAAAGCCAGAGGAACCGCTGTGAAGTGTTGTAGTACTAATAGGAATGGCACCATGTGTTTAGTGATGAGTCCTCATTCTACCTTGGTGCCAATGATTTTTGCATTACGCCTCTGGTAGGGCCCAATGTTATCCGCGAGCAGCGCACGGCTCGCCAACCAGGCATCCTTGTATATGGTGCCATTAATTATGATACATTGGCTAAGCATAATGTGCCCGGTGACAACCCAGCACTACGTGGATGACGTTTTACATCCCAGGTTGCGATTTCTAAGTTGTATTCAGGAGGCCGTTTTTCAGCAAGATAAAGCTCGGCCACACACTGCTAACATCTCTTGAGCGGGCTTAAAAGGGTTTGTACACTTCCACGGGCAGCGAAATCTCCAGACCTATCACCCCATCGAGCATGCATGGCATTTCATTGGACGAAACTTGGAGCATAAATTTGGACGCTGAAGTACGTTAAAAGACAGAAAGATCTTATTTATTTCTTATGAGCAAAGAACAAAAATTACATGTTTATAGTCTGGCGGCTTGAGAAGCTCGCTGCGTGCTCACTCTTGCTGTCTCAACTCTGTTCTTTTGTGTTTGTCTATGACTTAAGTATTGGTGAACAGAAAACATGCTAAGACCTCAGCTGTGATAAGAGGTAATGAAAGTAGACTATGAACAATGGCTTTTAAGTAAATTTTGCCTTTTTAAGTTAAATGAACCTCATGGAAAACATTTTTACTTCTATCACGGTGAAAAATTTTGTTACAGGTTGGACCAAAAATTTTGTTACAGTTGTAGTACCACCTTTCTGGGGCTAACGTACACCTCTTGTGTTGTGCGTGAAACAAACAAAAGATGGTGGAATTTCGTGCCAATCAGGTTTGATGCCGTAGCATGGTGCATAATTGCATCATGCTCTTAGGTGATTCATGAACCACACAATGGTTTACATTTGCCTCAAAAGATGGTGTAGAACCACTTTTTAGTACAACATACCACTAATTTTTAACAGCGTAGGAGAGCCACCAGTCCTGGTAGATCCCGGAAGACCTTGACCTTTTCAGTTGCACTGCCTTCCGTGTTGAGTTTCACAGGGCAGATTACAACTTTATGCATCTCTTTTCTTGTGGAGTGCGTTTTTTTTTTTTTTTTTTTCGCAGCAGATGACAAAGATAAAGGATGGTGGCAAATTGTAAAAAAATTGGAAAAAGACTTCTAAAAGCCTCAAGTATAACTACTTAAAAAAAAGCCCGAAATAAATTTATATTATATACTGTATATAGTTCTTCCAGTCCTTCCAGCAGAAGTTGCATATGCAATCAAGAACATGAAGCCGGGAAAAGCTCCAGGAGAAGATGGAATTACTGTAGACATCATACAAGAAGCAAGTGGAGAAATCGAAACAGTACTCGCCCAAATTTTCACTCGATGTCTTAATGAAGGGAAAATTCCTGAAAATTGGAACAACGCTACAATGATCTTGCTACATAAAAAAGGTGACATTGAGGATCTCAGGAACTACAGACCTATCAGCCTCCTATCAGTGGTTTATAAAATCTTCACTAAAGTTCTTTCACACCGCTTTAAGGTGACACTGGACATGGCTCAACCGAGAGAACAAGCTGGATTCAGGAGTGGCTACAGCACAATAGATCATATCCACGTACTGAGAGAACTAATTGAAAGAGCGAGGGAATATGAGCTTCCATTGTGCATGGCTTTTATCGATTATGAAAAAGCCTTTGATTCGGTGAAACCATCAGCAGTTGCAATAGCTCTGAAATCCTGCGGTATTGAAGATGCATACATCAATATTATTAATAACATCTATGAAAATGCAAGTGCAAAGATTCTGCTGTTTGGAAATACAACACACATAAAAATTGGAAAAGGAGTGAGACAAGGTGACACCATATCTCCGAAGCTCTTTAATGCCACATTCGGAAAATGTCTTTCAATCACTGAACTGGGAAAACAAAGGGATAAAGATTAATGGAGATTATCTAACCCACCTTCGTTTTGCTGATGACATAGTCATTTTTGCAACTACCCCATCAGAGTTACAGAGTATGATCCAGGAACTTGCTGACAAGAGTAAAGAAGTGGGATTAAAAATGAACTTTCAGAAGACAAAAGTGATGTACAATGCTTTTACAAGAAATGAAGATTTATCGATTGATGGAGAAAAGCTGGAGATAACAGACACGTACGTTTATCTTGGACAGCAGATATCAAGTGAGGGTCACATTGGTGAAGAAATTAATCGGCGTACAAAACTTGCCTGGAGAGCTTTTGGAAGAAACAGCATAATTTTCAAGAGCAATATGCCATTATGTCTGAAAAGAAAAGTGTTTGATCGATGCATCCTTCCAGTGCTTACGTATGGTGCAGAGACGTGGACCTTAGCTAAAAGAGACATACAAATGCTGCAGACAACTCAAAGCAGCATGGAGAGGTGCATGCTTGGTGTAACCAGGAGAGATAAGAAGAGGAACACGTGGATCCGAAAAATGACAAGAGTGGAAGACATCATGATCAGAGTTAAATCCCTGAAATGGCAATGGGCTGGACATACTGCCAGAAGAACAGACCATCGATGGACAGCCGAAATTTTAGATTGGAATCCAAGGGACAGGAAAAGACCCAGAAGAAGACCACATGGAAGATGGGTGGATGAAATTCGAAAGTATGCGGGAGTGACATGGAGGAGACTGGCACAAGACAGACCGTTGTGGAGGAAACTTGGGGAGACCTTCGTCCAGCAGTGGATTGATAATGGTTGACAATGATGATGATATAGGTGACACCATATCTTCCGAACTCTTCAATGCCCCATTGCAAAGTGTCTTTCAATTATTGAACTGGGAAAACAAGGGGATAAAGATTAATGGAGATTATTTAACTCACCTTCGTTTTGCTGATGACGTAATTATTTTCGCAACTGCCCCTTCAGAGCTGCAGATTATGATCCAGGAACTTGCTGACAGGAGTAAAGAACTGAGATTAAAAATGAACTTCTAGAAGACAAAACTGATGTACAATGCTTTTACAAGGAATGAAGATTTTGTGATTGATGGGGAAAAAGCTGGAGGTAACCGATACCTACATTTACCTTGGACAACAAGTATCAAAGCAAAGGTCACGCTGATGAGGAAATTAATCACCGTATTAAACTTTGCTGGAGAGTTTTTCGAAGAAACAGTACAATTTTCAAGAGCAATATGCCATTATGTTTTGAAAGAAAAGTGTTTAATCAATGCATTCTTCCAGTTCTTACATATGGAGCAGAGATATGGACCTTAATTAAAAAAATTATGAAGTACTGCAGAGGTGAAAACATGTGTCAAGACGACAAATATGCAGCGAGACATTGTCTGCGTAGCTCAGTTGGGAGAGCGACTTACTCCGGAGTGAGGGGACACAGGTTTGATGTCCGTCGCGAAAAAACTTGTGTTTTCACAAAAAGATATACAAAGGCGCATGGAGAGATACATACTTGGTGTAACCAGGTAAGATAAGAAGAGGAACCCCGTGGATAAGAAAAGTGACAAGAGTGGAAGACTTCATGATGAGAGTAAAATCCCTGAAATGGCAATGGACTGGACATGTCAAAAGAACGGACCACCGATTCACAACCCAAATTTTAGATTGGATCCTAAGGGACAGAAAAAGACCCAGAAGAAGACCACATGGGTGATGAGTGGATGAAATTAGAAAGCTGGAGACAGGCTCAAGAATTTCTTTTATGTGTGGAAGAAACGTGGGGAGACCTTCATCCAACAGTGAATTGATAATGGTTGACGATGATACACACACACACGTATAAAGACAATTTAACTCTAAATTTTTGGTTTTGAGTTTTTGAATAATTTAATTAAAATACCGTAATAGCCATATCGTGTAACATCATGTACGAGTAATTACCGTAAAAAAGACAGCAGGATTTAACCCCTCGCGTTTGACATTTTCCCGCATTGTACACGGAAAAGCTTTTTTCCTGTACATAATATATCGCTGTACAACATTTATACAGTGATACATTATATATAAAAGAAAATTTACTATATGGTGAACAAGAAATCAGGAAGTTATCTAGCAGGTTTCATTTTAATGAAAGAGACATGATTCGAGGTTTTATTATTTCTTGAAATTGTATATTTCAAGAAAAAGAAAAACCTAAGCAACTTTTACGGCTTAAGTGAACTTTGCAAACTATTGCTGTATCTCCTAGTGAATGTGAAAAAGTATTTTTTAAGACGAATTTGATAATTACCCCAGTTAGATATCTTCTTTCAATTACAGCAATTACCTCAATAGAGTTACTTGGCCTCCGCTAACAAAGTCTGAACCTAATAAATACGTCCTACCGTGGCTCCGAAAATACCATTCGGTAGTATATATGGAAAGCAAAGAGCTGACGAGAATGGCAGAAATATCTCAAGATTTAAAAAAAAATATGGACCACATTTTAGAATGAAAATGCAGTTGTGTTCCTCAGAGTAATTTAATCCTCCGCTGTATTTATCCCACAGAAAGGCGGAGTTTTCCAATTTATCCCGATTTATTTTGTTTACTAAGCTCATATTTATCCTGTTTAAAAATCAGCTTGTGGTCAGCGGCCTATTTAGATCAATGTCTAGAAAATTCAGTTCTTTATCCTTTGAAGTCAATACACACACAAAAATTAGGGATTCGTCAACAAAAGGTTTAAAATAAGACTTATTTCTTTCAGACGTGCCAGTTTCCACGTACACATCTGGTATTCGAGGAAACACTGTCAACGCTTAGCGAAAATGCATATGCCAGGGGGTGGCTCAAAGGAAGTATATATATAGATGGCGAATTCCGGTTTTAGGAAAGGCTTAGTCTGTTAGCTTTTTGATGAGTTAACAGAAACATCTTAGGAACTCGCAGCTTTCTTGACTTCCTGAAGTTTACTTTTATCTGGCGGCCTCCCCTCAGAGTTTTCACCACTGTCATACCGCTTAAATAAACATTCCATGTGCAACCAATACCACTTTACGACTTCTTTAGCGCATGTTCTGAATACCGTTTACCAGCTTCTGCTTCAGGTTCTTTTCTGATCTAGAAATTTTGTAAAACTATTGGTTGCATGAGATGTCCAAGCTCAAGGAATCAATTATTCTATCCCTGTATCTATAACGCTCAAGTTATCTGGCAGGGGCATGTATAGAATTTTTGAAATCCACCAGAACAAAATTAAAGTTAATGAAGAATAGAAGAAAAAATTAAAGCATTTATTTTCAAATGTAAGTTGGCGCATTTTTATTAATTCAAGGCATTTTTTTCTAATTTAAGTCACATTTAAACGAAAAACTTAAAAGTACTTTCGGGGTGGGGGAGCAAAGGCAACGTGTCCCTCCCCCGTCTACATACGCTCCTGTTATCTGGCATACTTTCTTTCAGGAAAGTGGCAACAGCACAGTTATGCGCAGGTATGTATTATAGATGAGCCTTAGCGCGGCTTAGTGGCGCAAAGGTACTACTACCAACAGGTAATTGGACACCCTGCAATCGACGATATCTGCGGTCCTGATACACGTCACGGCCGTCGCCGTTAAATATCGTGTGGGAAACAACAACGCAACCGGTCGCATGCCAGATGCCACACAGTTCGGAGCTCTCTGATTTCGAGAAAGGGGTAATCGTCGGGCGATCCATACGTGACATATCCAGCGAGTTGAAGTACCCAAAATCGACAGTGGCCTACGTGATTGGCAAGTGGAAGATGAGAGGTGACTGTCGCAATGTGCCCCGACCCGGCAGACCCACAAAACTGAGAGTTAGAGACCGACGGGTGCTGGCCAGAGAAATTCGGAAGAACCTCACCAAATCGATGGGCCACATCCGCGAGGAGTTTCAACAGGCATCCGGGAGTGTTCTTTCGATGAATACCCTCCCGTAAGGAAGCCCATCTGCTCGGTTATCATGGACGTGCTGCCGCCCACAAGCCTTTGATCATCAAGTCCAATAGCGCTACTCGGCTAACGTGGTGCAAAGAACGTAGACATTGGACCGTTGAACAGTGGAAACAGATTCTCTGGAGTGACGAATCAGGGTTCACCCTCTACCGTTCGGATGGCAGGGTCTGGGTTTGGAGTCTGCCTGGAGAACGCTTCCTGCCGGAATGTATTGTGCAAACTGTGAAGTTCGGCGGCGGTGGAATTATGCTATGGGGGTGTTTCTCCTGGTATGGCACGGGACCCTCGGTCGCAATTCCTGGTAGACTCAAGTCCGAGACCTACTGCACCATTATGGATGACCATGCGCTTCCTACGTTGTAGCAGTTTTACGGGGTGGACCCATGTTACTATCAGGATGACAATGCCACCTGTCATGTTGCGAGGTCCACCATTGCTTGGTATGGTTACAATGGGGTTAATCGAATGGACTGGCCTGCGCAGAGCCCGGACCTTAACCCTATCGAGCACCTCTGGGACGAGTTGGAGCGTCGACTTAAGGGGTGCCCCCACCGTCCGAAATCGGTGAAGGAACTGACCTGGCTTCTCCAAGCAGAGTGGGGGGAAAATACCGCTAGCCGCCGTACAACGCCTGGTTGAGAGTATTCCCTGGAGGGTCGCAGCTGTATCGCTGTTCGTGGAGGCTCCACCAACTATTGAAGGTGAATAAACTTCGTTTTCCTCTGCTATCACAGGTGTCCAATTATTTGTTGGTAGATAGTGTATTTCTCTAGGCTTAGCCGCGCTAAGGTACTTTTTGTTGTTAGGTGGTTGCAGAAAATGGATAAAGAAATATTTCAGATGACTATATATTCAAAAATAGCGAAAACTGTGCTTTATATGATCATAACCGAAATATTTGTATTGCAAGGACCAAATTGTACCGTCGGACCACACAAGAGGACATCTCACGGATCATGAGGGTAAAGAGAATGTTGTTTGTATCTGGGTATAACTCTCACCGTGAGCTACTATCAGGGCTATATGCCGTTAGCAGTCCCTTATTTGGAGCATGGGAGACGCACCATCCAGGCTTCATGCGAAGCCTAGGCCACTAATCAGAAACCTACACCTCTGACTACTCGGCCACAGGAACTGTGCAAGGAGAAAATAAAGTCCATTGTCTAGACGGCAGTATTCAAGATTATTTCACTGCTCGGAGAAAAAAACTGTAGAGAGAAATTATGTAACAATTAAGGCTAAGTGATAAGAGTTTTATGCGTGCGAAAAATATCCTTTTTCTGATTCCTCGACGATAACACAACAGATATCTCATTCATTTACCTCAGAATCTTAGGGAAAAGGAGTATTAGTCACACTGAATAAATGTGTTGCAATTCTACTAACATTTATTCAGTGTGACTGTATTACTTGGTTACATCTGTTCAGTGTGACTCAAATAATAATCACAATGAACATTTGAAATCGTTTGAAATGACAGAGCGTTACATAAAAAACACTACGTATCTTTAGGATGTGACTAACAAACGTTTCTTTCCTTCATTAAAAATTACTCAAATTAAGCGATTTAAATAGAAGTAATTAGTAACAGCAGTTTTATACAATAAACTGGACAACAAAAAGAGTAAATCAGAATTTACAATGTTTTTAAACCCTTTGAGTCTTTGCAAATCCTTTTCTAACTTAATATGGTGTAATCCTGTATTTCTTTCATGATCTACAAAGTTCATGTAACAGGTTAGCGCAAGAATCCCGTATTAAGATAAAAAGAAGAGCCTGTGTGCCCTTTCATAACAAAAACATGGTATATTGGACGTTATTGCTAACGTATTGGGTTGATGCATAAGTTCATGCCATTTATTTCGCGAGTGCTTCCCAGGTCAGTAGCGACGGTGCAGATGGCCAGTTGTACATCAACATGTAGCCAGTAATATCGTGTATCTAAATCATATTGCGTTGTGTGATTGTGGCTAATGGTGTTTTGGTTTTCAGGTCCGGGGTGTCAAGTCGAGAGGAATGAACATTTCCGACATTTGCTCATCTACGGGTTTAACAAGAAATCCTCAGCCGCCGAGGCTACTCGACAAATTTTTGCTGTGTATGGAGAAGATGCTACTATTGCTCAGAGGAGAGCCCGCAAATGGTTTGAGCGGTTACGAGGTGACAATTTTGACCTCAACGACTCTCCACGCTCAGGTCGTCCATCTCACTTTGATCCACAGTGGCCAATTCGCGTGTTGTTAGGACCCGCGTCAAACTACACGCGAATTCTCCACTGAGATGGACTGTGATCAGGCCACAGTGGTGCGACACCTGAAACGTATGGGAAAGGTCCAGAAATTGGGGTCTTGGGTGCCCTCACACTCTCACCGAGGACAACAAGAATCGGCGTGTTGCCATATGTGGTTCCTTGCTCGTCCGTTATCCCAAATGTTTTTAGAAACACAAATCCTTTCTGTCACGTATTGTTACTCGAGATGAGAAGTGGTGCCTGAACGTGAATTTCAGGCATCGGAGGGAATGGTGAAGTCCAAACAAGACGCCCAACACCACACCAAAACATGACTTTCATCCTGGGAAGATCATATTGTGTGTCTGGTGGGACATGGAAGGCATTATTCACTGGGAAATGCTGCCGTGGAATCGGACCATCAACGCTAAACTCTATTGTCAGCAACTCTGCGGTGTGGAGGGGGCAATTCAGCAGAAACGGCCACATTGGCGCCATGGCGTCCTTCTCCTACTTACGAACGCCCTCACAGTGCAAACATGACCGAAACGACCATTCAGGACGTGAAATGAGAGATCCTTCTACTCCCCAGAGGTCGCCCCTTCAGACTATCACCTGTTCCGATCTCTTCCGAATGCACTCCCTCAGTGGCAGAACGTTCAACAATGATGTTGATCTCCAGAATTTCCTTGATGATTTCTTCGCAGCAAAACCTGCAGGTTTTTTCAAGAATGGCATTGCAGACCTATCAAAGACGTTGGGACATCATCGTAAACAATGGGGGGCGGGAATACATAATTGATTGATTCCGTTTTCCCTTCTGGTGTAATACATTCCTGTAGTGCGGTGAAAAACGGAATGAACTTATGCATCAACCCAATACCATACTAAAAGCATGCTTCACAGTTTTTGTCATTCCTCTCGTGCACATTCAGTAAAAATTTCAAACATACTTACTACCATCTTCGTTCATTCCAGTCATCTCTTGTAGCATTTTAAATGACTTGCCAGGAATATAAGCTCCTTTATATCTAATGTCTACTGGGCTATCTTCATTTCCTGTACCTTCCTCTTGATAAGGCGCACTTGAATCTGAGGAAATTACAAAAGAAATCAGTGAGCAAAATAGAAAAATCACAATTTTAGATCTCTAACTATATAATGCCGCTTCCCATGAATTGTATTTTATTAGAATCATAAGCGCAATTTTTTCCCAACCAGAATGCTTTCATGGGTTCTGCGGGAAAGGATAGCCTTCGGCAATTATATAATTATCAACTCTTCAAGTAGTTCCGTGTGTCGCTCCGCTTTGTTTACATGAATGATGCCTACGGAAACACCTACTACCACGTAACAAAGAAACTAGCGCTGCGGCTACATTTCGTGTGAAGTGCTTTTTTGAAATGGAATAATTTCTGAGGTGTCGCATGATTGGTCGAATAACGATTGGTCGACATAATGATCAGTCGACCGTAAGGACTAGTCGACAGTAACGACTGGTCTAGATAACCATTGGTTCAGAGGATTATGGTTTACATTCGCAGCGGAATCTCTCAGAACGTACTGACCTCTCAAAACGTAACGTTCCTTTTTGGAAATAATATCTTTTAGAATGTAGTCCTCGGAACGTACAGCATTATAACATATTATTTCGAAACAGGCCCCGTGCCATCTTTTGTACTCTAAGTGAAATCTATATAGAGGGCCTTCTGAACGATGTTGTTTCCGAAAGGGCCCCGGAACACTTTAGGTATAGGCACCTTGGGGAAACTGCCACACATAATTCGGAAACACGGAAAATTGCCACACATTCAAAGCGTTTGTTTCTCCGACGAACGACGATTTGTGCTTGTCCCCTTAATGAAAACCATGTGGCAATTTTCCGGTGGGGCAATTTTCCGGGTTGCTGAAAGATGTGTGGCAATCTTCCAGTGGGGCAATTTACCGCCAAACTGTTTGCACTTATTCAAATTTTTTTTTCCAAGTTCCGTTGACCATTTTATGTCGACCAATCGTTATATCGACCAGTCGTTATTGTCAACCAATCGTTATGTCGATCAAACGTGCTGTCGACCAATCGTTACTATGACCAATCGTTATGCCGATTAATCGTTATGTCGACCAATCGTTATGCCGATTAATCGTTATGTCGACCAATCGTTACATACCCTAATTTCTGTGCTTTAATGAGTTGCAATTTTAAAGAAAAATAAGATTTATTCCATGGAAATATTTATTCAATAATGAATAATATCAGAAGTGTTCTTTTTCTTTTTTTACTGAGGTTTTTAGGCGAACCTACTGTTTTTAAACTGGCTTGTTGCTGATGAGAGTCATTAAGGTGGCTCCACCTAAAATCTCTGCCTTATGTTTCCTATGGTAAAATTTCTTTACATATTTTCCTCGCAATTAATGTATTCCCAAGCATGAAAATTTGCTCATCGATAAAGCTAACTTTAAGTTACAGCATGGAATACTTATAACTTGAGAAAACATAACCATAACTAAGCAATCCAACATTTGTTTGTCTACTGACGTCATCAATGTATATGTCGCGCCGTCTATTAAGAGGTCTGAACATTACTCAAAGAAAAATTATTGAATTTTAATATAATTATGGTTATGTTTTAGCAAATATTAAGCATCCCATGCTGTAACTTAAAGTTAGTTTTATCGATGTGCAAATTTTCATCCTTGGGAATACATTAATTGCGAAGAAAATATGTAAAGAAGTTTTACCACTGGAAACTTAAGGCAGATATTTTACGTGGAAACACCTTAAGTGCACACATTTCAAGAAATTATTCAAAAGGACACAGAAGTTGCAAATATATTTTTCGTAAAAAAAAAATTCCGATTAATTTTTGCTATGCTTCTTTCCTTTTCTACAGAAGCGGCGGTTGCTTTTTTTAAACCGTGATGGTGGGTGTTCAGAGGTGCAATGTAAACAAAGCGGAGTGACACGAGGAAGTACTTTTTTTTTTTTTTTTTTAATTGCAGGTTTTACGACCAAAACCTCCAATTAAAAAAAAAAAAAAAGTCGGCCGTCCCTAATTTAGGGTCACTGGTTCCAGGGAAGGGAAAGAGCCAGTGCCGTAAGACAAACACAACATCCATGCCTGACCGGGATTCGAACCCGGACCCCTTACAGACGAATGATCAGAGGCCAACGCCTTAGACCACTGCGCCACCGGGGCGGCACGGAACTACTTCAAGAGTTGATATAATTGGAAGGCTAGGCCCCGACAGCGGGGAATCACGGAGCAGAAATTTTGAAATATCGTAAGGAAATTCTAAATGTATCTCGAAATACCGTGGTAATTTCACCAGCCAGTTTGCAATATTTTAGGAATCTCCGTGGGTTAGTAATTACTTTTTTTTTTTTTTTATTTGTTCTATTCAAGGGTGTTCTTCCGACACGCCGAACATCGCGATTCCCCCTACCAGGGGTCGCGCTGCCGATCGCATTCTTCGCAATTTGCGAAAAAATAAATCGTTTTAGCGATGGATAATAAGTTTTGGCGAAAATATTTGCGATTACCTTTTTTAATGACGTCCGAGCGTAAATACAACCTACAGAAAAGGTTGTTTTTGCTCAGACGTCTTGTCAGACTTTGCTTGGCAATAGAAAGGATATTTTAAAAATTAGTATCATCATCATCATCATTGTCAACCATTATCAATCCACTGCTGGACGAAGGTCTCCCCAAGTTTCCTCCACAACGGTCTGTCTTGTGCCAGTCTCCTCCATGTCACCCCTGCATACTTTCGAATTTCATCCACCCATCTCCTATGTGGTCTTCTTCTGGGTCTTTTCCTGTCCCTTGGAATCCAATCTAAAATTTCGGCTGTCCATCGATGATCTGTCCTTTTGGCAGTATGTCCAGCCCATTGCCATTTCAGGGATTTAACTTTGATCATGATGTCTTCCACTCTTGTCATTTTTCGGATCCACGAGTTCCTCTTCTTATCTCTCCTGGTTACACCAAGCATGCACCTCTCCATGCTGCTTTGAGTTGTCTGCAGCCTTTGTATGTCTCTTTTAGTTAAGGTCCACATCTCTGCACCATACGTAAGCACTGGAAGGATGCATTGATCAAACACTTTTCTTTTAAGACATAATGGCATATTGCTCTTGAAAATTATGCTGTTTCTTCCAAAAGCTCTCCAGGCAAGTTTTGTACGCCGATTAATTTCTTCATCAATGTGACCCTCACTTGATATCTGCTGTCCAAGATAAACGTACGTGTCTGTTATCTCCAGCTTTTCTCCATCAATCGATAAATCTTCATTTCTTGTAAAAGCATTGAACATCACTTTTGTCTTCTGAAAGTTCATTTTTAATCCCACTTCTTTACTCTTGTCAGCAAGTTCCTGGATCATACTCTGCAGCTATGATGGGGTAGTTGCAAAAATGACTACGCCATCAGCAAAACGAAGGTGGGTTAGATAATCTCCATTAATCTTTATCCCCTTGTTTTCCCAGCTCAGCGACTGAAAAACACCCTCCAATGTGGCATTAAAGAGCTTCGGAGATATGGTGTCACCTTGTCTCACTCCCTTTCCAATTTTTACGTGTGTTGTATTTTCAAACAGCCTAATCTTTGCACTTGCATTTTCATAGATGTTATTAATAATATTAATGTATGCATCTTCAATACCGCAGGTTTTCAGAGCCATTGTAACTGCTGATGGTTTCACCGAATCAAAGGCTTTTTCATAATCGATAAAAGCCATGCACAATGGAAGTTCATATTCCCTCGCTCTTTCAATTAGTTCTCTCAGCACGTGGATATGATCTATTGTGCTGTAGCCACTCCTGAATCCAGCTTGTTCTCTCGGTTGAGCCATGTCTAGTGCTACCTTCAAGCGGTGTGAAAGAACTTTAGTGAAGATTTTATAAACTACTGATAGGAGGCTGATAGGTCTGTAGTTTCAGAGATCCTCAATGTCACCTTTCTTATGTAGCAGGATCATTGTAGCGGTGTTCCAATCCTCAGGAATCTTTCCTTCATTAAGGCATCGAGTGAAAATTTGGGCGAGTACTGTTTCGATTTCTCCACTTGCTTCTTGTATGATGTCTACAGTAATTCCATCTTCTCCTGGAGCTTTTCCTCGCTTCATGTTCTTGATTGCATGTGCAACTTCTGCTGGAAGGACTGGAGGAACTCTGGTACTGGTATCTTTCATGATGTCTGGAGTGCATATATCATCCCTTTCATATAAGTTGGAGTAGAAATCTTTCACTCTTGTCAAAATTTCGCCTCTATTTCTTGTTACAGAACCATCTTCTTTTCTCAGTGCCATAATCTGTTTTCTTCCCTTACTGAGATGTCCCTTTGCTATCTTTAGGCTTTGGTTGTTTTCAATTGCTTTCCTCACTAGTTCACAGTTGAATTTCCTTACGTCTTCAGTGATACTTTTTCTTACTGTCTTGCATAGCTCTATATATTCCACTTTGGAAGTCACATCTTCTTTAGTTGTCCTCATCTCTCTTCTTTTTGCATCAACATTTTGGTTTTTCCTGATAATTTGTTCACATGCAACTTGTTCTTAGACCCAGCTAATTTTGTTGCTGTTTCCATAAGAGCTTTGGTTACTTTTCTGTTAACTTCAGAGATGTCCACTTCTTCCGATGTTAGGCCTTCTAAAGCAGAGAACCTGTTCTTCAGTTCTAACTTGAAGGTATTATGGTGTTTTTTAAGGTTGGTTATGTCAATAGATTTTGTTTGTCTTATGAGCTTGCCACGTTCAAGTTTAGTGTTGAGGTGCATCTTATATCTCACCAATCTATGGTCACTACCTGTGTTGAACTTGTTTAGCACACTGCAGTCTTCTATGACGAATTTTTTGTTACACATAATAAAATCAATTTCACTTGTCGTCCCATTTGGATGTCTCCATGTCCATTTCCTGTGTGGCTTTTTCTTGAAGAAGGAGTTCAAGATGAAAAACCCTTCTGCCTCTGCAAACTCAACGAGAGTATTTCCACGCTGGTTTCTGTTGCCATGACCGAATTTACCTACTGAAGTTTCATTCTGTTGCCGTTGCCCTATTTTTGCATTGAAATCTCCCATAATTATTTTCAAGTGCTGCTTACTTTTATTATTTAGATGACAAATTTCCTCATAAAATTCTTCAATTTCTTCTTCAGGATGACTTGTGGTGGGTGCATAAGTTTGAATAATCTGAGCCTGGTATCTTTTCGAGAGTTGGATAACAAGTCGTGCAGCTCTGTCAGAGGAACTTTCAACTTCTACAACTTTATCCTTCAGTTTCTTGTTTATTATAAATCCAACACCACTAGTTTTGCCAGTATCTGTCCCACGATAGTAGAAGAGATGTCCACTTTTCAGTTCGATGAGATCTTCTCCTTTTCTCCTTACCTCACTTAGCCCCACGATGTCCCACTTGATCCTTTGTAGTTCCTCTTCCAATTCAAGAAGCCTTGAATCAGAAGATAGGGAGCGTCCATTGTAAGTAGCCAAGGTCAGCATCAGATGGCAGCCTAGTCCGGTCCTCCGGGGATTCTTAGCACCCTCTGCCTTCATGTCGCACTGGCCGCTGCCTTGGCCAGGTACATTCCAGCTGCCGGAGACTGAGGGTCAAGATTTAAGTTGTGGAATCATTTTGGAGGGGTTTGGCCATAACTCACCACGCTGGCCAATAGAACCTCTTAAATGCGATCATATTTGTGAATTTCTTCTCTTTTGATGTGAACCATCAACCAATATTGCACGACGCATATGAAAATAGTTATTAGATGAAATTTCTATAAGTAATAAAGTACAATTTTTCAACATCTTTTTTACATTGGCCCTTTCTAAAACCAAACCCACAGAATAAATGTAATACCCAATTTTTCAATTAATTTGAAATTTATCCTGTCGATAATTCTTTGCTTAGAAATTTTATAGGTAGTAGGAAATTCAAAATTGAAAATAAGTGTCTATATTTCTTTCTATTAGAATTTGCCAACAATAACAATATATTTGCTGCTTAATTGTAAAGAATCTACACTGGAGAGCAATTGAATTAGAGATACCTGTCTAGTAACGTGTAGCACCACCTTTCGCCCTGATGACGGACTCTACAACACACCGGAAGCGTTGGGAAGCCAAACAGATCCACGCCCCCTGAACAAGCTCCCACAGCTCACGAAGATTTGACGGAGGGTGTCAGAGCCTCGAACATCTCTCTCGATGGCATCACAGATCTGCTCGATGGAATTGAGGTCAGGTGACCTAGCTGGCCAAGGAAGCGAGGTCACGTCGGTGGAGTGTTTATCCAACCATTCATTTACAATTAGGGAGCGATGGCACGGTGCATTGTCTTGTTACAGGATGAGGTCCCCAGTAGGATGTTGAAGACGCACAAACGGGAGCCCTGAACAAGCTCCAGGATATCCCGGTGACGTTGACCTGTGAGGGACGATGTCACACGTACCAGGGGTCCCATTTCAGTCCACGTAAACAGTCCCCAGACGAGAATGCCACCCCCACCGGCTTGAAGAGTACCCTGCTGGCAAGAAGGATCCATCGCTTCATGTGGTTTGCGCCGTACTTGTATCCTGCCATCCGCATGTACCAACGTGAATCTCGACCATCAGTCCAGGCAACATTTTTCCACATGTCTAGGGCCCAGTGGCGATGTTCCCGCGCCCATGCTAATCTTTGCACCCTGTGATGTGCGGTCAGCAGCGGTACCCTCGTGGGACGATGGCTTCTGTAATCCACAGCGAGGAGATGGTTCTGGATGGTGTGGCTGCTTACACGTTTTTCTGCACCAGCGTTAAATTTCCGAGTGATTTCTTGCACTGCAGCCCGTCTATCCGCTGTTACAATGCGAACTAGTTGACGATGACTCCAATCATCCACACGCTGTTGCCCACGGCAGTTGGCCTCTGCAGGGATGGTTTTACCGGATTCGATGTACTCACGGTGCACCCGTGACAGTGGCTCGTGAAAATCCCAGTGCCTGCACGACTTCCGAGATGGAGAGACCCATTTCGTCGGGCCCCAACAATTTGCCCACGATCAAATGCGCTTAGATTCTTTGTCTTACCCATACTGCGTCCGACTCTTACTGATTCCCGTCGCATCACTCCTTATATTGTCGGATCGCTGCATACGTCATGTCGTTTCCGTTTACAGGGCCGCCCACAGCTCCACATTTGCATAACGCCAGCTGTCTCTAATTCAATTGCTCTTCAGTGTATAACCTATTGGTTTTGTACTATTATAACACTTTGTTTTAATGGTTTTTATACAGTATATCCAATGCAGAGTGAAAAAAAGAATTGGCGACCTCAGATTACATTTGGCGAAAAAAAAAAAATTGAAGTTGGCGAAAACTTTAAAAAAGCCAGAGCAACGGCCGCCACGCCACCTACAATCAAACACATAACACTGATATAGACGATCATGTTAAGAATATTGTTAATGTGCAACAGCAATGATTCCATAATATCAAAGAAAACATTTTAAATTCTATATTCCACAGATTTAACACTTTTCCGTGTGTTTAAATACAACTAGGGAACTTACATTGTTTTCAATGGAAATAAGTTTTCTCATATTCTAATCCCTGTTTTTGGTGATCTTTGAGAATTCTTGGAAAACTCCAATCTTAGTCATTCTGCAGTTCCTTCTAAATAGATATTCCACAAGTCCGTTAGCTACAGCTTCTTTAGGAACAACTCCCTTGGTCACGGAACGTTTTAATGCACTCCAGCGGGACTCTGTGTTTTGAGTATGAGCTGGGTCAACAAAATTTTTCGGAGCGATTCACGGTTTCATGAATAAAATATCCATCTTCAGACAAATGGGCATGCGCCTTCCACTGACCAGATATCATTGTTGTTCCCTTTGCTACATACTTTCTTATGGGATAAGATGTTCCGCGGAACACGTTTGTCCTCTGGGCATATCTCCAATCGTAATTCTTTTGTATCTCTTTCAATCATACCAAGTACCCTCCACATCTTTCAACATTGTTTTTTCTCTTTCCAATTGTTGTCTCATCAGTCTCGACTGTTCTCCTTTCTCCTCCAATTCGTCACAACTCTCCTACAAATTGCAACATATGCAAACTTATTACTTCTCTTAAGTAGTTATACCAATCGCTTATTGTTCGGAGGAGGTTTCCAAGCCGTTGTGAATGGACGTCTCCCTTTCATCCGAATCATAGTCTAAATTACAAGCAAAGCTGTACGTTAATAACCAATGCCTTCTGAGGAGACAATACTGTTTTAGAAAACCAGGTTCTTCGTACTCTAGAAGTAGATACTCCACGACGGTCATCAATATGATACTTTGGACATCTGAACATTCCAAGCCTATGCTGTTTCGAATACAATTTGATGTCGTGGCCTTTTGAGCATTTCCTTGTCACAGGGATTAAACCTTTATTTTCGCACCGCATTATACTTGTTTGGCTGTCTTTGACAACTTCAGTACACAACCAGAAAAAATTCCAGTACACCATCTTAACATACAGAGGCTTCGTTATATCCAGTACCCCATCTTAGCTCAACATACAGACGCTTCGTCATATCCAGTACCCCATCTTAACTCAGCATACAGACGCTTCGTCATATTCAGTACCCCATTTTAACTTAACATACAGACGCTTCGTCATATCCAGTACCCCATTTTAAATTAACACACAAACGCTTCGTCATATCCAATACCCCATCTTAACTCAACATACAAACACATCATATCCAGTGCCCCATCTTAACTCAACATACAGACGCTTCGTCATACCCAGTACCTCCACCTTAACATACAGACGCTTCGTCATCCCAGTACCCCCTTTAACTCAATATACAGACGCTTCGTCATACCCAGTACCCCCACCTTAACATACAGACGCTTTGTCATCCCAGTACCCCCTTTAACTCAACATACAGACGCTTCGTCATATACAATACCCCATTTTAACTTAACACACAGACGCTTCATCGTATCCACTACCCCATCTTAACACACAGACGCTTCGTCATATCCAGTACACCATCTTAATTCAGCATACAGATGCTTCGTCATTTACGGCAATAACAACATCGTAAGCGATGTTGCAGGTGGGATTCGCGATGTTACATGCGTCGGAAGAACACCCCTACTTAGTTCGTATTGAAGGTTACGTTTAATTGAATTGCGTTTGTTTCGTGCTCTTACAGAGCCGCTTTATCGGTGGCTACAGAAAGGCTATGGCAAACACTCTTCCAGGAAACAATGCTCGTACCTCCAAGTTAAATTCTGAGATTTCCACTCACCCACAGACTACTACTTAGAATTCTTCGTGTTTCTAGTCCCATTCGCTTACTGACCACTCACCTACAGACTACTACATAGAATTCTTCGTGTTTCTAGTCCCATTCGCTTGCTGACCACTCACCCGCAGACTACTACATAGAATTATTCGTGTTTCTAGTCCCATTCACTTGCTGACCACTCACCGCCCAAAATGTTTTGCGTTTCAAGTCTGTTTGAGAGGTTTCTTTATCCGAGCAAATGTGTCATGAGTACAGTGCGATTTTTTTTTTGAGTTTCCATTTTTAACGACCACACTGAGCAACTTTTAAGGCTATAAGCAGTTACTATCCCTAATGTAGGGTCAATGATTCCGGGAAAAGGGCGCCATCATACAAGCGCACACAAATTCCTCACGCGGGGCTCGAACCCGGACCCATTTTGGACAAATGATCAGAAACCAGACCACGGAAAGTGGGACTCCGTGTACCTCAAAGATAGTCGTCGTCATTGTGATTTATGGTGTTCAGATGCAAGCATACGTTCTCTCTGTTTTGCAGATGAACATAATTTTTCACGTCTTTGACGAGCATTAAAAGCAAAGAAAAAATATTTATATGGTGCATCATAAAAGAACTGCGCTCGCGCTTGTCGGAAATTCGGTCGAGAATTTAAAATTTGAGGAAAAATGTCCAAAATTTAAACTGAAACTAAACCTTGCACTGACTTTAGACAAAGCTTATTTCGACGTGTTCAAAACTATTTTAATTTGATAGAAAAAAACTTCAAAAAATAAAATAAAGACAGGAAAATGTTTCTTCATAATGTGTCCTACTCTCGCTTCGTATAAGTGAACCCGTGATCGAGTGTGAACTCGAGAAGCTCAGTGAATAAACTGCTTGAGTTTGCGTCTCGCTTTACAACGCATCATGTGTGCACCCACTGCTGACATTAATTTAGTGCATCCTTCTTTAGAATGGGTGGGGACGTACATGATGAACCATCTTTTAGGATGGGCTAAGTTGCATCCCAAGTTTCAGAGCCCTGTATGTGGATTTCCTTTCACGCTCCACTCTTCTCTCCCCTGGTTGACAAACGTTTGTCCAAGGCGGGAAAGTCCCTACTATAGTTTTTTTTATTATTATTGGAGGTTTAACGACCACCGTGAGCAACTCAATGGGCTATAAGCAGTCGTCCGTTCCTAATTTAGGGCAACTTACTCCAGGGAAGGGAGAAAAGCAGTGCCGTAAGACAAACACAACATCCATGCCTCACGGGATTCGAACCCGGACACTTCTCGGACGAATAGTCATAAGCCATCCCTTAGACCACTGCGCCACCGGAGTGGCCTCTTAAGTTGATTGTGGCTTTAAGAGTCCATACCTTCTTAGCTTTCCCGCGCACTCTGACAATTCTAAAACTCCCTTCTCATGCTCATCATTTCTTTTCAGCTGATACTAACGGGATTCTACTTGCTTTACAAACGGCAGTTCTAGAAGCGCAAGTTACCAAAGGTAAAAGTAACGACAGTTAAAAAAAAAAAAAAAAAACAAGAAAAACATACAGCACTTATTACTTAAATAAAATAATTAACTAAATAATTTAACAATGAACATCCCTCATCTAATAAAAAAACAGTTAAGACACCAAATTAAAATAATTATTAAGATCGCAGTATGAAATTTAGCTTTTCACCGACTTAGCATTCAACTAAAGGCAATGCTCTACCGCTAATTTTTCATTCCTGTCACTTTAGAACTTTCCTATCTAAACATCTGTTCATTCCTCCTTTTAAGACTGTTGGTCCTACGAAGGCACATCTTTTCCCTTCATACAGGGCTCAGAGGAGCTAGCATGCTGGTGACTAAATCTTTTGAGGGGCCCAGTAGCCAGAAGGAGTTAAAAATTATTGAAGTGTGTGTTTCAAAATTTCGAACCTTCGGTTCTCGATCAGTTTCATCATAATGTGAATTGAAATACACGGGGTGATTACAAACACCTTGGTAACAAATTTAAGATTTTCTTTTACACTGCAGCGAGCTAAGTTAAAGTTATGAAAGTTCACATAAATCCTTAATTGTATTTAGCAATACGAATATGGAAAAGCAAGAAGTTATCCAACAGGATTTTTCTAAATTTGAGGATTAACAACCACTGCGAGTAACCTTCGAAGCAGTCACCCGTCCCTAATTTAGGGCCACTCTTTCCGGGTAAGAGCGAGAGCCAGTACCTGTCTCAGATAAATGATACCACTCGGCCACTGAGCGACTTCACAAACAAAATGAACTTAATATGGTAAGTGTCTCAGACAAATAATACCACTCGGCCACTGAGCGACTTCACAAAAAAAAAAAAAAAAAAAAAAAATGAACTGAATCTGATAAGTGTCTCAGACAAATGATACATACCACTGAGCAACTGAGCGACTTCACAAACAAAATGAACTGAATCTGATAAGTGTCTCAGACAAATGATACCACTCGGCCACTGAGCGACTTCACAAACAAAATGAACTGAATCTGATAAGTGTAGCACTTTCGCAGAAGATCACAACAGGAGGGCTCGCAGTTGGCCTAATTTAAAGTTCACTACCATCCGAAATAACCCAAGAGGACAGTTCGGCACGGTACGGGTACATTTAATTCTGACGACACACTATTTAACATTATGGTGTCTCAAACGCCCATTGGTTGCTGGGATCATCATTAAAATTTCAGTCTACCTGGCTCGTCCAGTGGTGAGTTCTAAGAAGTCAGTCAAATGTTCCGTTTCGATATTAGAGACAAATCAGTCTTGTGTTTGGTTGGGGAAACAGTTCTTCGAACACAGTGAAAAAGAAATACATAAAAAAGACTAATACTTACAAGACTGATGCCGTCAGGTGATAACCCCATATTTGGCATCAAGCACACACACACACTTTTTGGAGGATTACTCTGTTTCGCCTCCCTTGTTTTCTAAATTTTCGATCCGCGGGACAGTTGGAGAGATGCACGTGGAGGTTTCGTCGGTCGACCTTTGCTGACACCTAGCCAGAAATCCAAGACACGCATATCAACGCTTCAGAGGTTACGGATAACATGGCGAAGTGGAAGAGGTTGTCACACCCCTTAAGCTGCTCTCTTTTTTGGGGCTGCGCCCCGCGGTCGAGGATGGATATCCTACACTACTAGACACTCATCTCTGTTCCAGCATAACGGGATTTGGTGTGTACTTTCCGTACATAGCCTTGACATTAGCTTTAGCTACCTCTTGCAAGCCTTTTCAATAGATTATCGTCGGTCTACTTTTGCTGACACCTAGCCAGAAATCCAAGACACGCATATCAATGCTTCAGAGGTTACGGATAGCATGGCGAAGTGGAAGAGGTTGTCACACCCCTTAAGCTGCTCTCTTTGGTGCTGCGCCCCCGCGGTCGAGGATGAATGACCTACACTACTGGACACTCATCTCGGTTCCACCATAACGGGATTTGATGTGTACTTTCCGTGCATAGCCTTGACCTCTTGCAAGCCTTTTCGATAGATTACTTTATAGTAAAGTCATCTTACGTCCCTACGTCTTTTTGGCATGGCTCATTTGCCGTAGATTCCCGAGTTACTTACATTCTACGCTGTCAACGGAAAATTTATCTGTTCCCTCCCATGGGACGACAGATCCGATTGACCATTCTTGCCACGGGTTTCAGCGTGCAACTGACTTCTTTTCAGCGTCCTTCTCACTCCTGTGTCGCATCATTTATTTCTCCAACAGAGCGCTTAAAAATACAAGATGATTAGAAACTCTATTATTAGCTTTTCTACTGTTCAAAATATGACCATTAGTGACCTCTCTCGCATTTTTTTCATGCACAGTCTACTTATTACTCTAGCATCCGGCGTCAACCGCAGAATTCTGACTAGTATGTCGCCATGTTTAGTCTATAGACACCAAAATGTGTCTCCCGCGTACGCAGAACGACAAATTTACGATTTTGTTTTGCGACTTCCTAAACCACACAGAGCGAAAATTCGTCTCCATTTGGTAAATTCCTTTAGCTGGATGTAATCCTCCCTCCATAGTTAAACTCAGTCAGCACCTTCAAATTAATTAATTGTCCTGATTAATCACGCCCAACTTCGTGTTTGAACAATCAGGGATAGGTCATGACAGTTAAATAGATGTTCTTCTTTTATTTTATTTTGGCAACGACAAAATTAAAAGCAATGAATTAAAGGTTTGTTTTTATCAAATCAGTAAAGGTGCTAGATTAGGGAAATCTTACCTCCTTGTTGATTCGAAACTGGTTCATCTCCAGTCATTTTTTGCAATGCGTGGAAGGCACGAGAAGGAATAACATCTCTTTTAAGTCCTGTGAATCTCATTTCACTTTCATCCTTCCTTGGTTTCGGTCTTTCTCCTGAAAGTATAGTTCCAAAATATTTATAAATAACAGTACTTTTAGCGTATTATTTTAAGCAAAAAATAAAATCAAAGTAATTATGTGTAGTATCACATTATCCATATGCCTGTGAACAGGATATTACAACATTTATAAAGAGGATTCCCAAAATCCTTTTCTACCAGATAGATAAACTGTGATAATTCATTTTAACTTTCTTAATGCACGTTTGTAATTTCTAGAGTGTCTCCATTACCGAAATGTCGAAGTGGAGAAATTCTTTTAACAATGGATACTTAAAAAAGCTATGAGCAAAACCTCATATGCATTGCTTTTCAACACGGCGAGTTTCTCAGTTAAATGGTGATGCTTATTTTTGCAGAAATTGCATACATCTCTAATTCGTAATATCTCAGCTTTTAAAATTTGGATGTAAAGGTGTTTGAAGCTTTTCTCAAAATCAGACTTTTCCTCTGATGAGTGGCGTAAATCCCGATTTCTTTTAACAAAGGTTTTACGCTCATCATAAGCAACTCATTGGACTATAAGCAGTCGACTAACTAATTTTGGGCATCTGGTGCGAAGGGACAGGGCCAGCGCAGTAAGACAATCACACCACTAATACCTCATCCGGGACTCCACCCAAGGCCCAACACGATCAACTAGCGGCAAATCTACAGCCCTGGCTAATCAGCCAGCTCCAAATTATTAGACAAGTACCGTTTGATTCGGAAGCAGGCTGACATGCCGCTCCACATTTTGGCCATCTAAGAATTCAAACTCCTTTCAGTCCAGTTTCCTAAGTCCAAGAAAAGACTAAGCCGGCCTCATGCTCTTTTGCTACGGGCGTACTTCCCTTTAACAATTATATACGAAAATCATTTTTTACATTATGATGTTTCTAAATTTAACATTTGTTTATTTAGAAACAAAAACTGGCACAAGGACCACATTTGGACAATGAGCAAAAAAAAAATTTTTTTTCAACGGGCGTAAAACTGGGTTACCGACGACGAGCAGCCAACTAGCGTAAAAAACTAGCGACGAGCAGCCAACTAGGCTACATTTGTCCAAAAAGTGAAAACAACTGGCGCAAGGGCCAAGGTTTCCCCACCCAGCGCAAAAAAAAAAAAAAAAAAAAAAACTAACGCAAGGGCCACCTTTGGCCAAACAAAGAGAAAAAAACACTGACACAAAGGCCACATTTGGCCAAAAATCAAAAAACAAACACTGATGCAAGGGCCACATTTGGCCAAAGAGCGAAAAAACAATTCCATCGCAAGGGCCACACTAGCAAACGAGCAGCGAAACGTAAAAAATATGCAAGCAAAATTCAGCCCTGACCATGGACATGCCAACCCCAAATCACATGGAAGATTTGATTCCGTGTAGTTAAATGCCTGCTTCATTACAGAAGGGCTGTTACTTACATCAGTACAGCTGTCTACATGTAGCCTTCATTATACATACAAGGAATGCCTCCAGCGCTGAGCATCCTCAGTTATTAAATCCGAACGGTTAAGATGTTCAAGTTGCTAACTGTCTACATAAATGAGATAATTATTCCACATAACAAGATCATAAACTCGATAATCCCGGGCCACAAAGTTTGTCATAATTCTCACCGTAACGGAAATCTTGTGTTCCGCGGAAGAGGATTCAGAATCCAATTGAACACCACCGTATGACTTTATATATTGGAAGGTCCACACAGTCTTGAATTATTTCAGTTTCCGTAGAAGAGGAGACACTTTACTTCAACAGCACCAGGTGCTGTATTCACAGGAACGTCCACAAAGCCTTAAACTACCTCAGGTTCGGCAAACCTAGAGTCAATATCCAGTTCAACAGCACAACGTGAAGTATAGTATCCATATTATCGTCCACAACTTCGAGGTTTCTTCTTCGTGACTGTACGCTTCTTAAGTCGACCGTTGGCAATAGGCATATCAACTTGTTCTGCACTTTCACAGTTGTAATGTGTTCACACGTTACAACTGCACACAGCCACTAAAAAAAAAATACAGGATAAACATGGCTGCTGCATCCCTTTTAACCAATGAAGTCGTCACACGGAGAAATAAGTGTACTCAAAAAAGAGATAACGTAAAACAGGCGGCAACAGCGCCATCACATCTTAAGAGGTAATATGCTCTGCGGGAAAGTCAGGGGCGGCTCCTGCTATGGGGCTGTGGGGCTGCAGCCCCTACCCAAAGCAGTTTTTTTTTCATGCCGTACCAAGAGAGAGAAGTTTTGTGAACACCGCTGTAAGTTTTCCCAGCATAATGCCACGACTGCAGTTTTCTGAACTCAACTGGAAGTTTTCCCTGCATAACACCAGTGGGAGCGGGAAGAACGTTACGGACTGCGCTCCTTGCAGCCCTGTCGGCTATTGAAACCAACTCATGTGGGGAAACTCTGCCTATTCCCACATCAGTTCGTTTCCTTTGAATAAAACTTCCCTGGGGACTGCATTCATGGCAGCTCTCGCTAGCAGGGTTGCTCGCGAATGCAGTCTCTCGTTGGGTGGGAACTGGGAATGCATCGCCGGGCCTGTGTGCTTTTGTTGATTAATACGGTTCTTGTGCTTCCGAATAAGATATAAAATAGGAGAATGAATTAAAAATAATGACGAATGTTGAAATAAAGTATTAAATAAAGTACGTTTGAACGTATTACTCAACCTAGGTTGTTGTTGTTTTTTCCAACTTTTGGTTTGTTCCTGCTTTTATTCAACGTAATAATTCTAACAACAATGTTGCTCCCATCTAATAACAAATACTCAGTTGCCGGGACTTTTGCAAGAAAAGTTTTACTTATATTTTCTCTTCTGCTCAAAATAGGCATGTGAACAAATTGCGATTAAAAATAGAGTTCAGTATTGGATAAATTGAAAAAAAAATGAGAGACAGCAATACTAATTTCTGCAGCGAAATTCTTGCACAAAATAGATTTTTTCACTTACCAAGCACAGCAAAATTTTCGCTTTTGAACTCACGTAAATTTTTATTCACCAAAAATCATTGAAGACACTCCACTGGATACATTTTTTTTTCTGCTACATGCCCCCTCCCTCCTAAAAGTCAGCTGCACATTTCAATTGAGGTAGTGTACTTAATTACTTTGAAAAGAACATTTAATCAGATATGTTTAGAAAATTTACGAAGTTGGTAAATTTTGGAAAACAAATTTTTCTACACTAAATTGTTATCATGATGCTTCAGAATTCAAACTGGACTGAATATGTTTGCAATCCGTTTTTATTAAAGAGAATGCCGGTGTGTGAGTACCGCAATAACAACTCATCGTGAAATTCTGGCAGACCCTGCAAATTTCCACAAAATGTTTTTCATCGCCGTCCAAGTTGCAGTGGTCGGTATCAAGTCGAAGCTCCAAAGGGAGTGTATCAGAAGAAAAATTATTTATTCTCGTATTTCTAGGGGTCACAATGAGGCACTTGAGAACGCGTACATGACCTTGAATGTGTCGCCGCTACCACTGGCACACGCATTAATTTTTTTTAATTTTTTGTCCTTATATACGTACAGTATATGCATGTATATATAATTTGCAACCACTATCAATCCACTGCTGGATGAAAGTCTCCAAGTTTCTTCTTCCACTACAGTCTGCCTTGAGTCAGTTTTTTCCATGCTTTCGAATTTCATGTACCCATCTCCCTTTTGTCATCTTCTGGGTATTGTTTTTTTCCCTTGCTATCCAGTTCAATATTTCAACTCTCCGTCGGTGGTTCTTTCTTCTTGCAATATGTCCATCCCATTGCAATTTCAGGAATTTTGACCATGTCTTCCACTCGTGTCATTTTCCCGATCCACGAGTTCCTATTTGTATCTTTCCAGGTAACATCAAACATGCATCTCTACATGCCTCTTTCAGTTGTTTGCAACATCTGTATGTCTATTTTAGTTGAGGTCCATGTCTGTGCTCCATGCGTAAGAACTGGAAGGATGCACTGATTAATCAGTTTCTTTTTAAGAAATGATGCATCCGACGAAGTTTTATAGGTCGATTATTTTCTTCATAAATGTGACAATGTGGCCATCGCTTAATATCTGTTGCCTAATTTAGGCATCGGTACTTTTACATTTTCCCTATCAATCGCTAAATATAAAATATAAATATTAATTTCTTGTAAAAAAAGCGCTTTCGATCAGTATATATATATATATATATATATTATTGTTATTATTATTATTATTATTAAACGGACAGCATCAGCACAGGAACTTAGCTTTCGAAGTGTATCATGACATCTACAAAATTGAGATGCAGCCCCCATCTCAGCTTACCACGAGCCGCCACTGGGGAAAGTTAACATTCAGGAGCAAAACACGTTAGGGAGACTACGGCAGTGAAGCTTTTCGCTGATCTACTATAATTTCCTTCGATCTGATGACAATTTGCTTAGAGCAGTTTGTTGTTGTTCCTGTTTTCTGATATCCCGCCCATCCCTTATTTTGGTGAGAAAAATATGCAATAACATTAGTATTACTATTTAAATTAAATTTCAGCAAATATTACAGTTAGGCCTAGGGAACCGTACAAAATGCAGACATTCCCTAGTATTTGGCATTACTAAAAATGTTTCTGAAAAACTGAAGTACAAACAAAAGCCTTAACTAACCCGATTGGCGTAACAAAACTAACATATCCGATTTGCGAAGTGATTATGCTACCGAGAAAGTAATAATTACGTGCTGTGAGTAGCTCGGCTGACTGTTCTTTACCCAAAGAATTGAAGTCAACAGAAATACGCATGCGCAGTCTGCTCTGTCTGTATGCTGGCTTCTGTGCACTGCATTTTTTCTCTGAAGATATGGCGGCGCTAGTTACGTCTTGCCGAGCTTTGGCCACGTGAATCTTCAGACCTCTGAAGGACGAGTGAGTGCGTACTGATAGGTCTGAATAATCCCACGAAGACATGAGCATGCGCGCTTATGCACCTTTTCCGAGAAGTAAGGATGCCTTGACTGGTTCATTGAAAACTACGTCACACATTTCTGGGGCTAGTTCGTAATTATTCCCTATTCTCAAAGACCCAATGAGCCAGACAAGAGGGAGAAAAGGCTAAAAGAAGTCATAGCAGACTCAGTGCGGTTGCATCTATGAATATTTTCGACGAATCACTACTCAAACAAAGATTTTGGCTTTTAAATTTCAGGTGGAGATGGACCCCAGTTTCCCTTTAAAAACAGCCGCTCTTGCAAACAAACTCTACGATGAGATGGTAGACCAAGAAATGGCTGTTTAGAGGCTACGGAAGCAAAACAATTATACTTGCGTGTTTCAATCGTAGATAGGCTACGATAGAAACGCCAGAATATTCATAAATTACAACGACTGAATATACACTATCTACCAACAAGTAATTGGACACCTGTGATAGCAAAGGAAAACGAAGTTTATTCACCTTCAATAGTTGGTGGAGCCTCCACGAGCGGCGATTACAGCTGCGACCCTCCGGGGCATACTTTCAATCAGGCGTTGTTCGACGGCTGGCGGAATTTTCTTCCACTCGGCTTGGAGAAGACAAGGTCAGTTCTTTCACCGATTTCGGACGGTGGGGGCACCCCTTAAGCCGACGCTCCAACTCGTCCCAGAGGTGCTCGATAGGGTTAAGGTCTGGGCTCTGCGCAGGCCAGTCCATTCGATTAACCCCATTGTCAAGCCATGGTGGACCCAAGCAACATGACAGGTGGCACTGTCATCCTGAAAGTAACATGGGTCCACCCCGTAAAACTGCCACAACTAGAAAGCGCATGGTCATCCAAAATGGTGCAGTAAGTCTCGGCGTTGAGTCTACCAAGAATTGCGACCAAGGGTCCCGTGCCATACCAGGAGAAACACCACCATAGCTTAATTCCACCGCCGCCGAACTTCACAGTTGGCACAACACATTCCGGCAGGAGACGTTTTCTGGGCAGACACCAAACCCGAACCCTGCCATCCGAACGGTAGAGGGTGAACCTTGATTCGTCGCTCCAGAGAACCTGTTTCCACTGTTCAACGGTCCACTGTCGACGTTCTTTGCACCAGGTTAGCCGAGCAGCGCTATTGGACTTGGTGATCAAAGGCTTGTGGGCGGCAGCACGTCCATCATAACCGAGCAGATGGGCTTCCTTACGGATGATATTCATCGAAAGAACACTCCCGGATGCCTGTTGAAACTCCTCGCGGATGAGGCCCATTGATTTGGTGCGGTTCTTCGGAATTTCTCTGGCCAGCACCAGTCTGTCTCTAACTCCCAGTTTTGTGGGTCTGCCGGGTCGGGGCACATTCCAACAGTCACCTCTCATCTTCCACTTGCCAATCACGTTGGCCACTGTCGATTTTGAGTACTTCAACTAGCTGGATATGTCACGTATGGATCGGCCATTTCTGTGATACCCGACGATTACACCTTTCTCAAAATCAGAGAGCTCCGAACTGCGTGGCATCTTGCATGGACTGATGCCACGCATCAGTCCATGCAAGATGAACTTTGTTGTTCCCCACATAATATTTCACGGTGGCGGCCGTGACGTATCAGGACCGCAGATATCGTCGATTGCAGTGGTGTCCAGTTACTTGTTGGTAGATAGTGTATTTTGTTTAGTTTTTATCATACGCTCGTATATGATTGTTGCCGCGGAAATTCTAATTTCGGGCACATTGCTTTAGGATAATAAATACCCAAATTCGGGAATTACCTAATTATGTTAATTATTTTAGAGTAATTCCTGATTGAGTTTGCAGGGGGATTATTCCGCCCCAGGTCGCATAAAAAATTTGTTGTTTTCTTTTTATTGCTTTCCCTTCGCGTTGGAAGGAAGACCGGAACGCGAACGCCAGGCCAGGTGCATAGTTCTGAAAAAGAAATAAAAGGTATTTTCATGCCAGGAATTGGAAAGAAGAACACACACGGCGGTGTAACGTAGGGATTAGATACTATAGCCTTAGCTAACAATAGGTCACAGCGGCAAACATGCGGCTCTAGTCCGCAAAAGAAGCTCTGCCGAAATCTGGCCAGAAAGTAAAACTTATGTAATCCCCCAGTCTCTGTGTCGGGAACTCAGCTCAGGCGAGCGAACGTGCATTCGATCGTACTTAAAAGATTTAGAAATGTATTCCAGAATACCCTGATAATAGAACTCCGGAATAGGGGGAGAGTTAGGGCCAAATAAAATTTTAAAGGGCTCAAACTCGGCAGATATTTAGCTAGCCAGAAGAAGATCTGCTCGGAATGACCAGAGGTCATCGTCCACCGGAGGACGAACCTCGAGTGGTTAAAGGGGAAACCCCCATGAACTAATAGTGACGAAGGTGACACCTTCAGAGGTTATGGACACGCCTAGGATTACAGGAAAAGCGAAAACGACGGGGAAGATAAAAAGGAAAACTTGGGAGATATCGAGGTCGCAGTAAAAAAATGCAAAGTTGTTAGGACGCAGTGAATAAAACTACGAAAAATTGTTAAGAGCACAGAGCGAGAAAAATGCAAAGTTGTTGAGAGCAAATACGAAATTTGGTAGGAGTAAAAACTACCAAAAGAAGAAGATTCCCGGGCTGTGTTTCATCCATGAAGAATACCAGACCCATCGCGTGGACGAAGGGCGCGTAGCATGGAAACAACGTGGCATCCGGTCGGACCATCATCAACAAGGACTGAGAGATGACTAGCAGAGGATTCAGGATGAGACATCATCGGGATATTTCAATCCCATGCATGTTGAATAATTTATGAAGTTTGAAAATGAAACAATATTGCTCACCCCGTACTAGTCAGGTTGGTAGATAATAGTTACATGAATCTTAGGTTTAACCTAACTATGTTTGAAATGATGTGATTTAATATAACTTATCTGGCCCACCATTAATCCGTAGTTAAGTTAAGCAATATGTCAAAATAAATTTCATATTGAATAGTTTTTTTTTAAAACAAATTTGCCTTTCTTTGCTTGCTGCTCTGAAGATGAGTGTCGGGTGCAGGTCTATTTTCATATATATTTTTTTTTATTGGAGGTTTAACGACCACCGTAAGCAACTCAATGGGCTATAAGCCGTCGCCCGTCCTTAATTTAGACCACTGGCTTTAGGGAAGGGAGAGAGCCAGTGCCGTAAGACAAACACAACATCCATGCCGCACCGAGATTCGAATCAGAACCCCTTTCGGACGAATGATCAGAAGCCATCGCTTAGACCACTGCGCTACCACCGGTGGTACCAAGATAATAATAATAAAAAAAAACATGATACAGGAATTTTTGTTTTAAAACTTAACCACACTGCAGCGTATGAGCGCTTGCGACAACCTCGTATGAAACACAACGCGTACAAGTCCCAACGATGAGACTGTGTCGTCAACTCTAGGAAACTCAATGTCATTGTTCCCACGCTTAGACTATCAAAATTCATTAGCAAAATTTATGCCCGCAAATTCCCAAACGGGGCTTAACACATTGGTGATATATATTCGCCTTTAGCTATCTATCCGACAACGATTGCAAATGTCAAATTTAAGCATTGTTAAAGTTCACTTTTGGGTGAAATTTTGCTGCCGCTTCAGTGGTCAGAGGCGTTCGCTTCTGAATAGTCGCTCAAACTGAGCTCCGGATAAATCATGGGGTGCTGCGATTAGAACAACGGCACTCAGCCAAGATGGTCCTGAGATCGAACCCAAGTAGGTTGAGTTACACTGAACCATTGGACACTTGCTGTGCGTCGGATGGGCACGTTAAACCGTCGGCCCCGAGGTATTGGATCTCCCGTTACAAACACGGTTCGTACACATTTACAGAAAAAAAAATATCTAGGACTTTTCCTAGGAGTTCATAGAAAAGTTCCAAGAGCTTAAATTTTTGCTGGAATCATAGTGCTTTTAGATTTTTCAAATTGGGATGAAATTTTACCATCTGCATTTAAAATTCTTACGAAGTCCTATAGGTTCTGCTGTTACGGAGTGTTCTTCAGTGAATGTTACTGTTCAATGAGATGACAAGATTTCCCCTTATACAAACTGCCTGTGTTAAACTTATATTAAGCAATCTGAATCTTAACACAAATATTATACAAATTGGATCTTAGCACAATTATTATACAAATTGGATCTTAGCACAATTATTATACAAATTGGATCTTAGCACAATTATTATACAAATTGGATCTTAGCACAATGACACCACAAAAAAATTCCCTAATTCATAGTGAAGATTCCCCATTCAGAAGTCATCTATTACCACGCGCATTGGTTATAGGGAGGCCAGATATCAATCTATCACGCACATTGGTGGTGGGAAGGTCAGATACCAATCTATCAATCTTCTTCAGTGAAGAAAGTCCGTGCTAGAAGGAAGGGCCATCTTGGACTCTCAAGAAGGTTTCCACAAGCTGTTGTAACTGCAACTGCACGTAACTGCTATCCCACAAACCAAAGACGATAGAAATGTGGCACTCAAACATCTTTCACTGCGGCGTCACATGAGATGACATCACGTCTCCACACTCCTTGGAAGGAAGTGATGTCATCTCGAGCAAAATTCGCAAGGAGCCAAAATAAAGTAAAGCAATCAATCCAAACATTTCGACCATTTTTGTTTTCACTGTAAGAAAAAAAAATGCAGGCTTATTCTAGGACCTTTCATGAAAATATGAAAGATCGAGAACTTTCCAGGCTTGGGAAAAAGGAAAAATCAAATTCCAGGGGCTGTGTGAACCCTGTACAAATAAGGTTTCCCTGCCGCCCTCGTTACCTCTCCCTGGAAGTGCTCGTTGTGACGTCACAATCTGATACTCCCAACTATGTCGACTGCCACTTTCAATCTGGCACTCCTACATCTCTGACCTGTCTGCCCTGTGTTGTATTTGAGTCTTCAGGTTCAATTTTATTTAACTTTATTTCTGGTACGCAGAACAAAAGTCCCGTGGGTCATAAGAAATTTTGCCTAAACCTTCACTGTGATTATAAACCCCTGCGAGAACTTGCTGAGTTGCATGTTGGTAATTAATTTCCCTTCCATCAAGAAAAAATCATTTCGAAAGAATTAACTGAGTATTTGTCGTTTTCACGCAGCCTCCTTCCCCCTTTGTAATCGGACAATTAAAAAACAAAAACAAAACATTCAAATTCGCTTTCCATTAAATCTAATGAAATTGTTTACTTTGTAACCGCCATTTAATTATATAACATGTTTCAAAGTTCCCTGAAAGGATTAAAATACAAAAAAAAACTTACCTGTATTAACAGATTTTTCTGCTTCCGGATCGTCATCGTCGGTAATCATTTGCAAAATGCGGAACGACCGAGACTGTCCGAAATTCTTTGCTGTGGATCGGTGTCCGGCGTCTGACCTCCTTGATAACACTCACCAGGGGGCGCTCTGCCACCATTAGATATCTTCAACCTAAGAAAGAAAATGAAGTAGTAAGGATGTATGCGGTAGTAAGAAAGAAAAAAAAACATATATACACACTGGGGTCACGGCCGTTGGTCATTACTGACCTACTTAAAAGGAACTAACAGTCCTTAAATGTTTCTCCGGGTACGAGAAAGTGCTTCTGACGCAAATGATTCACTTAAAGTGTTGTAACAATTCCTTTTTTGTTGATGTAAGGGCAACACACTTAATACGATATACGCTCAACGCTGGAAAAACGAAACTTCGACATTTATGATATCGATTGCATGTTAAGGCATAAAAACATGTCACAGTCTGAACAGAAATGAAATCCTTCCATCTCTTGGTTTCAAGTGCGGTATGTAAATGGAGCTTTCTGCAAAGAAGACAACCGGGGAAACGGGTACGTAGCATAACTACACATTTCGGTCCCCTCCGCTTCTGCTCTAATTGCCGAACTAACGAAAACAAAATACATACATTTAAACTTTTAAAAACATTTACGTCATTTTTTTAAATATTTTTATTGAAAAGAAAGATTACAGATAAAAGAAGTTTTTTTTTTTTTTTCTTAATATTTTGCGCTGGCAAAGTCCCAAATCAGATATTTGGTATTTACTTTTTCTGCGTCTTGGGATTCAACGGCAATTAGTGAATAATATTTAAGTTTTTGCCGACACACCGCATTTCGCAAATAATTTTTTACTATTTTTCAGCTTACCGAATGATCTTCCAGAAGTAGTGATTGTAACTGGTAGTGTAAAAAAAAAACCTCCTGTAGACAAATTGTTAAACTTGATTATTAATATTTCGGAGAGTTCTGTCATCGAATTTATTTGATTTAATTAATTCTTTTATGAAGCTATTTGAAACTATTTGAAAAAGTTGAATGGAGAAATTTTTACTTAGATCTTCATATACACAGTTGAGTCACATTATTGTGACCACCTCCTACATTTGACGTCAACAGCGCGCAGCCAATGAAAGAAGGCACATGTCGTGAGCTGGCTTGGAGAATATATAAGGTGTGCTGTAGGCATTCTGAAAACATGGGGGCCGCGGGTGGCCTAGTGGGCAACGTTCGTGACTGCCACGGAAAGGGCCTCAGGTTCGATCCCAGTCAGATGAGAACGTTCGATCCACTAAATATCCGCCGTGCGTCGGATGGGCACGTTAAGCCGTCGGACCCCGGGTACTGGCCCTCCGGTAATAAATAAGGGCGTGTTCCTCCCCCTTTCTACTTCGCTTCCGTGTCACTTTCCTATCGGGCACTCTAGCCCAAATCTCCTAGCTTTCTATTTCTAAGGGTTGCTTAGGACCTGGAGTCAGACACTCCCTTCCTAATCCTCTACATATGATCATTTGATCTGAAAACATATCACTCGTTGCTGTCATGGATAAAAGGAGAGATTGATAAATCGTTCCTTTTATCTGATAAGATTTGCCAAGGAGCGATTTCCCCAATGATTCTGCCAAGCCCGTTTCTTTGGAATGATTATCGGTTTTCGGGCCAAGGGTGGCAGTATTTCTGAAACAGCGCAGTTTATGAACTGTTCGCGTGCTGCTGTGGTTAAAGTGTATCGTGATTAAGAACTGGCATTGTGAATAAGCGACGTGGAAACTGCAGAGCACCACGTGCCATTGATATGAGAGGTAAACGTTGGCTTCGAAGGTGCGTGAGGTCCGATCGACACGCTACAGTGGAGCAACTCATTGGCCGAATGAACCAGGGGCTACCGGAAGTGTGTCTAAAACGACAGTTTAGCGAACCCTGCTGCATATGGGGCTCCGATGCAGCCGGATGGTCACTGCACCTATACCAACGAAGGTGCATCGGCAGAAAATGCTTACATTTGTAAGGCAGTATCGGAATTGGACCCCCGCTGATTGGCTTCCCCGATGAGTCGCGTTTTCTGCTTCATCAAACGGATAGACGTTGGCGTATTTACGGCGAGAAACATCGGAGAACAAACACTCTTCCACGATTGCTGGAAGAACACAAGCTGGTGGGGGTAGCGTTATGGTCTAGGGAATATTTTCGTAGAATTCTCTGTGTACAATCATACCTGTGGAAGGCACTATGGACCGAATTCGTTTTGAATTCATCCTTGGCAGACCACGTACACGCATACATGTTGATTGTCTTTCCTGGGACGGATGGGATCTTCCAGCACGACAATGCGACGTGTCGCACAGCTTGAAATATCCGAGAGTGGTTGGAAGAGCACGATGAAGACTTCAAAGTAATTCCCTGACCCCCTAATTCCCCAGACTTAAACCCAATTGAGCATCTGTGGGACCACCTCGATCGTTTTGTTCGCTCTATGGATCCTCCACCACGCACCCTCCAGCAGCTGTCAGATGCACTGCAGTCAGTATGATTCCACATGCCTGTGAACACCTTCCAGCACGTTAAGTCCCTCCCAGCCCGTCCAGCTGCTGTCCGCGCTGCACACGGCGGTTACTCTGGATATTAGCTAATGGTCACAATAATGTGACTCGATCGTGAATATTTTTCTGCAAATTGTCTACATATTTTAAAATATCACTTTCTTTTAGTGTAAGCAAGTTCTGAAGCACCAAAAATGCGAAATTATGACCATTTTTTTGAATACCGACAGTGACGTATTTAGACTTTAAAATCAGGAATGGCAGGAGGGGAAGGGGGCGGCCAACGAACTTCAACAACCTTTGCTCTATCACAGCTGGATAAGAATAGGACAAAATTGCTCCATAAATTTTCATAATTCGAAAAAAAAATTCAGATTTTTGGGGTGACGATAGAAATTTTTTTTATAGGGCTATTGGCGATTAATCACGTCGCTGCACACAGATATATTTTTCTCTAATTTGTGTTACACATAATATGTTTAAAATTCTGTAAAACACATTTACTCTCCGAATGAATGAGTAGTCAGCCATTTTAAAACTGTAATCCAAGGTTTGACATGGCTTCTGATCATTCGTCCGAGATGGGCCCGGGTTCGAATCCCAGTGAGGCATGGATGTTGTGTTTATCTTACGGCACTGACCCTCCCCCTTTCTTGGAACCAGTGGCCCTAAATTAGGGACGGGCGATTGATAGCCCACTCAGCTGCTCATGGGTGTTGTTAAACCCCCAATAAAAAAAAAATCGCAACCGCAGAACGCTGGCAATTGTTTTCGGCGGCCCGGTGGCGCAGTGGTCTAAGCGATGGCTTATGACCATTCGCCCAGAAGGGGGTCCGGGTTCGAATCTGGGGTGAGGTATGGATGTTGTGTTTGTCTTTCGGCACTGGCTCTCTCTGATGTATTGATAAAATGGAATCCTGTATTAAATGTTAGCCATGTACTTTGAGGATGTCAATGAAATGCTTATTTGTTATCATCATCATCATCATTGTCAACCATTATCAATCCACTGCTGGACGAAGGTCTCCCCAAGTTTCCTCCACAACGGTCTGTCTTGTGCCAGTCTCCTCCATGTCACTCCCGCATATTTACGAATTTCATCCACCCATCTCCCATGTGGTCTTTTTCTGGGTCTTTTCCTGTCCCTTGGAATCCAATCTAAAATTTCGGCTGTCCATCTATGGTCTGTCCTTCTGGCAGTATGTCCAGCCCATTGCCATTTCAGGGATTTAACTCTGATCATGATGTCTTCCACTCTCGTCATTTTTCGGATCCACGTGTTCCTCTTCTTATCTCTCCTTGTTATACCAAGCATGCACCTCTCCATGCGTCTTTGAGTTGTCTGCAGCCTTTGTATGTCTCTTTTAGTTAAGGTCCACGTCTCTGCACCATACGTAAGCACTGGAAGGATGCATTGATCAAACACTTTTCTTTTAAGACATAATGGCATATTGCTCTTGAAAATTATGCTGTTTCTTCCAAAAGCTCTCCAGGCAAGTTTTGTACGCCGAATAATTTCTTCATCAATGTGACCCTCACTTGATATCTGCTGTCCAAGATAAACATATGTATCTGTTATCTCCAGTTTTTCTCCATCAATCGATAAATCTTCATTTCTTGTAAAAGCATTGAACATCACTTTTGTCTTCTGAAAGTTCATTTTTAATCTCACTTCTTTACTCTTGTCAGCAAGTTCCTGGATCATACTCTGCAGCTCTGATGGGGTAGTTGCAAAAATGACTACGTCATCAGCAAAACGAAGGTGGGTTTGATAATCTCCATTAATCTTTATCCCTTTGTTTTCCCAGTTCAGTGATTGAAAGACATTTTCCAATGTGGCATTAAAGAGCTTCGGAGATATGGTGTCACCTTGTCTCACTCCCTTTCCAATTTTTATGTGTGTTGTATTTTCAAACAGCCGAATCTTTGCACTTGCATTTTCATAGATGTTATTAATAATATTAATGTATGCATCTTCAATACCGCAGGATTTCAGAGCCGTGGTAACTGCTGATGGTTTCACCGAATCAAAGGCTTTTTCATAATCGATAAAAGCCATGCACAATGGAAGTTCATATTCCCTCGCTCTTTCAATTAGTCCTCTCAGAACGTGGATATGATCTATTGTGCTGTAGCCACTCCTGAATCCAGCTTGTTCTCTCGGTTGAGCCATGTCCAGTGTTACCTTCAAGCGGTGTGAAAGAACTTTAGTGAAGATTTTATAAACCACTGATAGGAGGCTGATAGGTCTGTAGTTCCTGAGATCCTCAATGTCACCTTTTTTATGTAGCAGGATCATTGTAGCGTTGTTCCAATCCTCAGGAATCTTCCCTTCATTAAGGCATCGAGTGAAAATTTGGGCGAGTACTGTTTCAATTTCTCCACTTGCTTCTTGTATGATGTCTATAGTAATTCCATCTTCTCCTGGAGCTTTTCCCCGCTTCATGTTCTTGATTGCATGAGCAACTTCTGCTGGGAGGACTGGAAGAACTCTGGTACCTTTCATGATGTCTGGAGTACATGTATCATCCCTTTCATATAATTTGGAGTAGAAATCTTTCACTCTTGTCAAAATTTCTGCCTCTATTTCTTGTTATAGAACCATCTTCTTTTCTCAGAGCCATAATCTGTTTTCTTCACTTACTGAGATGTCCCTTTGCTATCTTAAGGCTTTGGTTGTTTTCAATTGCTTTCCTCACTAGCTCACAGTTGAATTTCCTTACGTCTTCAGTGATACTTTTTCGTGTTGTCTTGAATAGCTCTATATATTCCACTTTGGAAGTCACATCTTCTTTAGTTGTCCTGTGTTATACCATCAAATATATACACGTATTTATGTATTGTGCATCAAAAGTATATATGCGTGTTAACCAGGACAAATAAAGATTTAAACCCTCAATCAAAAAAAAGAAAAAGAAAAAAAAAGGTTTGGCATCATGCCAATGAAGTTTCCTGCACTGCTGGTGCCACAACAGACAAGCGGACTGAAAAAAGCTCTTCTGCACTATGATGTTAATTGTGCGTTAACATCATAGTGCATTAAAAGTAATAATTACAATCTTGCGAAACGTACTTTACGAATGAAATCGTAACTTACATTAAGACATTCTTCAAGTGAGTTGTGAAGTCTATGCATTTTGCACGACGGAGAATTTCCCCCAGCTTTAGTCCTGCGAATGGCACTGCAAATATTAGGTGTGCAAATAAGTATTAGAGCGTTCTTTGTGTGACGTATACCACTAATATACATACCCTGACATTCCCCCGCGTTGTTGTCACATGACCGTAACTGGTCCAGAGTATAAAATGTGACACAGAAGTTTGCCCAACAGTCAAACGCACTTGCACATCGGTGCGATACTGCATTCGTTACGAATTTCATCGAGGAAAAAGTGCTGCAAGAGCCCGTGCATCGATTTGTTCTGTTCTGGGGGAGAAATTGTATCGAAAAGCATGTGCGAGTTTTGGTTTAGACGGTTTAAAGCAGGTGATTTTGATTTTAGCAATCGAGAACGTAGCGGCGCCCCCGCAGGAGGTTACACATGAGGAACTGCAAGCATTGCTGGATGAAGATTAGTTTCAAACACAAAAAGCTGAACAATTGGGGGTAACTCAACAGACTATTTCTCATCGTTTACGCGCAATGGGAAAAATTCAGAAGAAAGGAAAATGGGTGCCACATGACCTGAGCCAGAGGAACAAGGATGAGCGTGTCATGAAGTGTTTGAATATGTTGAATAAACAGCACAGAAAGTCTTTCCTGTAGAAAATCGCTACGGGTGATGTAAAGTGGATAAGGTACGACAATCCCAAACGCAAAAAACATTGGGTAGACCCCGGTGAAGCAATGACTTCGACACCGAAGCGCAATATTCACCCCAAGAAAGTTCTCCTGTGCGTCTGGTGGGATATGAAGAGTGTGCTCTATTATGAACTATCGGAACAGAGTCAAACTGTTACTGCTGAACACTACAAGTAACAATTGCTGCGATTGAACCATGAAATCTGTCGGAAACGTCCATTCGCAGGCAAAGGATTGCGTCCCGTGAAATTACTGCAAGCCAACGCTAGACCGCATGTCGCGAAATCGGTCAAGGAAACGTTATTGACGCTTCGCTGGGAAGTTGTAGAGCACCCGGCGTATAGTCCCGACATAGCCCCTTCAGACTATCATTTGTTCCGATCGATGCAGCATGATTTGTCTGTTGTATGGCTCAGGACATGTGGCGAAGTGAAAAAATGAGTTGACGACTTTTTTTTTTTTTTTTTTTTTTTTGATTGGAGGTTTAACGACCACCGTGAGCAACTCAATGGGCTATAAGCAGTCGCCCGTCCCTAATTTAGGGTCACTGGCTCCAGGGAAGGGAAAGAGCCAGTGCCGTAAGACAAACACAACGTCCATGCCTCACCGGGATTCGAACCCGGACCCTGTTCGGACGAATGATCAGAGGCCATCGCTTAGACCACTGCGCCACCGGGGCGGCGAGTTGACGACTTCATCGCGTCACACGACGAAGTATTCTTCATGGCTGGAACCCGTCAGCTGCCCTAGCGATGGCGGAAGGTGATAGATAATGACGGTGCGTATTTTGATTCGTAAAGGTATTGTTTTCTCTCAGATAATATGTTGCGTTGTCTTAAAATGCTTTAAAACTTATTTGCACACCTAATACTTCACATTTTGTCCTTTAGTGAATGTGGCACGCAGAAATTTAATCGGTTAGAATATCATCTACAGTATCACTCCATTGACGATTCCGTACAGAAACTTACCTTAGACAGCTTTCCTTCTCGAATGTACAGAAGTCATCTTGAAGAATGACAAAAGAGATATGCAATTGGGATATCCGCAATATAAACACCAGTAGATCTGTGAGAAAGTGTAAAAATCTTTTTTGTACTTTCTCAATTTTATTTATTAGTGTTACGAGGCAAGGGCTGCAATCGATAGCAGCATGCTCTAGTGAAGGTCTAACCGTAGCCTCAAAACTGCGAATAAATGTCTGAGGATTGGGAAAATGCTTTCTCAATTCCATTTATAAGTGTATAACGAAGTAAATTTCTTCGTCATTTTTGTCCACGCCGGGTTTCGAACCCGGGTCCCCTCATTCAGGAATAAGTCACTTTACCAATTGAGCTACGCGGACGTTCGTTATTGCTGCTATCTGCCTTTATGTCGTGTGCGTCCTGCTAGGCAGGTACGTCACAAGTGCTACGACGAGGCTAGGACTCCAAATGATCGCAGCATAACTCTAGTGAAGATCTAACCGTAGTCTCAAAAATGCAAATAAGTGTCTGAGGATTGAAAAAATACTTTCTCAATACCATTTATTGGTGCTACGAGGCTATATAGGGCTCCAAATGATAGCAGCATGCTCTAGTGAAGGTCTAACCGTAACCTTACAAATGAGAATAAGTGTCTGTGAATTGAAAAAAAACACTTAGAAATTCGCATAATGAATTCAAGATTTCAATAGGTAGAACGTACAAGTTTTTGGATATGGCTTTTAGTTGAAATCACATATAAGTCCCAAGCCCTGGATATTGTTTGTCCGGCTAAGAGAACAGTCGCTAGTTTTGTAGTAAAAAATAATTGGGTTCTGTTTTCCGCGAAAAGAAAATGACACGACGCTTGAAGATGTTGAGGTGGAGATGGTTTAACGTACACCACTGAGAAGGTTATTGATGTCAGTTTGAACAGCAAGACAGTAATCAAGAGTCTGTACATTACAATAAAGCTTGAGATCATCAGCGAAAGCTTGCAGTTATTTCCTCTCCTCCCCTCTCTCACCCCCAGCTCTTATATTCCTTTGTTGTACTAGTTGTATCTGTTACAACATTTAGTTTACAATTCTACACAGACGCTCCTTCCCATCTCACAACCAACTGTAGTCCAAGCCTCTCGTCATCCAACTGAAGTCCAAGCCTCTCGTCATCAGTGATTGTTTGAATGAGTCCCAATCTGATAAAAGAAGTACATTGCGGTCGCGATAAACTGAACCCTTAGTAATGCGAACACGGTCTGCCTGTTTCATCCCTTGGCCCCCCACCATAATACACTCAGTAGGAAAAACGTTAGAGATAGGGGGTGTAGAGCAGCTGACATGGACATCCCCCGCGCAGAGTGGAACAGACCCAAACCAAACGAAGGCGATAAATAGGCGGACAGCAGGGAGCTGCGGTTGGCTTAGGGTTTAGCGATTCAGACTATCGATGCAAGGTCCCCAGGTTCGTGCCTGGGTTGATCTTTCGGAGATGGTGTGATTTACTAACAATCGCTGAATATCCGTCTTGCATCGGACGAGCACGTTAAGTGACGGCCCTCAGGCTGGACCCACTGGTTAAATGGGTATCCTTTCCTATGCACCCCCCTCCTGAAATTCTCTCACCTCTCTATGTGCACCATCGTACTTATGTGGTGGCGCCATCTACTGTACTCTAATCTCATTACAAACTGTTCTGTCAAAGTCGCTAGACTGGCTCTCATTCCTTCCGTTTCTATGTCCTGCCGAAAATGCGATCTCGCTGTAGGTGGCTGGGACCTAAACTCTACTCACTGTGGGCGGAAGTCCTACAAGAAAAAAAAATGACAGATATTAACTTACTCTGGCGGACAGCAGGGCTACCCAACAGTTTATCGCAATCGACGATCATCAGTAAACTTGGTGATGTGAGCTACTTTGATCGTGGACGCAATGTCGGCGCAAGACATATGAATTATTCTATCGCCCAAGTGGTAAGAACACTGGGGTTTACAAGGGCAACATTATTGAGGGTGTACCGCGAGTATATCATCGACGGACGTGTCATGATCGTTGTTGTATTTTTCGGTTTATTTATTTGGTGTGGGATATGGGAGGTATTTGCATGGTGAATGTTATTGCATTTTATTTCACTGCGATACCCTTACCATCAAAGTGCACTTACTTTTTCTCCGTTGCCACCAGTCTAGATCGGGGGAAGGTCTAGACGCCTTATCCAGATCAGCTTATTAGAGAGGTGTGGTGGAAGACTTCCAAGCTGGTGTTGAAGTGAGCTGAAGATATTTAACAAATAATAACGAGCTTTATTATTCCCCACTTAGGGTAGGATGAAGGCTGGTTTTTACATGCTTGCAATATAGATAGATATTTGACAGTACAAACAGAGTTTGAGCTGAACATGTAGTTATATGGTGCTTCCTTGATAGCACCTTTCAATACCACAAGAGTTCAGTGATGTAAGGTTACGTTCTTGTTTGAGTTCATCCGGTAACAGTATTCAGCACACATGGTACTTATAATCACGTTCCATCTCATGCGGACAATTATGAAGCACTTTTGACACTAGACGTGATATTGTCCGATCTCAGGTATAATGAATCAAGACCTCAGCCTAATCCCTCAAAATATAGATATTTATGACTAACCTCAGTTAATCTAAATCTACACCTAGCTAACTCGACCGCAGCAGAGCGCTTTTCTTCAGTCAAAATCATGCCACGCGGCGACCTTACGTCTTACTCCTGCGGAAGCTATACAAGAAAAGAGCCTGCCAAAAAAAAAAAACTAACTTCCCAAGTCATCCCAAACTTTTATGAGCCCCAGCGAGCATTCAGCCAATCACGACGACGCATTCGACCACCCTAGCTGGGCATCTCTCACTCTCCGCGCACTAAGCTTTCTCGGTTACATCCGCCAGTTGTCCCCTCCCCTCGCTATTGCTTTGCTCTCTCAAAGAATTCCACGCTCAAAGTTCTGAGAATGCATGGGCTCGTTCTGACCTTGTGAACTGGTCACTAAGATGGCCGTCTTCTCCCTTCCTTGCTTTTCACTTCAAAATGGCATCCCGTTGCCCATTTCTGATTTTTCCACATTTTCTTTTTTTTATAATTAAGCAGTTCCCATATTCTTGTGCACCACTGCCATTTTTTTCCAATTCTTTTTTTCTAACGGGTTTCACATTATCACAGGACGTACCATCGTACAGCGAGCAAGCGGTGGCCGACCACACGCCATTGATGACTGGGGTCGACGTAGACTCTCCAGGCTCGTACAGACCGACCGGCCAACCGTTTGGAAACGGCGACGCAAATCACGCCAATGTTAAATGTGCGAAGTCCAAGCAGCGGCAGCGAGAGAACGGTAGCTGTTAACCCTGGGCTAAGGGAGCCGACGCTATGCTCGTGTGCCGTTGTTGACTGCTCGTCATCGAAACTTTCGCTTCGCCTGGTGCTGGGAACAAAACAACTGGACCCCTGCAAGTGTCCCCGCGTCGTGTGATCAGATGAATCCCGTTTTCAGCTGTACCGAGCTGTTGGGAGGATGCGCTGTTGCCGTCGACAGCATGAAGCCATGTCCTCGTCGTGCCTGACGTAGTTAGTGAGATCAGTTCAATTTGCGGTCATCAATCTCAAAGACGAGTAGATTGTGATTATCAATTTCGAAAGACAAAGAGACCGGCTGGTCTTCTCAGTTTTGGACACATTAGGTCCCTTAGTATGTATCTGGAGCAGGCCCCGATTTACGGGAGGGCACACGGGGCACGTGCCCAGGGCCCCCGATTTTGGGGGCCCCCAAATTTGAATTAAATGTGTACTTAGTTAATGGGAATTTTGTGTGTGTATATTCAAAATTTATTATTTTTACTTTTGCATGCTCATGAGTCATGTGTTTATAAATGTGGTACTTACACACAGTGAGTTTGAGGTTCGAATTTCACGTAAACACGTGGCCATTAATGAGTTTCAGTGGTTTAATAGCCTTCAGGTGGCCAGTGAGAAGAAGGATCGCTTCCATTGAGTCACGTGCCTTTTCTTGCGTTTCCGAAGGCACCTAAACTCAACTGATCCTTCAACTTCCTGCACATGGCTTGTCGTTGTCGTAACTGTAACCACGAAGGTTTGGTTGTATTTTCGTTGCGTTTCTTGTAGTCTGATGGAATGTTGAATATTTGTTAAATTTATATATAATCAAATTTAGTTAGTTGTAACAATATATTTAAGTTGAATTATTTAACAGTTAAATTATGTCAAAACGTACATACCTTATCAGGCAGCGCTAAACGGAAAGCCAAGCAATTGAAACTGAAGGATGATGACCTGCAGCATGGTAGTATTGAACGTTTTGACATTAAAAAATTGGATATTTCACTTGGTCCCAAACGTTCTACAAATTCGTCTAATTTTAGTACTGGTGAGTCTCTTGAGCGTAATCTGACTTCAGAATCATCTAACATCACAGGTGCTCCTAATTTGGGAAATCTTTTGAATTCATCTAATGAAGAGAGCACAAGTTCCACAATGAATGCAGTGGATCCTGCCTTATGGGGAGAAATTACAGAAGAAATGCGCGAATGCTTTTTGAGCGATCCACCAGTCCAAGATTTGAAGTTGCTGGCATTCACAGGGAAGGATATATGTGGTAAAAAACGTTTTCTAACAGAAGGTAATTTTTTCAGAATAAAAAAAAATAATGAGAAGGTAAAACGCGACTGGCTTCTTTTATCCCCATCAACTTGTTTACTATTCTGCTGGATATGCAAATTGTATGCTAGGAGCACTACAGCATTAGGATCCACAGGTTTTTCTGACTGGAAGCATGCAAGTGAACGTCTTACAGAGCATGAAAATTCACACATACACAGGCAAGCAGTATGTGACTATTCATCATGCATGAATGCTTCTGCACGCATTGACTGTGAGATAGTTGTGCAGTATCGGAATGAATCCAAGTACTGGCAAGATGTTTTGCATAGAGTTGTTGCAACAGTTAAGTATCTCTCAGTTCGTGGGTTGCCAATGTATGGTGATGATGAAACAATTGGATCAGTTCAGAATGGAAATTTCCTGGGCTGCTTAGAATTAATTGCAGAATTTGATCCATTCTTAGCTCAACACTTGGAAAAATGTGGGAATCCAGGAAGTGGTAACACCAGTTACTTATCTTCAACATGTGTGGATGAATTTGTTGAATTAATGGCTGTACGTGTTTTTAATGCCATCACTGATGAAATAAAAATGTCAAAATATTTTTCTGTCATAGTAGACTCTACTCCAGACATTACACACATAGATCAACTGGCTTTTATCATAAGGTATGTCAACAAAGATTGTGAAGCAAAAGAACGGTTTTTGACATTTATTCCATTCCATGGACATACTGCAGAAAACATTACAAATACCATGATATCTTTTCTACAAGAGGCTGGCTTGGATATTATGAATGTCAGAGGCCAAAGCTATGACAATGCCAGCAACATGTCTGGGAAGTATTCTGGTGTTCAAACACGCATTAGGGAAATCAATCCACTAGCGGAATATGTGTCATGTTCTGCTCACACTTTAAATTTAGTTGGTGTGAATAGCATAGATAGTTGTGGTAAAGTTCTCTCTTTTTTCACATTTTTGCAAAAACTCTATACTTTTTTTTTCTGCATCAACTCACCGTTGGAAGATGCTTCAGGAGAAAGTCCAGGAAGCACATGGAAATTCATCACTCACACTGAAGAGTCTGTCAGTTACCAGATGGTGTGCAGATACTGCAGCTACACGATCAGTGAGGAAAAATCATCGTGAAATAGAGAAAGTTTTAGTATTTCTGTCAGAAAATGTTGATGATTCTCCACAGACAAGAGATGAAGCAAAATCACTGCTAAAGAAAATGAGAACAATGGAAATATCGATCAGCACAGTAGTTTGGGACACAATACTTCAGAGATTAAACTGTGCAAATCAAACTTGCCAGAATCCAAAAGGAAATATTTCTGAAGTACCTAAAATTTTCCAGTCGTTAATTGAATTCATTCAGTTCGTGAGGGAAAATTTTGAAGTCTATGAAGAGGAAGCTCAAACATTAGTGTCTGAAAATGTGCAATACCATGGTCATGATTCCCGAAGAAAGAAGGTGCCCCAGAATAAACACCTAGATGAATTAGTAATCTAAAGCAACTTATGGGAATTTACTAGGAAATTTTTTCATTTATAGCAAATTTTCGGAGAAAACTCTTCTCCTTCTTCAGGCTCTCTTGTTGTTGTCACTTTTTGCTTGTCACTATCATGGTTACGGTTTACCTTGACGGTTACGGTTAACCTTGACGGTTTAGGTTATTTTTCAACAAATCTTGCCAGATGTTAGGCAGGGAAAATCCTTTGCAGTCATTGATGATGGAATTTTGATTTTTCTCAATCTCTATTCCTTCTGTCAGTTTTCTTTTTTAGAGATTGAGAAAAATCAAAATTCCATCATCAATGACTGCAAAGGATTTTCCCTGCCTAACATCTGGCAAGATTTGTTGAAAAATAACCTAAACCGTCAAGGTTAACCGTAACCGTCAAGGTAAACCGTAACCATGATAGTGACAAGCAAAAAGTGACAACAACAAGAGAGCCTGAAGAAGGAGAAGAGTTTTCTCCGAAAATTTGCTATAAATGAAAAAATTTCCTAGTAAATTCCCATAAGTTGCTTTAGATTACTAATTCAATTAAACTAGGAAGCCATTTCTCAATATGAGCTTTATTCAAAGACCTAGATGAATGTAACATTAAACATATAGAACTCAGTGCAAGGGATATATTTAGAACTCAAGTTTATTATGTGCTTTGTGATGCTTTAGTCACTCAGCTTTCAAGCAGAAAAAGTGCTTATGAAAATATAATGAGAAAATTTGAATTTTTTACAAAAAAATCAAGATCTGAAATTTTTGAAGGTGCAAAAGCATTGCAGGAATACTATAACAATGACCTTGACGACCAGTTTGCAGATGAGTTTTTGCAATTCTCCTCAATGATTGGGGAGCATGCAACCATTCCCCAGATGTTGCAAACTTTGAAGGTAAACAATTTAGAAGCCACATTTCCGAACACTGAGACTGCACTTAGAATGTTCATGACATTACCGATTTCAAATTGTACAAGTGAGAGATCATTTTCTTTGCTGAAAAGACAGAAAAATCCCTTACGATCAACCATGAGACAAACGAAACTGGCATCATTAGCTCTGCTGTCTTTGGAGAGTGATGTGACACAGTCTTTAAATTACGATTCTCTGATACATTACTTTGCATCTAGGAAATGTAGAAGAAAAATATTCAACCCAACTGTTTCGTCCTGATATAGGAGGTAAATTTTCAATTGTTTTAATTCATTCCTAAAAATAAAGAATAGTAAACGAGTTATTACAAATAAAAAGATCTGGTGCCCAAACACAGCACTTTGTCATCGTATTGTCAGTTTTGTTTGACATTGGACAATTTATACATTCATGGCATTATGTGCTCATTAGATTTTGGTAAAAATTGGGGAAATGTGTAGTTTAGCGTGGTAAATTATTTGGTCGGAAAAGTTGCAAAATTTCTAAAAAGTGTGACGTACAGATTCTAAAATATGCAATTTAAGGGGAAATGGTGAAAAAATTTCATCGTTAGAATGAATATTAAAGATGTTTACCGAAAAACTTGAACTCCAAGTATGACGAGTCAGCAGACACTGCGGGAGGCCTTAAACACGCTGAAGCGTTGACATGAAGCTGTGCTCCATTGAAAGGAAGGATCGCTGCAGCCAGGACATTCACGGGCGGAATAGTACAACAGGATCCGGGTACGCTGTTGTCAGGAAAGAGTGTAGTGCTACGCTACAGAAAATAGTTAATTTCGGTGTCAGTTCTTGACATCGCAATCGGACAGTTTCTTGTTTTTTTCACATGGGATTCTTTGATGCTGAATGTATGAACTCATTTCTCCGCGAAAGCTTTTCTTTTTAGTAATCAAACTTTCACTTTGAGACTTGCCATCTAACTTCCGTTAGAGAGAATGCGACACCTACTCTAACGCTTTTCTAGAAACAAGAAAGGCATGTGCATACTTACTATTTCGTATCACGGAATTACATACCAAAGAACGAAGACAGTCTCTGTATGTTTTTTTTAAAAAGTGAGACAGAAATTACAAACTTCATTCTTTAGCGTAGCAGTATATTCTGCCACTCTTTCCTGACAAGAGCGTACCTGATTCCTGTTGTACTCTTCTGCCCATGAATTCCCAGCCGCAGCAAACCTTCCTCTCAATGGAGCAAAGCTTCAGGTTGTCGCTGCAGCGTGTGTTTACTCATTTTACTTGGAGGTAAGTGTTTCGGTAAACATCTTTAATATGCTTTTTTTTTTTTTTTAATTTTACAACTTTTCTGACCAAATAATTTAGGATGCCGAAGTACAACACATTTACCAAAAATTGAACCGGACTAGGTGTTCCCCTCAGCTTTTCAGATTATTATGTTTTTTGTTTTGTTATTATTATTACTATTTTTCTTTTTTTTTTTTTTGTGTGTAACTCAGACTCTTCCTCATCAACACAAAATTTTATGTTTTGCAGTTTTCTGATATATTGATCATGATGCGCTGATTTGATCTTGGCAGAAACCGTGAAGCCCATAGCACTTTTTCAATTTTTTATGCAGTTTCACATCTCTATTTATGAGGAAGTCCAGTGGAGGTCACCATGGATTTTTTTTTTTCTTGTTTTAGTTCACATTTTTTGTTGGATGCATTGTTCTCATGTTCTAGACGCAAGAATCAGTACATTGCAAGACCACAATATTCACTAAAATTAAGATGTCCATCCATTTTGTCATAAATATATTGTTATAGTTAGAGTCTATGGGGGTCATTAACACCACAAACTACTGATCAACTAGTTGTACCCGCACAGCCAGAGTTGTATAAAAATATAATGCATCTGCGTGCACAGCTATTGAAACAGAAGACTCGCTGCCAACCTGCATACCATGATAATAGAATAAGATAATTTAAAGGAAAATTAATAAAACAAATAATTATTAGAACATTACATATTCCAATGAGGACAAAATAGTACATTCTAATTGAATGTGCAGCAATGTGTGTAAAATGGACTTTTATGCAAAATATTAAAATATTGGACTACCTACCTCATAAAAACAAGAGATTAATTAAAGAAAGTTTTTATATCCAGAAAAGCAGTTCTATCAATGAACCTTCAAAAATTATAAATATGATTTTCAACAAGTTCATTCAAAAATACTGGACTTACAAAATGCATGAGGAAATATTTTTATTTAATTGGCAACTGAAAGAGGAACCTGGCAATAAAATTTAAATTCTGTGTAAACAAAACTTTTAATACAGTTCGTATATATTGAGAACAGGCCTTGATAAAATCTAGAGGCCAGAAATGTCTGTAAAAACAAAAGAACTCAGAAGATGTGAAAAATAATTTTCTTCAGTTAAAATAGAATTAAGTATATTAATCTGAGTAAAGCGTTGAGTAAGTGTTTTAATTGCTGTATATAGGCCTAGCATTTTTCATTTTTTAATCTACATGAAAAAACTATCTGCAAACCTGCTAAGGATTTGGAAACTATCATGCGTACGCATGTACGTCTACATTCTGCTACTCTGCACACAGTGACTATTATTTGGTCGATAGAGAATAAGGAGGGGGGCCCCGAAAATGGTTTGTGCCCTGGGCCTCGCATGTAGTAAATCGGGCCCTGATCTGGAGAGGTCCTTAACTGCTGTGCGCTCCCAGCATGTGCTGGTTAATCACTACATACTTTCATGGTTTTCGCGCATCCAATGATCTGTTCCAGCTAGGCAATGCGCCGCTCCACCGGACCACAACCACACAGGTATGGCTGGAGGAACACTCATCTGAGTTTGGAATCATCCAGTGGCTACCTTACGTTTGAAGAAGATTTACGAAGGGAGTGTCTGACCCCAGGTCTAAAACTACCCTTTGAAAGAGGAAGCAAGGAGATCTGAGTATGTAAACCCAATAGGAAAGATAAACAGGAAAAATCAGTGAAAAGAGAGGAGGGCGTATCTTTCGAACCTGTGAACCGCGACACCAGTTCGGGGCGAGAAGGCAAGAGTAGGGGGGGGGAAGCAGTGGCGCACTCAGGAATTCCTGTTGGAGGAGGCTATGCATATATATATATTTTAGTATACGCACAGAATGTGTGTACAAACACACGCGCTCGCATATATCGGTTGTCTGTCCTGGCAATATGCCCATCGCCATTTCAGGGATTTTACTCTGATCATGATGTCTTCTACGCTTTTCATCATGATCAGAGTAAAATCCCTGAAATGACAATGAGCATATTGCCAGAACAGACCATCGATATATATATATATGTTTTGAAAGAAAAGTGTTTGATCAATGCATCCTTCCAGTGCTTACGTATGGTGCAGAGACGTGGACCTTAGCTAAAAGAGACATACAAAGGCTGCAGACAACTCAAAGCAGCATGGAGAGGTGCGTGCTTGGTGTAACCAGGAGAGATAAGAAGAGGAACACGTGGATCCGAAAAATGACAAGAGTGGAAGACATCATGATCAGAGTTAAATCCCTGAAATGGCAATGGGCTGGACATACTGCCAGAAGAACAGACCATCGATGGACAGCCGAAATTTTAGATTGGATTCCAAGGGACAGGAAAAGACCCAGAAGAAGACCACATGGAAGATGGGTGGATGAAATTCGAAAGTATGCGGGAGTGATATGGAGGAGACTGGCACAAGACAGACCGTTGTGGAGGAAACTTGGGGAGACCTTCGTCCAGCAGTGGATTGATAATGGTTGACAATGATGATGATGATGATATATATATATATATATGTGTGTGTGTGTGTGTGTGTGTGTGTGTGTGTGTACGTGCCAGAAGGACAGACCATCGACCGACAGCCGAAATTTTAGACTGGATTCCAAGGGACAGGCAAAACCCCAGAAGACGACCACATAGGAGATGGGTGGATAAAATTCGAAAGTATGCGGGAGTAACATGGAGGAGACTGGCACAAGACAAACCGTTGTGAAAGAAACTTGGGGAGACCTTCGTCCAACAGTGGATTGATAATGGTTGACAATGATGATTTATAAATTCGATTATACAGTATAATCAAAAACCAGAGTAACAAACTAAATTACATGATGAACATAGTCAAGAAGTACCACCATCCATGGCTTTATCAAGGACCAGCATAAACTACCTTTTTCTACTCGTTACGTCTTGGCTATGTTAATCATGTAATTTAGTTTCTTCCTCTGGTTTTTGAGTAATTGTAGCTCTTGAATATTCTTTCCTGCTGCTTTTGCGCGACTAGAGTTTCATGAACTTTGTTTTTTGTGAGGGGGGCTTGTTTATCTTTCGTATGATTACCATATATACGTATATATATATATATAAATAAATTTAATGAACGCTATAGTTTATATACGGTTATAACGTACGTCGCTCTTTATCTCTTTGGGAAGAAGACACCGTGTAATAGAAGACACTATGTAATTTTTTTGAACATGTAAAAAAATATTCTTGAATGTTAATTTGTGATGTACGCTCTTAATCTCCTTGGAAGGGGCTTAAGCCCCCAAAGCCCCCTACGTGGGCGCGCCAATGGAACCAAGCACCACAGCACTCATCACAGGGAACCACAACACCAACCACATCCGGATGCCAGAGCAGCAGTCAGTACTCACCGTCGCAGCGTCAATTTGAAAAAACCAGTGCCCCCTTCCCAAGTTTCAGGATTTAAATCCTGTAGAAGCTCTCTGGGATGTCGTACAGCGGATCATCAGATCCATGAATCCTGGACCGACGTCTCGGACGGAGTTGTGGACAATACTACAACAGGCATGGCTGGTATTATCTTCGGCATCTAGTGGAGTCGATGCCTCTGCGTTTACGTACAATCTGTTATTCGCGCTAGAGGAGGGCCAATACGATGTTAGGTAGACTTCTTTAATGTTCTATCCATTGAGTGTAAGTGCGTACGTACTCGGTATTTCTCGATATCAATCAATCTACAAAAGAGGCGTAACTAGCTCAACATGCGCCCTCCCCCCCGCAAAATTTACTTCAGCACCCCTAAGAACAGCAATTTCCCCAGGATTTCGAACACGAGGGAGGATGCGTTTTCGCGGTGTATATGTGTGGTGGTTGAGGAGGGGGCGGGGGGATGGGTTAGGAAATCAGGGAGAGTGTCTGCAAAAGTGATGGTGGTACTTAGAGAGCCCTGTAGTTTTAACTTTTTAAGAAATAGATTGGTCAATACGCGTAATTGCTTTGTCCAAAACTAAAATAAATAGAAATCACCCTCTTGTACATCGCAGATCCGCGGCTGCTGTGAATCAACGTTGGCGCCTGTCGTGCACGTAATCCTCGGTGACTCACTGACTGTTTCCAGACATCCTCCATGGGGAATCCCCATCTGGCCTCGCGCTTTTCCTCAGCAGCGCAGAGAGAAGGCGATTGGAGAGCGATCGTATTATTTACAACCAATTGCAAAGCAATCGTATTACAACCCGAAGTCAAACAGCCGAACACTTTCAATCTGTAGGACATTCAGTGTTTTAAAAGTGAAACTAGGCATTTATTTAGGCAAAGCTAAATATATCTTAAAACAAAATATGAATCTTTGGGTTAATTATTGTGCGCGTTCGAATTTTTTCTCAAAACTATAACTGGCAGCTGCAGCGCGCCCTTCGTTACCTGCGCCCCCTCCTGCAACTGCGGGGGTGGAAGTTACGCCACTGATTTACAAGTCACTGCAGTAGTCTACAGTTCATCCTTTGATGTGTCTTTCATTTAACTGCGTAGTTAGTGAGATCAGTTCAACTTGTGGTCATCAATTTCAAAAGACGAGGAGACTGATTCAGAAGATCTTAACCCTTTAAACGACCGATTTACCTGAACCAAATGGTATCCAAAATTTTCTGCGCTCTCCAAATAGAAATGTTCACATAACGGCCTGGTTTTAGGAAAACTACAGCAAAATAATTCCTTTCCTCTTCATCTCAGCAGTACTGATCACAAACGGCCGGCACTGCTGATGAAAAAGTGCTAGCTTATACAGCCCCTTATTCTGTGTTTCATGACCAAAGGCATGATGGGAAAGAGCTAGTTCCCCTTACACGGACATCCTGCCACTGGGTAGAAACAAGGATTCAAATATAATCTTTCTCCTTTCTTAGGTTCATCAGCATTGCAATAGCCCCCTTTCAGTAGGTGGTCACAAAATGTCAACCATCCCCCTGAACGACCACTTTCACTAACATAGGGGTAAGCAACGCTTTCCAATGTGCAGATTCACTCGTTCCAGCCTAATTCTTAGATAGCAAATACTAGGTTGTTGCAGGTGAAATGTCGAATTTCGGGATGACGTCATTTCGAGCCGTACAAAAACCAGCAGATGGCGCTAGTGTGTTTGATCGGGAAGGTTAAATATCCCAGCCCGTCGGCACGGAATCATTTCGATGCTAGCTCGTAGTGTGATTGTGTAGCTAGAACATGGAAGGAGGCCAATTACGGATAGCTACTTTTTCGGTATGAGTTCAAACTGGGCCACAACGCCGCAGAAGCAGCCAGGAACATCAACACAGCATTTGGAGATGACACAGTAAACAAACAGACCGTGCAGCAACGGTTCAAAAAATTCTGAGCCGGTGATATGGAACTTGCAAATGTATCGTGCGGGCACTCAGCACCAGTCATCGACAACGATGAACTGCGAACCCTTGTTGAAAGTGACCCAAGTCAAACTGTACGGGACATGGCAAAGAAATTAAGCGTCCACTATTCGACAGTTTTCCGTCACTTGCAAGAACTTTGTAAAGTCAAGAAGCTCGATAAATGGGTTCCCTATAAGCTGACTGAAAGCAAAATGAAGCGTCGACAGGAGGTTTGCATTTCGCTGCTCGATCGGAACAGAAACGCTCCGTTTTTGCACAGATTAGTGACATGTGACTGAAAATGGATAATGTACGACAATCGTCGCCGATCTGCACAATGGCTAAATGTCGGTGCGGTACCAAAACACATGCCGAAACCATAACTTCATCCAAAAAAAGAATGGCGACTATTTGGTGGTGTGCAACCGGTATTCTGCACTATTCGTTCATGAAATCTGGCAACGCAGATAAATACTGCAACCAGCTGCGGATGCGATGCATCCAAAGTTACGCATTAAGCAGCCGAGATTGGTCAACAGAGATGGCATTGTACTGCTTCATGACAACGCGAGATCCCACGTTTCAAGAACAACGGTCCAAAAATTACACAGCATGGGCTATGAGGTTCTTCCGCACCCAACTTACCCTCCCGACCTCTCACCCACCGACTACCACTTGTTCAAGCATTTGGACCATTTTTTGGCAGGGAAACGATTCACCAATGAAGCAGCAGTGAAACACGCCTTTGAACAGTTTCCGCAGTCCACAACGACCGACTTTGGTGCAACTGGCATCAATACACTGGTATCGCGATGGGAGAAATGTATTGCAGCTAATGGTGCCTATTTCGATTGATACAGGTCGGTTTCCACCGTGTAACTGTAGATGGAAGTTTCACTCCCAAAACCGACATTTCATGTGCAACAACCTAATGCACTGGCGGAAAGTGAAAAAAGAATACCAAGAACGAGACGTCTGATACCAACGAAATTTATACAGCATAATAACGGAATACAGAGGATAACGTGATCAAAACATTATGGCAAAATACAGCTGTATTTGCTGGTAAACTGAAAAATAACATTTCCATGTAACATGGTTAGTACGAGGTTGAACCGCTATGAACTGCGTCACACTGTGCAATTCTGGCATGGAGTCTGTCGTACAGATGTTGGATGTAAGTTTGGGGTATTGAGTTCCAAGCATCCTCAACCTGGACGCGTGAATCGGGGATGGTCGTGGCTGGCCGTGGAGACCGGACAAGTCGTTTTCCCATAAAATCCCACACGTGCTCAATGGGGACAAATCCGGTGAACGTGCAGGCCATGGAAGTTGCCTCACACCCTGAAGTGCATGTTGCGTTGCACGTGCTGTGTGTGGGCGTGCGTTATCTTGCTGGAAAACACCACGATGGACCGACCTTACAAATTGCACAACAACGGGCTGAATGATGCGTCCATCGGAGGCTCCCAAGCAGAATCTGCTTTCATCGCTGAACACGACAGATCGCCATTGCGTTCTCCAGTGCAGACGTTGGCGACACCACTGCAGCTGTTCCTGACGGTGGGCTGGAGTCAGAAGTACACATGCCAGAGGCACACGTGCACGTAGTCCTGCATCCAGTAGACGGTTGCGGATTGTTCGCACAGTCACCTCAGGTGCAACGGCAGCTCGGATTTGCGTCGCAGTGGATGTTCTGCTTGACAACGCTGCTCTTCTTATGCGTCGATCGGTCCGCTCATCAGTCCGTCTGTGACTCCCGGTTCCACGTCTTCTCGTGTGAGAATGTTCCTCGGACCATCTACGCCACCACCGATACTCCCCGTCCAATTCGCTCCGCAATACGACCACCCGGCTTCGCGGAGTCAGACTAGACGACCTCGCTCAAAGTCCGATAAATGCTGAAATCGTACACGTCTTCCCTGTCCAGGCATTGCAGCTTCTTCAGGGTCTTCGCACGTGTCCGCACGCCGACGACTGATTACATTCACTTCGTTTTACTCCTTAAATACCACCGACGATAATTTGCATATCATGCTGTGCTGTGGCGTAAACGCTCACCGGTTGGTCCCGAAGTTAACATCACATCTACGTAAACTCGACTCCATTAACATATGTAAATTTCATGATCGTCCGCCAATTCCTTCTTGGTGTTCTTTTTTCACTTTCCGCCAGTGTTTTTTTTTTTTTTTTTTTTTTTTTTTGATTGGAGGTTTAACGACCACCGTGAGCAACTCAATGGGCTATAAGCAGTCGCCCGTCCCTAATTTAGGGTCACTGGTTCCAGGGAAGGGAGAGAGCCAGTGCCGTAAGACAAACACAACATCCATGCCTGACCGGGATTCGAACCCGGACCCCTTACGGACGAATGATCAGAGGCCAGCGCCTTAGACCACTGCGCCACCGGGGCGGCTTTCCGCCAGTGTATATTCGTTCGAACTGATTTCGGCCTATTTTGTAAAACCAGAGTTAACCCCCCCCCCCCCTTAGCCGATTAAAGGATTAATGACGACCAACTCGAAACAGAAGTTTTAATAAAAGAGCTCTTTTCTAACAAAGCGATTATTTCTGCGTCTGATCCTGAACAATAGATCTTACTAGAAAATGATATGTGCTATGAAAATTTGTGCGACAAAGAAACTATTTTGAGTTACGGAGGAAGACTGAACTGATGAAGAGATAAGTGAGACCCACAACAACTACAGCTCAAATGTTCAGCACTGAAGCAAAAAGAAATCCCGAATCATGAGCTTCTGTTGCTCCACCGTCTCCGCGACAAGGCATTTTTTTCTTACCATTGCCAACCATTATCAATCCACTGCTGGATGAAGGTCTCCCAAAGTTTCTTCCACAACTGTCTGTCTTGAGCCTGCCTCCTCCATGTTACTCCGGCATGCTTTCGAATTTCATCCACCTATCTCCTGCGTGGTCTTTTTCTGTCCCTTTGCATCCAGCTTAAAATTTCGGTTGTCCATCCATGGTCCGTTCTTCTGGCAATATGGCCAACCCATTGCCATTTCACCCATCTCCCATGTGGTTTTCTTCTGGGTCTTTTTCTGTCCCTTAGAATCCAATCTAAAATTTCTGCTGTCCGTCGATGGTCTGTCCTGCTGGCAGTGTGTCCCGCCCATTGCCATTTCAGGGATTTTACTCTGATCATGATGTCTTCCACTCTTCTCATTTGCCTTATCCACGAGTTCCTCCTCTGGTCTTTCCTGGTTACATCAAGTATGCATCAGTCCATACTTCCTTCAGTTGTATGCAGCCTTTGCATGTCTTTTTTACGCTTTCCAATCGTAAGTTGAAGAAGCGTATATGCTCCAGCTTTGTCCGTCCGTCTGTCTGTATGTCGGCACGATAACTCGCGTAAAAATGGTTCGATTTTGATGAAGTTTTAGTATGTAGTAGGGGTACACATGGGGACGAACCCCATTGAAAATGGACGAAATGGGGTCAAAGGTCACGGCATAGGAGCGAGATCCATTCCATTGCCTTTATGCGTCATAACTTGCGTAAATATGGTTCAATGTCGATGACATTTTAGTATACTGTAGGGGACCACCTGAGAATGACCCCTATTGAAAATGGGTGAAGTGGGGCCAAAGATCAGGGCATAGGAGCGGGATGCATTCCATTGCTTTTATGCGTCATGACGTGCGTAAAAATGGTTCGATTTCGATGGAATTTTATTATGTGGTAGGGGACCACCTGGGGACGATTTTATAACGTCCCAATCTCGTGCTTGATATGTTGGCGCGCGGTCACGCCATCTGTCTCATTACGTTTTATGACGTCACACTCTTGCGAGCAGATGGTCGCGATTCCCATCTGCCTCATTATGTTTTATGACGTCACACTCTTGCGAGCAGATGGTCGCGATTCCCATCTGCCTCATTACGTCACGCTTTATGTGCGCATGTTCATCCGCACGATAACTCGCGTAAAAATCGTTCGATTTCGATGAACTTTTAGTATGTGGAAGGGGATCACCTGGGAAGGAACCCTATTGAACGTGAACGAAATGGGGTCAAAGGTTAGCACATAGGAGCGGGATCCATTCCACTGCTCTTATGCGTCATAACTAACGTAAAAAAGGTCCGATTTCAATTAAATTTTAGTATATGGTAGGGGACTACCTGGGGACAAACCCTGTTGAAAATGGGCGAAATGGGGTCAAAGGTCAGGACATAGGAGCAGAATCACTTCCATCGCTGTTATGCGTCAAAACTTACGTAAAAATTCTTCGATCTGGATGAAATGTTAGTATGTTGTAGGGGCCTGCTCATTAAATGGGCGAAACAGGGTCAACGAATCCTATTGAAAATGGGCTAAATGGGGTCAAAGGTTAGGACACAGGAGCGGAATCTATTCCATAGCCCTTATGCATCATAATTTACGTAAAAATGCTTCCATTCCGACAAAACTGTATCATGTTATTTCGGAGGTATACTGAACCGGTTCTGTAGAATATCATCGAAATGGGATCAAAGTTCAGGGCACAAGACCGAGATTTATTCCACAGCCATTATCCTCATAACTTTAGTAATGATTTCTGGTATGTTGGAAAGCGTATCATAATCAATGTATTGCATGATTTTACTAACTTGTTTAAGTTCGATGTCTTGCTCCATACATAAGCATTGGAAGGATGCATTGATTAAGCACATTTGTTTTTAGACAATGGCAAATTTTTTTTTTGTAATATGCTCTTAAAAGGTGTAGTGTTTCTTCCAAAAGCTCTCGAGTCAAATTTTATTCGCCGATTAATTTCCTCATCAACGTGATCCTTGCTTGATGTCTGTTGTCCAAGTTAAATGTAGACATCGGCTAATTCGAGCTTTCCCCATCAATTGCAAAATCTTCATTTATTGAAAAATATTGCACATCAGTTTTATCTTCTGAAAGTTCATTTTTAAACCTACTTCTTTACTCTTGTCAGCAAGTTCCTGGATCACACCTGCAGCTTTGAAGCGGTAGTTGCAAAAATGATTGCGTCATCAGCCAAACGAAGGTGGGTTAAATAATCTCCATTAATCTTTATCCCCTTATTTTTCCAGTTTAATGATGGAGAGGCACTTTGCAATATGGCATTTAAGAGTTTGGGAGATATGGTGTCAACTTGTCTCACTCCCTTTCCAATTTTTATTCGTGCTATATCGTCAAATAGCCGAACCTTTGCACTTGTATTTTCATAGATGTTTATTAATAATGCTAATATAATATTACGGCCACCCCGCTGGCGCAGTGGTATAAGCGATGGCTTCTGATCATTCGTCCGAGATGGGTCCGGGTTCGAATCCCGGTGAGGCATGGATGTTATGTTTGTCTTATGGCGCTGGTTCTCTCCTTTCCCAGAAACCAGTGGCCCTAAGTTAGGGACTGGCGACTGCTTATAGCCCATTGAGTTGCTCATGGTGGTCGTTAAACCTCCAATAAAAAAAAATAATAATAATTACGTATATATTCACAGAAACAGGCTTTAAAAAAATTAACAAATGCTAATTCATTAAATTGTGAGCTGGTACTGAATATAACATGTTTGCAATTTTTTTCTATAAATTAGATTTTTTTTTTTTTTTTTTGTAATATGTGATTACATACTAGAAACATTACTAGCGTATTATTAAAAATATTGCACTATTGTAATCTGCTACGATACATTTTTTTTCCTTTGGTAATCCGGAAGTGCCGTACATTAATTAGTTCAGATTATCGTCACCGCAGTGCAATTTCATTTTCGAGGGAATAAGTTTTAGCCCTCAACTGGTTGATGGTGGTATCTGTGCGTGAATAATACAAGCAATTAACATTTATTTTGCTTACCCTTCCATTTGGCTCTGCACGTGATCAGAATTCTGTTGGGCTACGTTTGCTGTCTGAAGATTGTGCTGAGGCATAACGGGAGGTGGCGGTGGAGCATGTTGCTGATTGGCCATAATCCTCCGCTGCATTTTCGGCGACCTAATTTCAGAGAGGTCAAGTCCTCCGGGCAGATATGTAAAAGGTTTCTTGTCCCTCTTAAGATTCCCTTGCAAAGCCGGAGGGAGATTGGAGAAAGGGGCATTAGGGCCTTCCTGAGATCCATTTGTCGCTGGACTGTTGACACCCCTTGCCTCTTTGTTTGCCTAGAAAGAAAGAAAGATGATATAAGCAAAGCAAACTAGTATTTATGCAAAAATGACTCCCACATTGCATAATAATACACATACATTTTCTATGAATAAATACGTGCAGAAAATTTTTAACACGTGGTACAAACGTCTTCCCTAACAGAAAGAAAAGATCGGGGCTTCCGAGTCGTGATAGTGAGTATCTTTTGTAATTTCAGTACGCTATTTTAGGGCTGCACTTATAAGTTTTACTGTTTGTTTTTTTTTTTGTTTTTTGGGGGGGGTGAGTGGGGAGGACAGGCCTTGCATGCTGTCAATTATCCGAGCAAACGGATGGGACGGGGTGATCGGATAATTAAAAAGGTAGCACATAATCGGAAATTAACATGTTTTACAAATACAGTGAGTAAACATCTTTTATTGGTTTCTCAGGAATTTTTCTCGTTAATATGTGAAATGCCGCCAGTTCAAAAATTCTGAATAACCCTTAATGTTGATATTTATCATTATACGGTAAATCAAATTAGCTTTCTTCGCATCTATTTTTTTTTTTTTTTTTTTTTGATTGGAGGTTTAACGACCACCGTGAGCAACTCAATGGGCTATAAGCAGTCGCCCGCCCCTAATTTAGGGTCACTGGTTCCAGGGAAGGGAGAGAGCCAGTGCCGTAAGACAAACACAACATCCATGCCTGACGGGATTCGAACCCAGACCCCTTTCGGACGAATGATCAGAGGCCATCGCTTAGACAACTGCGCCACCGGGGCGGCTCTTCGCATCTATACTTCAAATTATAGTCTTATGGTGTGATATAAGAAATTCAAACCACACGAATTCCCTTTACCAAACTTTCTTCTCTAATTCCGTTTTATATTTTTCGATCTGCTTTTCAGCTTTATGATTCACTCTGCAGAATGCGCGCCCTCCACCTGAGCGGCCATAAGTAACTGCATATGGCACTTGCAGCAGACACCTGCTCTTGCTTGACGTTGTCATATCGGACACTTTCCTTGATACCTTCGTTTGGCACTTGCAGCAGACACCTGCTCTTGCTTGACGTTGTCATATCGGACACTTTCCTTGATACCTTCGTTTGCGTCCGCTTTATTGCATTGGAGTCGTGGCTTTACGATCTTGTGAAACCTTGTCTTTAAAAGACAAAATGAAGATTTTGAAGAAAAACTGATGAAACGCTGACGTAAGCGGCTTTAGCTGCAAAATTAAAAATTCCAGTTTAGATTCTTAAGACGATAATTTACAAACTTAAACAGATCAAGGACAATGCAGCGTCTTCAAGTTCAACTGCGCTGAAAAAAAAAATCACCCGTCGAAACATGAAATCTTTTTCTATTGCAACTAACTTATGCTATGCCGTAAGTTGCAACAGAATGTGTTGCCATCTAGAGACTGAAACATGCCCGCTTCATTTATACGTTAATTTTACTTGGTCCCTTGAAAAACGTATAAACGAGGTGTACTAATAAAGAGGCGCGACGCTACAGCTGGGCTGCGGTGGGCTTCAGCCCACCCTTTAGCCCCCAAAACATATTTAAGCAGTTAGAACACTTGCAGAGTCCAACCATTTAAGATTTTAAAAGAACTGGAATAAAAAGCTTGAATTTTTCGAATTAACAGAAATTTTGTTACTGACTAAGAGCACTTTATTTTTTTCGAATTAACATAAATTTTGTTACTGATTAAGAGCACTTGAATTTTTCGAATTAACAGAAATTTAACTATATAAAATAATTTTTTCGTTAAATTTAATGTTTGTACTTCTGTAAAATGGAATGAGTTCTTTGAGCGAATGTCTAAGGTAACAGCAGAAAGACACTACTTTTGTAATTATAGTTTAGAGACAGATTTTTTTTTTGAGATTACAAAATAAACTTTTAGCCTCACGACATCAAATATTAGAAAAAGATAAAAAAAAAAAAAAAAAACGATGTAAATCAGCTAAACTTGCGAAAAAATAGTAACTTGTTAAAAAATGCCATGGAGATTCGTATCCATGATTCCCAGTACTAAATACATACATTGAATAAATAGTGCATGAAGTATGCACCAGAATACTTTATAGAAGGGATAACATCAGTGTCCGGTAAAATCTACATAAACTGAGTTTTTTGCCAAAATTTCTGCCAAACATTTCTAAATTTGTGCCCCCCCCCCCCACCCAACCCTTTTAAAGCTAACCCATTTCCGAGCTGTTGGCGTCGCCAATGCTAATAAAACTATTCATTATTTAATCAATTTGTAATTTTGCTTGTTTTCGGAGATCTCCGAGACGCTTTCTAATACAATTTCAAATTTTCCTTATAGTCGTATTCGAAATTCCACTGACACATATACTAAAAAAAAAAGTGCCAATACATAAGGCAGTACTATGTTGTGATTCATGCTCTTGTTGATTTTTTGTCCATAGATTTCTTCCTCCTTGGGTAGATTCACAGCAACGGTGACGAAAGTTGTATCACTCACATAGTATTGTAATCCTGGTTCACGAGAATCGATTTGAAAGTACTTTTTTTTTTTTTTTCTATTTTGAGAGGAACAAATTTTAACGATTCTGTAAAACATTGAAATAAAAATGTTTCGGTGTACTTCTATGGAAATGTTAGACGACCAGTGTGTGAAGTAGTTCATTTCAAATTTGAAGTCGTACGTTTTGTCATAAAAGTCTACATGAAAACCCATTTTCTTGTTCACCCTGATCTGTAGGTACAGGTAGTACACACAGTCGGATGTACTGTTTGTTTTTTCTAGAGAAAGGTCTTCCGGATATAGGTTAGCACTCAGATTTACAAGCTGGAAAAAAGTAGGAGCGCGGATGGAAGGAAAAATTTGATAACAGTCATAGCGAATATATTTCAAAAACGTGGAGATAATGTAAATAGACGATGCCATCGCTCAGTCCACGTTTTCTTTATAAACAACCCACGGCAACTGGAAAATTGTTCTACCGACACCGCTTGAATCGAACTCTAGATCGCTCGATAACTACCGGAGTGCATTCACTTTACTCTACGGTGCCAACAATTCATAGCGTTATGTGTGGTTTATCAGTCAGCATCTGACTACAAAAATCCTTTTTGATGTGCTCAGCAGCTGATGTGTCGCCATCTGGTGGCTTTCAACAGAGTAAGCTATTTAATTACAGATGATAAATCCAAAAGGGCGATAGAAATGGTGAATATATTTCAAATACGTGGAGATAATGCCAATAAACGATGCCATCGCTCTGTCCAGGTTATTTTATAAACAGCGCATAGCAAATTAAAAATTGTTCTACCGACACCGCTGGGATGAATCGAGGAAGCATAATTCGCCTAATTAAGAGGTCATTGCTTCCTTGACATTTTCCCACGAGTTCATTGCAATTATGCGAAAGCTGTCGAGCTTGTTTTCTTGCTTAGACTCTTCGCAGCATCAAGCTTATAATCACGTGACAAACGCTAACGTAGTTTGTGGACTCTCATTGGAGTTACGTTTACCTGGGTATAATCACGCGACAGACGGTAACCTAATTTTTGGATTCTACGCGCCGTTACGTTTATAATCACGGGACAGGTGAAACGTAGTTGTTGGTCTCTCAGTAGCATATTTATAATCACGTGAAAAAGGAAACGTAGTGTGTGGATTCTACGCGCCGTTACCTTTATAATCACGTGGCAGACGTTTTATGGACTCTCCATGGCGTTACGTTTATAATCACGTGACAGGCGCTAACGTAGTTTGCGGATTCTCCGTGGTGTTATGTTTATAATCACGTGACCGTCGCTAGAGCGGTTTGTGGTACTTCCGCTGGTTCACCAGCAAAAATCGAGTTTTACCTCAGTGCTGTACATAATCCTCAGTTAATAATTCACCATCACAAAATGTCGGGAACTTCATTTTTCTTTTATACAGCTAACGAAAGTCATTTTTGGAAGTACCCTTCCCCCTCAGAGCTGCAAAGAGTATGATTCAGGAACTTGAAAAGATTAAAAAAAGTGGGATTAAAGACGAACGACCAGCAAAGAAAACCTGTTGTGCAGAGCTTTTACAATCCCATCGACCTTGGAAAACACATATGAAGCGAGAATCACATAGAAGAAGAAATTTGCAGGCTTCTATAATTTGGCTGGTGTGCATCAGAAGGAAACAGGAAAATTTTCAGATGAAATTTGCCACTATGTTTTATACTGAAGTGCTAAAAGTCATGGGATACGTACCTAGTATCGTGTATGACCTCCTCTAGCCTGGCGAAATGCAGCAACTCGACGTGGCATCGATTTCACAAGTGGCCAGAAGATTTTTGGAGAGATGTTGAGCCGTGCAGTCTGAACAGCTACCCACAGTTACCAGGCATTTGTAGGTGCAAGATATTGGGTGAGAATGGATCTTTCCATCACGTCCCATAACTGTTCTATTGCGTTCATGTCTGGCGAACGTCGTCGCCACACCATCCGTGCGAATGGTCCACAATGCTCCTCCAAGCAATTTTGGGCAACTTGGGCCCAAGGGCATGGGTGCATTGTCCGCCTGGAAAATCCCATCGTTGTTGGGGTACATGAAGTTCATGAAGGGCCGCAAATGGTCACCCAGCAGAGCAACAAAGCGATTACCGGTTAATGACTTGTTTACGAGGACCATAGGACCCAAACCGTACCACGTAATGACACCCCATACATGTATGGAACTATCACCAGCTTGCACAGTGCCTTGTTGACAGCTTGGGTCCATGGCCTCATGGGGTCTGCGCAGCACCCGAACTCTACCATCAGCTCGTCACAACTGGTAGCGTGACTCATCGGACCACGCCACATGTTGCCAGTCTTTCAGTGTCCAATTACGGTGTTCACGAGCCCAGATGAGGCGCTGTGTGAGATATCATGATGTTAACAAAGACACTGCGGTGGATCTTCTGCTCCCATACACCATGGACGCTAAATTACGCTGCACTGACCTGATGGATATGTCTCTGGTACCTCCTTCATTGAATGCGGATGTTATTTCAGCCAGTGTCGGCTGTCTGTTATCATGGGCAATCCTGGTCAGACGCCGCTGGTCACGGTCAATCAGCACCCGTGGTCGGCCATTGCGCTGTCCACGGTGGGTGGTAATGCCTTCCACGAGGTATTCTCGGTACACACGTGACGCCGTGGATCGAGGAATGTTGAATGTTCGCACAACTTCGGAAATGGAATGTCCCATGCGTCTGGCTCTCACTACCATACCTCGTTCAAACTCCGATAACTTACGTCGGCTTGCCATAATCCTACTAGTGGTTGTTCAACCTGGTTCATAAGATTAAACCTCGCAACTGATAATAATCGTGGCGTGCGTCGAAACCTTTGTACTACAGAAGCGCCAGTTAAATATTTGCATATTGCTATCCCATGACTTTTGCCACTTCAGTGTAAAAGAAAAGTGTTTAGTCAATGCATCCTTTCTAGCTCTTACTCATGGATCAGAGACATGGACCTTTAAAAAAACATTCAGAGGCTGCGAACAACTCAAACGTGGAGAGATGGTGTAACCAGGAAAAAGACAGAAAAAAAGGAACTCCTGGATTAGAAAAAAATACAAGAGTGGATAGCATCTCAATCAAAAATAAAGACACTGAGGTGGAAATGGGCTAGACATATTGCTAGGAGTGACCAGCGTGGGACAATTGAAATACTAGAATTGGCACAAGGGGCAGAAAAAGACCCAGACCACCTCGGAGATGGGTGGATGCAATTCGAAAGCATGCTGGAGTAATATGGAAAGAATGGCTCAAGACAAAGTTGTAGAAGGGACTTGCAGAGACCTTTATCCGGCAGCGGACGGAGAATAGTTGATGATATACACCGAGTGATCACTAGATTATGACCACCCCCATCAAATGTGAATGCTACCCGTTGACCACGTGATTTCCAAGTGGGGCGCGATTAATCGACCGACATAACATGTATGAGATGTGAGTGGAGCAGTAGATAGTAAAATTCCGAGCGTGATGGGTAATTGGAATGATTTATCGGACTTCGAGTAATGAAAGACTATGGGAGCTCGGAGAGCGGTTGCCTCGATTTCCTAAAACTGCCGAACCGGAAGACTGTTCTCGATCCACCGTAGTTAAAGTACACTGAAGAGCAATTGAATTATAGATACCTGTCTAGAACGTGTAGCACCACCTTTCACCCTGATGACGGCGGCGATTCATCTCGGCATGGACTCACCAAGACACCGGAAGCGTTGGGAAGCCATACGGATCCACGACCCCTGAGCAAGCTCCCACAGTTCACGAAGATTTGATGGAGGGGGTCAGGACCTCGGATATCTCTCTCGATGGCTTCCGAGATGTGCTCGATGGGATAGTGGTCAGGTGACCTACTGGCCAAGGAAGCGAGGTCACGTCGGTGGAGTGTTCCTCCAACCATTCGGATACAATTCTGGAGCGATGGCACGGTGCATTGTCTTGTTGCATGATGAGGTCCATCATGCAACAAGACAATGGTCAACGTTACCGGGATATTCTGGTCGTCCAGGATATTCCGGTAACATTGACCTGTGAGGGACGATGTCACACGTACCAGGTGTCCCATTTCAGTCCACGTAAACAGTCCCCAGACGAGAATGCCACCCCCACCACCTTGAAGAGTACCCAGCAAGCAAGAAGGATTCATCGCTTCATGTGGTTTGCGCCGTACTCGTTTCCTGCCATCCGCATGTACCGACGTGAATATCGACTCGACAGTCCAGGCAACATTTTCCCACATGTCTAGGGTCCAGTGGCGATGTTCCCTCACCCATGCTAATCTTTGCACCCTGTGATGTGCGGTCAGCAGCGGTACCCTCGTGGGACGATGGCTTCTGTACCCCATAGCGAGGTGATGGTTCTGGATGGTGTGGCTGCTTACACGGTTTTGTGCACCAGCGTTAAAATGCAGAGTGATTTCTTGCACTGTGGCCCGTCTATCCGCTGGTTTTTTGTTTTGTTTTGTTTTTGTTTTTGGTTGGAGGTTTAACGACCACCTTGAGCAACTCAATGGGCTATAAGCAGTCGCCCGTCCCTAATTTAGGGTCACTGGTTCCAGGGAAGGGAAAGAGCCAGTGCCGTAAGACAAAACCAACATCCATGCCTCACCGGGATTCGAACCCGGACCCCGTTCGGACGAATGATCAGAGGCCATCGCTTAGACCACTGCGCCACCGGGGCGGCCTATCCGCTGTTACAATGCGAGCTAGCCGACGATGACCCCGCTCATCTACACGCTGTTGTCCACGGCAGTTGGCCCTTGAAGGGATGGTTTTACAGGATTCGATGTACTCACGCTGCACCCGTGACACAGTGGCTCGTGGAAATCCCAGTGCCTGCACGATTTCCGAGATGGAGAGACCCATTCGTCGGGCCTCGACAATTTGCCCACGATCAAATGCGCTTAGATCCTTTGTCTTACCCATACTGCGTCAGACTCTTACTGATTCCCGTCGCATCACTCCTTATATTGTCGGATCGCTGCATACGTCATGTCGTTTCCGTTTACAGGGCCACCCACAGCGCCACATTTGCATAACGCCAGCTGTCTCTAATTCAATTACTCTTCAGTGTATAAGCAAATTCTGTAAAGGAATAAATGCTAAAAGTCTACGACAGAAACTGGTGCAAAAGTTTCAATTCTAGTTTTAATAAAATTGCAAACAGTGATTTTTACGCCGTCTCTGGAGTTGCGCCTGGGAAAGCCTTAGTTACGCCTCTGTTCGGAAGTATTCTTTTGCTAGAGGAGATATGAAAGAAATCTTCGATGTTTTACATACGAATGTACAAGCATAATTTACTGGAGAAATCTTAATGATTTGAGCACATTTGACCCCTGAAGGTCGCAAGGAATCACGTTTAATGTTAAATCTTCAGCAAACCTGGAAAATGTTTATTATTAAACCAGTGACGTCGCTACACTTCGCAATCATGGCTGGGCGAGTGTTAGTTTTGCTGGGGCAAGTTTGATAGAAACTATTTACGAAACGCTGATAAGAGTTTTTTTTAATGCTTTTTTCTTACAGGCTACAAAGGAATTATTCCACTTACCTCCCAACACACGCAGATCTAATTACGCCACTGGTAAACCAACAAGATTACATGATAATAATGTCTAGTGGGTTAGCAGTGTAAGACGCAAGTGTTGGTAGAATGTCTCCAACTTTTTTTTTCTTGCTCTGAATGCATTTGACTAATTGCTTTTCAAAATATTTGCTTAGGAAAGAAGAATAAAACTGTACTTGAAAAATTTCTTTAAAGAGAAACAGTTTTTGTTTTCCTAAATCAAATTTTAATGTCGTGGCACGCAGGCACATTACCTATCCGCTTCCTTAACTACCTTCCCTAAGCCGGTAACTTTGCTTTGCTCTCCTCTTTTACAAAGCAGTCATCAGTCACGTCCCACTTCCACACTACCTGGAGGAAGCCTTAAGTGCCATGGTACAGCTTTAGATACCACTTTCTGTGTTGGTATCCCCTACCTAGTAGCACATGTGACGTACCACATATACACCGATGATCCATTGTATTATTACCACCCACAGCCTAGAGAAATGAGCGCGCCTGGAGACCGAACGGTGGCGCAGGTGAAGTTCACAGAGCAGTACATATACAACAAGAGGACCGGCTTTCGGTCAGTAAAGTGTTCGGAGTCCGAATGGGAAAAGCTGCCGATTTATCGGAGTTTGATAAAGGACAAATTGTGATGGCACGGCGACTCGAAATTACGATCTTGAAAACGGCGCGGCTTGTGGGTTGTTCACTTACCGCTGTAGTGAGTACGTATCAAAAGTGATGCACGGATGGCCAAACGACGAACCGTTGTCCAGCCGTGTGTAGTCAGCAGCTCGTTGATTCTAGAGGGGAACGGAGACTGTCGCGTATTGTTCACAGCAGCCGCAGGGCCACAGTGCAATAAATTACCCGCAGCTACAACAGTGGTGATCAGGGCAATGTGTCACAGTAACACAGTTAATCGCAGCCTTTTGCGCATGGGCCTACGTAGTCGAAGACCCAGCCTGGTCCCCATGCCCACTGCAAGTCTTCGCCAACAACGGATGAAATGATCCCATGATCATCGAGATTAGACCGTAGATGATTGGAAGAAAGTGGCCTGGTCTGACGAATCAAGATTTCTGGTGGATCACGTAGACAGCCGAGCGCGGATACGCCGATTACCAACGGAGGCTACGGCACCTGGACGCACTGTTGGGCGGAAACAGGCCAGCGGCGCGGCTGTGTTATGCTGTGGGCGATGTTTTCTTGGGACACTTTAGTCCCCATTATCCCAATAGCGCAATCATAATCCCAATAGCCAGTCCTGCTAGGTATCTGAACAGGCCAAGTTTACCCATTCACGGAAACAACTGTGTGTCCTTGCTGGGGATGGCCATTACCAACAGGATAATGCGCCATGCCACATTGCCATAATCGTCAAGGAGTGATTCGAGGAACATGCTGGTGACTTTCTGTTAATGACCTGGCCTCCAAATTCACCCGACATGAACCCAATCGAACATTTGTGGTTCGACTTGGAAAAGCGGGTGCGCGCTAAATCACCACCACCCCGAAATGTACGGAAACTGGAGAACCTGCTGTTGACATGATGGTACCACATACCCTAGGATACCTATCGCTACCTCATCGAATCGATGCCTTGCCGAGTGGCCGCTGTTTTGCTGGCTAAAGAGAGTCTTGCAGCTTATTAGGTATAGGTGGTCATAATGTAATGGCTCGTCGGTTTAGGTGCAGCACGTGACAATACGACAAATCTGCAGCGATACATTCCAACGGTATAGCTTAGTCGGTTAGAGCAACTCACTCCAGTGCGAGGAGGAGAGCGGGTTCGATCCTCGTCACCAACAAATTCCTGTTTTCACACAGAAACATACTAACAGCAGAGGAATCAGTAATGATCACCCTCAATGAATTCCCGTCACCTTCTTCGTTCGCCTTACTAACATGAAAGAAAGGCTTAAATTAAGAAGTTGGAGGAGTGGAAAACAATTTAGTTTCCATGGCTGTACTGATGCCATTTTAATAATCTTTCTGTTGAGATGTAAACAACACACTCCTTAGTAGAAAATATGTAGAGCTACACGACGACAAGGGACTCAATATAACTTCGTAAAGTCCAGATTACATTTCAAAGTTAAAAAGAAACTAAAAAATGACATCTTGAATTGGGGGAAGTAAATTTTTAAGGTGGGCTGCACACATACTTGGCGACGTCCCTACGTTAAACGCAGTACACAGCCAACTTTCACCTGGGTATGTTACTTTGATCATGATGAAACCTTTTGGAGCTATTTCCGAAGCCAAGGATTTTCTAACCAGTCATGTACGTAGCTCAAATACTAAATTCTGCAGATTATCCCTTAACGAAAAATGTGTACATAGGTGCTGAAACAGTTATTTTTTTCATATATGTTTTTTTTTTGGGGGGGGGGGTATTTTTTTGGGGGGGGGGGGGGGGTTAGCGACCACCGTAAACAACTGAATTGGCTATAAGCGATAGCCCGTCTCTGATTTAGGACCACTGATTCCACGGAAGGGAGAGGTCCATCTCCGTAAGACAAACGCAAGGACTAATGCCTCATCGGGATTCGAACCCGGATCCATCTCTGACGACTGTTCAGAAGCCAGAGCTTAGGCCCACTGCGCCATCGGGGCGGCCATATATCTAAATACTTTGCTGATTGCTTTATATTTCTGCACTCGCGATCATTTTTTTAAATTTTTTTATTGGAGGTTTTAACAGCCACCCTGAGCAACTCAATGGGCTATAAAAGCAGTCGCCAGTCCCTAACTTAGGGCCACTGGCTCCGAGGAAGAGAGAGCGAGCTAGTGCCGGAAGACAAACACAACATCCATGCCTCACGGGGATTCGAACCCTTACCCATCTCGGACGAATGGTCATTAGCCAGCGCTTAGACCACTGCGCCAACGGGGCGGGCACTCCCAATCTTCTTAATTTTAGTTTGTGAACGATTAAAGGTATAGTTTAGTGCGATAATTTTCACGAAGGTTAACACTTTCTCATTTAACCTGCAGGCCCCAAAAATTTATCAGCGAAGTAATTGTTGCAACCTCGTAGCTGCTTAAAAAAAACTTCCTAATGGTGCAAAATTTTATTGTTCGGATATTTTTTAGCTCTCTCACATGCGCTCGTATTCCGTTTGTTAAAATATTACAATAACAAACAGTGTGAGAACTCGTGAAAGTGCTCTGCTTGGAGACAGCAACTTTTGTTTTTCGGCATTGGCAGTCACTGGCTTGTAGTAAATTAACTCTTCGTTGCTTATCTGTGACCCAAAACTTTTTTTTTTTTTTTTTTTTGGGGGGGGGGGGGGTACGCCAGAGTCGGGTGATGTACCGTAACTGCCAGTTTTAGTTTTATGAAACAATTCGAACACGCACAATTAATTAGCCCAAAGATTCATATTTTGCTTTAATATATATTTAACTTTGCCTAAATAAATGCCTAGTTACACTTTTTAAACACTGAATGTCCTACATATTGAAAGTGTTCGGCTGTTTGAAATCGGGTAAGATTGTTTTGCAACGGGTTGTAAATAATACGATCGCTCTCCAATCGCCCTCTCTCTGCGCTGCTGAGGAAAAGCGCGAGACACCACAGTTGGGATTCTCCGTGGGGGGATGTCGGAAAACAGTCAGTTACCTACGATTACGTGCACGACAGGTGTCAACATTTATTCACAGCAGCCGCAGATCTGCAATGTGTAAGAGGGTGATTTCTTCAAGTGATTTATTTTAGTTTTGTACAAAACAATTACACGTATTGTCAAATGTATTACTTAAAAAGTTAAAACTACAGGGCTGTAGGTACCGCCATTACTTTTACAGACACTCTCCCTGACTTCCTAACATCCAACCACCACACACACCACGAAAAATGCATATTTAAGCTTCGACGCTCAGGGGTGCGGAAGTAAATCCTGCGGGCAGGGGGGGGGGGGCAACGTTGTGGTAGTTACGCCACTTGTTATTGAGATACATATCTGGTCGAAGACTGAAATTGGAAATACGTATAATTCTTAGTACAACAATCTTCCGCAATGGTATGTCATTGCAAATGGCGCGTCTCTCTTTTTTACACTCAAAACATCTCGTGGGTTCAATAAATAGAAAGAACCCTGTTTGTCGTCATCACTTTTGTAGCTTTGGCAAAACAAAGCTGGCACGCGACGACAGAAAGTTGTTGCCAATTAATGCGTTGCGAATGAACAAAGCCTGTTTGTGGAAAACGCAGATGAGCGATTCCTTGTGCGCATGTGCTTCCTGATCACGACGCCAACAACCAGAAGCGCTGTCTTGTCGCGAATTCAAAAAACATATGCCAAGATCGATTTACCGAAAACAAACTCAGTAGCTTCGTAACAGTTCACTCCCCTCCAGACATTTGCGTAGGCACAAGCAGAAAAAATGAAAAAAAAATGAATTAGAACCAAACAGTCTTCATTTTTATCGTGAAATAAATTTCTAATTAGCTCCTGAAATGCTGGTAAAGCTACACGGCTTAAATACGAAAAAAATGTACAAGTTCTCCATGAAACTGAAGTTAACGAAATATGAAGAAATCGATACGAACAAAGATTTCTAAAGGTTTTTGGTGTTACCAAGTTCATTCTAAAAGTCGTACAATGTAATTTCGCAAGCAAGCGACTCATTGATTTTGATTTAGAATATATCTATATGGAGTAAAGAAGTGCGATTAAAAATGAACTTTCAGAAGACAAAACCAATGTACAATGAATGCTTTTACAAGAAATGAGATTTATCGATTGATGGAGAAAAGCTGGAGATATCCGATACCTACACTTACCTTGGATAGCAGATATCAAGCAAAGGTCACATTGATGAAGAAATTAATCGACGTATAAAACTTGGTTGGAGAGCTTTTAGAAGAAACAGTACAACCTTTGAGAGCAATATGCCATTATGTTGTGACGTGCCTGCTTCGCAGGACGCACACGACATAAAGGCAGATAGCAGCGAGAACGAACGTGTACGTAGCTCAGTTGGTAGAGCGACTTGTTCCGGAATAAGAGGACTAGGGTTCGATCCCCGGCGTGGACCAAAATGACGGAGAAATTTACTTCGTTATAATGGCGCCCGAGCTTCCCGGATGACCCGGCAGTTAAAGTTCTCGCAATGGTGTGATGTTCTTTCCACACCGCGAGACAGGAAAAATAAGAGAATCCCTTCTTCAGCGCTTCGAAAAATAAATGTGTGTGATGTTGCATTCCACACACCAGATTGACTGGGAGTTCTCAAGTGCACGTTCTTCAGCGGACGGCTGCCTACAACGATACATAGTCCCGGCTGACACGCATCTCTCCATGCTGAAAGCAGCATGGAGAGATGCATGCTTGGTGTAACCAGGAAAAATAAGAACTCGTGGACAAGGAAAATGACAAGAATGGAAGCCATTACAGTACAATCGCTGAAAGGGCAGTGGGCTGGACATGTATACCATAAGAACGGACCACCGACGGACAACCGAAATTCTAGACAGGATTCCGAGGGACAGGTAAGGACCCAGAGGAATACCATATGGGAGATGGATGAATGAAATTCGAAATCGTGCAAGAGTGACATGGAAGAGACTGGCGCAAGATAGACCGTTCTGGAAGAAATATGGGGAGACTTTCATCCAGAAGTGGGTTGATAATGATATCTGTATGAGGTCAGAGTTCGTATTGTTTCTTGTGGGTGAGGTGGAAACCAGTTTCATAAACTTTTCTGGAAGTGCGGTGGGCTAACGACCACCATAAGCAACTATTACGGTTATAAGTAAGCAGTCGGCAGTCCCCAATTTAAAGGCCAATACCTTCGGGGAAGGGAAAGACAAACACAACACCCATGTCTCATCAGGACTGGACCCCGGCCCAGTTCGAACGACTAGTGTGAAACCAGTGCTTCCCCGATGGTTGAGCGACTGGCTGCTGACCACTCGTTGGAGATGGACACGGGTTCGAGTCCCAGATGAGGTATGGGTGATGAGTTTGACTCCCTTTTCTTGAACCAGTGGCCGCAAATTAGGGGCGGCCGATTGCATACAGCTGTCATCGTTCAACCACTGAAAAAAACAAACAAGTTAGTAAAATTATGCAATGCATTGATGATACGCTTTCCAACATACCAGAAATCATTACTCAAGTTATGAGGATAATGGCAGTGGAATAAATCTCACTCCTGTGCCCCGACCTTTGACCCCATTTCGATTATATTAAACAGAATTGGTTCAGTATACCTCCTGAACAACATACTAAAGTTTTGTCTCAATAGAAGCATTTTTACGTAAGTTATGACGCATAAGGGCGATGGAATGAATCCCGCTCCTATGTCCTGACCTTTGACCCCATTTTTCCCATTTTCAATAGGGTTCGTCCGCAGGTGGTGCCCCGCAGGACGCACGCGACATAAAGGCAGATAGCAGCAAGAACGAACGTCTGCGTAGCTCAGTTGGTAGAGCGACTTGTTCCGGAATAAGTGGACTCTGGTATGATCACTCGGCCAGAAATGGAAACGGGTCAACACTTTCTTGCGGGTCAAAACCGGGCCGGGGTCAATGTTTTTTCTTTTTTTTTTTTAATTTGATTGAAGGTTTAACCGACCACCGTGAACAACTCAATGGGCTATAAGCAGTCGCCCGTCCCTAATTCAGTGCTACTGGTTCCAGGGAAGGGAGAGAGCCAGTGCCGTAAGACAAACAACATCCATGCGTCACGGGATTGGAACCCGAACCCTTCCGGAGGAATGGTCATAAGCCATCGCTTAGACCACTGCGTCGGGGCTGCGGGTCAATGTGGTCCTGACCCAATATTGAATAGCTTCATGTCCGTTTTATTTACGCTTTCCAACCGTAGGTTGAAGAAGCGTATATGGTCCAGCTTTGTCCGTCCGTCCGCACAATAACTCGCGTAAAAATGGTTCCATTTCGATGAAATTTTAGTTTGTGATAGGGGACCACCTGTGGACGAACCCTATTAAAAATGGACGAAATGGGGTCAAAGGTCAGGACATAGGACCGGGATCCATGCCATCGCCCTTATGCATTATAACTTACGTGTCCTCACATCCTCCATGGGGAATCCCCATGTGGCCATGCGTTTTTCTTCATCAGCGCAGAGAGGGCGATTGGAGAGCGATCGTATTACAACCCGGAGCCAAAGTGCCGAATAGCTTCAATCTGTAGGATATCCAGTGCTTTAAAAGTGAAACTTGACATTTATTTAGGTAAAGCTAAATGTACCTTAAAAGAAAATTTGAACCTTTGGGTTAATTATTTATTTGTTTGTCTTTGTGCGTGTTCGAATTTTTTCAGAAAACTATAACTGGAAGCTACAGTACGCCCCTAAGTTACCTGCGCCCCCTCGCAGCTGTGGGGGTTGTAGTTATGCCACCGACTGCGGGAAAAGGATATTCTCTCGCACTCTCAGTCCCACAATATCTCAATATAGGACACTAGAATACTATGTATGACAATCAGTGCTCGAACGAAATGGGCCGACATACGCCGGTATGGCACACCTGCACTCCCCCCTAGTATTTCATACTGGCACTTTTTTTACCTGGAATTTACATACCGGCACTAATTTTAGTAGTGGGAACTGCAGAAATGAATTTTTTTATCGCTGACTTACGAGCGTGCATCCTTAAACATACAAACCTTGTGTGCCTCGTGCCCTTGAGAAATTTCTGTGTGGGAACCGTAAAGGGTAGAAGTGTGGTGTGCACATGAGCTATGTATACGTTCAATCCTTCAAAGGATGGAGAAGAAGCTACTCACAGCGCATGATCACATTTTGCCCAAGCCCCAGATCATCAGACTAAAGATATAATTTTTATTTATTATATCATTAATTTAATATATTGAGTTTGAAGAGTTTCTTCATAGAATGAAGAATCGGGAGTAATACATTAAACACAAGTTTTAGTTTTGCAGCTATGAGTATAAAAACTAATGAGGGTGGTGAGATTGCTATTAATTGAAAACTGACTATTCATTCTGATTGCGGAGATTCTAATTGCCCGACTTTCTACTTCATAAAAGTCTTCTCGGCTCGAGACCTTAAAGTTCTGGGTTCAAGTCCAGCTGAATCCCTAATGATTAACCGAGGGTTTCAGAAGTCTCGTTAATCTGTTGGTCCCGAGATAGAGACTTCTTGTTATAAACAAGTCTAACCCCAGTCCTTAGTGTAGCATAGTTAGTGCCCGCTGAATCCACAAAACACCCAACCAAAATCGATTGCATTCGTTTCTGAATATTGGTGCAATAGTATTCCACGGAGTTTTCAATTACATTTCCACACAAAGGAGTTTTTCTTCCAGGGTTTTTATTTTTACTTTTTCCGTTTTAGAAACTAACTTTCAAGCGAAGGTATTTTTTCCGGATGATTTTTAACTAAATATGAGCACACCCGCATTTCAAAATTCCCATTTCGAGCACTGATGACAATCCATTAACTTCCACAGACACAGCGTCAAGTCTTACAGGCACCTCACCACGTCAAACGCTGAAGTTAGCTTGCATTAGTTAGTCAACAAAGTTCTCATGCACGAAGGTAAGATCAAAGTTATTCCCATTCCCCGCGCTATTCCGCATGCGCAATTTTAAGACCATCCATTACTTTAATACAGGGTGTCCGTATAATGACTGTGCACTGAATGTACGAATTGCAGTAATGTAATAATGAAATTTTGAATGGAATTACAGTACAAGTGACCCGCCACGTGGAAGAGTTCTGTGTCTGGTAACTGTCTCCCCACCCCGAGGCGCGAGCAACTGTCACTCCGAGCGAAGATCATTCCCGAGAGCTTGGTCGACAGAGGCTGACGTGTTGATTGATCACTTCTCTCGGCACAAGGACAAGAGGTGTTGACGGTTTAACAGTGTTTTTTTTTTTTTTTTTTTTTTGATGGAACATGAGTTTCGCAACGATGACAAGTACACGGAAAAATTGCGAAAACAGTTCGCCGAGAAATATCGTGATGCAGACGTCCTCCACCGTAATGCGGAACGTCAGCTCATAGCGAAATTTCGGAATACTGGCAGTGTTCTAGTGCCCCTCGCTCCGGTGGACCATCCACTGCAGTAGAGACAACACAGGATATCCAGGTCTGGATGCAGAGGACTCAACACAAGTCCGTGCGGAGGTTGTCACAACAAGCTAATGGTACAAAGGAGGATGTTCTAAAAAGGAAATATAACAACAAAACAGACTCACAAAAACACACAACTTCCTTTTCCACGATACACAATTTCCTTTTCCACAATATTCTGGAAACGAAGTTTGTATTTCCACCAGGGACGGCGCCAGAAATTTTTTAACGGGTGTGGGGGGCTCTAGGAAGGGGGGCGTATTATGCTTCATATATATATAATCATTGCCAACCATTATCAATCCACTGCTGGACGAAGGTCTCCCCAAGTTTCTTCAACAACAACGGTCTGTCTTGTGCCAGTCTCCTCCATGTTACTCAAACATACTTTCGAATTTCATCCACCCATCTCCCATGTGGCATTCTTCTGGGTCTTTTCCTATACCTTGGAATCCAATCTAAACTTTCGGCTGTCCATCGATGGTCTGTCCTTCTGGCAATATGTCCAGCCCATTGCCATTTTAGGGATTTAACTCTGACCATGATGTCTTCCACTATTGTCATTTTTCGGATCCACGAGTTCCTCTTCTTATCTCTCCTGATTACACCAAGCATGCACCTCTCCATGCTGCTTTGAGTTGTCTGCAGCCTTTGTATGTCTCTTATTTAGTTAAGGTCCACGTCTCTGCACCGTACGTAAGCACTGGAAGGATGCATTGAACAAACAATTTTCTTTTAAGACGTAATGGCATATTGCTCTTGAAAATTATGCTGTTTCTTCCAAAAGCTCTCCAGGCAAGTTTTATACGCCGATTAATTTCTCCATCAATGTGACCCTCACTTGATATCTGCTGTCCAAGATAAACGTACGTGTCTGTTATCTCCAGCTTTTCTCCATCAAACGATAAATCTTCATTTCGGGTAAAAGCATTGAACATCACTTTTGTCTTCTGAAAGTTCATTTTCAATCACACTTCTTTACTCTTGTCAGCAAGTTCCTGGATCATAATCTGCAGCTCTGATGGGGTAGTTGCAAAAATGACTGTCATCAGCAAAATGAAGGTGAGTTAGATAATCTCCATTAATTTTTATCTCTTTGTTTTCCCAGTTCAGTGATTGAAAGACATTTTCCAATGTAGCATTAAAGAGCTTGGGAGATATGGTGTCACCTTGTCTCACTCCCTTTCCAATTTTTGTGTGTGCTGTATTTTCAAACAGCCTAATCTCTGCACTTGCATTTTCATAGATGTTATTAACAATATTAATGTATGCATCTTCAATACCGCAGGATTTCAAAGCCATTGTAACTGCTGATGGTTTCACCGAATCAAAGGCCTTTTCATAATCTATAAATGCCATGCACAATGGAATTTCATATTCCATCGCTCTTTCAATTAGTTCTCTCAGTATGTGGATATGATCTATAGTGCTGTGGCCACTCCTGAATCCAGCTTGTTCTCTCGGTTGAGCCATGTCCAGTGTTACCTTCAAGCGGTGTGAAAGAACCGCTTGAAGCACTGATATTATAAACCACTGATAGGAGGCTGATAGGTCTGTAGTTCCTGAGATCCTCAATGTCACCTTTTTTATGTAGCAGGATCATTGTAGCGTTGTTCCAATCCTCAGAAATCTTCCCTTTATTAAGGCATCGAGTGAAAATTTGGGCGAGTACTGTTTCAATTTCTCTACTTGCTTCTTGTATGATGTCTACAGTAATTCCATCTTCTCCTGGAGCTCTTCCCCGCTTCATGTTCTTGATTGCATGTGCAACTTCTGCTGGGAAGACTGGAAGAACTCTGGTACCTTTCATGATGTCTGCAGTATACGTATCATCCCTTTCATATAATTTGGAGTAGAAATCTTTCACTCTTGTCAAAATTTCGCCTCTACTTCTTGTTACAGAACCATCTTCTTTTCTCAGTGCCATAATCTGTTTTCTTCCCTTACTGAGATATCCCTTTGCTATCTTCAGGCTTTGGTTGTTTTCAATTGATTTCCTCACTAGTTCACAGTTGAATTTCCTTAAGTCTTCAGTGATACTTTTTCGTACTGTCTTGCATAGCTCTATATATTCCACTTTGGAAGTCACATCTTCTTTAGTTGTCCTCATCTCTCTTCTTTTTTGCATCAACATTTTGGTTTTACGTGATAATTTGTTCACATGCAACTTGTTCTTAGACCCAGCTAATGTTGTTGCTGTTTCCATAAGAGCTTTGGTTACTTTTCTGTTAATTTCAGAAATATCCACTTCTTCCGATGTTAGGCCTTCTAAAGCAGAGAATCTGTTCTTCAGTTCCAGCTTGAAGGTATTATGTTGCTTTTTAAGGTTGGTTATGTCAGTACATTTTGTTTGTCTTATGAGCTTGTCACGTTCGAGTTTAGTGTTGTGGTGCATCTTACATCTCACCAATCTATGGTCACTACCTGTGTTGAACTTGTTTAGCACACTGCAGTCTTCTACGAGGAATTTTTTTGTTACACATAATAAAATCAATTTCACTTGTCCCATTTGGATGTCTTTATGTCCATTTCTTGTGTGGCTTTTTCTTGAAAAAGGAGTTCAAGATGAAAAACCCTTCTGCCTCTGCAAACTCTACGAGCGTATTTCCACGCTGTTTTCTATTGCGGTGACCGAATTTACCTACTGAAGTTTCATTCTGCTGCAGTTGCCCTATTTTGCATTGAAATCTCCCATAATTATCTTCACGTGCTGCTTTCCTTTATTATTTAGATGACGAATTTCCTCATAAAATTCTTCAATCTCTTCTTCAGGATGACTCGTAGTGGGTGCATAAGCTTGAATAATCTGAGCCTGGTATTTTCTCGAGAGTTGGATAACGAGTCGTGCAGCTCTGTCAGAGGAACTTTCAACTTCGACAACTTTATCCTTCAGTTTCTTGTTTATTATAAATCCAACACCACTAGTTCTGACAGTATTCTGTCCCACGATAGTAGAAGAGATGGCCATTTTTCAGTTCAATGAGATCTTTTCCTTTTCTCCTTACCTCACGTAACCCGACGATGTCTCACTTGATCCTTTGTAGTTCCTTTTCCAATTCAAGAAGCCTTGAATCAGAAGATAGGGAAAGTTCATTATACGTAGCCAAGGTCAGAATCAGATGGCAGCCTAGTCCGGTCCTCCGGGGATTCTTAGCACCCTCTGCCTTCATGTCGCACTGGCCGCTGCCTTGGCCAGGTATATTCCAACTGCCGGAGACTGAGGGCCAAGATTTAAGTTGTGGAGTCATTTTGCAGGGGTCTGGCCATAACTCACCATGCTGGCCAAGCGGGTTGGTGAGTGTAGGATAGCATTTCCTCTAAGCCCGATGATATAGTTATACCGCTATTATATATATATATTATTATTTATGAAAGTCAAGAATAAAAAATACCCGCCGTTGCTTGCCCTAAACAAAGCCTTTCCTTGACTTCCGCTGCGCATCCAGCACTTTGAAGTCTGGCAACTGACGAATCTGCCCTTTTTGATTTCATTTTCTTATAAGAGGTGCACGACACTAAGTAAGTTTTGTGTGTCAAGCTGTTTTGATGTTTTTTAAAACCCGAATCCTTTTCAAGCGCTTTTTTCCAATTGTTGTAACCTAGCTGAGCGAAGGTGACCATGTTTTTCGTCGTCCGATGAAAATATTCTACACTGAAAACAAAAGGCGGAATCTCTCTTTATACTATATGCAAGCCATGGAAAAATGTTATACTAATATGTTTGGAAGCTTCTTTGTTCTTTACCGTATTTTTTTGTGGGAACTGATTTAATATAGGCTGTTTGGGTTGATCCGAAAGTGAAGTTGTATATCAAGCACTCCGAGTTGGACATTTTTTGTCTTGCGACTAGGTGGTCCTTCCAGTGTTTTATTTTCACAAGCATTGCGTTCATAAAAATTTTCCATTGAATCACCACAAGCACTTAAAGAATCCTCGTTGATTCCCAATGATTCGCCACACTCTGTTTATGAAGTTGAAGCCGTCTGATAATCATTATCCGCTTTGTAGGCACTATCGCATAATTTACTTTTCTTCTGATTAACACTTGTTCGAAAAAATCATGGATTGGTCGTTTTGCGGACATGTTATTTCAAACTTTGGTTTGGGAAGAAATACCCCACTTTCACGTAACACGCACAATACGTGCACAAAAATAAATCAAGCGGGGAAAAATTTAGATTTTCCACCAGAACGAGAAAGAAAACGAGTGTAACTAACTAGCCAAGAGAAATTTCGCGCACTTTTTTGGAGGTGACTGACGCCGATCACTGTCTGCTGTTTCGGACGATCGTGATGACGCCCACTACTTGTCATAGACTGCGAGGGCGCCAGGGCGGTAATGGGATTGGCAGAGTGATGCTCATTCAACTTTTCAACCCACTGGCATGAGCCGCGGCATCGGATTGACGATGTTCTTTGAACTTCCGGTCGGTGTTCGACATCTGGGTGCCAAAGCGGAAGCCCAACATGCAAGTAAGGCTTCCCGTCTGAGTCATGGATCGTGGTTGGAGGAACATAATTACATAATGCTACCGTTCTCCTATTACATCAGCTGAAAGAAACAGACCACGAGAACCGTGTTCAGTAGGTGGTTCCAAGAGTTTCTGTCGGAAGAAGGTGAGGACTTTCTGGACGTGACTTTCTTTACAGATAACGCATGGTTCCACCTGTTCGGGTACATCAACAGCCAAAACACTCATCTGTGGGGTACTGGAAATACCCACGAATGTAAGGAAGTGCCTCTCCACAGCCAGAAGGTCTGTGTCTGGTGGGCCATGACTCGCACGCGCATTATTGGGCCCATTTTCTTCAGTTAAACCATTAACATATAGGACGGTACCGTGACCATATTATCCAACCATTCATTTTCGAACTCGTGGAACGGGAAATCAACGAAGGATGATACCAGCAAGACAGTGCAACTGTTCACACTGCTGGCACATCAATACAGCTTCTTGAGGAATTCTTCGGAAATCGTATCTCTCGTGGGACTGTGGCCTGCCCGATCACCGGATCTGACACCGCCTGATTTTTTCTATGGGGAGCTCTGAAATGGAAGGTAATCTGGATACACTTCTAGAGCAACAAGCTGCAAGAACCACCCACATCCAACAAATCACACCACGTACCCTGAGGAAAGTCTTCACCAATATGCAGAAGCGTGTGCAGTCATATCTGGACGTCGGTAGGGCCCCGTTTCCAACACCTTCTGTAGGAACCAGTTCGACATGGTGTTTACTTTCAGCGCACAGTTATTTTTCGGACACTTTGTAGCTTTTAACACTCACTAGTCTTACCAGAGGAATCCAGCGAAGAACTAATATCAGTCTCTTTTGTACAACCATTTCACGACAGATGCGGAGGAACAAGATAAGACGTACGCACTAAATCGCTGCAGCTGCTCTTCTTAGTAGTAGATATTTCTGCATAGCCCTGACGCCTTTTTTTTTTTTTTTTTTTTTTTTGATAAACGATATTTGTTTTCGAAGTGCTGCTATTATTTCTCTACGAAGTTTGCCGACGTGTTTATTTACGTTTGAGATCGTGGCTATGCAGGTGCCATTACGCAATATAAATCAGACCTGAGTTCGGGCTCAATTTTAAGAACCCGAACCATAATTTAATACTGAAAGACAGAGCTCGGGCCCGAAAACTGCGACTAACCTGTTGAAGCATTAAAAAAAAAAAATCTCTATTTCCAGAGTTCCACTTTCATCCCCTTGCAATTAGCCGATGTCTTCTCAACTGGGGAGCGGGCAGGAATTTCTATCTGTTTCTATAGAATATCCGCAAGATTTTCTTCAACTTCCGTTTTCCTGCTGAAATGCTTCGGGTTGCTTGCCGTATCCGGAAAGATCGGGCGGCGCTGCAGTATACGTACTTTGCTTAATAGAATTAGCAGGGAGCTCCCGCGTGGAAACAGGGGGCAACATTTCGTCGCGTGTTATTTACCATCTATTGCAATAGTATCTATAGTTCTTTACAGCTTTTCCGCCTCCGCAGAAATGTATTAATGCATGGACTACGGCATATGCTACCCAAGCTCGGAATAAATAGCTCTCCACAGTTCCCACTCCCACCTAGACCTAGTGGCCGATGAATTCTTTTTACCAACTAGAAAGTGTAGAAAAAAACTTATACAAAATCACTTTTTTTTTTAAAAAAGAAAATTCTCTTTCTCTCCGAGCCCGAACCACATTAAATATTAAGCAGTCCGAACCCTGTTTGGGCTCGGCCCGTCTCAGCAGTGATATAAATGCTTCGAAAATAATTCTCTCGCGGCAGTTGGGTGACACTGCTGAGGATATAGCCAGCAAGCATCGGTCTAAAATGTTAGTGAAATACTTATTTGAAAACTAAGTAAATATATTTTAATCAAACATAAATTAATTACAAATGAACGAACATTTATCAATTAGCTACACTGCGTAGTCAAGAAGCATCCAAACCAACGAAGAACGTTCACGCTATTGGCAAAGGCTATTCGCTTTTACAAAAGTGCGTCATTACTCTCACCTAAGCCTAAGCAAGTGTAGAAAGTTAGTTCAACTGCGTATTCCAGATCGTCCAAACACAAACGAAGAACGATATTTGACTTTACGAAAGACCTATTATTCTACTCGCGGGTGCGTTGTTTTGCATTTCCTTGTGGAACTATTTATATCGCATAGGCGTAGATCGAGTGATCAAAAATTTCAGGGGGCGAGGGCACACAAATAAGTGTAAACTGATGTTTTTCTTCGGGAGAGGAGGGTACAGGTAAGTGTAAGCTGACGTTTTTCCTTCGAGTGGGGTGCATTCTCGGAAATAATTTTGAAGAAATTGCTCCTGTTCAGTTGCCATTATTGCCATAACTTAGGTCTTTTTACATGCCTAATAAATACATCCAAAAGTACAAGGTGTGCCAGGCTTGATTTGATTCCCCTAATGAGGATGAAAAAAAACAAAAAAAAAAACATGCCTTTCAAAGTATCTCATTCAGTCAGGGTGATAAGAAGTCAGGCTTTTGGAGGGCATGTCCTGTCCTCCAGATATTAAAAGAAATATGCCTTTTTCAATAAGGAATAATTCAAATACATTTTGATCAAATTCTTCTATTGTAATCATGTCCTATCAAGCCACCCCTAAAATGTATTCATTTCCGGGTTCTCGCTCGCGCCTTCCCTCCACCCCCGATCAGTTTTTTTTTTTTTTTTTTATATAAGTTCAAGCTTCTTAATCAGTGTGGGTTATACTGTTAGTTAAATACAATTTGAAAGACATGTCATGCTCTGAATTTCACAAATACGTATTTGTTAAAGAAACCTGATCTACTGAAGAAAATCTCTTCCAGTGAAAAGTAAAAAATGTTCAGTTGTCTAAAATCTTTCTTTTTTAAATTTTACACGTATGAACTTTCAAACTGTAAAATTTAAATACAGAGTATGTGCATTCATATTTATTTTTGTACAAATTTATTGTGTTCTTTTTCACGAAATGTCCTTTTTTAATGAAAATGTTCTCCCATTCCAAAAAGGAGTCTGGTCACCATACATACAGTCATCCTTATTTGTGCCCTCCCCCAAAAAATTTTGAGCACGCTACGCCTATGCAATTCTTTACAATTTTTAGGGGAGGGGGGCTCGTGCCCGAACGCTACGCCTATGGCATACGAAGTCACGATAGCAAACGTAAACCAAGAAATACATGTACCCACAGGAAAACACCTCAAATTCCCTCATGAAAGAAATCTGTTAACTCCTGGATCAAATAGAATTTATGAAACATGCATTGTAAAACTATTTCAGTCGTGAACAAATTTAGCAGCAATTTAAGGGTAAAAGAATTTTATAAATCCACTCAGATGATTAAATGTAGTGTACCACAAACCAAGTTCAAAACGGGATGTTGTACCAGATAATTATATTTATTTGGTCACTGATTGTCTACTGCGCAACTTAGTCGTACCACCACCCTGAACTGACGCAATGTTTTAAGTCTACCCATTTTTTCATCTCGTGTACTACCATTTTGATCCACGAACCAGCAAACCGTTGTTTCTTTTAAGATAAAATCTGGGTGAGATACGGATTTCTGAGTATCTCTACTGGAGAATCGCTTTCCGCTCTATGTCTGTACGAGGATAAGGGTGTGGGGTTGATGGACCATCAAAATTGTTCCTAGTGCCTCCTTCGCGATTACAAACAAGTTAGTAAAAACATGCAATGCATTGATTATGATACGCTTTCCAACATACCAGAAATTATTACTCAAGTTATGAGGATAATGGCTGTGGAATAAATCTCGCTCCCGTGTCCTGACCTTTGACCCCATTTCGATGATATTCAACAGAACCGGTTCAGTACACCTCAAGAATAACATGTGCAATGACCTTTGACCCCATTTCGTTGATATTCAACAGAACCGGTTCACTATACCTCCGGAACAACATGATAACGTTTTGTCGCAATCGAAACACTTTTTGGTAAGTTATGATGCACAAGGGCAATGGAATGAATCCCACTCCAGTGTCCTGACCTTTGACCCCATTTCCAATAGGGTTCGTCCCCAGTGGCTCCCTACCACATACTAAAATTTCATCGAAATCAAACCATTTTTACGCAAGTTATGACGCATAAGGAAGGGCAATGGAACAAATCCCGCTCTTATGTCCTGCCTGACCTTTGACCCCATTTCGCCCATTTTCAATAGGGTTTGTGCCCAGGTGGTTCCCTACCACATACTACAATTTCATCGAAATCGAACCATTTTTACGTGAGTTATCGTGCCGACAGACGGACGGACGGAAAAAGCTGGAGCATATACGCTTCTTCAACCTACGGTTGGAAAGCGTAAAAAGAGGGTAAGGCCTACGAATGTCCCTTTGGCTCCAAGTGCAATGACCTACGCTTAACCGTAGTTAGCTTAATTTATTTCTAACAGCGTGCTTGAGAGATACATTTTTCACTAAAGTAGAGGTAATTTCATTTTGCCATTTTAGAACAAACGCCAATTTTTTTTTCAGACAATAACGTTTTACAGAGATAAAAGTAAAGCTCAAATGAAGTTAACGATTCTTATTCGTAAGTACCAAAATAATTATTCCTTCTTTCCAAACAATCCAGACAAGGAGAATTCGAGAAACAGTGGGCCATTTCTCGGGTGGTCCACCCAGGTTCTGCCTTTCAACAAGTGATCGGCGGACCATTTTTTTTTTTTTTTGATTGGAGGTTTAACTACCACCGTGAGAAACTCAATGGGCTATAAGCAGTCACCCGTCCCTAATTTAGAGTCACTGGTTCCAGGGAAGGGAGAGCTCAGTGCCGTATGACAAAAACATCCATGCCTCCCGGGATTCGAACCCTGACCCCCCCTTTCTGACGAATGCTCAGAAGCCATCGCCTTAGACCAGTGCGCCACAAGTTAGGCTTTGCTGGACGTACTATGGCGGCAACTTTTGCATAACACTGAATGCACATGCTTTCAGTATTTTCAGTGCAGATTTCAGCAACTTCCAATTAACCAAAGAGCTACTAGGTAAAGTGATAAGAGTCTGTTTCGTATCCATGTTTGGTTTAGCTAGTTATAGTCGTGTGTTGGCACCTTTGCCTTAATAATGAAAGCACATCCACATGTTTTCAATATTTTCATTGTGTATTCCTTCATTTTCCGAATTACCGAAACGCTTTGTGTGGTTCACAGCAGCCCACCTCGCATATGCGTCAACATTGGTGCCAACTGGACTCCGATTACCTGTACCTCGCAGAAGAGTAACGTTTAGTTATATGCTATTTAAGACGCCTGTACAAAAGCAGAGGTCCCTCACCCCACTATGTGCACTATCGTACTTGTACGGTGGCGCCATCTATTGTACTCTAATCTCACTACAAACTGTTCTGTCAAAGTCGCTATATTTGCTCTCATTCCTTCCGTTTCTGTGTCCTGCCCAAAAGGCGATCTCGCTGTAGGTGGCTGGGACCTAAACTCTACTCACTGTGGACGGAAGTCTTACAAGAAAATGACAAATACAGATTGGGCAGAAAAACTTGATTTTATCATGAATGTGCTTTAACATGGAGAAAAAAAAACATTGACTATAATCGTTAAAAAAATTTATTGATGCAAAAGAGTTGAATAAAAAAAGCCCAGTTTATGTGGAAATGTTCCAGTCGATAGATATGATAACATACATATTGAGTAATGTTCTTAAATCATTGCAGGTGTGTACCTGATATTATGCACAAGTCAAGAAAGCTTACCTGTAATTGTTTTTTCATAATGCTAACGGGAAGAGTGTTTCCAGTAGGTCAGAATAATTTGCAATTGGGTGAGTGTGATCTGATCAAGCCTTTAAAAAACATTGTTTTCGTCAACTCAACAAGTAATAAACTCTACCGGATACGTTAAATAACTTTTGGAATAATCGCCTGGCTGTTGAATATTGGTAAAAGAAGTACCGTACGAGTTTCAGTGCTTGTGAGCCATCTGGAAATTTTAGTAAAAGCTAATACTTTTCGAAAAGGATTTATACACTCTCTCCCAACATTCCTGCCCCCCCTACCCCCATTAAAACCCCTCAACACCTCTACATTTGAAGGCAAGTAACACACACACACTTTATTTTTAAGTATTTGTTCTCTTCCTAATCATATAGCAGAGTTATAGCATTTACACGAATTCCTCAGCTTTACCCTAAAGTCTCTTCAAGCACATGCAATAATTTTTATTTTGAAATTTATGTAGATAGCGGTTTAATGTTCCTTAGTTTTTTCTGTTTAAAGCATATGCTAGTTAGTCATTGCAGCCACAAAACATATGTACATATCCGATTTTGGTCCACTACAAATTTTGCAGATATACTTCTGAATCATTTGAGCATGCAGAAGATTCTTAAAAATATGGATATCTACGTTTCAACAACCCATGTTTACACTTAATTGCTTTTTCCTTGTTTGAGGAAGCATTTAGACATGAGAGATGAAAAAAAAAATGCCCAAGGGCAAGTGTAGTTACGAAAAAAGGCTTCTGGAGTTTTAACCATTCTTTAAAAAATGGAAAACTGTTCATTTTTCATACTTAAAAGTTTTTGCATTTTCAGTCCTAGGTTTAAAAGCCATTTCACTATAAAAATTTTCTTTTATTCAAACATGCCCTGCAAATTTTTAAGCCTCCCCCAAACATTTTCAGCACTCCCATTTTAAAATTCTTACATGAACCACTGCTTTTGAGAGTCATAAAGAACCCTGCTTAAACATGGGTTTCTTCATCTGAATGAGGAATAAACGTTACTGGGTATATTAAACTTTCGAAATAATAGAATGACTGCTATACTTATATTGGTGACAATTTGCTGTAAATGTTTCAATGCATGTGAGCGTCCTGGGAGTTTCAGTGCAAGCTAATAGTTTGGAAGTTATTTTTCAATTTTTTCAATAAAATTCATTAAAACTCAATAAATCTTAAATCAATTATTAACATGCAGTTATGAAATTTCTGGAACTGAAAGATCATGTAATGTTCAGTGTGGGACTTCAAATAATTTTGTGCTGAGAAAGCCCGGAAGCCTGGGACGTCGCTAGACTTCGAAATCAGGATGGGCGACGGTTGGGCGGGCAATTTTTTTTTTTTTTGGTGGAGCAACCTTGATGGGATTTTATTTTGGGTGCAGCAACCTTGATAGGATTTTTTTTTTTTTTTTTTTTGTGTGTGTGTGGTGGAGCAACCTTGATAGCATTTTTTTTTTTTTTTTTATGGTGGAGCAACCTTGATAGGATTTTTTTTTTTTATGGTGGAGCAACCTTGATAGGATTTTTTTTTTTTTTTTATGGTGGAGCAACCTTGATAGGATTTTTTTTTTTTTTTTTTTATGGTGGAGCAACCTTGATAGGATTTTTTTTTTTTTTTTTTTATGGTGGAGCTACCTTGATGGGGATTTTTTTTTTTTTTTTTTTTTTTTTTTTTTTTATGGTGGAGCAACCTTGATAGGATTTTTTTTTTTTATATTGGAGCAACCTGGGTAGGATTTTTTTTTTTTTTTTTATGGTGGAGCAGGCCTGATGGGATTTTTTTTTTCTTTTTACGAAACACTGAAAGAGCTAATTTTTAATGCTTTTCACTACGGGCACCAATGGAATTCGTGCAACCCTTCTCCATCTTGACATACATACACACACACACACGGGCCTGTCTTACTCCACTGCTGTAAGACACAAGTGTTGCTAGAATGTGGCCTTCAACTATTTTCTTGCTCTGAAAGCATTGTCTTGCTTTCAAAAATTTGAATTTCTGCTTACAAAAAATAGTAATGTACTTGAACAATATAAAGGAAAACGTCGTTTTTGTTTGTCTAAATCAAGTTTTAAGTCGTGCCAGGCAGACACAATACCTCGTGGTATTGTGTCAAAAGACGTTGGCTCACTGTTGGGCCTACGTTAAATCGCAAGTTTGTGCTACCTGTTGAGGTATTGTGCCTGCGTGGCACTACTTAAAATATGATTCAAACAAATAGGACGTTTTCCTTTAAATTGTTCAAGTACAGTATTTTTGTAAGCAAAAATGCCAAAATTTTGAAAAGCAATTTAAGACAATACTGAGCTAACGTCTTTTAAAAATAGAAGACTGTGGCTTACTGTTGGGCCTACGTTAAATTGCGAGGCTGTGCAACCTGGGGATCGCCTCCTCCTTAACATAACCTTCCTTCAAGCCACCGACTTTGTCTTGCACTCCTCTCCTACAAAGCAGTAGTCAACGACTTTCTGCACTCTTACTGCCTCAGGGCAGTCTTAGCGCTAGTGTAGCTGTAGACTCCAGTTTCCGTGTTGAAATCCCCTACTTTGTAAAGAAGACGAACAGCAGAGCAATTAGTAAAAACCTCATTAGTTAGTTCCTATCCACCCTAATCATTAGCCCCCTGGTCATACAAACATGAAAGAGGCTTAAACTAAGGAATTGGAAGAGTGGAGGACAATTGAATTTTCATGGCTTTACGGATGCTATCTTGATAACCTTTCTCCGGATTAGTAAACAACGTACTTCCTATAGGAAACCACGTAGGGCTATGAAATAAAACACAAATTCAGATTATATTTTCAAGTTAAATATACAAAAATGGCCCATTTTGAACTGGCAGTGTGGGCTCAAGCCTACTGTCGCATCCCCTTGACGACGTCCCTGCCGGAGGTTTCTGTGAATTAAAAAAGGAGGGGAGAGGGAAGAAAGGTATATATAACCTACCCTTTTTTTTCGGGGGGGGCTTCTGTACGAGAGTTAAAACTCTTACTACCCCCAACCTCTTTTTCTTTAAAGAAATTCAGATATTTAGCCCATTCACTGATTCACCACAAACATTTGTATTTTACCTAGACAAAATGAAGTCTAGTCGAAGCAACTCAAAATCGTACATTTGAGTTTACTTGCTTTTATAATTTAACCGGAAATTTTTCTTACCTCATTTTACCAAACAAACAACAACAACAACAAAATACAATATACGTTGACAGCTTGACCCTGCGTGAAAGAAGCAGTCGGGAAACGTTTATGTGAAATTACCTAAAATTACTGTTGGATGTAGGGGATTTCACTCACTGGAGTCAGGCAGTTCCAGAAGTCATTACAGTTGGCGAAACATTATATATGTATGCAAAAAGAAAAAAAAAAAAAGTTGATTGCCAAATGTTACGTAACGTACCTTAAATGCTGTTGCTGATGGCATGGTGTAGCAGGCCTAAGCGACCGCAGACTTCATTCAACAACTGACACTACTGACTTCCTCTGGGGAGGCATACCGAATAAGCCGTCAGGCAGTTTGGAATGACCTGTCTGTGACGTCACCAGTGTCAAAGGGCATCGCCGGAATTTTTCCTTGGTGACTAATCCCTTTCTAACCGAAGTCCCACCCAGTACTGAGAAAGACAGCATGTTCTGGGTTTTGAGGAAAAGTGTTTCTATTTTCCACGAACTTGGTCTGTTCTGTTCAAGAGTTTATCAGAATAGGAAATAACTGCCCTCCCTTTCCCCCACAAATACTTTTCTTCAGATAAGCAGTTATCTTAAGCTACTTAAAAATCTTACAGAAGAATGAATGCATGTAGCGTCAGCTACTAGTTTCAAATTTTCGGTACGTAGAGGAAATCATTGCCGAACTTTACGCTAAATATTATCTCTATTTCTTACAGCGGTAGTTTATCTAAACTATAGTTAAATGTATTCATAACAGAAAAAAAAAAAGCAATACATTCAGCAGAATGCATATAAACAGAATAAAGCTGCAGGTTATTTCTTCAAATTTGACGAAAGCTTTTTAAGCACAAAAAATCCCGATAATACAGCTCTACTTCTATAAAAATATTTAGCACGTCTTTTGGAAAAGCAGGCAACACGATGTCCTTCCATCCGTCCGTCTGTCTGTCTGTGGGCACCATATCTCGGCACCTATAACTACAAATCGAAAAATCCTTTTTGCGTTGGAAACCTTGAAAAATAAGAACGTTGGAAACCTTGAAAAAATATAACTACAAATCGAAAAATCCTTTTTGCGTTGGAAACCTTGAAAAATAAGAAACCAAAATGTTCGGGATTATTATTATTATTTGGCATACTCTTGCCACTACAGCGCTTAAATGATATGGATGTTAAAATAAGTTTTATTCTTTTTTTTGTTTTTGTTTTTTGTTTCGGAATTTAACGACCACTACGAAAGGGCTATATGCAATTGCCGGTCCCTAATTTAGGGACACTATTTCCAGGGAAGGGAAAGAAGACCTACCCAGCAAAAACACAAGTGCTGGGAAACTGAAACTGCTGGCCAGCAGCTGGCAGTGATGGGTCACTGCTGGCTGAAATCTGCCGCTCACGGCCCGGTAGTGGTCCGTTGGTGGCAACGCTATCAGTTTGGCGAGCCATTGATGGCCCTGCAGCATCGCCGTGAATTGTGGGCCTCCAAGCAAGTGCCACTAGTGGCCCGTTGCTGGCAACTAATGCAACCCCAACAGCAGGTGGAAGCAGCGGGACTGCGCAGCAACACTTGCTGTGTCTCTCATGGTACCAGTTAGTTGAAGTGTTATTTTAGTGGATGTTAAGAAAAAAATCCATATGTAGAGAGGCGAATTAATTCCCTAATGAAATTCTACGTCGACGAAGATATCAGATTAAGCCGGAAAATACTAGATTACAGCCATGAAATACACCCACTCCATTCCCATGAATAACAATTCATGGAATGGAGTGGATGAATAACAAGAAAAATTTGAAACCGCTTGTAACGAATGTCCTGGAAAACCATTAAAACAACGTTTGTCGGAAAAAAAAAAAAAAAAAAAAGAATTATACGTGTACAAAATTTATTAATTATTTGAAAAAAAAAAAAAAAAAGCAACACTATGTGGTGTACTCATCCATGGGTTGAATACACAAGACTGGGAGGAATTCACTTCTAAAAATAACGAGAAGTAAAGTAAAATATCTTTTACTCTTTAAAACAAATGTAGCTTCGGACAACGGAAAGGAAAGACACAACATTAAAAATGTAACAGAATGTGACATGAACCCGGGTAAATATATATTTATTCAACAATCTCTCTTCAAGACGACAAGGACAGTACAAAACTTTGGATAGCGACTCTAAGTATGTACACTCCTTGAAAATGAGTGAAGTTCCCTTAAGGTTAAAAAAAACAAAAAACTATCGTTCCTTTGAAAAAATAAATTTATGAATTATATGAAACTGACTTTTATGAAAAATACCTCGCAATATTGTAAAATGAAAGAGTGAAGCATTCGGTTACACATTATGTACGAAAGAGACAGTTCAAGCGTTCGGTCAAGAGTGGCAAATTAGTCCGGTCGGTAGCTACCACGCGAACGGCCCTGGTTCAAATCCACTCAGATGCAAGGGGGCGATCTTCCGGTCTGTTGAGAAAATTTCTCCAGCGCACTGCGATAATTCACAAGTTTCGTAAAGGTAGATAAAAAAAGTTGTAGCTTTGGGAAACTGCGGTTGTCCTTTATTTTTTATTTTTTTTTTTTTATTATTATGGCTACTACTGGCAAATTGGCGGACAAGATTCGGCAAGCCACCAGTTACGTCACGTGGTTGCTGGCTGCCACTACCGGCTAACTAGCGGACCACATTAGGTTAGCCATCATTTGTGGCACGTGCTTGCAGGGCCACTTGTGGCAGCTATTGCCTGTGATGGACAACTGATGGCCCTGTTGTGGCATATGACAACTGATGGGGTGCCAACTGTTGGCCAGCTGTTGGCCTGAACTGCTGGCCTTTCTGTTGGCCGCCCGGACATTTTATTGACGGTTCGGTAGCGGCAACATAGTGCTGGGCCAGCAAGACTGTTTTTCCTGAGTAGTGCCGCCACCATTCATAATCTGGAACTCGAACCCGGGGCCATCGGACAAACCGTCAGATGCCGCCCCGGTGGCGCAGTGGTCTAAGCGATGGTCTCTGATCATTCGTCCGAAAGGGGTACGGGTTCAAATCCCGGTGAGGCATGGATGTTCTGTTTGTCTTACGGCACTGGCTCTCTCCCTTCCCTATAACCAGTGACCCTAAATTAGGGACGGGCGACTGCTTATAGCCCATTGAGTTGCTCATGATGATCGTTAAACCTCCAATAAAAAACAAAAACAAATAAAAACAACGTCAGAAGCCAGTGCTCAGACCACTGCGCAATTGGAGACGAATATTTTATCCTGCATCATTGCTCCTGAAACTGAAACAGAAAAATCTATCATATGTTTTTTTATCAAAACATTTTGAGTGTACTTTTCTACTTTATAAAATGCAGCTTCGTCAGTAGAGAGTATTATATTTCATTTTGGTCATTATACGTGCTTTAGCCGATTTGAAAAATTATTTTTGTATCTCATAGCATCCGATGTTAGAAATATTTTGCATACGTTTTTTACTTTGTTCTTCAAAATGAGTAAGTTTTTCCACCAGGGTGCATAACTGCATATTACTATTTGAAACGAAGTCACCGCTCTTCGGCAGCGGCAACATAGTGCTGGGCCAGCAAGACTGTTTTTCCTGAGTAGTGCCGCCACCATTCATAATCTGGAACTCGAACCCGGGGCCATCGGACAAACCGTCAGATGCCGCCCCGGTGGCGCAGTGGTCTAAGCGATGGTCTCTGATCATTCGTCCGAAAGGGGTACGGGTTCAAATCCCGGTGAGGCATGGATGTTCTGTTTGTCTTACGGCACTGGCTCTCTCCCTTCCCTGGAACCAGTGACCCTAAATTAGGGACGGGCGACTGCTTATAGCCCATTTTTTTTTTGATTGGAGGTTTAACGACCACCGTGAGCAACTCAATGGGCTATAAGCAGTCGCCCGTCCCTAATTTAGGGTCACTGGTTCCAGGGAAGGGAGAGAGCCAGTGCCGTAAGACAAACACAACATCCATGGCTGACCGGGATTCGAACCCGGACCCCTTACGGACGAATGATCAGAGGCCAACGCCTTAGACCACTGCGCCACCGGGCGGCTATAGCCCATTGAGTTGCTCATGATGATCGTTAAACCTCCAATAAAAAAACAAAACAAAAAAAAACAACGTCAGAAGCCAGTGCTCAGACCACTGCGCAATTGGAGACGAATATTTTATCCTGCATCATTGCTCCTGAAACTGAAACAGAAAAATCTATCATATGTTTTTTTTTTATCAAAACATTTTGAGTGTACTTTTCTACTTTATAAAATGCAGTTTCGTCAGTAGAGAGTATTATATTTCATTTTTGTCATTATACGTGCTTTAGCCGATTTGAAAAATTATTTTTGTATCTCATAGCATCCGATGTTAGAAATATTTTGCATACGTTTTTTACTTTGTTCTTCAAAATGAGTAAGTTTTTCCACCAGGGTGCATAACTGCATATTACTATTTGAAACGAAGTCACCGCTCCTAAAAACACAATTAAAAAAAAAAAAAAAAATTTGGTCCCATAACACTCACCACGAAAGGCACGTACTTTCTGTTTACCATTAGGGTGTTTAAACAATTTGCTGCCATCATCGGATCCCGAGTGGTCTGAGACGCTGGCATCTGGTCATTTGTCTGAGATGGGCCCGGGGTAGAGTTCCGGATGACGCATGGATTATATCAGTCCCAGTCAGATGGCGCTTGTTCTGCCCCCTATCCAGAGGCGTAGCCAAGGGAAAGGGTATCCTCGGGTCAGCACCCCCACCCGTGAGTGTAGATTAAGTACGAATTTAAAGTGATACTGTATATATATGTATATATGGTATGAGGAAAGAATGCCCACGGAAAAAACGCCCACTTTTCGAAAATAGGAAAAAACGCCCACGGAAATATCGCCCACGGAAAAAATGCTCACGGGAAAAATATGTGGTCGACTGATAAGTTTTTATGTCTGTTATAAACGGTGTTCGGACAACTGGTCACAGACTGCTGGCCAAAACACCGTTAGGGGTCATATAAAAATTGCGGTTTCTTGGCCACTTCACCTACATAACGAAAATGTGTGTAGGAGAATTGGCAACCGGAGAACTGGCCACAAAAGTTCAAGGGTGTGTGTGTGGGGGGGGGGGTAGAATTACAGCATAATTCATGCTATGTTCGGAAAAGGACCCTAAGGTGGGATTTTTTAATAACGCCGCACTTTTAATTAGGTACTAAATATTTACATAACATGTCAAATTTGCAATATTTTTCTTTTACTTAATTAATTCACAGGCGAAGAAAAAAGTGTTGAAAAGGCTTAGGCATCGTAAGGCATTCATAAGCGAAGAAAAAAGTGTTGAAAAGGCTTAGGCCTACGGCCTATTAATTAATGTATGGATTGAATGTATGGTGCATAAGTAGAAGCGCAAAATTATTGACAATCACTACAGACATTTGACGTGGAATAGGAATAGCTGTGGTGCAGTGGAAGCATATCCGGCGCGTAACTGGAAGACCCTGAGTTCGATTCCTGGTGGCGGCCACTGAGAATTTTTCCGTGACTCACTAATAAACGTGGAAAGAGCGATGACTTCTGTTTTATTATTGACAATACTTGTTATGTAAATTTGGCGAATATGGGAATGACGGACTGAAAACTTTTGGAAGGGCCTAAACGTTAGTCCTAATATTATTTTCTGCCTGAGTAATACCGCAATATTAATAATTTGATGTGTTACGTAAACTTTTTTTTTTTTTTTTTTGATTGGAGGTTCAACGACCACCGTGAGCAACTCAATGGGCTATAAGCAGTCGCCCGTCCCTAATTTAGGGTCACTGGTTCCAGGGAAGGGAGAGAGCCAGTGCCGTAAGACAAACACAACATCCATGCCTCACGGGATTCGAACCCGGACCCCGTTCGGACGAATGATCAGAGGCCATCGCTTAGAACACTGCGCCACCGGGGCGGCTACGTAAACGTTATGAATATAGCATCGTTAGAATAAAAACTGTTAAATAGGCCAAGGCCTAGGACTTAGGACTTAAGGGCCGCGGGTGGCCTAGTGGGCAATGCTCGTGACTGCCACGGAAAGGACCTCGGATTCGATCCCAGGCAGGTACGAACGCTCGATCCACTAAATATCCGCCGTGCGTTGGATGGGCACGTTAAGCCGTCGGGCCCCGAGTACTGTCCCCCCCCGGTAATAAATATGGGCGTCTTCCTCCCTCTTTCTACTTCGCTTCCGTGTCACTTTCCTATTGGGCCCTCTAGCCCAAATCTGTTGGCTTCCTATTTCTAAGGGTTGTTTAAGACCTGGGGTCAGGCACTAAATTCCTAAAATCCTCTACATATGATCATGATCATGATCATTTTTTTGTTTGCGACTTATGACTTAATATTTACTGCCTAAGTAAAAGCGCAACGCTATTGACTTGATTTGATAAGCAAACATTATGAATATGAAGTCGGTGGATTAAAAGCTGTTAAAAAGGCGAAGCATGTGAATTAAAAAAGAAAAATATTACAAACATTTATGTAAATATTTAGTGTCTAAAAAAGCAGCGAACAAGCAGATACTAATCGAGCTAAATACTTTGCAGTGAGGGAAATGTATATTATACCAGTGAGAATGTGTGTTAGTGCTTATTTTTTCTTAAAATTCTGGAAGAAAAGAAGTGAGCCCGTAACGATGTAACTTGATACCGCCACAAGTTTACACTGACCGCTGGCCAACCAATAAATTTAGATGAAATGGGGTGGGGTCGCGTCGCTGGCAGGCCGTTCCCTTCTCCCAGCTGCGAAGCACAACTTTGACGAAAGGCAGATGTCTCCCCCGTCACGCTACCGCTGTACGTAGCCACGGAGCAGCACAGAACGAAATTTTTATACGGCCCCTTAAAATTTTTGTGGCCAGTTCTACGCTTAGTCTTAGCTCCGAAAATCATGGAAATGTCTAAATTTCTTACTGAAAACGAAATATTAAAAAAAACAAAATTATGAACAATAGTTGCTGAAGTGGGGAATATAACCACACGAAATTTGTTTATGCAGAACAATTTTATGGCACTGAAATTGCAATGTGTCCAGTTTTCCGGAGGCCAGTTCTCCGTACCCGCTACATGACAACGCAAAATGGCACCACATTTTTAATTTTTTGGTCCCTACAAAATACATACACAACTTCTGCTGTGAGAATCGCAGTTCATTTTGGGTGTTTAAGTCGTAAGGAGTTGTTGATCCAAAGTGCATGTTGTTCGCAAATATAACAAACAGATGTCAGAACTACAGAGATATTGATTTATAGCAGTTGGCTTGAAGACAACGCTGAATCATTAGTATGTTTTTAAATAAATGTTGCATAAGACTACCACTGCTTTCAGGCCAACACCATACAACCTCTACAGTCCATCAGTGCAATCCGAACTTTCCTCTCGTATTTGTAAGGTTTGCAGAAAATATTTTACACATCAATTTATTAATATTGCGGTATTACTCAGGCAGAAAATAATATTAGGACTAACGTTTAGGCCCTTCTAAAAGTTTTCATTCCGTCATTCCCATATTCGCGTTATGTAGGTGAGATGGACAAGAAACCGCAATTTTTATATGACCCCTAACGGTTTTTTGGCCAGCAGTCTGTGACCAGTTGTCCGAACACCGTTTATAACAGACATAAAAACTTATCAGTCGACCACATATTTTTCCCGTGAGCATTTTTTCCGTGGGCATTCTTTCATACAATCGTATATATGTATATATGATGCTTTCACCAATGAGGGTCGTGGTCAGCGTTCGTGACTGCTGTGGAGATAACCTCAGGTTCGATCCTGGGCAGGTACGAACGTTCGAACCACTAAATACCAGCCGTGCGTCGGATGGGTACGTTAAGCCGTCAGACCCCGGGTACTGGCCCCCGGTAATAAATAAGGGCGTCTTCCTCCCCTTTCTACCTCGCTTCCATGTCACTTTGCTATCGGGGACTGTAGCCCAAATCTGCTAGCTTCCTATTTCTAAGGGTTGTTTAAGACCTGGGGTCAGACACTCCCTTCCTAAAATCCTCTACATAGGATCTGATGGTCTTTCACCAATGAACTAAATCCATGGAACCTCCCCCTTAGAAAATTTCTGGCTACGCCACTGCCCCCATCCACTAAAAACAGTGGCTCCAACTTAGAGACAAGCGAATGCTTATAATCCCACAAAGTTTCACATGATGGTCCTAAAATCGCTTATACTTCTAAAAGTCCAATTCAATAATACTTTTTATGTTGGGTATCATTCAGTATTAGGAACATTCTGCATGTATTTTCAATTTTTTTCATAACGCACAATTATGTCGGCTCAAGTGTGAACTCCTATCAGGACATCTTCGCTTCTAAAAGTCCGACAGAAAAAATCCTTTTCGCACTGAATGCCATGCACTATAATAAATAGTGCGCACATTCCCCACTTCATAGAATCCAAGGTTTGACCGCTACGGGCGTTTTTTTTTTGTTTTTTTTTTTATTATTATTATTATTATTTTTGCTATCTCTGCTTCTAAAAGTTCATTTGAAGAATTCTTTTTACGTTGCACAGTTTCCATCGTGAAGAGCATTCTGTGTATAGCCGCCCGGTTGTGCAGTGGTCTAAGCGCTGGCTTATGACCGTTCATCTGAGATGGGTCTGGGTTCGAATCCCGATGAGGCATGGATGTTGTGTTTGTCTTAAGGCACTGGCTCTCTCCCTTCCCTGGAACCAGTGACCCTAAATTAAGGACAGGTGACTGCTCACAGCCTATTGAGTTGCTCACGATGGCCCAGTGGTCTAAGCGACGGCCTCTGATCATTCGTCCGAAAGGTGTCCGGGTTCTTTTTTTTTATTATTATTATTATTTTTTTTTTTTGATTGGAGGTTTAACGACCACCGTGAGCAACTCAATGGGCTATAAGCAGTCGCCCGTCCCTAATTTAGGGTCACTGGTTCCAGGGAAGGGAGAGAACCAGTGCCGTAAGACAAACACAACATCCATGCCTCACCGGGATTCGAACCCGGACCCCGTTCGGACGAATGATCAGAGGCCATCGCTTAGACCACTGCGCCACCGGGGCGGCTGTCCGGGTTCGAATCCCGATGAGGCATGGATGTTGTGTTTGTGTTACGGCACTGGCTCTTTCCCTTACCAGTAACCCTAAATTAGGGATGGGCGACTGCTTATGGCCCATTGAGTTGCTCACGGTGGTCGTTAAACCTCCAATAATAAAAAAAAAAAACCTCAATAAAAAAAAATTGTTTATTTTCTGCTCTTTCACGATGCATAGTAGCGGCCTGCACGTGTCGGGCGGATTGGGATAAACCCGAGCCCAACACGACATCGGACCAGGTTCGGGCTCGATGTTGGGCTGATCTCAGGTAATCCAGGACAAGCACAGTATGTTGCTTCTTCGGGTCAGGTACGGATCTGGCCACTTCCCAGACTTGATACGTCGTACCCGTCCCGGAAGGAAGAGAAGAAAAACATCAGGAAGAGATGGAATCTCTATTTTATAATAATAATAATTTAATTAAAAAAAAAAGAATATCTACTCTAGCCCGAAAAATACTTCTGAAAAATACTCTAGCCCGAAAAATACTTCATAAGCACATTCGTTTAAATCACATTAAGAAAAGAGTGTTTAAAAAAAAAAAAAAAAAAAAAGTATGGTTTTGAAACAAATCTTCTTTGGGTTCGGGTCGGGCCGTGTTTAATTTTCAAGTGGTTTCGGGTTTGCTCGGGCCGGAAAAGAACTCAGATCTTTCGGGCAGAGCCAAACTGAACCATCAGTTTGGCTCAACTATTAGGGGGTGATGACTGAACTCTAATTCTGTTCTATGGGTCGGGTCAAAACTCTCAGGCGCGTGGCGGTTTCTAATGCACAGCTCTGCCGCTAGGAGGCACAAGAGTATGTTTCTGTGTCTGCAAGGTGTCTCAGCTTCAAAAGATCCCAGTGAAAACAATCCGTTTTTGGTCCGATATTCGACATTGTGAAGAATTTTTTTTTTTTTTTACGCTTTTCAACCGTAGGTTGAAGAAGCGTATATGCTCCAGCTTTGTCCGTCTCTCTGTCTGTCTGTCCGCACGATAACTCACGTAAAATTGGTTCGATTTCGATGAAATTTTAGTATGTGGTAAGGGACAACCTGGGGACAAACCCTATTGAAAACGGGTGAAATGGGATCAAAGTTCAGGACAGAGGAGCGGGATCCATTCCATCGCCCTTATGCGTAATAGCTTATGTAAAAATGCTTCTATTGCGACAAAATTTTAGTATGTTGTTCCGGAGCTTTAGTGAACCAATTCTGTTTAATATAATCGAAATGGTGTCAAAGTTCAGGATACAGGAGTGAGATTTATTCCACAGCCATTGTCTTCATAACTTGAGTAAAAATGCTTCTATGGCGACAAAACTTTAGTATGTTTTTCCGGAGGTATACTGAGCGAATCAATAGTCAGGGTAAGGGAAATAGTTTGTCTGCGCGAGATTTCTGGTATGTTGAAAAATGTACCATAATCAATGCATTGCCTGATTTTACTAAAAATTTTTTTATTATTATTGGGGGTTCAACGACTACCGTGAGCAACTCAATGGGCTATAAGCAGTCTCCCGTCCTTAATTTAGGGTAACTGGTTCCAGGGAAGAGAGAGAGAGCCAGTACTGTAAGACAAACACAACATCCATGCCTCACCGGGATTCGAACCCGGACCCCTTTCGGACGAATGATCAGAAGCCATCGCTTAAGCTATGTTATGGTTTCCTTGATGTCGCTGCTTCTAAATGTACGATTTAAAGAAACCCTTTTGTGTCCGTTATCCTCCATTATTGGAGAACATTTTGTGCTCATTTTCTGATTTTTTCGCAACCCACTGTCGCTAGTGAGCCTAAGTTTATATTTATATTTGCAAAAGTAGTTCCGTTTCTAAAAATTGGATACAAATATTTTTGTACCTGGTATTATTCACTGCGATGAACGCTGCATATATTGTGTATTTTAAACAGCATTCAGTTGTTCCGTAAGATGACTTAATGCATTTTCCTGATAATCTCATCTTATAAAAATCCGATTTGAAAAATTATCTTTCCGTCGGAAAGCGTCCATTATGGGAAATTTCTGAATACTTTTTACCCTCCATACTCCATATAGTTCTACGTTGCCGCAGACGCTGGAAAATGCATATTTCCATCTAAAATATCAATTGAAATAATTTTATTTTCGAATAATACTGTACGAGTCATTATGACAAATATTTACGACAGCTGATCAATAAGTAACTTTCGATAACCTTTGGTGCTGAATTGCAGATATGTAAATAGATGTCTCAAAAAGTTATTATACTTTCATGACTAGACAGGGCTTTGTTTGGCACTGGAATTTGAATAACAAGTTACTAAAATCATGCAATGCATTGATTATAATACGTTTTCCAACATACCAGAAATCATTACTCAAGTTATGAGGATAATGGCTGTGGAATAAATCTCACTCCTTTGACCCCATTTCGATGATATTAAACAGAATTGGTGCAGTACACCTCCGGAATAACATACTAAAGTTATGCCGCAATAGAAACATTTTTAGTGAAGTTATGAGGATAATGGCTGTGGAATAAATTTCGCTTCTGTGCTCTGACCTTGACCCCATTTCGATGATATTCAACAGAACGGGCCGCCCCGGTGGCGCAGTGGTCTAAAGCGCTGGCCTCTGATCATTCGCCCGCAAGGGGTCCGGGTTCGAATCCCGGTGAGGCATGGATGTTGTGTTTGTCTTACGGCACTGGTTCTCTCCCTTCCCTGGAACCAGTGACCCTAAATTAGGGACGGGCGACTGCTTATAGCCCATTGAGTTGCTCACGGTGGTCGTTAAACCTCCAACCAAAAAAAAAAAAAAATCAACAGGACGGGTTAAGTATACATGCGGAACAACATGATAAAGTTTTGTCGCAATCGAAGCATTTTTACGTAAGTTACGACGCATAAAGGCGATGGAATGGATCCCTCTCCTATGTCTTCATCTTTGACCCAAGTTCATCCATTTTCAATAGGGTTCGTCCGCAGGTGGTCCCCTACCACGCACTAAAATTTCATCGAAAGGGAATCATTTTTACACAAGTTATGACGCATAAGGGCAATGGATCCCGCTCCTATGTCGTGACCTTTGACCTCATTTCGTCCATTTTCAACAGGGTTCGTCCCCAGGTGGTCTCCTACCACGCACTACAATTTCATCGAAAGCGAATCATTTTTGCGCAAGTTATGACGCATCATCATCATCATCATCATTGTCAACCATTATCAATCCACTGCTGGACGAAGGTCTCCCCAAGTTTCCTCCACAACGGTCTGTCTTGTGCCAGTCTCCTCCATGTCACTCCCGCATATTTACGAATTTCATCCACCCATCTCCCATGTGGTCTTTTTCTGGGTCTTTTCCTGTCCCTTGGAATCCAATCTAAAATTTCGGCTGTCCATCTATGGTCTGTCCTTCTGGCAGTATGTCCAGCCCATTGCCATTTCAGGGATTTAACTCTGATCATGATGTCTTCCACTCTCGTCATTTTTCGGATCCACGAGTTCCTCTTCTTATCTCTCCTGGTTATACCAAGCATGCACCTCTCCATGCGTCTTTGAGTTGTCTGCAGCCTTTGTATGTCTCTTTTAGTTAAGGTCCACGTCTCTGCACCATACGTAAGCACTGGAAGGATGCATTGATCAAACACTTTTCTTTTAAGACATAATGGCATATTGCTCTTGAAAATTATGCTGTTTCTTCCAAAAGCTCTCCAGGCAAGTTTTGTACGCCGATTAATTTCTTCATCAATGTGACCCTCACTTGATATCTGCTGTCCAAGATAAACATATGTATTTGTTATCACCAGTTTTTCTCCATCAATCGATAAATCTTCATTTCTTGTAAAAGCATTGAACATCACTTTTGTCTTCTGAAAGTTCATTTTTAATCCCACTTCTTTACTCTTGTCAGCAAGTTCCTGGATCATACTCTGCAGCTCTGATGGGGTAGTTGCAAAAATGACTACGTCATCAGCAAAACGAAGGTGGGTTAGATAATCTCCATTAATCTTTATCCCTTTGTTTTCCCAGTTCAGTGATTGAAAGACATTTTCCAATGTGGCATTAAAGAGCTTCGGAGATATGGTGTCACCTTGTCTCACTCCCTTTCCAATTTTTATGTGTGTTGTATTTTCAAACAGCCGAATCTTTGCACTTGCATTTTCATAGATGTTATTAATAATATTAATGTATGCATCTTCAATACCGCAGGATTTCAGAGCCGTGGTAACAGCTGATGGTTTCACCGAATCAAAGGCTTTTTCATAATCGATAAAAGCCATGCACCATTTTCAATAGGGTTCGTCTCCAGGTGGTCCCTTACCACATACTAAAATTTCATCGAAATCGAACCATTTTTACGTCAGTTATCGTGCGGACGGGAAGCGGACAAAGCTGGAGCATATACGCTTCTTCAACCTACGGTTGGAAAGCGTAAAAAACCATGTTTGATGTGTACCTGTTCATAATGTGTTATTTGATCAACACTGGCTCTCTGTGTACATCAGTCATTTAGCATACTGTAAAAACCATGTTTGATACGTACTTGTTGATCTGAAACATCTGTCTGTGTCGGTCTGTTTGTCATGTCTGTGTACCACTAGGTCCAATAAATCATTTTTTAAACCCCCCAATACTAATAATAATAATAAACAGCATTACACACTCTCCTGATCAGAGAGCGTCGTTTGCCATAGTGGCGACAGAAACACGTGCCCTTTGTCGCCAAGAAAGAAACAGCAGCGCGGCGAATTCTCTTCGTGTGACATAGCAATATTGCAGTAATATCAATGCTTTACTCACTGCTTTTTCGTTTTGTTTTGTTTTGTTTAGTTCGTATTTAAGGTCATATTTAGTTCTATCGTGTCTGTGTTCGTTTGTATTGTTACAGAGCCACTGCATCGGTGGCGGCAGAAAGGCAAACCATTTGACCAGGGGCGTATTTCAGGGAGCCCAAAGAAGCCCGACCTCCCAGAAAGATTTTTTTTTTTACGCGACTTAAATTAGAAAACAAATGCTTTAATTTAAGAAAAATGTATCAACTGACAAAAAAAAATGCTTTAATTTTTTCTTCTATTTTTCATTAACTTTTATTTTGTTCTAGTGGATTCCAAAAAATTCTATATTTCGTCCCCCTCCCGCTCCCACTCCTCCGAAAAAGTTATATATACGCAGCTTGTCTTGACGCCAAAAGAAAAAAAAACTCTTCCTGAGATTTGTCAATATTGCTGATCCTTTTTCGCTGGCCGTTTGGTTCAACTTAGTTATTTCTAGTGTGATAGTGAGTTAATTAAGGACATTCATTCATCCACGAGTTAGGTAAGGACACTAACTACATTCGCGGTAAGGCTATCCTGACTGTAGAGTGGAAGGTACTGAGAACTGAGTGTGTACTTCCGCTGCATAACATAGTTCCAATCTAAAAACTCGTATTAAAGCTTGAACTGCGACTTAGAAAGTACATAGTTGGTCTAGATGCCGTATGACGTTTTTTTTTAGTTGAAGGTTTAACGACTACCATGAGTGAGCAAATCAATGGGTTATAAGCAGTAGCCCGTCGCTAGTTTAGGGTCACTGGCTCCAGGGAAGGGAGAGAACAAGTGCCGTAAGGCAAAGCCAACATTCATGACTCACCGGGATTCGAACCCGGACCCTTCACGGACGAATGGTCATAAGGCAGCGCTCAGACCGCTGCGCCACCGGGTAGGCACTGTGTGATGTACATTAAAAAAAAACATCTCTCAGTTTCGATAGCATTTATGTAAAAAGAAATATACAAAAAACAGATATAGTGTTTTGGCGATGTTATTTGACATTTCTGCGAGTCGGCCATGTGTGTGTGTTAGAGAGGATATACCCGGAGGATATTTACTGCTGGTAGGAGGGTAAACCAAAAGTTCCGTGTGTGTGTGTGTGTGTGTGTGTGTTTTGGGGGGGGGCACACTAATCTTTGCTCCTTTGTTCCCTTGGAGGAAATCGCTGATAGAAGGATCATCGGAAAGTTTCCTTTTGTTCGGCCTAGCATGTACGTATATGGGATGATCCCAACGCATTGCATCCTATTAACGCGAAGAAACACTGAAAAAATATGGGGTCTTTTTCAGTGGAAAGGCTATTCCAGCGTGCAATCCGTACACAGGTTAAGTTTTCCCCGAGCATAGTTTATTCATCAGTTATTTTATTTAATTCAACGTTCAAATAATAGAAACGCCACACGGTTTTAAAAAACATAAATTACCTTGTCAGTTGTTGCTAAGCCAGGAACATGCCCTATAGTTAGTTGCAATGTACTGTCGGCGGAAGTTACAGAAGTCGCCTGGTGGCGCAGTGGTCTAAGTGATGGCCTCTGATCATTCGCCCGAAAGGGGTCCGGGTTCGAATCCCGGTGAGGCATGGATGTTGTGTTTGTCTCTAGGCACTGGCTCTCTCCCTTCCCTGGAACCAGTGACCCTAAATTAGGGACGGGCGACTGCTTATAGCCCATTGAGTTGCTCACGGTGGTCGTTAAACCTCCACTATAAAAAAAAAAAAAACAGTTACAGAAGATAACGCGTTTTTGGTGGCGCGTTTTTGGTGGACCAAGAAATTGTGAAGACAAAAATTCACCAACGACGAGGAAGTGAAACAGACCACTGCCTTTACTTTACATAAGCAGTGTTTGGAAATGACCGACTTCACGTGTTTGAAAAGTGGGTGGAGGACTGCCGAAAATGAACGGCATGCCAAGGGTGTGCCCCCGTAAAAGATATTTGCTCAAGCCTCCGGAAACCTAACATACTGAAACGTCTCATTGCTTCTCAGCCTCACTTTGCAATTTGACTGAGGAAATTTACGTTTAGGAAGCAAATGCTCGTAATGGCTTTTCAAGTGTATATAAAGATGTACACTGATTGGTCACTGTAGTAGGTATACCGTCAATTTTTGTGGTCGTCCCGGTTGCGCATTGGTCTAAGCGATGGCTTATGACCATTCGTCCGAGAAGGGTTCGAATCTCGGTGAGTCATGGATGTTGTGTTTGTCTTACGGCACTGGCTCTCTCCCTTCTCTGGAGTCAGTAGCCCTAAATTAAGGATGGGCGACTGCTTATAGTCCACTGAGTTGCTCACGGTGGTCGTTAAACCTTGAATCAAAAAATAAATAAATTTGTATTTGAAAAGGTTGAATGCACTGAAAACAAGATGAATTCGACTTAGCCTATTTACAGAGTGATGGTATTAGTTTTTTTTTTTTTTATTTAACTTTAAGTTAATGAGAGCCCGCACTCAAACTTCGCAGATTCCAAGACAAGGATCTCTTTTTGTGATCATTGGTAAAATTAAAAGAAAAAGAGCACACTTTTAAATATTCCACCCAGGCGGGGCCCGATGTACACAGAATCGGGCCCTAGGCACAGCACAAGATGAGGTCCCCAACTGTTCACGTTCTTGAAAGAGTAAGTGCATTTGTTGCCAATAAATATTATCAATTAATTTAAAAGTTGATTTTATAAATGGGACACTGTGTGAGAAAAAAATAGGAAATAATATCTACTTTTATTAAATCTTAATATTAGCAAGGAAATTCGCATAACTGTAGACGGACAAGTAAAACACTATTTAATAATTTAGTATTGCTATTTTCACATTTAGTTAGGTAATAATTATAAAAGCCACAGATGTTAAGTTATTCATCCCCTATTACTTTTATTTCTAACCGATGAACATTATTTACACTTGATACAGACTGATTTTTTGGGGGAAGTGGGGGCAAGGTGAACTTCCATGTAGCTGATTAATCACCTGTGATGTGTTCAATATTATAGTAGAACAATTCCATCAACAGAGGAATGATACTTAGCTTTGAGCAAACATGCATAACTGGATAATCCTCAAACTCATAAAAGTTCATTAAATCACTTGATTTAGGCCCAAGCAATTTTGAAATCGGATACTTTATCATATAAAATACCCAAGGCTTCTACAAAGTGTCTTCGCAATGCAAAACCTTTCTCAAGAGGTGTATAATATATTTAAGAATACAGCACATTTATATTTCATCTGCAAGTTTTAAATGAAAAGCACTGCGATTTTCCTGCCTTATCCATTACTCACATCTGAAATTAAATAGACTCCATATAAATCAGTTTTTACAAGTTCCTTAGGTTCTGATTTTTCCAATCAATCAACATGTTTGTGATTTTGAGAACCAAAATTAAGTTGTGTGATGGTTTGTGTGTGTGTGTGTGTGTGTGTGTGTCTAAGTATAAAATTTTGTGAATTAACAACAAAAGGCATAATTTCTTTTGCATTGCAATTCTGCGCCCCCTAAAATGCAGGGTGTATGTTTGCTAACGACCCTCCTAAGATTCTAAGGGCGATAAGGAGTCGCGTCTGTGCTACATTTAGGGCCACGGGCTCCAGGGAAGGGAAAGAGCCAATGCAATCGGACAAACACACCACCCAGGCAGCTCTTCCGGGACTCGAACCCGAACCCAGGTTGGACGACTTTCCAGAAGCCCACAACCTGTGGCGTGTACAACCATTAAAAGCGGTTACGCAATGCATAAAAACCCGCGACGTTAAATGACCCAAAGATAATTAAGAAAATAAAAATTTACCCCAAAGGCACCGACAAGAAAGAAATATGAGAGATGCGAGGAGGAGAGAAAGAAAAATAATGACAAAAATACAAGCTTGGGAGAGAGAAAGAGAGAAGAGCTCTTTTTCAGTTCGACGTCTTTGGCATGACGCCAAACATTGGATTACAGATTTAAAATTTTTTTTTTTTGATTGAAAGTTTAAAAAATGTTTTATTGGGCCTGGTGGTGCAGAGACTTGACAAACAGGCAGACATAAACAGGATATAGATATTTCACATCAACAAGTACATATCAAACATGAATTTTACAGTATGCTAGATGACGAATGTACACAGAGAACCAGTGTTGATCAAGTAACATATTGAGAGCCAGTGCCGAAAGACAAACACCCATGCCTCACAGAGATTCGAACCCGAACCCAACTAGGGCGAATGGTCATAAGCCAGCGCCTTAGACCACTGCGCCACCGGGGCCGCTTAAAAAAGTCGAAGACACATTCAAGGTAAACGTGTTTTACATAATTTTAGAGATATACACTCAATGGCCAAAACATAAGAGATAGCTGTAGCGTGTTCGTCCTCTCTAGCGCGAATAACAACCTCTACACGCCGGGGTATTGACTCCACCAGATGCCGGAGGATTTCCGAAGATAATGCCTCTTGCAACATTGTCCACAACTCCGCCCGAGACGTCAGTCCAAGATCCAGTGTTCTGATGCTCCTCTCCATGGCATCCCAGAGAGATTCCACGGGGTTTAAATCTATGGACCTTCAGGCTCACTGGATGGTTCCAAACTGAGATGAGTGTCCCTTGAGTTATGCCTGGGTAGCTGCTGCCCTGTGGGGCGGCACATTGTCCTGCTGAAATAGACCATCAGCCGCAGGATGCGCGAGCGTCATGAAAGCGTGTGACAGCCAGCACATGCTGGTAACACTTAGGGGCCTGATGTGTCCCATAAGAAGGCTCTCCAAACCATCAGAGAGCCACCATCTGTTTGAACCGAGCCTACCTCACATGACCGGGCCATGGCGTAATTCTGTCAACGACGAACCTATACCAATACCCTTCCGTCAGCTTAGTACAGCTGGAAATGGGATTCATCTGACCACACGACGCGACGCCACTCTGGGAAGGTCCAGTTTTCATGTTCACAGGCTAGGAGTTAACATCTGATGACGAGAAGTCAACAGTGGCTCAGGAGTTAGAAGTCGGCCCCGTAGCCCAACGTATGCAGCGTACGTCGTACCGTTCGCTCGTTGACGCTGCTTGAGCCTTTGACAGTTAACCTGGATGTGACTTGCGCCCGCCGTTGCCAAACGTTTAGCCTGTACGAGTCTGGATAATGTACGTCGACCCCGGTCATCAATGGCTTGTGGTCGACAACCGTTTGCTTTCTGGGCATTGGTACGTCTGTCGATGGTATACTCGCGGTACACCCTTGATATAGTTGCCCTCCGGAACACTAGGGTTCTTAGCACTTGAGCGGTAGAATGACCCATATGTCTCTATGACCCATACGTCTCTCAGGGCGCTGGTACATCAGTCGATGGCATACTCGCGGTACACCCTTGATACGGTTGCCCTTGGGAACTCTAGGGTTCTTAGCACTTGAGCGGTAGAATGACCTATAACAGTTCGTTGTGTCACTGTGTTGCCACCACAGTGACACAACGAACTGTTACAAAACGGTTACTTGAAGGACAGCTCTGAGCCAGACGCCCTGTAGCGTGCATTCCACTTACTCCAAACCACTGCCGTTTGCGACGTCAGTGGTGTCAAGCTAGAGCTCATTGGAACACGTAGTGGAGATCTGTTGTGTTTTCTGATGAAAGCCGGTTCTGCCTGGGTGCCAGTGATGGCCGTGTGTTGGTTAGAAGGAGGCCAGGTGAGCGCCTGCAACCAACCTGTCTGCGGCCGAGACACACTGGACCTACACCTGGAGTTATGGTCTGGGGAGCAATTTCCTATGACAGCAGGAACACTCTCGTGGTTATCCCACGCACCCTGACGGCACAGTTGTACGTCGGTCTGGTGATTCAACCTGTTGTGCTGCCATTCATGAACAGCATTCCAGGGGTGTTTTCCAAGAGGATAACGCTCGCCCGCATACCGCTGTTGTAACCCAACATGCTCTACAGAGTGTCGACATGTTGCCGTGGCCTGCTAGATCACCAGATCTTTCACCAATTGAGCACGTATGGGACATCCTTGGACGACAACTCCAGCGTCACCCCCAACCAGCATTAACCGTCCCTGTATTGACGGACCAAGTGTAACAGGCATGGAACTCCATCCCACAAACTGACATCCAGCACCTGTAGGACACAATGCAGGAACGTTTGCGTGCTTGCATTCAACATTCTGGCGGTTACACCGGTTATTAATGTACCCGCATTTCACATTTAAAATGGCTCTTCTCGCGCTTGCAATAAGCTGTGATCTTGAAGACTTAATCGATTAAATATGTTACCTATGCAAATGTATTGCCGTCATTTCATTCCTCTACAACTATTTTTTCGTGGTGTTGGGATTTTTTTTTCCGTCAGTGTATTATAATCTAGTTTTATGAATCAACTTCTGTATGTAATATTTGCACAATTATATGCAAGATGTGTGATTCAACTTCTATGCTGCTACGAGTATAAATACAATACGAGTATGTAATATCAAAATGAGTATGTATATCTTTCACAATACGAGTATGTAATACCTGCACAATTATAAGCAAGATGTGTGATTCAACTTCTATGCTGCTACGAGTTTGTAGTATGTGTAATTTTATATTTTAGTTATGTGATTCAACTATACTCTGTTATGAGTTTGTAGTGTGTGGTCGATAATAATATGCTAGGTCTGTGATTCAACTTCTACGTTACTACGAGTTTGTAGTGCGTGCATTATTAAATACTAGATCTATGATTCAACTTGTATGTTACTAAGAGTTTGTAGTGTGTATATTATGTTATACTCGATCTGTGGTTTACTGTTTACGTTACTACGTGTTTGTAATGTGTGTGTACTATTATAAGCTAATACTGTCAATCTGTCACAATAAAAATTCTACGTAGCCGCCCCGTTGGCTGAGTGGTCAGATGCGTAGGTTTTTGTCTATTGCCCTGAGCTGGACTCGGGCTGCAGTCCCGGATGAGGCATCGGTGACGCAGTTATCCCACGGAACTAGCTCTGTCCTTTCCCTGGAATCAGTGATCCTTAATTAGGGATTGGGGATTGATTAGACCCTTGGAGCTACTGCTGGTGGTCGTTATTCCTCCCCCCGCCCAACAACAACAACAACAACAAAAAACATCCTCAAAAGAAACTACGTTTCTACGAGTTTGGAATGATGTTAGCAATTTATACTTATTCTGTGCGAATTACATTTTATATCAGGCGTCAGTAATATTTTTATGACCTATATTAATGGTAAGCATGCGTAAAATGTTTCCGCTGGTAGTGGAACATTCATCACTCGTCAAGAATCTCAACTAGAAACAGATTTCCTACCAGCGAGGCCAACAAAACGACAGATTGCGCAGCAGTGTCAGAAGGTGCCACATAACGCTTGGATATGCATGATTTTGAGATAAGCCATCTCTTTTTTTTAAGGTGATTACTGCTGATTTGGTAATTCCCGCTGCGTTACAAGTGTAATAAGGTTTCATCAAGTGAGCTAAGCTGATGTCATCAAAACGAACAGAGAAGCAAGGAGCGACCTTTATTTTTGGAAGACGCTTAAATAGAAGGTGAATTAGGCTATTTGGCAACTTAGGGAGAGGGAGAACTCTTAGGAATGGAGGCTTTCCGGCTGCAAACGTTGTCCCGCGAGGAAAGAAAAGCAGCTATTTTTAATTGCCTCTGTTGCTCAACAGCACCAGAGGAAAACGTACCGTTGAGATTCCCTTAACAGTGCAGGAATAAAGTTCATGATGCAATGGTTCATTGGCAAAATACATTTGTAGCACTGGGATAAAACACATAAAGAGCAGAGCAGTGAAGTTCGTTCAAGGTCACTTTAAGGTAACACTGGACATGGCTCAACCGAGAGAACAAGCTGGATTCAGGAGTGGCTACAGCACAATAGATCATATCCACGTACTGAGAGAACTAATTGAAAGAGCGAGGGAATATGAACTTCCATTGTGCATGGCTTTTATCGATTATGAAAAAGCCTTTGATTCGGTGAAACCATCAGCAGTTACCATGGCTCTGAAAACCTGCGGTATTGAAGATGCATACATTAATATTATTAATAACATCTATGAAAATGCAAGTGCAAAGATTCGGCTGTTTGAAAATACAACACACATAAAAATTGGAAAGGGAGTGAGACAAGGTGACACCATATCTCCGAAGCTCTTTAATGCCACATTGGAAAATGTCTTTCAATCACTGAACTGGGAAAACAAAGGGATAAAGATTAATGGAGATTATCTAACCAACCTTCGTTTTGCTGATGACGTAGTCATTTTTGCAACTACCCCATCAGAGCTGCAGAGTATGATCCAGGAACTTGCTGACAAGAGTAAAGAAGTGGGATTAAAAATGAACTTTCAGAAGACAAAAGTGATGTTCAATGCTTTTACAAGAAATGAAGATTTATCGATTGATGGAGAAAAACTGGAGATAACAGATACGTATGTTTATCTTGGACAGCAGATATCAAGTGAGGGTCACATTGATGAAGAAATTAATCGGCGTACAAAACTTGCCTGGAGAGCTTTTGGAAGAAACAGCATAATTTTCAAGAGCAATATGCCATTATGTCTTAAAAGAAAAGTGTTTGATCAATGCATCCTTCCAGTGCTTACGTATGGTGCAGAGACGTGGACCTTAACTAAAAGAGACATACAAAAGCTGCAGACAACTCAAAGCAGCATGGAGAGGTGCATGCTTGGTATAACCAGGAGAGATAAGAAGAGGAACCCGTGGATCCGAAAAATGACGAGAGTGGAAGACATCATGATCAGAGTTAAATCCCTGAAATGGCAATGGGCTGGACATACTGCCAGAAGGACAGACCATAGATGGACAGCCGAAATTTTAGATTGGATTCCAAGGGACAGGAAAAGACCCAGAAAAAGACCACATGGGAGATGGGTGGATGAAATTCGTAAATATGCGGGAGTGACATGGAGGAGACTGGCACAAGACAGACCGTTGTGGAGGAAACTTGGGGAGACCTTCGTCCAGCAGTGGATTGATAATGGTTGACAATGATGATGATGATGATATATAATCATTAAGAGTTTTGATTCTGAAACTACAGCAACAGTGATGCATTCCAACAAGGTGCGAATTGAGCAAATAAAAATGAAATGCACTCGGACGAAATTATGATGCTGAAGAAATAGCAAATGTACGTCCTATAATTAATAATATGTTTTAAAGATGAAAAGAATATCAAAGTGGTTTAAAACCTATAACAAAATTAGAGGAAATAATTTAAATCATTACAAAAACAAATTTGAGGGAAATGTATGCACAAAATAACGTATCTTAAAATTTTATTCAGTAAACTGAGCACGCCTTTTGACGAAACAAAAAAATACATAGTAATGATCTTCCACCAATCGTCACGTGAAGTTATACTATTAATATATTGTGACTAGTTTTCGCCGATGGGGTTAACGGCCTACGTGACTAAGGTTATAAGATGTTGTCTGTCCCTAGCTTAGTGCCACTTGCTGCAAGGAAGGGAGAAAATCAGCGCTGTAGGACAAAAACGCTATTCATGTCTCTCACGTGACTCGAACTCCAACGATTTCTATTTTTTTTTTTTTTTGGTTGGAGGTTTAACGACCACCGTGAGCAACTTATCGTCCGTCCCTAATTTAGGATCACTGGCTCCAAAGGAGGGAGAGAGTCAGTGCCTTAAGACAAACACAACACCCATGCCTCACCGGGATTCGAATCCGGACCCATCTCGGACGAATGGTCAGAAGCCAGCGCTTCAACCACTGCGTTACCGGGGCGACAGACGATATTTAGAACCCCTTACTTCTGATTATTCGGACACTAATTTTTTTCCCATAAATTCTATGACGTGTACCTTTAAATTAAACTTCCCCTTTTCAGTTCGTTAATTTATGCAAATTTCATCACTTTTTTTGGGAGGTTGGGGGTTTAACGACTACCGTGAGCAACTCGATGGGCTATAAGCAGTCGCCTGTCCCTAATTTAGGACCACTGGTTCCAGGGAGGGGAGAGAACCAGCGTCGTAAGACAAACACAACATCCATTCCTCAGCGGGATTCTAACGACTACCGTGAGCAACTCGATGGGCTATAAGCAGTCGCCTGTCCCTAATTTAGGACCACTGGTTCCAGGGAGGGAGAGAACCAGCGTCGTAAGACAAACACAACATCCATTCCTCAGCGGGATTCTAACCCGGACCCTTCTCGAACGAATGGTAAAAAGCCATCGCTTAGACCACTGCGCCACTGGGGGCAGCTTTTGTCGCTTCTCGGTTTAAGATTTTCTTACTCAACGGCACATTACGTCCCTGAACTACTTGTACGTTTTGGCAATGCTGATAAGTGACTTAGAAAAAATAAATACATTACTTTGAACGAAAAATTTTGTACGTAATGGATGTTACGACGATATACAGCAGAACCCGCTTATAAGAGCTCGTGTTTAGCAAGATTCCAGATTCAGCGAACAAAATAAGAACTTGGTACTTAAATTGAAAGCTAAGGCTGCAAGAAAGCAGTACGTAAAAGCAGCTGAGTAGTCATGCTTTTAGTACTTTTGTTGAAAGCTAAGGTTGCCAAGAAAGCAGCAGGTAATATTACTGATTTCTTTGTCCCGTCCCGCCAATGTGCTTGGCTCCACGGGGACTAATGGAATACCTTGGATTTTGTTTGAAATGTTGCGATAGTTATCCTGCCTTGAGGCGCTGGTTCGGGCCCTGTCCACCCCCGTGGTCCACAGACCAGCCCGCGATGTCCTGCTGGCAGCCGACCTAGCGCACTTTTAGCTGGGTTCCCGCTCTGTCTGGCGGGATAGGCCGTTAATTTTTTAGGGCTGACTGGGAGATTGTCTACCCCTCGAACAGCTTTGATTTTTTAGGGGAATCGTTTCAAATTTATGAACCGCACCGTTTTAGGTGTTCCTTAATGCGTATTTTAGACTAAAAAACTTAATTTTAAATGCAAAGATTTCGATTTTATCTATTTGTTTAAAAAACAAACAAACCGTGCGTTGATGCACTGGAGTTCAGAGTGTTTTGCTTTTCCCTTGTTGGGGAAGGGGATCTTTCTACCTTTTTCCTTAAAGGCTTTTTTTAAACTCACTTTGGAGCTGTGTATTTTCAGGTGACAAATCGAGTGGAGTCAGCCTGCTTTCGGAACGGCGACGGAATGCTAGTGTTACTTGTGGTTCTGTCCTGTTCTGTGAAGTTTGAAAGAGTGTGATTGGTAGAGTAAATATTGTGTGTTTTTTACAGAGTTTGACTCTCGAGGCAGTTCCAATTTGTTGAATGGTTGAGAGAGTTTTACCGTTGTTTCTGTGTAGCAGTCTCTTTGACCCCCTCGCCTAATGGGGAGAGAGATACGGGGACTTCAGAGATCCCCAGCGTGGCAGACTCTGTAGTGTGTCTTAATCTTTGAAGACAAGGAACAAAAGTTCTTGTCTTCAAAGATAAGGCGCCCACACTCTCATGGGGCGCCTTAATCTTTGAAGTTGCCGCCCCGGTGGCGCAGTGGTCTAAGGCGCTGGCCTCTGATCATTCGTCCGTAAGGGGTCCGGGTTCGAATCCCGGTCAGGCATGGATGTTGTGTTTGTCTTACGGCACTGGCTCTCTCCCTTCCATGGAACCAGTGACCCTAAATTAGGGACGGGCGACTGCTTATAGCCCATTGAGTTGCTCCCGGTGGTCGTTAAACCTCCAATCAAAAAAAAAAAAAAAAAAATCTTTGAAGAAAAGGAACTTTTGTTTGGTATAATGTTACTCAAAGCTAATTTGATCGCTTTTAATGAACAAAATTAAATGAAATTCCCGAGTTTAACAAGGGAGAGAATAGTTAAAATGACCGCATTTAACAAGTGATGGAATGCAAATGAATCAAATTTCATATTTAACGAGGCAAAGGAAATCAGCCGTGCTCTGTCCTGGAATGGAGGAATAGAAATGGTGGCTTACAGAGCGAAACTGCAACAGGGCTGGTAATCTTGCTGTGCTAATAGAAGAACGTCGGTCGAAAAGCAATGGGGTACATTTTTGCTTGCCGATCGTCTCAATTTGTTATCACACGGTTGGATTTTGTTGTCTGACATTAGAATTGTGATTAAGAATCATTCCATTTTTATGGTAGAAAAAGTTATATCAGTGAAACGGAAAATCAGTGCAATTCAGGTAAAAGTGAAAACTCGAATCTGCCAGCAGGACGCACACGACATAAAGGCAGATAGGAATCAGAATAATCGTCTGCGTAGCTCAGTTGGTAGAGCGACTTGTTCCGGAATAAGCGGCCTCGGGTTCGAATCCCGGCGTAGACCAAAAATGACGGAGAAATTTACTTCGTTATAAGTTCTTAATCACATCACTATCGACAGTTATGTCAAAAAGACTATTCAGCACACCAGGTGTCATAGCTGATAAAAAACGAAGTAGGCTACACCCAGAGCGAGTTCGAATGCTAGTGTTTTTAAATAAAAAATCTCCATTAAAGGTTTCTGATTTTTTTACATTTGCCCTGAAAGAGTTCAGTGTTTAGTGTTTTTATTAACTCATAAACCAAACATGTGTTTGATTTTTCTTAATTTCCTGGAAAGAATTTACTCAATTTAGTGTTCCATGTTTAGTGTTTTCTCTTGAAATAATCCTCCCCACCTCTACACTTGCTTTGATGTAAAAAGGTTTTGGAACTTTTTTATTAAAGAAAAATGTCAAAAGTGTGAATTGTTACTCACAATATTTTTTTATCAAATTATGTTCAGAAAATGGAAATGAACTTCAAGACTCAAGAGTTATGTATTTCATTTAGTAAATATGAATTATGAATTTCATTTGTACCTTCTTCATAAGTATGGATATATTTTTTTTGAAAACTGTATTCTTTAAATTTATTTTCGGTAAACACAGATTTAAAATTTTGCTTCAATTAAAAACTTTTAATTTTTAGTAGAAGTCTTTTCTTTTCCTTTTTTCTTGTAATTGTTCTTATACGAAGGATTCGAAATTCGGGGATTCGAGAGCCTTTTAGGATTCAGATTCGAGAAAATTTAGGATCCTCCCACCTCTAAAACTAATGAAAGCACAGACTGCGACTAGGAGTATACGTAATGCGCCGTATGCAAATCACAGGAACGACATCACCCGCGATGTGAGGTATATAAAAAGGTGTAGTGCGATGTCTGCTATCAAGAAGCAGTGCCTCAAGTGTAACAGCTGTTGTGAAGTAATTGGCGACATGCCAGATCTCAGTGACCTCGAATAAAAAAAAGGCATGATCATTGGTCCGTGTCTTGCAAGAGCTTCAGTAACTGGAAAGGCAGAAATGGTAGCTGTAACACGAGGAGCTGCATTGAAGATTACGACTACCTATCAAAAAGCAAACGGCGTTACAACCAAACATGCAAACTGTGGACGCCATACGAAGATCTCAGATAGGGATAGACTAACTTTGGCACAGATTGTGCAACAGTAGCGCAAGACCATGGCGCCACAGATAACAGCACTAGGCCGAATGATCCCGTTTCCGTCATAACAGTTCGTAAGGAACTCCATCGTGTCAGTATTTATGGCCCTCATGCAATCCACAACTTCTGATTACCACTATCAACGCAATAAGACGTGCAAGAAGGTGCAAAGCAGTAGAAACTAGGATGCTGAAGACTGGAACCAAGGGGGTTATACTGTATTACTGGAGACACCACTCCTATCCACGCAGCATTGGCAGCCATAAGTCACCGTCCGTGCTGCAAATGACGTCATGGGCAGAGTAGTTCAATAATCTTTATCAATAACACACAAGCTTGCTGTTTTATCAACGGTATAATTTACACTGCTGGCCACCCAAAATGCAACACCAAGAAGAAAGCATCCGATTGGCTTGAAATTCGCAGCATGCGTCGCCCGCGAGAGGACATGCAAACGATTAGCATTGCAGGGCATATGCAAATCATGTGCGTCCGGCACGCCACCGAGAAGCACTATAAGAAGGGTGCACAGAAGGCGGGGTGTAAATAGTGGAAGTGTGTTGTGCTGCCGGACCTGTGCGTGGGAAGCTATCTGATGCCTCGTCGCAGAATACCGCAGTCATTCCAGCACGTTTCGGAGTTCGACAGAGGACGAATAGCGGCTTATCGCGACAGCGGTTTATCGTACCGAAACATCAGCGCCCGTGTGGGACGACTCCAGCCACAGTGAGGCGAGTATGGATTCGGTGGGTGCAGGAGGGACGGGCGGACCGACGTGAGCGATTGCCGCAGCCGCGGTGACTTGTCGCACGGCGCCCATTGCTCCGATTACCATTGACGTTACACCATCGGCGAGTGCGGCGGCAGTGGGCCGTTGAACGCCGCACCTGGACTACGGAATGACACGACATTGTCTTCTCCGACGAATCCCGCTTCTGCTTGCAACACCACGATGGTCGGATCCGCGTGTGGCGGCACCACGGCGAGAGACTGTATGACGCCTGCATTATGCATACCGGTCCGCCGACTGACGTTATTGTTTGGGGCGCAATTGGATATGACACTCGCACCCCTCTGGTACGCATCGCCGGTACACTAAACATCCACCGCTGCATCTCCGACGTTTTGGAACCTGTAGTTCTCCCTTACCTGCAGGACCTGCCAGTGGCCACGTTTCAACAAGACAATGCGCTCCCGCACGTGGCACGCATCGTACAACAATTCTTCACGGTCCACAAGGTGTCACTGCTGCCGTGGCCCGCATGTTCTGCCAGTATGTCACCCATCGAACACGTCTGGTCGCTGATCGGCAACCGAGTGGCCCGGCAAGCACCACCCGCGGCTACGCCTGATGAACTGGGGCAACGTATGGAAGCAGCCTGGACCGACATACCCCAAGCTCACATCCAAAGCCTCTTTCGTTCGATGCCGCGGCGTGTAGTGGCCGTTATTGCCAGCCATGGGGGCCACACGAACTATTGATGTCTGCGTGTTCCGCAAGTCGCACGGGCCTGTAAGCTCAATCGTTTCATCTTTGTATCAGTTGTTATGTGTCCAGTAAATCTGGCTCTGCTATCTCGTGTCCTTCTTGGGGTTGCATTTTGGATGGCCAGCAGTGTAGTTCGTTTTTGCTTGCTTGTGACGTCACACCACATTTTAGCTGTGACCTATGGTGGCAGAGCCAGTGGTGTCTCCAGTAATATAATCTCCATGCTGGCAACGTGTCATCCGATATGATGAATCGTGCTTCACATTGTTTCCCACTACTGGTAGACAGTACGTCTGGCGAAAGTGTCCTGCAAATGCGTATCACCCCGATTGTTTATTTCCGACTGTGAAGCATGGAGGTGGATCCCCGATGCTGTGGGGTGCCATATCACGGTATCCCTTACGGCCATTAGTTATTCTGCAGCGTCGTATCACGTCTTCAACGTTAGAATTCATTCTTGAGGACCACCACCACCCAATGTTTCAGGCATTGTTACCGAATGACCGTGCCTGATTTCACGTAGGTAATGCAATGTGCGAAAAGTACTAGTTTGTGTTATGCAGAGTATTAGGATGAGGTAAATCAGCTACGCTGGCTACCCCAATCTTCAGATCTCAATATTACTGAATATTTGTGAAAAAATCTGGAGCGAAAGGTCAGATCACACTTTGCACCAGCAATAACACTGTCACAGTTAGGACGTATACTTTACAGAAAGAATGGTTCCCAATTCCACTACCGTTTGTTCACGACTTGTATAAGTCTATTCGAAGAGGATTTGCCTCTGTTCTGAAAGCCCAAGGTGGGTCTACATCTTATCAATAAATTCTCCATAAATAATTACTGTTTCCATTATTTTGATAAACCCCGGTTTATGCACATACAATTGTTACTTTACTAATCAACAGTTTGTAAGTTCTCCTTCCTTTCCATATGCATAATACGGTGTACGTGTTATGCTCACGATAAAAACCAGGATTATAGAAGAATCGCCGTCTCTAGGAGAGGTTGGTCGCAAAGTGAACAATATGACCTCCTCCGGCTGAATGAAAAGTTAGGCTTAAAAATAAGGCCCATAATCTACCGCCCTTTCCGCTTACGGAGCTAAATTACAGTCAGATATTGTTCGATAGCTTTGATGTATCGTTTCTTATATTACCTAATCACATTTGTGAATCAAAGTGAAAAAAAATCCACTTGCAGCATTTTTAAAAAGTAAATAAACATTCCTCTGTGCTTTTGTGGGTGCGCGATTAGTTAGCCATCGAACCCCAGAAAATGAATGGAGCAGCGATTCTACACCAGATCTTAGCGTTGAGCGACTATCCTTAATCTCACAAACTCGCTTTGCTCATGTGTGGGAATGTTAAAAAAAGTTAACTCACTCGTATTAATAATATTCAATGAACGCTTAGCTGCAATGCTCCGTATGGAAACGTTACTCAAATGACATCCTATAACCACTCCACACTGGAACTCGGAAAGTTCAGCTGCAATGCTCCGTATGGAAACGTTACTCAAATGACATCCTATAACCAACCCACACTGGAACTCGGAAAGTTCAGCTGCAATGCTCCGTATGGAAACGTTACTCAAATGACATCCTATAACCACTCCACACTGGAACTCGGAAAGTTCAGCTGCAATGCTCCGTATGGAAACGTTACTCAAATGACATCCTATAACCACTCCACACTGGAACTCGGAAAGTTCAGCTGCAATGCTCCGTATGGAAACGTTACTCAAATGACATCCTATAACCACTCCACACTGGAACTCGGAAAGTTCAGCTGCAATGCTCCGTATGGAAACGTTACTCAAATGACATCCTATAACCACTCCACACTGGAACTCGGAAAGTTCAGCTGCAATGCTCCGTATGGAAACGTTACTCAAATGACATCCTATAACCACTCCACACTGGAACTCGGAAAGTTCAGCTGCAATGCTCCGTATGGAAACGTTACTCAAATGACATCCTATAACCACTCCACACTGGAACTCGGAAAGTTCAGCTGCAATGCTCCGTATGGAAACGTTACTCAAATGACATCCTATAACCACTCCACACTGGAACTCGGAAAGTTCAGCTGCAATGCTCCGTATGGAAACGTTACTCAAATGACATCCTATAACCACTCCACACTGGAACTCGGAAAGTTCAGCTGCAATGCTCCGTATGGAAACGTTACTCAAATGACATCCTATAACCACTCCACACTAGAACTCGGAAAGTTCAGCTGCAATGCTCCGTATGGAAACGTTACTCAAATGACATCCTATAACCACTCCACACTGGAACTCGGAAAGTTCAGCTGCAATGCTCCGTATGGAAACGTTACTCAAATGACATCCTATAACCACTCCACACTGGAACTCGGAAAGTTCAGCTGCAATGCTCCGTATGGAAACGTTACTCAAATGACATCCTATAACCACTCCACACTGGAACTCGGAAAGTTCAGCTGCAATGCTCCGTATGGAAACGTTACTCAAATGACATCCTATAACCACTCCACACTGGAACTCGGAAAGTTCAGCTGCAATGCTCCGTATGGAAACGTTACTCAAATGACATCCTATAACCACTCCACACTGGAACTCGGAAAGTTCAGCTGCAATGCTCCGTATGGAAACGTTACTCAAATGACATCCTATAACCACTCCACACTGGAACTCGGAAAGTTCAGCTGCAATGCTCCGTATGGAAACGTTACTCAAATGACATCCTATAACCACTCCACACTGGAACTCGGAAAGTTCAGCTGCAATGCTCCGTATGGAAACGTTACTCAAATGACATCCTATAACCACTCCACACTGGAACTCGGAAAGTTCAGCTGCAATGCTCCGTATGGAAACGTTACTCAAATGACATCCTATAACCATTCCACACTGGAACTCGGAAAGTTCAGCTGCAATGCTCCGTATGGAAACGTTACTCAAATGACATCCTATAACCACTCCACACTGGAACTCGGAAAGTTCAGCTGCAATGCTCCGTATGGAAACGTTACTCAAATGACATCCTATAACCACTCCACACTAGAACTCGGAAAGTTCAGCTGCAATGCTCCGTATGGAAACGTTACTCAAATGACATCCTATAACCACTCCACACTGGAACTCGGAAAGTTCAGCTGCAATGCTCCGTATGGAAACGTTACTCAAATGACATCCTATAACCACTCCACACTGGAACTCGGAAAGTTCAGCTGCAATGCTCCGTATGGAAACGTTACTCAAATGACATCCTATAACCACTCCACACTGGAACTCGGAAAGTTCAGCTGCAATGCTCCGTATGGAAACGTTACTCAAATGACATCCTATAACCACTCCACACTAGAACTCGGAAAGTTCAGCTGCAATGCTCCGTATGGAAACGTTACTCAAATGACATCCTATAACCACTCCACACTGGAACTCGGAAAGTTCAGCTGCAATGCTCCGTATGGAAACGTTACTCAAATGACATCCTATAACCACTCCACACTGGAACTCGGAAAGTTCAGCTGCAATGCTCCGTATGGAAACGTTACTCAAATGACATCCTATAACCACTCCACACTGGAACTCGGAAAGTTCAGCTGCAATGCTCCGTATGGAAACGTTACTCAAATGACATCCTATAACCACTCCACACTGGAACTCGGAAAGTTCAGCTGCAATGCTCCGTATGGAAATGTTACTCAAATGACATCCTATAACCACTCCACACTGGAACTCGGAAAGTTCAGCTGCAATGCTCCGTATGGAAACGTTACTCAAATGACATCCTATAACCACTCCACACTGGAACTCGGAAAGTTCAGCTGCAATGCTCCGTATGGAAATGTTACTCAAATGACATCCTGACATCCTATGACCAGCCCACGCTGGGATTCGTAAAGTTCACGTCCACGCGGCATATCCGGTTTAAACGTACTAATAACACGACAGAGCATTTAAGCTTTATATACCTACCTCCCCACTTACTGCGCACCTTCTTGAGCAACCGTTCTTTGCACTTATGCAAATATTTGGTAGTGTCCGAATACTTATGATAATATAGTGTATGTGTTACAAAGAATAAATGTTTGTTCATAGCTGTTTCTTTCATCGAACCCTACCGTTACGTTTTCTTGTGTTTTAGGCACTAAATGAGATTACTGCACAGACGTCCACGACCATAGACTTTACAAGCGATAAGCCTCAAGTGTCGAGTAACAATTTTTTTATTTAATTAGCTTGATCGATATCGTCCGATTTTTATTTAAATCGCATATCGTTGGACCGATTTCTTCGACGGTCTGATGCGTTGCTTGAGTACTTGTGATAATCATGGAGTTCTTTTTTTTTTTTTTTTTTTTTTTTTTTTTTGTTTGGAGGTTTAACGACCACCGTGAGCAACTCAATGGGCTATAAGCAGTCGCCCGTCCCTAATTTAGGGTCACTGGTTCCAGGGAAGGGAGAGAGCCAGTGCCGTAAGACAAACACAACATCCATGCCTCACCGGGATTCGAACCCGGACCCCGTTCGGACGAATGATCAGAGGCCATCGCTTAGACCACTGCACCACCGGGGCGGCATCATGGAGTTCATAGGAAACTTTAAAAATAATGACGAAATAATATTCCTCAATGAGATTTCCGAACAATTTCTATTTCTGCACTTTGCAAAATAATAAATGTGTTGCGATCTGAAAAAAAATAAAGCAACAATTTGTAAGTGAATTTCAAGAAAAAATTCTATTACATATCGACCTAGAGACGCTGAAAAAGTTTTGGAACTTTTTCTGGGTTACGGGGTTCGGAAAGCGGGGTATTTTAGGATATTCCGTCAGCATTTTTTATCTTTCTCTTTTCTTTTTATCTTTGCTACATCGTCGATTTAGGGAACTAGGTGACATAGTTTGGCAAAACTTCATGGGGAACCTTTGGCATCAGTTCGTTCTCACAGCACTTTCTGCATCACGGTTATAGGTTTGGTGGCAAATTCAGAAAGCGTGGGTTTATTTCAAAAAGGCGCACTCTCGATTATCTCCATTAACTATCCTTAACCGGGACCCCTACACGGATGAATAATCATAAGCTAGCGCTTAGACTAGAGTTGGAAACAGGTCAAAAATTTCGGACCCGGACGTCTCATAACTGGACCCATAACTGACCCGGACAAATCTGCTTTGAACTATAAATTCGAAACTCAGTTTATATAAACGTAATATATGTGTTCATCCCAATAACTGCTTGATATTTAATAACTGAAATCCTTTTTAATAAGAAAATCTGGTTACTTGCTAAATTTTAGTGTCATTTTTAGTGCCACTATTTTGCGTAATCCAGAAGTAATGGCTGACTATGACCGTGACCATGGAGTATATTACAAATGGGAATCATTATTTACGATTACACAAATGTATTTTTTTAAATGTATTTAGATTGTTCGCTCTTTCTATGCTTTGATGGAGGTGCGCATACTTTCATATGGTCCGTTAGATTTTTAGTTCCATAATCTTTTGTTACACCGTCGACATCTTTCTTTGTAATTATACACTTTCCACATTTTGAACAACAAGCAAGAACGAACAACACATAATTATTCACCGGTTCCTTAATGAGACGAAACGATTTCCAGCATTCACTATTCCCCTTGTGGTTTTCAACAAGAACGTATTTGTTGGCCTCGACGCCTTTCTCAACCTCCTTAATATTAAATCTGTCCATATTAACAAATAAGGAGTTAATTTCGACATGACATGTCATGGGAACGGGATGTGCCGTCCCGGTAGCGCAGTGGTCTAAGCGATGGGCTCAGAAAGGTGTCCAGGTTCGAATCCCGATGAAGCATGGATGTTGTGTTTGTCTTACGGCACTGGCTCTCTCCCTTCCCTGGAACCGGTGGCCCTAGATTAGAGACGGGTGACTGCTTATAGTCCATTGAGTTGCTCACGTTGGTCGTTAAACCTCCAATCAAAAAAAAAATAAATAAAAAAGAACGGGATGTTAGCACATCAATCGAAAACCTCTGAATGCTCAATGTAAAAGATGCGATGTGAAAAGCAATTCTTAGTCATACAGTGAACTTTGCACGGAGAGAGTGAATCAGCTGAGAAACAGGCGAATGGCGTTTGCCTATAACCTGCCCTGGACAATCTCACTGTAAAAGAACGCAAAGGAAGTATCTTTTTACGATATGGAGTCGGTGTGTTGTCTGACGTCGGTCGGTGTAAATCTTCGTTGCTTTAAGAAAGAGACGACAATATTTTTGCATGGCTAATAATTATTCACCCCGTGGGCACCAGTATCGACTACAGAATTCCACAACGCGCATCTTTCTTTCGAATATATTTTGCTCTTTTCAAAAATAAAACGGGAATAAAACCGAGTCAAAATCGGGTCAGGAACACCTTGACCCGACCAGTTGGACCCGCAAGGAATTGTTGACCCGTGACCCGTTTCCATCTCTGGCCTACTGGTTACGGTAGAGTGAAACTTCGGTTACAGATTTTTCTAAGGGATGGCCTTATAAAACTTATAAAAAACTTTCGAAATGTTAAATACTATTGTAAAATTTATGCTTTGAAGGAGTACAAGATATGGCTTAATAATGATTTATTTAAAGTCGGTTGTGATTGGTTGGTAAATGTTTACTGGCGCGAGAGCTCCAATGGGCCAAAGAGCGCCGCCTATTTAAAGCCCAGTCTGCGGCGAAAGACAAGAAAAGCATTACAAATTATAATATATTTTATCACATTGCAAAGATCATAAAGACTATGAAAATCAAACTTCTCTTTTGACGGCTCTGTCTGTCTATAAATATCCGGATTCTAGATTAAGTGAAATCCTCATAACTAAGAACCTCAGACCACACTGTTTCAATATGCAACACATGAATTAATAGCTTCTTTTTTTATGCGGTTTTGGTGCATCCATTTGGGACCAGAACGTTGGATATTAATGATACATCTAAGTTTGCATTACACTACGTCACGAAGTGGTGAAACCATAAAGTTATGTCCGGGAAACTAATCAATTTTTATGTACTCTCCTTCTGCAAAGTCAAACGGTGATCGATTAGTTTCCGCGAGGCATGTCGCTAACAAAATGCAAGCAGTTAGGGAGAGGAATGTGAGGGTCTGAAGAGAAGGAAGAAAAAGAAAGGAGTAAGATTTTATAAAGAGGGCGTTAATAATGATAATTAGAAAGAAGGCCACTTCCTAGGAAATTATTTGAGCCACACTTAGAATTGCCCCTGAATAACAGTATTTGGAATTTGAGGATCATCCAATTAAAAGAACGGCCTAAACTCTCAATATTGAAAGAATGAAGAATCTTAAAACTCTAAAGTTAGAATCTAATACTCCATTTGAAGAGAATGGAAGAATAGGGTTAGGGCCAAGGCGGGGGCGGAAGTTGAGAAGAAAAAATTTCTGTTTTCTGTGATCACTAAGGACTTGGAAAAAATTTAATATCATCTCTGAATGGTTGGAGAATTCTTAGGAAACCCACTTTGTTTGGACCTTTACGAATTTAAATGTAATCTAAAAATTTCCGTTCCAGAATGATGTAAAATGCTACTCTAATTAATGATGACACGATGATAATAAGGAAAGCAAAGATAGAAATTAAGGTTCTTTAAATTCTAAATTTACTGCAATGATATGCTAAATAGATAAATTAAATTTTTTTGGGTCCTTTCGTACTACAAACTTTTTAGATGAGATATATACCGACCTGGCTCACGTCGGTCTGAACTCAAAACATGTAATTATTTAAAAGTCGAACAGACTTTCTTCTTAGGGTCTTGCCCCTAAGAGAATATTATTTCAACATTGAGGTCACAATCTTTTTCTTGAATATATGGTCTTTAAGAAAAAATTATGCTGTTATCCCTGCGGGAATTTAGTTGATCCTAGATTGGGTTGTAAGAAAAAAAGAGAAAAGAAATTGTTTTGGGCCGCCCCAGCTCAACTAGAAGTAAAGTTCGACAGGGTCTTGTCGTCCCGCTCATTAATAAGAGTCTTTTTACTCTGACGAAAAATTTAAGTAGGCTTTTTTTATAAAGGTGTTAACATGTTAAGCCATTCATTCTGGCCTTGAATTAAAAGGCAAATGATTATGCTACCTTAACACGGGATACCGCGGCTATTTAAAATTCATTGAGCAAGCTTTACTAAACGTGATGACGATTAGAAACGTTTTTGGTAAACAGTCAGTTAACTCTTTAGTTCATGTGTAACGTACCAGGAGATGTGACGTACCTGCCCGAAGGACGCACACGACATAAAGGCAGATAGGAATCAGAATAAAACGTCCGCGTAGCTCAATTGGTAGAGTGACTTGTTCCGGAATGAGGGGATCCGGGTTCGAATCCTGGCGGGGACAGAAATGACGGAGAAATTTACTTCGTTATACATGAAAAAGTGTTAAAAGAGAAAATGGAAAATTCGAGTGGTAATTTTTAAGGGGTGCTTTACTAATTTACCTATTATAAAAGTTAAAAGAATAGTGAAAAATAGGATGATAAAATGAAGGGTATTAGAGTGGTTTAAGAACTTGTTGGACACTATTGATCCTAGAATAGGGGTAACAAGATGAGAGATAAGAGAATGAAAGCTTATTCCTTAATTTGTTGTAGTAGTTTTACTCCCTGTTTCAACCAGATAACAGAGAATGTGATAAGCGTATCACAATTACCCATGATTTTTTGGGGTTATGAAACAACCCAAATAAATAAGAGGTAGATCACCATCTTTCGGGAAGATCTAAAATAAGGTTTAAGTTGAGAAACCCTAATACTAAAGGTACATAGAAAAGAAATTCTATGTATCTATGTTTAAGTCGTGAAATGTGAAACCAATTTTTCATCCAAACCAGAAGTAAACAACATTGATGAGATCGAGGTTCAACTTGTGACTGCACCAAAATGGAACTCAGCAAGACCGTCCCGATTTCCTCAGAGTTGTAATATACCAGGTTACGCATAACAAAAACAAAGAACCCTGTATTTCTGATGATCCAAATTTTGTCGAACAATCATGTTCATAAAAAAAAAAAAAAAAAAAAACCACGTGCGCGCGCGCTCACACACACACGCACCTGAAAGGAGACGAGCTACGACTTTGATTTTTACAGTACATGCTAATCAGGCAATATCGCAGAAATGATTAGCATGCCATTGGTGCATGCTTATCTGAAGTCGCAGATCTTATCATCTGTTATTACGACCATACCTGTTACGGCTCAATGCATCAGATGCTTATATTCATCATTAAGCAATACTAGGGTTTAGAACATTTTTACTGCACCAACACGACGTACAACGAAACACAACGGTACACAAAATCCAACACACACCATATCCAAAACACAAGACATATCCAACGGTTGCGGGCACCAGGAGAAGCACGATAACGATTACGATGACGACAAAATATCCAACAATACCCTCCTTAATTTGTCGTCATTGTTAATCAATGTTGGTCAGTCATAATTATCAGATAGGCAAATAACAATGTTCATCCTGTGATCTCAAAACATGTCCACTTCTTGGTCAGTACATCTGCTCCTAGGTCCGTTGTGCTTCTATGTTTCAGTTCAATATCACCCTTTTCAACGTCATCTTTGATAAAATAGCATTTTCTGTTTGTGTCTGGTCCGCACACTCACTTTTGGATTTTTAATCCAATCTATTAAAGCTTGGCTATCTGTCTCATTGATCGTTGGCTGTTTTATCGAAGACGTTTCTTCCAATTCCTCCTGCAGAATTTTTTTTATTGGAAGTTTAACGACCAACGTATATTTGAAGAAGTTTTAGGAAAGGAGTGTCTGACCCTAGGTCTAAAACTACCCTTAGAAATAGGAAGCTATGAGATCTGAGTAAGTGAACTCAATAGGAAAGACAAACAGAAAAAATTGAGTGAAAGGAGAGGGTGATACATCTTTCATACTGTGAACCGTAACACCAGTCCAGTGGAAAGGGGGCAAGAGGAACCGAGCACCGCACAACATCACAGGGAACCACAATACCACCCGGCCGCCGAGACACCAGGGGGTCACTGCACTCAACGAGACCCAATCCAAATGCCCAAGCAGAATCCATTTTCCACTTCTGGATGCCAATCTGAAAAAGAAGGGTGTGGTGGTCTGTCTAACACTCACCAGTGTTCGCATACTTACTCTCTCCGTCAAGGGGGATCAACGATCGCCGCTTTAGTTCTGGGATACCTAAGGAATTCGCTAGGATTGTAGTCAACCACGTCCCCAACAAGTTCATTATGGTGGGTTTCCGCTTTCTTGAAGAACTTCTTGGCGAGTCTGGTGGAAAACTCATGTACCTGTTCGATTCCAAGTCTGTTCCTCAGGTTCCGAAGTGGGGTCCAAGGGGGAGCCCCAGTGATCATTCGAAGTGCTCGGCTCTGCATCCTCTCTATTTTCTCTCGCTGATTGCTACTAATACCAATTCAGATGGAGGAAGCGTAGGTAAGCACCAGCATGACGACCGTCTTATACAGCAGTACTTTGTGCCCTGTTGTAAGAAAGCTTCTCCGGTGGAGTAGTAGAGCTAGTTACCCAAGACATAACGACCAACGTAAGCAACTCAACGAGATATAAGCAGTCGCCCTTCCCTAATTTAGGGTCACTGATTCCAGGGAAGAGAGAGAGAGAGCCAGTGCCGTAAAACAAGCACACCATCCATACCTCACCGGGATTCGAACCCGGACGCCTTTCCGACGAATGATCAGAGGCCATCGCTTAGACGACTGCGCCACCGGGGCGGCCCATCAGAAAGCTCATCCACTTCATTCCAGTTACATAGTCACACGCTGCAATCAGTTCAGCTTCCATTGTAGTCATTGCTACTGGTCTCTATTTTCCACTTATCTATTTTTTACTGTACTTGGGACGGACATCCAATTTCCTCTTACTTTTGATACATCGCGTCTAGGCAAATCAGATCGTACAACGTCACACACCGGAACCGGGCGGTTTATTTTGTTATAAGCGGCACGTGGCTCGGTCGGCATGTCATTGCTTAATCAGCGGTGGAAAAAGATGACTCGTCGTCGTGTACGACAGTCGTGCAGTCACATCAGCGAGTTCGACAGAGGTCGCAGTATAAGCATGAGAGACTGCTAAGCTTCCCTCAGTGAGATTGCTGGTAGAGTGTGGACGCATGGTGTCCGTCGTGGCAAGAGTGTGCAGAGAATGGTTCTGAATGTTGTACTCAGACAACGCCGAGGGACAACCGTCATCTCATGAGGATGTCTTTGAGTGACCGTTCTGCATTATCAACGGGGTTGGCGCAGCAGTGGCGATCTGTGACACATTCTCTCATGTCAGCTGTAACAGTACGTCGTTCGTTATTACAATTCGGCCTACAGACTCGTCAGCCCGTCCTCAGACTTGACACCGCAGCAACGAACTGCCAGGCTGCAGGGATGCATCCAACGAAGGGGGTGGAGTGACGAATGGCACAATATCGTGTTCTCAATCGCTGCAGATTTGTAGTGTTGACACTTGCTTAATCTCTGTGGTACGTCACAGAACATGAGTGTATAATTCCAAAAAGCGTATAAATGAATTATACTAGGGACAGGACATTCGAATCCTCGAATCATCAAATTCCGCGAATCTTGAAAAAGATTCGAGATTCGAAAACTCGAATCTTCGCGCTTTTTTCGTCCTTCGAATCTTGCGAATCTTAACCTAAAAAAGTTGGCGTTTCGTGCTTGTTTTAGAGCGATATTTGTTCGAATTTTTGACGAGTTCTGACATTGGAAAACAATCGAAGATCGTCTACAGTGTGTAGGCTACACAGTTATTTGGAATAGCTCGTTACTTCTAAAATTTAAGGATATTCTCTAAAAGTTCTTAAATCACACCAACATCGACAGTAATGTCAGGAAGACTATTCACCACATCAGGTGTCATAGCTGATAAAAAACGAAGTAGGTTATACCCAGAGCTAGTTCGAATGCTAGTGTTTTTAAATAAAAATCTCCATTAAAGGTTTCTGATTTTTTTTACATTGCCCTGAAAGAGTTCAGTGTTTAGTGTTTTTATTAACTCTTAAAACAAACATGTTTTTGATTTTTCTTAATTTCCTGGAAAGAATTTACTCAATTTAGTGTTTCATGTTTAGTGTTTATCTACATTAACTCCATAAATAATCCTCCCCACCTCTACGTTTGCTTTGATTTAAAAAGGTTTTGGAGCTTTTGTTATTAAAGAAAAATGTCAAAAGTGAATTGTTACTCAAATATTTTTTTGTCAAATTATGTTCAGAAAATGGAAATGAACACTCAAGAGTTATGTACTTCATTTAGTAAATGTAAATTATGAATTTCATTTGCATCTTCTTAATAAGTATGAGTATGTTTTTTGAAAACTGTATTTAATTTGTTTTTCATTAAACACAGATTTCAAATTTTGCTTCAATTAAGAACTTAATTTTAAATAGAAGTATTTTCTTTCCCTCTTTTTTTCTTATAATTATTCTTATATAAAGGATTCCAGAGATTAGAGATTTGGGAGATTAGAGGGATTCAAGAACCTTTTATTATTCGGATTCGAGAAAATTTAGGATTCGTCCCACCTCTAAATTATACGATATATAACCGAATGGAAAAAGCGATATAAACTAAAGTCATACAGCGGGGCTAATGCAGAATTACGCGTTAAAGTGAAAAAAAAAACCACAACTGAGAAACGTATAACCGAGGTTCCGCTGTAGTTAGAAAGTAGAACAACGATTATGAGGACAGGTCCAGTGTAAATGTGATACAAATAATCCAATATATGGTTCATTGGACAAGAAATTAATTTTCTTTCCACTTAACATTGAATAAAGTTAAAACTAACGTCAAGAATTATAAATTCTGTGCTCAACAACATTATTTTATGTACACAGATCTTTGTTGATTTTCTTTTTAATTTTATCCCGGCTTTTATTCAACTGAAAACAAATACGCAACAAATTTCTTTTTCAGTATAGATATTCGTTTTTTATGCATCAAAGTCACGTATAGTATCCTACGACATTGCCACTAAATGGTATCAGAATCATCTTGTCTTTCTACCCGTCTTGAAGGTCTACCAAACGCTTCTCTAATGTGAGGGTTTGACATCTTGTTTCCCATTGATTTTATTTCCATTTTCTTCACTTAACTCTGCAATATGTTTTTCTGTAGTCACTGAAACAAACTCCCATGGGACTGATAGGTTCTTGTTCTCAGCTCCTAGCACCTTCTTTCAAAACTATGTTCAACTTTGGAAGATGTAAATCCGTTTATTGGTGTAAATATGACAAGGATGTTAAGTCAGATAATATCCGAAAACTTGAAAATTTCGTCGTCCTGGAGCGGGAATCGAACTCGCGTCTCCCGGCGGGCGCTAGTTTTCGGATATTATCTGACTGAACATCCATGTTATATTTTTACCAATGAACGGATTTGCATCTTTTAAATTTGTACTGTACAATGGTGTAATCCCGTATTTCATTCATTGCTATGTTCAACTTATTAAACATAAAATTTCCGTCTGCACTCTGTTTGTTGCTGTCCTTCCTAAAAATGTGTCCATGATTTTTGAAGAGTTGCCATCTGAACAGGATTCCAGCAATCCGCAACTAATTTTTAGTACTTCCTTTTCCAGCGGGAAAAAGATAAGGTTAATAATATGGATAACTAAATATTTTGGTTAATTGAAACCTGGAAAATCGACAATTGTGATGTATTTAAGTTTTTTCCTTCTTTATTTTATTATTATGTCATTGTTATAATTATAATTATTTAAATTTGATTTTTTGACGTAATTTTTTATTTTTCCACTTTATCGTCAATCATTATCAATCCACTGGTAGTTTCCCTTGGTTTCTTTTACAACTCTTTGTCTTGAACCAGACTCCTCCACGTCCTGCTTTCCAATATACACTGCATATATGCAGTGTATTCATGTACTTCTTTTACGCTATATCATCACCATCATAATCGTCAACCATTATCAACCCACAGCTGGATGAAGGTTTCCAAAGTTTCTTGAGCCTGTCACCTCCGTGTTGCTCCGGCTCGCTTTCGAATTTCATCCATGCATTTCCCATGTGGTCTTCTTCTTCTGGGTCTTTTTCTGACCCTTGGAATTCAGTCTAAAATTTAAATTGTCCATCGGTGGTCCGTTATTCTGGCAACATGTCCAGCCCATTGCCATTACAGGGATTTTACTCTGATCATGATGTCTTCCACTCTCGTCATTTTCCTTATCCACGAGTTCTTCATCTTATCTTTCCTGGTTACACAAAGTATGCGTCACTCTATATGCTTATTTCAGTTCTCTGTAGCCTTTGTATGTATTTTTTTAGTTAAGGTTTGTGTCTCTGCTCCATATGTAAGAACTGGAAGGATGCATTGATTAAACACTTTTCTTTTAAGACATAATGACATATTCCTCTTGGAAATTGTACTTTTCTTCCAAAAGCTATCCAGCCAAGTTTTATACGCCTATTAATAGTGTGACCTTGTTCAATATCTGTTGCCCAAGGTAAATGTAGGTATCGGTTACCCCAGGCATTTCCCCATCAATCGAAAAATCTTCGTTCCTTGGAAAAGCATTATACATCAATTTTTGTCTTTCGAAAGTTCATTTTCAATTCCACTTATTTACTCTTATCAGCAAGTTCCTGGATCATACTCTGCAACTCTGAAGGGGTAGTTGCGAAAATGATTATGCCGCCCCGTTGGCGCAGTTGTGTAAGCGATGTCCTCTGATCATTCGTCCAAAAGGGGTTCAGGTTCGAATCCCGGTGAAGCACGGATGTTGTGTTTGTGTTACGGCACTGGGCGTCTCCCTTCTTCGGAACCAGTAACCCTAAATTAGGGACGGGCGACTGCTTATAGCCCATTGAGTTGCTCATGGTGTTAAACTCCAATAAAAAAAATGAGTGCGTCATCAGCAAAACGAAGGTGAGTTAAATAATCTCCATTAATCTTTATCGCCTTGTTTTCCTAGTTCAGTGATCAAAAGACACTTTGCAGTGTGACATTGAAGAGTTTGGGAAATATGGTGTCATCTTGTCTCACTCCCTTTCTGATTTTTATTGGTGCTGTATCCTCAAAGAGCCTAACCTTTGCAATTGCCTTTTCATAGATGTTATTAATAATGTTAATGTAAACACCTTCAATACCTCAGTATTTCAAAGCCATCGTAATTGCTGATAGTTTAACGGAAACAAAGGGCTTTTCATAATCAATAAAAGCCATGCATATTTACGCTATATTTATTCATTTACCTATATACATATACAGTATATATACGTATAGGTACGTATAGCACGACTGTTAACGCAAGATGCCTCGATCGATAACGTTAATTAATTTCCAGCGCAGATTGACTCAAGAGTGCAACATACGTGACATTTAAGCTGCACTGAAGATCTCTAGTTCGACGGTTGCTGATGTGATAAGAAAATGGAAGAAGAATGAGGCTGATTCTAAGCCAAGAAACAACCCGGTAAACATCAGAAGCTAACAGAATACCATAGGAGAGCTCTGCAGAGTAAACATTGGCTCAAATCACGCCAACACTATGTGAAAAGTAAAGAAATATTCAAATTTACTGATTTCCAAGGAAAAATGGCAAAACGAACACGTTGGTTTGATGAAAATAAATTTTGAACCCTCTCTTGATACTAAATTGTTTTTCATGATGGAAAACTTGAAGCTCTCCGTGAGTAAAGAAATCTTCAAAATTACTGATTTTCAAGGAAAGATGGCCAAAGAACGCTCCTTTTTTTGCTTTACCAACACGTAAACAGTGAAAAAGCAACATACAGGTGCTCGAAAACCCGTTAGTATTCTTCAGTGGTGACACTGAAAAATCACGTGTTGTAAATATGGCGTTACCGTAAGAAAGTCTCGGAGAAGATTCATGTATAAACGCTATCCAAATGTTTAGTCACTGCTTCGCTACTGCGCCAGATAAATTATTCTTGGAACGAATTGCGGGAGTTCCATTCGAACGCAATCGCCGCGCAGATGGTGGACTGTTGCCAGGTTTAAGAAACAAATATGATAGGGTGGATGGGAGAGAGAGAGAGAGAGAGAGAGAGGGAGAGAGCAACTTGCAGAACATCATGTTTCCATCTCGAAATAGCTAAATTATGGAAAGAGTGAACCGATGAAAAGACGCATTGATGCCCACACAAAGTTACTTCTTGGATTACTCGAGATTACGCCACTTTGATTGCATTTTACAACTTCGCAAAAAGATCAGCTTTAGCAGACCGAAGTTTCAAAAATTCCGGACGCCTTTTCAGTTGACAAAATTAAACGAATGTTTTTTTTTTTGGAAGAATAAAAAAAAATGACTATGTGTGTAAATTTCTCAGCAGAGGTAGAATAAAAATTCCATTAACTTTTGTGCGCGTTGGAAAAATGAAAAACAAAAAATCGCTGAAATGTGGGTAGTCGGTAAAGTGGCTGACGGCCGCACTAGCTTCTAGTATGGAAAAAGTGAGAGAGAGAGAGAGAGATGTCTGAGACTCCGCCAGGTTACATTTCTTTGTTGAAAACTTCTCAATGCTTTTATCACAAGAGGAGAGTACCAATAAGTGAACAGTATACTGGGCCCTAACAAAGCGTCGTTTGCTGTCATGATCATAAGGTTTCTCGTGTCCATCGCATTTGCTGTCAAAAATCTGCCCAACCATCGCTTTATTCTTCGTTTCTATGTTCCTCATATGCAAACTTCATCTTTCTACATGCGATTTATTGTTGATGTTTTATTTAAAATGTTCTCTTACATACGAGAGGAACAGAAATGGAGGGAAAGGAAACAAAGTCCTTAAAAGAGCTTATTTTTCGTGGGAGAAAAAGAGTTGGGACTCTGCCCTTCCAATTACTGCCAATGTCTACGATTCCTGCGGAACAGCATGGGTTATAATGTACATTCCCTCTCTCTTTTGCTGACTCAACCCCTCCCTTATACGAACCAGGATATCGATCATAACATCGCAAATGCATATTTAGAACCACCCAGTTACGACCTGGTAGCAATAGTATGTATAATTTCATCTCATGAAGGAACAGGATTTTGTAAAAGGAGAGAGAGAAAGACAGAGAGAGAGAGAGAGAGAGAGAGAGAGAGAGAGAGAGAGAGAGAGAGAGAGAGAGAGAGAGAGAGAAAGGGGGAGAGAGAGAAAGAGAGAAAGAAGACAGAGTGAGAGAGGTGGAGAGGGGGAAGGAGGGAGAGAGCGGGAGTGAGAGGGAGACAGAAAAAGAGAAGGAGGGAGTGAGAGAAAGATAGAAGGAGGGAGTGAGAGAAAGATAGAAGGAGGGAGAGAGAGAGAGAAAGAGAGAAGGAAGACGGTGAGAGAGAGGGAGAAAGGTGAGAGGGTAAGGAGGGAGAGAGGGGGAGGGAGAGAGAGACTGAGAGTGGGAAAGAGAGACTGAGAGAGGGAGACAGAGAGGGAGACAGGGAGGGAGACAGAAAGAGAGAAGGAGGGTAAGAGAAAGGTAGAAGGAGGGAATGAGAGAGAGAGAAAGAGAGAAGGAAGACGGTGAGAGAGGGAGGGAGGGGGATAGAGGGAGGGGGATAGAGGGAGGGGGATAGAGGGAGGGAGAGAGATAAAGTTAGAGAGAAGGAGGTAAAGAGAGAAAGAGAGAAGGGAGAGAGAGAGAGGGAGAGGGAGAAGGAGAGGGAGAGAGAAAGAGGGAAGGAGAGAGAGAGAAGGAGTGAAGGGGAGAGAGGAGGAGGGAGAGGGAGAAAGGGCAGCGAGAGAGAGGGAGGCTGAGAGAGAGAGAGAGAAGGGAGGGAGAGAGAGGGAGACTGAGAGAGGGACAGAGACAGAGACATACAGACAGCTGGCGGCGGCTGCGTACTCGCCCAACTGACAGCTCATACTTTCCCTTGCTAAAGATAGGCTGTCCCAAAACTTCCGGCGTGACTCATATTAAAATCCCTCAGAGTATTTACTTTTCAATTTCGGGGTTTAATGACTACTATGAGCAACTATGAGGGTTATAAGTAGTCACCTGCCCTAATTTAGGGCTACTGGTTCCAAGGAAGGAAGAGCGCGACTGCTGTAAGACAAGCAGACTACTTATGTCCATCCTGGACTCCAATCCATGACCGGCTTGGACCATTATCCGAAAATCAGTTTCTCTGGCCACTTGGTGCCAAGTGTGGCCCCACCACTGTTCTCCGTTTCCGTCACATGCTGAATTATTTTTTCAGTTACATTAAATATTAGTTGCAATTGTGTGCGCGATTATTTTTACCTGTAGACAGTAAACATAAGGGGTTAACACTGCGTGTAACGTAAAAGAAAGTTTTGCGTTACTTCTACGCACTGTTATCTAGATACGACGCAAAACGCCCTTTTAAGGGCACTTAGCTTCTGCGCATGAAAATAAATGTCTCAAGAGTGCAACATCCTTGAGCGCAGATGATAATGTACCCAAATGACAAGTATGAAGACTCATGCGTTCATTACAGCTACGCTGTGATAGTTCAATATGGCGAATAAGCTGGATCTTCGGTCTTGTGAGGAGATTCGATTTGTTTTTGTTTTCTGTGGGCAAAGAAAGTTTCGCCGGTTGATATCTATTGACAGTTTATTGAAATGTACGAAGAACGTGAAAGGCAACATCAGCATGTTGCTAAATGGCGGTGTAAGTCTACAGCTGGTAGGGAATGTATAACATGGCATATGGTGATCCATGTTGTAATACCGAAACTCCTATTGTTGTACCTTTTCCTTGGAGATGTTTGACAAATGATTCACTTATTATTTAGCATAACAGACTCCACCCATATATAGTTTTCAATGCTTATTTACCGTGTCTTGCGCAGAATTATGCGCACTCCTCTCCTGACGATGACTATATGTACACCCGCAAGCACCCGGCCCAAATCAGTTAACAGCCTGATGATGCATGTGCGATACATGTGAAAGATCTTACGTTTTTATCATGTAAATATTTTAGGATTTATTAAATGCTTTGAGACCTGCATCGTATATTTTTATCGTGCTTCGACAGCTACTTGATATGGGACTTTCAACTGCATTCTCCATAGAAACAAATTTTGCTTCCATTGATTTTTATGCTGTACGGCTTTGGAAAGATCCCCCAAAAGAATGTGTCCGTATCACAGATGAATGAGAACTCCATTGATTTTTATGCTGTAAGGCTGTGGAAAGATCACCCAAAAGAATGTGTCCGTATCACAGATGAATGAGAACATTGATTATTATGCTGTAAGGCTGTGGAAAGATCACTCAAAAGAATGTGTCCGTATCACAGATGAATGAGAATTCCACTGATTTTTATGCTGTACGGCTGTGTAAAGATCACCCAAAAGAATGTGTCCGTATCACAGATGAATGAGAACATTGATTATTATGCTGTAAGGCTGTGGAAAGATCACCCAAAAGAATGTGTCCGTATCACAGATGAATGAGAACTCCATTGATTTTTATGCTGTACGGCTGTGTAAAGATCACCCAAAAGAATGTGTCCGTATCACAGATGAATGAGAACATTGATTATTATGCTGTAAGGCTGTGGAAAGATCACCCAAAAGAATGTGTCCGTATCACAGATGAATGAGAACTCCATTGATTTTTATGCTGTACGGCTGTGTAAAGATCACCCAAAAGAATGTGTCCGTATCACAGATGAATGAGAACATTGATTATTATGCTGTAAGGCTGTGGAAAGATCACCCAAAAGAATGTGTCCGTATCACAGATGAATGAGAACTCCATTGATTTTTATGCTGTACGGCTGTGTAAAGATCACCCAAAAGAATGTGTCCGTATCACAGATGAATGAGAACATTGATTATTATGCTGTAAGGCTGTGGAAAGATCACCCAAAAGAATGTGTCCGTATCACAGATGAATGAGAACTCCACTGATTTTTATGCTGTACGGCTGTGTAAAGATCACCCAAAAGAATGTGTCCGTATCACAGATGAATGAGAACTCCATTGATTTTTATGCTGTAAGGCTGTGGAAAGATCACCCAAAAGAATGTGTCCGTATCACAGATGAATGAGAACTCCACTGATTTTTATGCTGTACGGCTGTGTAAAGATCACCCAAAAGAATGTGTCCGTATCACAGATGAATGAGAACTCCATTGATTTTTATGCTGTAAGGCTGTGGAAAGATCACCCAAAAGAATGTGTCCGTATCACAGATGAATGAGAACATTGATTATTTTGCTGTAAGGCTGTGGAAAGATCGCCCAAAAGAATGTGTCCGTATCACAGATGAATGAGAACTCCATTGATTTTTATGCTGTAAGGCTGTGGAAAGATCACCCAAAAGAATGTGTCCGTATCACAGATGAATGAGAACTGCATTGGTTTTTATGCTGTACGGCTGTGGAAAGATCACCCAAAAGAATGTGTCCGTATCACAGATGAATGAGAACTCCATTGATTTTTATGCTGTAAGGCTGTGGAAAGATCACCCAAAAGAATGTGTCCGTATCACAGATGAATGAGAACTCCATTGATGTTTATGCTGTAAGGCTGTGGAAAGATCACCCAAAAGAATGTGTCCGTATCACAGATGAATGAGAACTGATGACAAAACATAAACAGGATAAGAATTTCACGTGGAAGGAATGAACGATGTAACAGCAAGTGGGGATGCCTGAATGTTTTTGGTGATTATATTGGAAAATATCGTATGAATGGATGTTTTATTTTGCATATCCTACTCAAAACACTAAATATACTGGTATGAGAAACAGGCTTGTAATAATAACTTACGATTTACTGGTCAACTTACACAACAAAGGGGATTTTCTAATAATCTCTCTTAAAGAAAAATAGAGGGATAACAAGCGTCTTACCTGGATTTGCTTTTTCCATGCTGGCACTCCCGGACTGCTGTCGCCAGGTGTCATTGGTGGAGGTGGAGGAGGAGGAGGTGGGGGAGGTGGTGGCGGTGGTGCAGCAGTTGGGGAGAAACTTGGTGGTTGTTGGAATCCTTCGGGAGGCGGCGGGGTCGGGAAAGTGTCCGCTGGTTGGTATTGCGGTGATGTCGGGAAATTGTCCATTGGTGGGGGTGGCGGTGGAGGAGGAGGAGGAGGAGAGTTCAAGGTGCCATACTGGCTCTCAAAGGAAGGTGAGTGGCTCTGTGGCATGACAGGAGGCGATGGGAGATAAGACGAATTCTGTCTTGACACACTGTCAGGCTGTTGCTGGTAAACGTTTGCATCATGTGTGGATCCCTGACGCACGACTGTAGCTTGTCCAGGCTGAAAATCTTGTCCACATTGCTTTGAGGTATCGTACGGTGCACTGGAGTACGAATCCTGTCTGAAAGGTCGATACACACTGGGAGAAGATTCTTGTCCAGAAAACTGAGTGAACAAGCCTGCTGGCGATGAAGGATGATTGGATACTGATGAATCTTGTCGCAATGGTTCATACGGTCGAGAATTCTGTCTCATGGGCTGGTATGATGGCGCAGTATCCTGCCTTACAGGCTGATAGCTTTGCATAGAATCCTGCCTTACAGGATGATAACTTTGCGTAGAATCTTGCCTTACAGGCTGATAGCCTTGCGTAGAATCTTGTCTCATTGGATGATAGCTAGGAGAAGAGTCCTGTCTCATTGTTTGGTTATAGGTTGGTGTTGAATCCTGTCGTACTGGCCGGTATTGGGGAGTCGAATCCTGCCTCATGGTTTGATAATTTTGTGATGAATCTTGCCTCATCGGAGGATATCCCGAATAGGAATCTTGCCTCACCGGTGAATGTACAGGAGACGATCTTGTTTCTGGGTGAGACGGTCCCGAGTTATCTCTAAACGGCAGAAAAGTGCTTGGAGAGTTATATCCACTTGAATCCCGTCTGTTGTCCGACGGATATCCGCCAGAAACAGGTATGCTACTTGTAACAGAATACATGACCTTAGGTTGAGAATACGAATCATTTTGATTTGCTGAATAGTTCATTTGCGACGGGTGTGAATCTTGACGAACAGGGAACTGTCTAGCATTGCTGTTCGCGTTATTGTACGGAGCATAATTTGGGGTACTTCCGCCGGAAGTGGGAGAGAATGCACTGTTGCTGGAGAGTCGAGAATCTTGCCGAACTGGTTGAGATATCTGAGTTGAATACACAGGAGTTTCGCTACTTTTCACCGGTGAAAAGGGTGCGGTTCCTGTGCGAGACATTTGTCTCTGAGGAGACTGATACTGGACGCTGGACGATGAATCCTGGCGACATGGTGGGGAACGATAGTCACCACTTCCGTATCCGGAATCTTGATTAGAGACGGGGGAATAAGACTGCTGAACATTAGCCTGCTGCTTTTTAGGAGCTCCAAATGTGTGTATGATTGCACCAGATGAGTCGGTTTTGACAGATGCTTGAATGACTGCACCTTCGCTGGGTGGTACCACTGGAGAAGCTGTTCCAGGTGAAGATGCATTTGAGGAAGGCGACCATACTGGACTGTTAGAGTTCGTGTAAAACCTTGTGGGACTGAAGAGTCCACCACTTCGATCCGACGTCGGTGTGGATGGAGTACCGGGTGACCATGTGCTTCCGGCAGGCCGTCTGTGAAGTAAGCAATCAAACATGAATTAGAAGGAAAGTTCCTGATGTTAATATCGTGACACATCACATATTCAATTCATATGCAAATAATTTTTGAAATTAAAAAAAACAAAATAAACGTGTTATTCTGTCTCATTAGATGGCTGGTGGCGAAGAGTCCTGTCTTACTATTTGAGGATTTTTTTGTTTTGTTTCGGGGTTGAATACAACGATATTAGCCCGGCTGGAACGAATTAACTCTGGGTTAGCAAAATGTCCTGAAATTAGCTCGAGCGAATATATTTGTTGTTTAAGAAGTGGGCTGAATGCAGCTGGAGGTTTGAACTTGTGTATCAGAAAACGTTGCTTTCTTCTTAGGCTTGTTATTCAAAGTGGTCATCAAAGGGAATGACTGGCACTAATATTTTCTGACTGATTTCCTGCTAAGCGTGCTATAGCAATGGCGTCTAATCTAAGAAAGGAGAGAGAAGATTGATCTATATGTTCCTACCCAGTGGTATGATGTCCGTCTCAGGGGAACTAACTTTTCCCATCATGTCTTGGGTCATGGAGCAGAGGATAAAAGACTAGAAGGGAGCTCTTATCACCTGTGATAGGTTTACGGTCGGTATTTCTGAGATGAGAGAGGGAAAGGAATTGTTTTGCAGCAGTTTTCGTAAAAATCGGCCGTTATGTGAACATTTCTGTTTTGGGAGCTCAGATTGGACACCATTTCGGTTCAGGTACATCGGCCACTTAAAAGGTTAACGACTGCCACAAGCAACTCTTAGGTTATAAGTGGTCGCTCCAAATCTATCATCTAAATCGGTAATCTTTGTGTGTGTGTGGGTTGAATGGGGGACAAACTTCTGTAAATGATTAATGTTGTATATCTACGGTAATTTTTGGCTCTTCGGTTGTTACCATGATGTCATTGCACTTTTTCGATTCCATCTTAGTACTGACACGTCGAATATGAAGGAAAATAAATCAAGCCACATTTTTTTACAAGTTTGCTGTATAATGTCTGGCTTTCGTTAATGATGTCATCGAGTATGAGAAAAAGCGAAGCAGTTCGAATGCCTCGTTAACAGAGGATATTTTAGGAACATGCAGGTAAACCGAATGAATATATGTGTCGCTCCAAAAACGCAGAGTGCTGCTTCGGCGGCCGTTTGGTCAGAGGCGTAAGTTTTGAACTATTTCTACCGAGAAGCTACCGGATGCGAGTCACGGAGGAGGTAAGGTAGGTGGCGTGATTGTATTAAGGCGAGAGATGGCTCTCTCCTTTTCGAAAAACATAGAGAAATTGGAAGTGGCAACAGTATATACTGTATATACAGGGTGCATAGGAAAGTCCCTTCAGCCTGGAATAACTTGCGAACGGAGAGAGGTACAGTTATGCAAGTGAGATAACGGTATAGTATAGCGACTACGCCCAATCGAATGCAACCAATAGGAGCGCTTCTAGTGGCGAAATGGGGAAGTTAGCCATTGCAAATCGAAAACGAAAATAGATAGGGCAAAATTTCCACAGACAAAGTTGTAGAGCATCATTTAATTAGTAAAAAACGACATTTGTTTTATTTGTTTTGTCTATTCTTCTCCTTTGGAGGTTGATCTCCAGAGGGAGATCAACCTCAAAGGAGAAGAATAGACTATGGATGAAAGTTGCGGCTCATCGACGGGTCAATGTACCCAAAAAGAAGTGATTCTGAAAAACGCTGACTGAGCGTAATCTGGGCTTGCATGCCAAAGTAAACATGTGTTCTCAAAGTGTTTTTTCCATGTGTCGATTTTGTATTGTGTTTGTGTTAATAAAGGCCAAAGTGCCCACAGTTCGGGTGGCGAACGAATCTCCCAGGGACGTCTCAACGGATACACGGTCCGTCTGAGTACGCGCCCGCTTCGCGCCACCCGTCCAAGTGTGCGGACCTGCGGTGACTCCGACTTCCGGAAGAGAACGGCGACGCATCGTTTGCGGACTGCAAACGCGCCAAGTGAGTTACACCGAGCCCTGTGGAGTCCGCAATTGGACGGAACAGGACGATGCTTCATCAAGACGTTACACGGATAAGATAAATTGTCGCCTGAATACCCTAAAATGTCCGAAATCGATGCGCGACCTTTTGTGTGAACGTTTGAAGGGAACAGGCGTAGGTATGAGCAAATGCACACAATTTATTGCATAAATGCTTACTTATATCAATACAGTTTGATGACGTCAGACCAAAACAAAAAAGGCAAACTGGCGCACAGTGATAAAAAGTTAATGTCGAGTATGTTCGAAGAGTTCGCCATTGCGCACGATACACATTTGTATTCGTGAAAGTAACTCTGCATGCACATTCCTCAGCATGGAAGGTGTCACACTATTGCAAGCATCTGTAACACGACGACGTAGATCCAGCAGAATTGTAGGCGCTGTTGCATTCACCTGATTTTTTACGTAACCCCAGAAATCCAAGCTCGCCATTCTCACCCAGCGTACTTAGACCTAAACTTCTGATCAGGGTACATCCTGCTACTGGTTTTTATATCGTAGGTACGGTACAGTGTCACAATCTGCATTTGTATACGGCTACATTTGCGAAATGTGAATATGTAGATGCGAATCGTCGCGCATCGATTTCGGACATTTTAGGGTATTCGAGCGACAATTTCTCTTATGCGTGTGAAACAAATGTTGTTTTGTACTAATTAGTTGATGCTCTACAACTTTGTATTTGGAAATTTTGCTCTATTACTTTTCGTTTTCGATTTGCAATGGCTAACTTCCGCATTCCGTCACTAGGGGCGCTGCTATTGGTTGCATTCAATTGAGCGTAGTCACTTTACTATACTGGTATCTCACTTGCATAACTGTACCTCTCTCCGTTCGCAAGTTATTCCAGGCTGAAGGGACTTTCCTATGCACCCTGTATATAATCCAATTTCTTTTCCTCTTCGCTGCTGTTTCCAGACAAGATTCTGTCTTAATTTATGAACGTACGACTGCCTATAGCCCAAAGATTTGCTCACGATATTCATTAACCCTTGAAACTAAAAAAATCGAATGAAAAAATAATGTTTTGTATCGGACTCTTGAAACGCCGTTAGCCCCTTATGGCGTAGTAGTCTGAGAGCTGGCTTCTGATCATTCTTCCGAGATTCCGAGATGTGTTTGGGTTCGAATCCCGCTGAGGAACGGATGCCGTTTGGTTTGCAGTACTGTCTCACTCTCTCCTTCCAGGAATCAGTGGCATTAAATTAAGGAAGGGTGACTACCTATAGCCATGGAGTTGCTCACGGTGGTTTCATTAAACCCTCAACTAAAGAAAACCACCAACACAAAACCATTTTTGTAGTTCCAAATGCAAATACACTGACGCCCCCTCGCTGGAAAACATTGCTTCTGAAAAATCAAATGGTATATGGGTTATAATGATTATAACGAAATCTAGACGATGTGTCTAAAAGAATACTTCCCATCTGACGGTTAGAAAGGGAGATATCGTTGAACTAATTGTCAAAATTAACGCCATTTGGTGCAAGTACTTTCTGTGGTTTTTGTTTACTCAAAAGGTTTAGAAATGCATGGAGACTTTTGATTGTATTTTTCATAAGTTAAATCTTCGTTTTATTTCCCAGAATGCAACTACTGATGAAAAAAGTGCAAAATGAGTCCATTGATAAAATTCTCTGAATAATCGGGTGGGGCGGGAAATGTTGGAGAAGGAAGATCTGATGTCAACGTGGCTGTACGTTATTTATGCATACGGGCGAATCCGTTCTAGAAAGAACTACTGAAAATCGTATTCTGGAAACACAAGTCAAGTTTATTTACCACTTTGAAAATTTCAGAAAGAATAAAAAAAGAAACAAACTACGTAGCGAATGTTCTGTTGTGCCAAACACTGTGTTTAATATACCTCTTTCCTCTTCCAGGACTTTCAAATTTAAGCTCCATCACTTTGGGCTGATCCCTCTACCTCAGTCCGCTTTTGCTAATTACAGTTAAATGATCAATAAAATGTAATCAAATGTGTTATCAATACTGTGGGATAGAAACTCGAAATTCATTATGTACGTTAATACATTGAAGTTCACCTATAGCAACATTTTTGGGTTGCTGCTTTTGTATATGAGTATGCATTTTTTTTTTGGACGAGATATCTGCATGTGAGTTACTACTTTTTTGTGCCTTATCATTATATGAGTTCTTGAATTGCAAAGCCTAGTTCAGCTACAGCAACAATACTTTTTCAATTTGAAAGTTATAACGTAACTCTTTTTCGTGTGCGAGATTGGTGTTATGCTATGTCTAAAACTATGACTAAGGAAATGTTGAACTAAATGAGAATAAGATGCAATAGTTGCACGGGATAGCTCAAATTAAGGTTTCACGACCAGACGAAACATATACAGAAGCCGAACTTACGATAACCTTTTATTGGTGCAGCATTATTTGACGATATCCAAAATATAGCACTGAGAGTTTTACACTTCACATAATTATCTGTCCTTAATTATCTGTCGCATAATCTATCTTAACAACGATTGAACATCTCCACACACACACACACACACACACACACACACACACACACACACACACACACACACACACTAAGCAGCTGCTGTATCGTCCTTTTTAGATATCGTTCTTATCACATTCATACGTCACTCTTTCTGATCTCAAAAGTGTTGCCAGCCTCATTCATGTGAGAGAGAAGATATCACGTTAAGTTTGGAAAGTGCAAAAGAGAACAAATTCCAATTTACATAGGAAAAGGAACTAAAAAGGAAAGTTAAATTAGAATATACGTCACAAAGTAAATAAACAAACACTAATTTTCGCACTTAATTTTCTTTCACTTTTTAAATCTGCACTGAAATTTTTGCAATTCTGGACGTTTTCAGTTTCTGCCAAGAGACTTTTTCGTTAGTAATGTATTCATCATCATCATCATCATCATTGCCAACCATTATAAATCCACTGCCGGACGAAGGTCTCTCCAAGCCTCTTCCACAACGGTCTGTCTTGTGCAAGTCTCATCCATGTCACTCCCGCATACTTTCGAATTTCATCCACCCATCTTCCATGTGGTCTTCCTTCTGGGTCTTTTCCTGTCCCTTGGAATCCAATCTAAAATTTTCGACTGTCCATCGACGGTCTGTACTTCTGGCAGTATGTCCAGCCCATTGCCATTTCAGAGATTTTACTCTGATCATGATATCTTCCACTAGTGCCATTTTTCTGCTCCACGTGTTCCTCTTCTTATCTCTCCTGGTTACACCAAGCATGCACCTCTCCTTGCTACTTTGAGTTGTCTGCAGCCTTTGTATGTCTCTTTTAGTTAAGGTCCACGTCTCTGCACGCACCATACGTAAGCACTGGAAGGATGCATTGATCAAACACTTTTCATTTAAGACATAATGGCATATTGCTCTTGAAAATTATGCTGTTTCTTCCAAAAGCTCTCCAGGCAAGAATTATACGCCGATTAATTTCTTCATCAATGTGACCCTTACTTGATATCTGCTGTCCAAGATAAACGTATGAATCTGTTATCTTCAGCTTTTCTCCATCAAACGATAAATCTTCATTTCTTGTAAAAGCATTGTACATCACTTTTGTCTTCTGAAAGTTCATTTTCAATCCCACTTCTTTACTTTTGTCAGCAAGTTCCTGGATCATAATCTGCAGCTCTGATAGAGTAGTTGCAAAAATGATTACGTCATCAGCAAAACGAAGGTGAGTTAGATAATTTTCATTAATCTTTATCCCTTTGTTTCTCCAGTTCAATGATTGAATGACATTTTCCAATGTGTCATTAAAGAGCTTGGGAGATATGGTGTCCCTCACCTTATCTCACTCCCTTACCAATTTTTATGTGTGCTATATTCTCAAACAGCCGAATCTTTGCACTTGCATTTTCGTAGATGTTATTAATAATATTAATGTATGCATCTTCAACACCGCAGGATTTCAAAGCCATTGTAACTGCTGATGGTTTCACTGAATCAAAGGCCTTGTGCTAATGATATAAATCCTGAAAAAAAATTGGTGCATTTGGATTTCCGTTCTCACTAAAAGCGAAGAAACTTTTACAAATTCTGAATTCAGTTGTCGTAACAAAATTTATAAGAATGGAAAAAAAGATTTTCTCCCGTCACTCTCAGAACCTTGTCTGTTGCTTCTAAGCAACGGAAGCAATTTTGTCCTTACATTAAATTGTATTAGGGATCTGCTCTCCAGAAAAAATGTGTACAATGTTGTAAAGTATCGCTCAATAAAAAAAAACTGCAATGTTTCGTAGATTTGTGTTGAATAAGATGTTCAAACAGTAAACGGTGATGCTGTCATACCGTTTTTTTTAGGAATACCTTGATAATTTTTCTCAAAAGTGGGCCGCACAAAATGGCTTCTAGGACCGTTTGTGGATCGTCAGTCTACCACTGTCTACCCGCCTTGATAGTCATGCTATTATTGAAAGAAAATACATGTCCAACGAAATTCACTACGAACATTAAAAGAGACGCGTAAATAATCACCTAAGTTATACTGAAATTTAAAGCATAAAACTCTATAACGTCTTTGGCTGGGTGCCCTTACCTGATGCAACATCGTGGAAACATCCTAACTAGAGATGCAATACTAAATTCCGTCGCACAAACAGAAGACTGAATTTTGCAGAGATTATAATGAACACGTAACAATTCTTTCAATATTGGGACTAGATGCTTGGAGGACATGTTTCTCATTACCATCTTATAAGAACAGATTCTAAGTGTTTCTAAAGTACTCTTAAGAGAGAGAGAGAGAGAGAGAGAGAGAGATGGGGTTTAGTTTAGACCACTGAGTGCACTTGTCTTTAGTTTGAAACACTTGGAGTGCGGTTTTGTCACCCGGTTATTTAAAATAGAGCTACTTAAAATTAAAGTGTTCTTAGAGATCACCTCATATGACCCCCTCCCCACACACTGAAAAACGCTCAGCCGTAACCATTCAATCATTTTAAAGTGGTTTGTAAGCAACTGAAAGAGAAAGTATTCGTAAGGTACAGTGTGTTGCACAGAACTGTGCAACCTATGCAAAATCGATTTTCAGCATGAAACAATTGTTTCCGCTTTCCACGTGCATGTTGTTGGCTTTAGTTTGCGAATTTTGAGCGTTTCACAACCGAAGAGAAATGAAATCTAATAAGAAAAAGAAGCTTTCACAACCGAGGAGACATGAAATCGAATACAATGATTTTTATTGTTTGCCAAAGAAGGCGGAATGTCATACGATTTTATGTTATTCCGCAATCGCTCTAAGACTTATAAAGGAAAATCAAAACAAAAAAGAGAACAAGGTAACAAAGGTGCCATGTACGCAAACTAACTGAAAAAATAATAATTCGTGTGCTTCTTTTTAAATTTCGCTAAAAACCAACGACCAGCGGTAAACTGATGTTCTGAATAGACAAGAATGCATATGGTCCCTTTGAATTTTGAACAGTTCAAAAATAATTTTTCGAATGTATTTTTTGCGAAGGAATCGAAAAGAATAGTACGCCTTTGTATCGTAAAAGGAATTTTGCACAACTTAAAAAAAAAAAATTATACTTTAAAAAACATAATACTCTGATTTTTTTTTTAGACGAAATCAGAGTACCGTATTTTCTGATTATAACGCCGCGGCGTTAAACTCGATCTTATGATCGTGCACCTCTTAAATGCGGCGTTTAACTAGGTGCGGCTTATAACTGTTTTCAGTAACTTATACATTTCAATCATTGTTTACGGTATGGGACGTACTAGAGATGATGCGCACATGTCAAGACGGTAAGCAGGAGTGACAAGCCTTCGTCGGCGTAGCTTAATTAGAAAAGCATTCGGCTCCGGAGCAAAAAGATATGGGTTCTACTTTAGCCATCGGGAAATTTAGGTTTCACATTGGCGTCCGAACATAAAAATAGATCTACTGACCGCTGGTTCCTTCGAAAAATGTGAGATGGTCATTCCACACATCGTCTGGAATTAATGAGAATTTCTTCTTCACTTTGAAAAGTGTGTGATGCTTCTTCCACACATCGTCTGGAATTAGTGAGAATTCCTTCTACAGGGAGTTACTTCAAGCATGGTTTGCCGGCTGACCCAGAAACCTACGTTTCGTCCCAGCCCTTTCTCAAGGGAGGGGGCGGGGATGATATATGTGACCTACTACAAAGGTGACACACATGTCAAGACCGCAAGTAGCAGCGGTAATCCCTTGCCGGCGTAGCTTAATTGGAAAAACATTCGACTACGGAGCTGAATGATGAGGGTTCCGCCACCGACAAATTTGGGTTTTCACAGATATTAAAACCGGTCGTTTTATGAATCGCTTATGGCAGACACTGTGCTACAAAGAATTTGGAGTGCCAACTCTTTATTGATTAGAGCATGGAAGCCCACTGATCGCGTAAATTAGAGCATGGAAGCCCACTGATCGCGTAAATAAGTCTCGAAGCCAGCGTAACTTAACGTGAATAGGAAATTTCAAGAACGGCAAGAATTCCATCTGACATTTTCGTCTTGCGCGCAAATGGTTTACGATTCACTGTTTGAAAATATATGCTTAGATATTTAGGATTCATAAATTATGCTTTAGCGCTTTTTTTCTTTTAGTAAGTTTCTTTCTCTTGGATTCATTTTCGGCCTTGCGCGTAGCCTTTTTTTCTTTTAGTAAGTTTCTTTCTCTTGGATTCATTTTCGGCCTTGCGCGTAGCCAATACAATTTTGCGGGTTTCCCGCAACAGGGAAACCCGCAAAATTGTACGCGCTTCTACTGTCAGGCGTTGACACTTCCTCACACGTGGAATTAGTGGTGACTCTCCTCTTTCTACGCACGTTTCCACTACCACACGTTGATACCTCCTCACAAGAGAAATTCGTGGTGTCTCCCTCTTTCTTAACGCACTTCCACATCACACGTTGATACCTCCTCGCAAGTGAAATTAGTGGTGTCTCCCTGTTTCAAAACACGCTTCCACATCACACGTTGATATATCCTCACAAGTGAAATTAGTGGTGTCTCCCTCTTTCTAAGCCCGCTGCCGCTACCATACGTTGATACCTCCTTACAAGCGAAATTAGTGGCATCTCACTTCTTCTAAGCCCGTTTCCATTATCATACGTTGATACCACCTCACAAGCGATATTAGTGGTGTCTCCCTCTTTCTTAACGCACTTCCACTATCACACGTTGATACCGCCTCACAAGTGAAATTAGTGGTGCCTCCCTCTTTCTAAACACGCTTCCACATCACTTGTTGATACCTCCTCACAAGAGAAATTAGTGGCATCTCGCTCTTTCTAAGCCCGCTTTTGCTACCACATGTTGATACCTCCTCACAAGTGAAATTAGTGGTGTCTCCTTCTTTCTAAACACGCCTCCATATCACACGTTGATACCTCCTCACAAGTGAAATTAGTGGTGTCTCCCTCTTTCTAAGCCCGCTTCCACTATCACACGTTGATACTTCCTCACAAGTGAAATTAGTGGTGTCTCCCTCTTTCTCAGCCCGCTTCCACTATCACACGTTGATACCTCCTCACAAGTGAAATTAGTGGTGTCTCCCTCTTTCTAAACACGCTTCCACATCACACGTTGATACCTCCTCACAAGTGAAATTAGTGGTGTCTCCCTCGTTCGAAAGGCATAAACCTCTGTAGGTGTCAATCAGAGGTTAAGCGATATTCACCTTCCGCCGCGAGGGATTGATAAAAAAAATGTTTGGTTGTGAAACACGGTCTTTTACACATTTCCTTCTCTCGTGAATGGAAGGTCTTTTAGCCAAGAATGGAAGGTCTTTTTTGCACAAGTACAGCAATGAAGCAGTGGTGACGACTCCATTTAGTGCACAACTAGTCGTGTGTCTAGTGCGCTGTCACCTCTGATATCATTTTGTGTGAGTAGCGCAGGGGATACGAAGTGTATTAAAAATATATCAATCGCCTACAGCTCCTTTTGTTGCGATCAATCGACTGCAGCTCCTTTCATTGCGATCAATCGCCTGCAGCTCCTTTCATTGCGATCAATCGCCTGCAGCTCCTTTCATTGCGATCAATCGCCTGCAGCTCCTTTTGTTGCGATCAATCGCCTGCAGCTCCTTTTGTTGCGATCAATCGCCTGCAGCTCCTTTTGTTGCGATCAATCGCCTGCAGCTCCTTTCATTGCGATCAATCGCCTGCAGCTCCTTTTTTGCGATCAATCGCCTGCAGCTCCTTTCATTGCGATCAATCGCCTGCAGCTCCTTTCATTGCGATCAATCGCCTGCAGCTCTTTTGTTGCGATCAATCGCCTGCAGCTCCTTTTGTTGCGATCAATCGCCTGCAGCTCCTTTTGTTGCGATCAATCGCCTGCAGCTCCTTTTGTTGCGATCAATCGCCTGCAGCTCCTTTCATTGCGATCAATCGCCTGCAGCTCCTTTTGTTGCGATCAATCGCCTGCAGCTCCTTTTGTTGCGATCAATCGCCTGCAGCTCCTTTTGTTGCGATCAATCGCCTGCAGCTCCTTTTGTTGCGATCAATCGCCTGCAGCTCCTTTCATTGCGATCAATCGCCTGCAGCTCCTTTTGTTGCGATCAATCGCCTGCAGCTTTTTTCATTGCGATCAATCGACTGCAGCTCCTTTCATTGCGATCAATCGCCTGCAGCTCCTTTCATTGCGATCAATCGCCAGCAGCTCCTTTTGTTGCGATCAATCACCTGCAGCTCCTTTCATTGCGATCAATCGCCTGCAGCTCCTTTCATTGCGATCAATAGCCTGCAGCTCCCTTCATTGCGTCATTCATCTTCGATGAGTCATACAATATCGGTGGAGGCTGTGGGTAGGGCGGTAGGGTAGGAATGGTGGTCAAATGAAAATTCCCTTGTGGTATATTTAACTGCCGCTTTTTGAACACCCTTCTGTCACGGTCCGAACAGTCATGACTTGAAGACCATAGATTTCTTGCAGTAGGCGATTTATCTTCGCAACCGGCGTTTGCCGTGCACAGAGAAACTGAATCACCATGTTTCTGGGCGGATCGTCATTGTCACTTGTATCTGTTCTGCAGCTCATGGCGGCACTGGGGTAGGTTAAAGAAACGTCAATGCTTTTTTTCATCTAATAACGAGAAAACAAAATAAAAACTATCTTCTCTCAACTTTTTCGCTCCTTTATTAGACTTTCCTATTTCTTAGCTATGAATGAACACTTCGAATCATGCTTTACATGTTTTTAACTATGCATCTCAGTTACATTTCTATGATTGACAGGATTATATTTTATGATTTCCAGGATTTCTGTTGAAGGAGGGGCTCCAAAAAATGTGTGCATGTGTGTGCACCATACATGCATTTGTAAACATACACATATATGTAAGTGTGTGTGTGTGTGTGAGTGTGTGTGTGTCAGTGCAATATATCGTTTTTCTAATTCCGTGAACATATAGAGAGAAAATGAGCTATTTCTTCACGCCTTTTAGGAGTTGTCTAAAATTTTACTTAACGACTTCTTGCATTATACTGTAGCCAATCATTACGTATAAAATTTGAGTACCGCTTATCTACATACAGGTAATTCAATCAATATTATTAGTTCTGTATAAGACTATTTGATACGAAAACAAAGATCAATGAAGTAAAAAATATATACACTGGCGGAAAGTGAAAAAAGAACACCAAGAAGGAGACGTCTGATACCAACGAAATTTATACAGCATAATAACGGAATACAGAGGATAACGTGACCAAAACATTATGGCAAAATACAGCTGTATTTGCTGGTAAACTGGAAAATAACATTTCCATGTAACATGGTTAGTACGAAGTTGAACCGCCATGAACTGCGTCACATTGTGCAATTCTGGCATGGAGTCTGTCGTACAGATGTTGGATGTAAGTTTGGGGTATTGAGATCCAAGCATCCTCAACCTGGACGCGTAAATCGGGGAAAGTCGTGACTGGCCGTGGAGACCGGATAAGTCGTTCTCCCATAAAATCCCACACGTGCTCAATGGGGGACAAATCCGGTGAACGTGCAGGCCATGGAAGTTGTCTCACCCCCTCAAGTGCATGTTGCGTTGCACGTGCCGTGTGTGGGCGTGCGTTATTTTGCTGGAAAACACCACGATGGACCGACCTTACAAATGGCCTAACAACGGGCTGAATGATACTAAGTAAATGTTGATTTCGTGTTTACGTTGAATTTCTGTGTTGATTTCCGCCGTCTTTACACGATCATGGGCTGAATGATGTTGTTGATGTAGGAGGTGTTGCTTAACGTACCCGGTACAAACACTAGTTGTGTACGGGAGTGATAGCTGATCGCTCCCCACACCAGGAGACTAGGTGTAGGCCCTGTGTGTCGCTGGCGGATGCAAGAAGGGTGGGGACGCTCCGCTGTGCGTCTGCGAACACGCATACGGCCATCGAAGGCTCCCAAGCAGAATCTGCTTTCATCGCTGAACATGACAGATCGCCATTGCGTTCTCCAGTGCAGACGTTGGCGACACCACTGCAGCCGTTCCTGACGGTGGGCTGGAGTCAGAGGTACACATGCCAGAGGCACACGTGCACGTAGTCCTGCATCCAGTAGACGGTTGCGGATTGTTCGCACAGTCACCTCAGGTGCAACGGCAGCTCGGATTTGCGTCGGAGTGGATGTTCTGCTTGACAACGCCGCTCTTCTTATGCGTCGATCGGTCCGCTCATCAGTCCGTCTGTAACTCCCGCTTCCACGTCTTCTCGCGTGGGAATGTTCCTCGGACCATCTACGCCAACATCGTACCACCACAGGTACTTCCCGTCCGATTCGCTCCGCAATACGACGATACGACCACCCGGCCTCGCGGAGTCCGACTAGACGACCTCGCTCAAAGTCCGATAACTGCTGAAATCGTACACGTCTTCCATGTCCAGGCATTGCAGCTTCTTCAGGGTCTTCGCACGTGTCCGTACGCCGACGACTGATTACATTCACTTCGCCGTACTCCTTAAATACCACCGACGATAATTTGCATATTATGCCGTGCTGTGGCGTAAGCGCTCACCGGTTGGTCCCGAAATTAACATCACACCTACGTAAGCTCGACCCCATTAACATATGTAAATTTCATGATCGTCCGCCAATTCCTTTCCTGGTGTTCTTTTTTCACTTTCCGCCAGTGTATTTCGTTTACCACATGAATTTAGAGTGTATATAAATAAAAAGATAATGGTCCCTTGGGCACTAAAACTGGTTTTTCGTAAGGCAGTCCCTCATTGAAAATATCTCGTGGTCCTCCCCATTCCCTATCTCCCCAAAGAGATACTGTGAAATCTTCCTCTTCCTGGATGTCTTCTCCGGTCATAAAATGTAGAACAGGCAACCAGAAATGCACCTCTGTTGTCTCACACAAATCACTACCTCGTCTCCAATATTGCTATAGTGGGGCTACTGAAAATATACTTGGACATTTAAAAAAGTAAAAAAAAAAAAAAAAGGACAGAACCACAGTGAGATTTAAAAAAAATATGTTAAGGCACGATTTGTAGCATAATATAGTTAAAAAGCTGGACCGTTGAACTGTTTTTAATATTCTAACCACGTTCATTATGCTTTACTTCCTTCGTACCCGAACCCAATCCGATCAGAACAGACCTATACATCAAACCATGAATATTTACATCAATTTAATAATTGCTTATGTTCAAATACATTGGTTTTGCGATTTTTCAAGAGTAATGTTTGTGCTGCTGCAAGCAAAACAAAAAACCAAACCTATCTACACGTATTTATAAGCCGAGAGGGGAGGGAGTCCGGAAGATCAGGTCCCTCCCGCTGGATACGTGCCTGATGATTGGCATCATCACTGTGTATAACTATGTTGCTCTCTTAGTTCTTGTACTAATCGAAGAGACCACTTTTAAACACATCGCCAGCGTCAGCGCAAACTTGAGTGATCTAAAATAAGCTGCTCGAATTTCTGCTCGAATTCACGATGTTCCTTCTTTCCTTGAAATGTTACTTGAACGTATCGCTGTTTTGTGGCATCTGCCGTTATGACCTTCATGGGAGAGGTGTTGCCTGTTTACCACTGAAAGGAAGAAAACTGTAAGATTTTGCTTATATAACTCTATCACGATTATGCTTCTAATATAACTGACATCATTTGTTTATTCCAAGGATGTTTTGGTATATTTGGCTAATTCGCTCCAACTGGACGGAAGTGAAGTTTCAAAACAATCCATAAGCCAAGAAAATCTTTGCGCCGCCCCGGTGGCGCAGTGGTCTAAGGCGTTGGCCTCTGATCATTCGTCCGAAGGGGTCCGGGTTCGAATCCCGGTGAGGCATGGATGTTGTGTTTGTCTTACGGCACTGGCTCTCTCCCTTCCCTGGAACCAGTGACCCTAAATTAGGGACGGGCGACTGCTTATAGCCCATTGAGTTGCTCACGGTGGTCGTTAAACCTCCAATCAAAAAAAAAAAAAAAAAAAAAAAAAAATCTTTGCGCTTGTAAGCTTTGGCGCTGACTAAAAATGTAAAACGTTTGAAAATTTCTTAATGAAATCAGCTCCAACAGATTGCATAAACGGTTGTAGCATAAGTGCTAAACAGGGTGTATGTTCCTGATTTTAATTACTGAGGCTCTTTGGCGGACACAGGATTTCTTTATGGGAGTAGCCCAAATATTGAAGATATAAAAAAAAAAAAAACCGGAAGAAAACATCTAAAATATTTGGAAGCTATGAAAATATCACCACCGTATTAAAGTGCGTTTCCAATTATTCGTAACATATATAATTATGAATACAGAACTTGTGGTGTTGAGATAGAATGAAAATACCAACGTTTACCACAATCAAAGGTTTATTATACATCGGCTATAGTTTCGCAGAGTATTTGGCTCAGCATCATTAGGACAAATGGAGCGTAAGCATTTAAATCATTGTGACATCATCAGAGTGCCGCCCCGGTGGCGCTGGCCTCTGATCATTCGTCCGTGAGGGGTCCGGGTTCGAATCCCGGTGAGGTTTGGATGTTGTGTTTGTCTTACGGCACTAGCTTTCTCCCTTCCCTGGAACCAGTGACCCTAAATTAGGGACGAGCGACTGCTTATAGCCCATTGAGTTGCTCACGGTGGTCGTTAAACCTCCAATCAAAAAAAAAAAAAAAAAAAAATCATCAGAGTTCTGACAGTCACGGTTTTTGGCGAGTTGTTTCCACGCTCTTAAAACCGTGACCGTCAGAACTCTGATGATGTCGCAATGATTTGAATGTTTACGCTCCATTCGTCCTGATGATGCTGCGCTAAACGCTCTGCGAAACTACAGTCGATGTATAATAAACTTTTGATTCGTAAAATGCACATTTAAAACTATATACAAAATACATTTAAAAATAAACTGCCAATGCAAAATGATCAAGTGATACCTCATCCGGGTCTGTGAACCATCCTCACTGAATCAGCCACTGTGCTGAGGCTAATCTTCTTCATCTTCATGTTGTTTTCTTCTTTTCTTTGCAATTTACTGACAAAGAAAAGAATCATGGACTCTAATTTAGGGGTACTGGCTCCAGAAAAATAAGACAACCACCACCAAGTAACGAACTGAAGGCAACTGCTCCGGTGACCTAATGGTGTGAGGCGCTGGCTTCTGGCCATTCTTCCAAAATAAGCCCGGGTTCGAGTCCCGGATGAGACATGAATGGTGTGTTTGTACAAAGGCCGTTCTATAAAAACTGAGAGTAATTTATTTTTGAGTTGGCAACAGTGCGAAGGGGTAAAATAACCACGCAGACGACTGACTGAATTAAGGAAGTATCTATGGCAACAGTTATTAGCCGTGGCAGACGATTCTGGTTTTGTTATTGCGCAGTTGTTTAAGGTACGTCTGCATTTCGCTATACAGCTATGGAGGTGAGTGATTCAGAGTTAAGAAGTGAAATGCGTTGTGCGATAAAATTTTGCTATCGTTTGGGTAAAACGGCTCCAGAAACAGTTCATTTAATAAAAAAAGCATACAAAGATAAATGTTTGGGTGGGTCAACGAATTTTAGATGTCCCATGATTTCAAAAAAGGGCGTTTGTCGGTAGAACTCGTTCCTAGGCCTGGTCGACCTGCAAGTGTTGTTACGGAGCGTATTGTTAACACTCTTTGGGCAATTCTGCAAGAAAGATCGACGAATGACGTATGAAGACATAGCTGCGTCAACTAATATTTAAAAAACTTCGGCATTCTACATTCTACGCGACAAATTACTGCTGCATCGTGTGTGTGTTCCAGATGGGTGCCTCGTCACCTGACGAGAGAAACAATTGTTAGCCAGAGTTCTGGTGTGTCATGTGTGGAAACAAATGATGGCGAAGGATCCAAACTTTCCAAACACAGTAATAACTGCCGATGAAACATGGGTCCACTATTTCGACCCCCTCACGAAGCGCGCAACGAGTGTCTGGAAACACACAGGCTCGCCTCCTCCGAGAAAAGTCTACCAAACCAAATCAGCCGGGAAGGTGATGATGATTATTTTCTTTGATCAGAAAGGTGTAGTCTGCCAGCATGCCGTTCCTTCACAAATTACTGTCAATGAGCATTACATTTCAGTTTTGAAGCGTCTTCGACGACACATATCGATTAAGCGACAGGAACTGGTGGGCAAGTGGACCCTACACCATGATAACGCCGCGCCCACATGTGGCTGCTTGTGTTCAACAGTTTCTTACGAAACTCGGTATTGAAATCATGCCACAGCCCGCCTACAGTTCTGGCATCGCCCCGTGCGATTTCTGGTAGTTTCCAACAATCAAGGGAGAAGTTCCGTGGCGCAACATTCAACACAGATGCTGACGTTATTCAAGTTGTACAGGGTTCGCTAAAGCAGCTTCCACAAAATGCCTTCGCCACATGCTTTGCAAAGTGGACTGAACGATGGGACCGTTGCATATCATCCGAGGGAAGATACTTTGAGAAAGAATAACATATATTTTGCTGTACCTATATTTCTTCATTTTGTGTAATTTTACTCTCAGTTTTTATGGAACGGCCGTTGAATGATAGCTCTGGCTCTGTCACTTCCTTGTAAATAATGGCATCTTTTGCATTATCTTTCTACTGTGTCTAAACTTTTGAGACATATTAATACTAGTCCTTTCACGCTATGTATAGCTATTGCCTGCTGCATGAATTGGTTTTCCATTGCATAGTGTGTCACATTTTAGGTGTTTCACTTGTTTTTAATGATCGTTCTCCTTTTCCTCATATTTTTACGTTACAGCGTCGATGTTGTGTGTGTGTGTGTGTGTGTGTGTGTGTGTGTCTAAACTTTTGCCACAAGCATCACGAATGCAAAGCATTTCAAAAATGAGTAATCGTAATGAGTACGGGGGAAATGGACGTGCATACGGAGTACGTTAGCAACAGTTTATCATGGAAGTTAGAACAACAGACTGATCTGCGAATCTTCTGTGAGAACACTTCAGCTTTTTAAAACTTCCAATTTCCGTTTTGATCGATCGATGGACATGATCTTGAATCAGCTGTTTTACGGGCTTTTCTTCTCAGTGGATGTTTATTTTATTTTCATTAGTTTTTCTTTTCTTTTTTTCAAATATGGCTTGTGCTAATTATCATTGCGTTTGTTGAATCCTTCGTAGGGGAGGCTAAGCCTCCCTAGCGGCCCCTAGGCTACGGCCCTGACTGTAACCCGCATACGCGTAGTATTTCATTATCTGCTTGTGTGTGTGTGTGTGTGTGTGTGTCTGTGTGAAAAGTTCACGGACCTTCGTCTGTGGCGACAGATTATCTAACAGCAAACCCATAGGATGACTTTGGAGGAGGGGCAAGAATCATATTTGGTTCTCCCCATGTTCATTGTCTGATTGTAACCTTAACCGCTAGTGACTTTGCTTCCTTCCGTTCGTGGACTGCGGCGCCAGACAGACGGCAGATGTCGTAGCAGGTTCGGCTATGTTAAGTCTTCGAAATAAGACTGAGATTCCCAGTAGCAGTTTAATGAGCCCGAACTAGCTCGTAAGATTTTACTCTCAGCGCTGTTTCCTGTATTGAAAATCCTAAACAGTGCCGTCTTTGATAGGTATGCTCTCGTGGGCGGTGCCTACGTCACACGCTGCTGCAAGGTCTCAACTGATTATTTTCTTTCGAGCTAAAAATGGAACTCTGTGAAAAACACCATGCCAGTTTTCTGTCGGTTCTTTTAAAGAAGTCCATGCACTTTAACATCTTCGTACAGCTGAAAGATAAAGCAGCCTATAAAATAGTGATAAAGTACATTTAAAGATAACTTTAGTTTAAGAGTCAGAGCTCGTGTTGAAAAGAACCATTCAGTCGATGCAGCGAACAGGCAGCAAATAGTGTTCACTTGAGATCTGGATTTAAGGCCACAAAATAAAATTTTTACTTTAAAGTGGAGAGAAAGAGAGAGAGACTTTTCCTTTTTTTTTCTCGCTGATTTAGCTTATCTTACATTTCCGCTTTCCAAAATAAAGCACTTGCCGGTTTAATTGGGAGGGGGGGGGGGGAGGCACCACCTCATGCGTTGCAAAAAATTCAAAGAGAATCAAAAGCTCATAGTTTTGCATTTTCTGAATAAAGCTCGAAAATTCCTTTTTTTTTTTTTTAATTACGATAGCTACATACTACACAAGTGTGACGTACAACAGAGGTGAAAACATGTATCAAGACGACAAATCTGCAGAGAAACATTCTGTCCGCGTAGCTCAGTTGGGAGAGCGACTTACTCCGGAGTGAGGGGACACGGCTTCGGTGCCTTCGCGGAAAAACTTGTGTTTTCAAATTGGCGCCCGATTGTGGAAAATGGATACACTGGCCGTTAGGTTCTTCGAAAAAGGTGTGATGTTTCTTCCTCACATTGTTCGGAATTAATGAAAAATTCCTACTTCGCTTCAAAATAAAAAAAAATAAAAAATTAAGAGGGAGATGATGTGACGTACAACAGAAGTGAGAATATACAAGTGCGTCAAAGAATTTTTAAGACTGGATCTGTAAAATGAAATAGAAACAAGAAATTATAATTTGTTTTGGTTTGTTATTCAAAATAAGTCCCTCCGGCTTCAATACACTTGTTACAGCGATCTAATAATGATTCGAATGCCAGTTCCAGTTCACTTTGCGGAATTGCCTCCAAAACACGCGTCGAAGCTGTTTGTATGGTCGAAATATCATAAAAAAAACAACCCTTTTAACGTCATCTTAAGTTTAGGGAACAAAGAAAAGTCACAGGGTGCTAAATCAGGCGAATACGGTGGATGATTTAACACACAGACGTTATTTTTCGCCAAAAATCTACGAACAAGAAGTGAGGTGTGACTGGGTGCATTATCGTGCAACAAACACCAACTGCTTCATCTCGATATTCTGGACGAATGTGGCGAATTCTGCCCATCAAACGCCTCAAAACATTTAAATAAAACTCACCAGTAATTATTTGTCCACTTGGAACAAATTATTTGTGGATAAATATCCTTACTATCTAAGAATGTAATGAGCATTGCTTTGATTTTCGACGGAACTTTTCTTGATTTTTTGGCTTGTGGCGAGTTTTTTGACTTCCATTCCGCACTTTGTCGCTTTGTTTTAGGATCATATTAAAGACACCATGTTTCATCACCAGTAACAATCGATTTTAAGAAGTTTGGATCATTTTCAGCTGCTGAAATGATGTCTCTGCAATGTGCACTTCTCCTTGATTTTTGTTCATTGGTTAACGTGTGTGGAAAAAATTTAGCACAGACTATTGTTTTGCCAAAATCTTTATGCAGGATGGTTCGAATCGTTTCTTTGTTGATGTTTAAAGATTTTTCCATCATTCTTAATGACGCACATCGATTGTTTGCCACGAAATCACGCACTTTTTCAATAATCTCAGGTGTCCTAGATGAACTTGGTCTTCCGGCATGCTTATCATCTTCTAGCGTCTCTCTTCCGTCCAAAAAACGTTTGTGCCACAGGAAAACATTTGATCTACTGAAACAAAACTCACCGTAAACTTGTTTCATCATTTGGTACGTTTCCGATTAACTTTTACCAAGTTTTGCGTAAAATTTAATAACAGCCCTTTGTTCCATCTTAATAATACGACATGAAACAAATTTTACTTCTCTAATGAACGCCCGTTTCGTTTGAGTTACTTTAACAACTGCGCAGTACTTTTGGCAAAAAGCAAGCAGATGGTCACGGTTTATAACGCATTCGCGATTACACTGGTGGCGCCACCGTAGGCTGAAATCTAGCGCCAGTCTTAAAAATTCTTTGACGCACTGTGTATATCAAGACGACAAATCTGCAGCGAGACATTATTATGTCCGCGTAGCTCAGTTCGGAGAGCGACTTACTCCGGAGTGAGGGGACACGGAAAAAAACTTGTGTTTTCACGCAAGACTTTTCATGTTCACTCAGTGGGCATTTTTTTTTTTTTATAGGTTTAATAATAACCGTAAGCAGCTTAGACTACTGCGCCACCGGGGTGGCCCAATGAGCAACTCATTGGCCCACCTCGGTGGCGCAGTGCTCTAAGCGCTGGCTTATGATCATTCCTCCGTGGCTGAACAGTCAACCATACTGTCGCATTTCAAGCCTTTCACAGCACACGACGAACCTCGAGCTACGATATCAAGGCAGGCAGACATAGAACAAGGTGTAGACGTTAGTGACCTGCCTATCCTGATGCATTTAGACGACGAGATGAGAAGTTAATAGATGACCCTCTTTCTCTCTCTTCTATACCCCAGTGTATTGCACCTCTCACTAGAGGTCTGCACGAGCCGGCTCGGGTTTTTATTTAGTTTAGAAAACAAAGCACCGGGCAGGGCTTTTCCCCAGACACTTACAGCAGGGCCGGGCCCAGTCGACCCATTCTTTTTATCGCAATAGTAAAGAAAGAAAAAGTCGGGTTTCCCAATATCCTGATGTGTTTAACTGTTTTTCCTGGCTTTACTTGCTTCCATAACATAGTTCAGAGAAAGGGAGATTCTGAACGCGCTTAGTCTTTTTAGCACGTCTTTTGTAAAAAAAAGATCGTGCTTATGTTACCGGTTTGTCCGTCCGTCCGTCTGTACCCACGATATATCTGCAACTATTAATCCGATTTGAAAAATTATTTTTGGATTAGGAAGCTTGAAATACGCGAATGATGATCCTTCATTTCGTTTTTTTTTTTTACGATGTGCAATTTCGCCGCTAGAGGGCGTAAATGCAGATGATGTCGAATTCAAAAATATGTTTTATTCCACATATTTGCTTCTAAACATCCGCTTGAAAAAATTCTTTTATCCTTCGATTCCATTTATGTCGAAGAGTATTTTAGATATAGTTACTTTTTCAAATTACCCATAGATTTTTCACTAGTGGGCGTAAAAGCAAATTTCATTTTTCCCGATAATTCTTCTTCTAAAACTCCGATATGAAAATTTTTTTTTTCAGCGGATACACCTCTTGATGGAAAATATTTTGCATATAATTTCAAATTTTTGGTAAAGAATACTTTGGCCACCAGGGACATACGTGTTAATTTTTGCTTCTGATGTATTTGCCATAAAATCTGAGCTTCTAACATATCGATTGAAACAATTATTTCGTGGACTGATGCCACTCACATAGACAAACCATTTGAGAATATTTTTTCTTAAAATATTCCACAGTTTCTCCGCGAGGGGGCGTAGATGTATATCTTATTTTTGTCAATATTTCTAATTCTAGTAGTCCGATTTGAAAAATTTCTTCTTTGTTGGATAGTGTTTCCAGTGTGACATGTTTTTCATGTAATTTCAAAATTTTCAAGTAATTCATAGACTTTCCGCTAGGGGGCGTAGAGGTAAATGGCTTTTCCCCTCATATATCTCAGCTTTAAAATCTCCGATTTGAAAAATTCTTTCTGTACCGGATACATCTCCTGATGGGAAATCGTTCATACATAATTTTTAATTTTTATAAAAAATGGTTTGGCCACCAGAGGGCGTAAATCTTAATTTCCGCTTCTGATGCATTTGCAGCAAATGCATCAGAAGCGGAAATTAATGTCGTTTGTAGATATGAGCTTCAAAATTATTTATTGAAATAAAATGTCGTTTGTAGACCTATACTACTCATGTCGACAAACCTTTCAGAAACATTTTCTTCTAAAACTAATGCGTGGATTCTACGCCAGGGGGCGTAGATGTATATCTTATTTTTGTCAACATCTTTACTTCTAGGAGTCCGATTTGAAAATTCCTTCTTTGTTGGATATTATTTCCAGTGTGACATGTTTTTCATATAATTTCAAGCTTTTCAGGTAATTCGTAGACTTTCCGCTAGGGGGCGTAAAGGTAAATTGCTTTCCCCCATATCTTTGCTTCCAAATGAATCTCCGATTTAAAAAATTCTTTCTGCACCGGATACAGCTCCTAATGGGAAATCCTTTGCACGTAATTTTTAATTTTTGTGAAAAATGGTTTGGCCACCAGGTGACGTTAAGTCTTAATTTCCACTTCTGATGCATTTGCCGCAAAATATGAGCTTCTAAAATCACGATTGTGAAAGAAGTCGTTTGTTGACCGATACTACCCATGTCGACAAACATTTTAGGAACATTTTCTTCTTGAAATAATGCATGGTTTCTACGCCAGGGGCGTAGATGTATATCTTATTTTTGTCAATATATCTACTTCTAGGAGTCCAATTTGAAAAATTCCTTCTTTTTTGGATAGTGTTTCCTATGCGAAATGTTTTCCCTATAAATTCAAAAATTTCAAGTAAATCATAGACTTTCCGCTAGGGGGCACAAAGGTAAATTGCGTTTTCTGCGTTATTTTTGGTTCTAAAACTCCCATTTGAAAAATTCTTCCTGTATCGCATACAAGACCTGATGGAAAATATTTTTCACATAATTTCTAATGTTTGGTAAAGAATGGTTTAGCCACCAGGGGCCATAAGTGTTGATTTCTGTTTCTGATGTATTTGTAGCAAAATCTGGGCTCCTGAAAACTTGACTTAATTTTTTTCTTGGACCGATACCGCTCATATGGAAAAACCTATTGAGAATACTTTCTTCCTAAAATAATTCATGGTTTTTTCACCACGGGACGTAAAGTCACATTTTATTTTTGACGATATCTCTGTTTCTAAGAGGCCGATTTGAAAAATTCTTTCGGTGTTGAAGAGTGTTTCCGGTGCAAAATGTTTCTCATATAAATTCATGTTTTTCTTAACGCACAAGTCTGCAACCAGAGAGTGTAAGCTCACGATTCCGTTTACAGCAATATCTGAGGGATTAAAAACCCGATTGAAAATCTTCTTTCTTCCGTCATAAGTTTTCCATACCGGTTCCATTGACGTTGAATAGCTTTGATAAATTTAATTTGCGTCAGAACGGATTCAAAGACATGCTTATTACATCCGAAAATTCGGTGTCATCTTTCTTGTTTTTTCTGCGCTTGTTACTTCAAAGAAAGGCTTTTTTTTTTGGTGTCTTCGCTTGCTAGTTCAAAGAAATGTTTTTTTTATTGTCTCCGCTTGTTAGTTCAGAGAACGGGAGATTTTGAACGCCCTTAGTTTTTGTTTTTTCTCTCTTTTAAGGTTATATTCTTTGATAATTGCCAAAGTTTAGTTAACATTTTTCGGCTTACATTCAATTAAATTATTTTCAATAATATCTCATCGCATTATTAAATTTTCACAATTTAATGAAAATACAACAGAAAGACAAAAACAGTACAAAATGGCACAGCACGGGCCGGGCCTAAATAATAACTGCAATCGACGGGCCGGGCTGGTCCTAAATAATAGCTGCCATTGGCAGGCCGGGCTATAAACGCACGGGCATGAGCCGGGCCGGGCTCACCAAATAACGCGCTTGCAGACTTCTACCACTCACCACTCGGACGATTCAATCTAACACACTATCACCACCTCTCAACCTTCCAGAGTGCTCTCTGTCTTCCCGATTCTGGTAACCGAAACTCCACTGTACACACATTATTTGTATTTTATATAGGCGGTGCATTTATCATATCATTCCTGCTTTTATTTACGCTTTCCAGCCGTAGGTTGAAGAAGCGTATATGCGCCAGCTTTTTCCGTCCGTCCATCTGTCGGCACGATAACTCACATAAAAACTGTTCGATTTCGATGAAATTTTAGTATGTGGTAGGGGACCACCAGGAGACGGACCCTATTGAAAATGGGTGAAGTGGGATCAAAGGTCACGCCATAAGAGAGGGATCCATTCAATTGCCCTTATGCGTCATAACTTGCGTAAATATGGTTCGATTTCAATGAAAGTTTAGTATGTGGTAGGGGACCACCTGGGGACGAACCCTGTTGAAAATGGGTGAAGTGGAGTTAAAGGTCAGGACATAGGAGCGGGATGCATTCCATTGCCTTTATGCGTCATAAGGTGCGATGGAATGGATCCCGATCCTATGTCCTGACCTTTGACTCCATTTGTCCCATTTTCAATAGGGTTCCTCCCCAGTTGGTCCCCTACCACATACTAAAATTTCATCGAAATCGAACATTCCATCGCCCTTATGCCACACTATTAAGGTGGACGTCAAGTAATTTTGCTTCCTATATTTCCAATGGAAAACCTTTTGTACATATTTCCTTCACAATTAGTGTGTTCCCAATGATGGAGCCGCCCCGGTGGCGCAGTGGTCTAAGGCGCTGTCCTCTGATCATTCATCCGGAAGGGGTCCGGGTTCGAATCCCGGTGAGGCATGGATGTTGTGTTTGTCTTACGGCACTGGCTCTCTCCCTTCCCTGGAACCAGCGACCCTAAATTAGGGACGGGCGACTGCTCATAGCCCATTGAGTTGCTCAGGTGGTCGTTAAACCTCCAACTAAAAAAAAAAAATGATGGAAATTTAAACATCGATTAAAATAACTTCATACTATAACTTGGAATACTTAACATTTTCTAAAACATAACCATAATTATATTAAAACACAATAACGTTTCCTTTGGTGGTGTTGAAACCAGAAGAAAGATGGCGCAACCTGTATTTTGATGACGTCAGTGGACAAATAAATGTTGGATTGCATAATTACGGTTATGGTTTAGAAAATATTATTACGGTTATGGTTTAGAAAATAGTATTACGGTTATGGTTTAGAAAATATTAAGTATTCCAAGTTATGAAATGAAGCTATTTTAATCGATATTCAAATTTTCATTCTTGGAACGCATTAATTGTGAAGAAAATGTGTACAGAAGTTTTTCCATTGGAAGTATAGGAAGCAAAATTACTTGACGTCCACCTTAAAGTAGCAATTCTTGTATGTATGTATGTATGTACATTTTATTTTGAAAACGGCTCTAAGAATTTTAATGAAAGTCGTTAACCTACCGTTTCGTGGTACTAGAAATCGATTTAGCTTGATCTCGACTTTAGGAGAATTCGTTTAGTGGGTTAAATAACCACCCCGAATCAAAACGTTTTTAGTGTCATGGCGTCGTTCCATTAATGTTTCCAATGCTTAGAAATCTTATGACGTCACAATCTCGCGTTTGAGAATGTTGGCGCGCGGTCACGCCATCTGTCTCATTACGTCACGCGTTGTGTGTGGATCCTATTAAAGTTTTATGACGTCATACTTTTGCGAGCAGGTGGTCGCGATTCCCATCTGCTTCATTACGTCACGCGTTGTGTGCGTTGTCCGTCCGCACGATAACTCGCGTAACAATCGCTCGATTTCGATGAAATTTTAGTATCTGGTAGGGTATCTCCTGGGAAGGAACCTTATTTAAAGTGAACGAAATGGGGTATCCATTCCACTGCTGTATGCGTTATAACTAACGCAAAAAGGGTTCGATTTCGATGAAATTTTAGTATGTGGTAGGGAGGACCACCTGGCCACAAACCCTATTGAATATGGGCGAAATGGGGTCAAAGGTCAGGACATAGGAGCGGGATCACTTCCATTGCCATTATGCGTCATAACTTACGTAAAAATGCTTCGATTTGGATGAAATGTTAGTATGTTGTAGGGTCTTGTCTGGGGACGAATTCTATTGAAAATAGGCGAAATGGGGTCAAAGGTTAGGACACAGGAGCGGGATCTATTCCATAGCCCTTATGCATCATAACTTACGTAAAAATGCTTCGATTGCGACAAAACGTTATCATGTTATTTCGGAGGTATACCGAACCGGTTCTGTTGAATATCATCGATATGGGATCAAGGGTCAGGGTACAGGACCGAGATTTATTCCACAGCCATTATTCTCATAACTTGAGTAATGATTTCTGGTATGTTGGAAAGCGTATTAGAATCAACGCATTGCATGATTTTACAAACTTGTTGTATGTTAGTATTATTTCAGGTTTTATGTGTTATTTGGTATGATTTGGTAGGTTATTTTTTGGGTGCTGGAACGCTCAAAAACTTTTCCCCATATAAATTAATGGTAATTGCTTCTTCGCTTTACGCTATTTCGGCTTACGAAAGGTGTCATAGGAAAGCTCTACGTTCGGATAGATGGAGGAAGAAATCTGTAGTTGTAAATTTGTCCCGTTAACTCTAAATTTTCAGTTTATGTTGTTGTCTGTAAGTTCATCTTTAATCCGACATCTTTACTTTTGTCCTCAAGTTCCTGGATCATACTTCGCCGTTCTGAGGAGTTACTGTCTGTGTCTTCAACGAAGGTGGGTTAAACCGTCGCACCTAACACACCACCACAGCATATCCTGAGAAATAAATCGCAGAATGTTACCTGTGCATTTAACGCTGTCGCCGTTGGTGGATGTTTTCTGATATTGCAATAAAACCGAGACTTAGGTTTGTTACACAAAGTCTAAAATGTTATGGAAAGTAGAAGTCTGTTTGGGTCTTACCCGGCACGCGATGGGGAAGGCCATGTTTACAAGATGTGCTGCTGCATTAAAGATAAAAATATATCGGTTCTCAAAATTTACACTGCCTTGGGATACAATCAGCTGTAGATCCCGGACAGTTTGCTCAAACCACCCCAAAACCAAATATCCATCAAGAGAAGCACATGTGAATCTAGTGGGGCAGGAAAGGGCTCATTCATTAAGAGGGGTTGTCGCCTCGGGCAGCCAGAGTGCATCATACACTATATTCACAAAACAAAAGTCATCGTACACCCCTTCAAAAGCAAATGAACGGATCCGCTGCATTGTTAAGTGCGCGATAGAGCTACAATCGCTATAAAAACAAGCCTGCAGCTGACCATGATCATATCGCACTGTGAGATTGAGTGAAAATGTCGCGGCGGGGAAGAACTGACTTTGAGAAAGGAAAGTTTGTTGGGTGTTATATTAGTGGGTTGTACATAAGAGAAACCCAGAGACATTTAAACATACCCAAGTTGACTGTTTTGGATGTACTGAATAAGTGGAAGACACATGGCGCGCCTGAAGCAGCAAAACGTACCGGCAGACCAAAGAAAATCCGTGATAGAGGACGTCGAAGCCTCAGGAGAGTCGTTACAGCTAGTCGACGGAGTACTGCACAACACCTCAGTGTACAGGTGAGTAAAAATGCTGGAACCTCTGTATGTACACATGCCATTTGCAGAGAACCATGGGTTACCGTGGTCGTGCGGCTGCTCATGAGACTTTCATTTTCACTCAGAATGCTACTCGTCGTTTAGCATGGTGTAAAGAACATTTATCGTGGACCATATGGAAACGGGTCCTATGGGTTGATGAATCCAGATACACGATCCATCAGTCTGATGGCCTTGTGTGAGTATGGCGGCAGCCGGGAGAACGCTATTTACCACAGTGTACTGTACCTACAGAAAAGTTTGGAGCTGGCAGTGTGCTCGTGTGGGGGTGTTTTCCGTGGTATGGTCCCGGCCCATTGGTTATCGTGGACAAACCTGTTAACGAGCACGTCTTCCTCGATATTCTGGACAATTATGCCCTACCAACTCTGTGGCAATACTATGGGACCGAGCCTTGTCGGTACCAGTAGGATAATGCACCGAGTCATAAAGCAAGGACTGTTACGGCGTGGTTTGACCATAATTCCGTATGGTGTGTGGACTGGCCAGCACAGAGCCCTGATCTTAATCCTAGAGCACCAATGGGATGAATTAGAGCGCCGTATAAGTAGTTTGGAACCAAGGCCTACTATACTAAGCAAGAGTTAGCGGTAGCATTATGTACTGAATGGAAGCTCATACCTATCGGTATGTTCCAAAACCATGTCGAAAGCATGTCTCGAAGTGTCAGTGCATGCATTAAGGCCAAAGGTCGACTGACACCGTACTAATGTATCTCAATAAATGCTCTGTTGTGTTTCTGTTCTATGTGTCCGGTGACTTTTGTCAATATAGTGTATAATACAAAAGAAGAGCCGAGAATCCTTGTTTTAAATATTAATTTTTTGTTCATTTGAAGGGGAAAAGGAGAAAAAATGTACGATATTTCCGTTTCAAGAAGTCGAATAAAAAAAATGCTAACGTGCGTGGAGAAAGCTTCTGATATTTCCCATGCATTCTTCAGATTTGGCACAATTTTTCTGCTAAGCGTTAAAAATGCAAACTGATAACCCGCGCACGACCATGCAGAAAAGAAAAGTTCATTTATTTATTGCTATCAGATTAGTATAAAATAATGATTGCTATTCGAATGAGTGCTTAGAAATTCTTCCGTTGTGTCTTTAGAAGTGAAGCAACGATTGGCAGTGTTATTGTAATTGTAGCGTAGTCAAAATATTGCTACATGATTATTTTCCCTTCGTTACGCGTTTGAATTGTAGAAGGTTGAATATAAGCCCGCATTGTGGCGTTCGTTGTCAAGTTATCAACCTCGTCGTAACAACCAATCAGCACGCGCAAAGGGCAGACACTTGGGAATTCATGGCTAACAATGAACTTTCAGTTCTAACTGCAGTCTCATTTGCCACTTCTCAGTGCTCAGAGAGCTTTTTTTTGTTGTTGTTGTTTTTTTTATTTTGTTTTGGGTTTTTTTTTTTCTTTTTTTCTTCATTGGAGGTTTAACGACCACCGTGAGCAACTCAATGGGCTATAAGCAGTCGCCCGTCCCTAATTTAGGGTCACTGGTTCCAGGGAAGGGAAGGAGCCAGTGCCGTAAGACAAACACAACATCCATGCCTGACCTGTTTTGGGTTTAACGACCACCATGGGTAACTCTGAAGGCCCTAAGCAGTCGCCCGTCCCTAAATTAGAGCCACTGGTTCCAGGAAAAGGATAGAACCAGCGTGCTATCAGACAAGCACACTACACCGCCCATACGTCCTTAGGACTCGAACACGAGCGCATCCCGGACGAGCGGTCACTCGGCCATTAGAGTGGCCTCGGACCGTTTAAAGCAGATTTCTTTTTTGAAACTAAATCCAAAAAGTGCGGATTATTATTTTTTGTAATTGAATGGGTTGAGAAAGGGATGAGGACTTAACGACTACCATGAGCAGCTAAAGGAATACAAAGTCGCTGTCCCTAACGTAGGACCACTGGTTCCAGAGAAGAGACAGAACCAGTGCCATCAAATAAGCGTACCACCCCATATCTGATCCGAAATCCCCGCCTCAGACCTTTCGACCTCCGGGGCTGCTTAACGTGTTTGGTAACTACACCATCAGATTCTCGGAGTAACGAATACGATTGAAAAAAGGTTCTCACCTACTATGCTTAAATTATTTCAATTATTTTAAATTTTATTCTAAACTGCGCAGTTATAATGAAAAAAAAATCGAATGTAGGTCATTTAATTTTGTTGTTGTTATTTCGGAGAAGTTTCGCATCAAAAAATCTGAAAAATGCACAGAAAATTATGAACGTGGTTACAGCACAACATGGAAAAAGAATTTTTTTAATTTTACTTTTTTTGTTGTTGTTGTTGCTTTGGTGTTTGACGACCACTGTAAGCATCTAAGGATGTAAGCAGTTGCCTGTACCTCATTTGGGGTCCGCTGATTCCAGTGGGGAAGGCGAGAGCCAGTGTTCTTGTACAGGCGCTTCACTCACTTGCCCCACCACGGAACCGAGTGCGAACCCAGTTCCGACGATTATCCAGAAGACGGCGCTTCTGATCACTTGGCTAAAGGGCGGACCCTCAGTGGGGGCGATCACACTTCCAAAGCCGATTTTTCTCTTAAAGTAAGATAGATCGTAAATAATTAATTTACTTACGTTGCTTTGAGATTTTTGTGAACAATTTCACAACTATCGAAATTTGCTATCAGTTTGGAAATGAATTATTCTGTTGATCTGACTACAGGTGAAGGAAAAAAATATGTAGTATATATATATATATTCCACGGCGTATTCGGAATCAATTTTTTAAAGCATTGATTCGGTTTTTGACTTTAAATTTTGAGCAGCAAAAAATCTGTTTTTTCGTGAATAAAAATTAATTCCATTTTTCTAAGTTCAAACATGCACAAAATGATGTACTTCTGGAAATTTATTAGTTCCAGGTGATTAAAGTGGCCTCATTAAGAACGTTATGATAAAACAAAATTTCTTCTCACATACACCGAAGAACTAAAACATTGTGACCACCTGCCTAATATAATGTTGGTCCTCAACGTGCCGCCAAAACAGCTCTTACCCGGCGAGGCTTCGACCCTAGAAGATTTCTAAAGGTGTCTTGTAGTATCTGGTACCAACACGTTACTAGCAGATCCTTTAACTCTTGTAAGTAATGTGGTTGAGCCACCGCAAATTGGATATGCTGCTCCAACACAAACTACAAATACTCGATTGGTTTGAATTCTGGAGAATTTAGAGGACACGGAATTATCCCGCTGAAAGCATGCACTACTAGAGGAGAATACCGTTGCCATTAAAGGATATACACTATATTGAGAAAAGTCACCGGTCACCCCTTCAAAAGCAAATGAACGGATCCGCTGCGTTGTTAAGATGCGCGGTACAGCTGCAAACGATAGAAAAACAAGCCTGCAGCTGACCGTGATCATATCGCACTGTGAGGCTGAGCAAAAATGTCGCGGCGGGAGAGAACTGACTTTGAGAAAGGAAAGATTGCTGGGTGTTATACAGGATAATTCATAAAGAAGTATACAGTTTCAACGCACTATAAAACTAGAACAATATAAGATATTTTATGTTACCTGTAACAAAATTGTAGGGGAACGTTTCAACTTTTTTTAGAGGCAGACACAGATGTTCTATGTGTGCACCCTCTCTCACACGACACATATCGAGCCGGTAATCCATTTCCGCCCAAACGCGAAGTAAGATATCTGAATCAAGTGCAGTGATAGTGGCTGTGATACGCTGTTTCAGCTCCGCCAGATTTTTGATGCCAATGGTAGATAGATTTTCTGGTTGGAGGTTCTTTTCCGAATCGTGATCGAAAATACAACAGTTACAGATTCCTTTTTGCTCAATTCAAGAACACAAAACGCCTTCTCCACTGCAGACGCTGCCATTTTGACTGACTAGTTACGTGACACGCACGCTATCGACTACGTCACTTTCCTTAGTAGCGGGACACAAAATTTATGAGTACATCTACTTAACGGTTTGCAGTTGTGGTCCGTGTCTTCAACTGTTACTGTTATGCAGCATCTGGAAACTGTATACTTCTTTATGGATCACCCTGTATTAGTGGGTTGCCCATAAGAGAAACTGAGAGGCGTTTAAATATACCCAAGTCAACTGTTTTGGATGTACTGAATAAGTGGAAGACACATGGGGTGCCTGAAGCAGCAAAACGTACCGGCAGACCAAAGAAAATCAGTCATAGAGGACGTCGAAGCCTCATGAGAGTCGTTACAGCTAATGTACACAAGTCCTCAGTGTACAGGTGTGTAAAAATGCTGGAACATCGGTATGTACACGTGCCATTCGCAGAGAACTTCATTCCTTGGGTTACCGTGGTCGTGCGGCTGCTCATAAGCTTTTCATCTCTACTCGGAATGCTACTCGTCGTTTAGCATGGCGTAAAGAACATTTATCGTAGACCGAAGATCAATAGAAACAGGTCCTATAGACTGTTGAATCCAGATACGCGATCCATCAGTCTGATGGTCGTGTGTGGGTATGACGGCAGCCGGGGGAACGCTATTTACCACAGTGCACTGTTCCTACGGTCAAGTTTGGAGCTGGCAGTGTACTCGTGTGGGGGTATGTTTCGTGGTATGGTCCCGTCCCATTGGTTATCGCGGTCAAACCTGTTAACCAGCATGTCTACCTCGATATTCTGGACAATTATGCCCTACCAGCTCTGTGGCAATACTGTGGAACCGAGCCTCGTTGGTACCAGCAGGATAATGCACCGAGACATAAAGTAAGCACTGTTACGTAGTGTTTTGACGATAATTCCGTATCGTGTCTGGACTGTCCAGCACAGAGCCCTGATCTTAATCCCATAGAGTACCTATGGGATGAATTAGAGCGTCGCATAAGAAGTTTGGAACCAAGGCCTACTACTAAGCAACATTTAGCGGCAGCATTATGTACTGAATGGAAGCGCATACCTATTGCTGTGTTCCAAAACCATATCGAAAGCATGTCTCGAAAGGTCAGTGCATGCATTAAGGCTAAAGGTGAACTGACACCTTACTAATGTATGTCAATAAATGCTCTGTTGTGTTTCTGTTCCAGGTGCCCGCTGACGTTTTTCAATATAGTGTACATGATCTGCAGTAATGTTTTGGTAGGTGATAGACGCCATAGTTTCTTACACATGAATAACTGGACCCAGGGTTTTCCAGAAGATCACTGCCCAAAGCATTACATTTCTTCCACAGCACTGGCTTGTTTTCGTCTCATGGGGCATTATGGTTCCAACACTTTCCCATGTAAACGACGCACACGTACCCATCCATCCACATTGTGCAATAGGAAACGAGATTCATCGGACCAGACGACCTTCTTCTTAGGTCGAGTTTTGATGCTCGCGTGCCATTGTAGGAGCTTTCGAAGGTGAACCGTGCTTGGCATGGGCACTGAAAGCGGCCTGCCGCCACGAAGTCTCAATTTCAGCAGGGTTCAGTGTACTGTGTATTGTGACACATTACTCTCGCGTTCAAATTACCGGCGGGTTGCGCCACAGTTTCCCTTATGTTGGCTCGGGAGAGTCTTCGATCATTTCTAGCATCGATGAGTCATGGTCATCCCACACCTGGTCGGTCGCTTGTGGGTTTTCCTCCTCGGACCACTTTTTGAAGGTACTGACCACTGCTGACAGTGAGCACCCCACAAACCTAGTCGTCTCGGAAATTCCCTGACCCAGTCGTCTGGCCATTACATTTTGACCTTTGCGGTACGAGCTGAAGTCTGCTGCCATTCCCATTCGAAGAACAAGAATAACGCTGATTAGTGGAGGTTAGTATCAGATGTTATTCATACCGCTTCATGGCCTTCAGACTCGCCATCGTTTACCTGCAGTTGCTTCGATTTGCATAAAAACGCGCTGGTCATAATGGAAACGGGTCACGGGTCAACGGGTTGACAATTTCTTGCGGGTCCAACGGGTCGGGTCAATGTGATCCTCACCCGATTTTGACTCGATTTTATTCCCGCTTTATTTTTGAAAAGGAAAAAACATTTTCCAAAGAAAAATGCGCCTAGTGAAATTCTGTAGTCGATACTGGTGCCCACGGAGAGAATAATGATTTGCCATGCAAAAATATTGTCTCTTTCTTAAAGCAACGAAGATTTCCACCGAGCGACGTTAAACACACCGACACCATATCGTGAAAAGATACTTCCTTTGCGTTCTTTTAAAGTGCGGTTCTCCAGGGCGAGGTACAGGCAAACGCCATTCGCCTGCTTCTCAGCTGATTCACTCTCTCCGTGCGAAGTTCACTGTATGACTAAGAGTTACTTTTCACATCGCATTTTTTGCATTGAGCATTCAGAGGTTTTCGACTGATGTGCTAACTTCCCGTTGCCATGTCGAAATTAACTCTTTATTTGTTAATATGGATGGATTTAATATTAAGGAGGTTTAGAAAGGCGTCGAGGCCTACAAATACGTGCTTTAACTTGAAAGCATAATACACAAGTCTGCATACTTGAGCGGTTACGTTAAGAAATCTGTATTGAAAGCTTGGTTACGTTTCTTAGTCAAACAGCCGTTGTACAAGTTCTACAACATAACAGTGGATTGGTCTCGTGTTGACGGACGTTTTAAACGGATTCGAACCCGGACCCATCTCGGACAAATGATCATGCGCCATCGGGGGCGCTAATTAAGTTATCATTGCTTGCATGTACATTGTATAATATAATAGTCGCCATTTATGTGCCTGTCACAGAAATGGAAATGAGTTATGGTTGAACCAGTGAAACGAGTCGAGATTTATAATATTTTTAGGCTAAGGGCTTCTTGATCCGGTTTGTTTTTATCATTTCATTGGAAAATGTAAAATGAAAACATAACGATATTCTTGCTTATTTTCCTGAACGATAACACTCTCATCCGTCGTTTCTCTTGTTGCATGCTAAGAACTGCAGCTTTCCGACTTCATCGTTATCTGATAGGGCTGTAACTACATTCGCCCATCTACAAAAGACTAATTGAGTATTCTGGTGTTTCACTTATTATTTGTATAGTTAATGAAAGAAAGCAAGCCATTAGGTATTACATAATTAATTTGTTAAAGGAACTGATGCGATTTTCTGCTTCAGAAACTGTACGTCTATTACTTCATTTAGTCCACTGTCCGGAAAATTTCTCATGATATGTATCTGAACTGTATTAATTGTATCATTTTGCACAACAGATGTACTTAAAATAATAAAACTAATGCGTATAAAATAAGTGTGACAGTCTACATGCAGGTTAGTTGCAAATAAGTGCGATACTACTTCTGATATTCATAGTTCAAAGAAATCTGGTTTGGATCAGATCTGGGCTTGCCTGACGAAATAACATAAGCTCCGAGTCACAAAATTTAAAATCATTTGTATCTCTGGTTGTTCTAAGTCGCCTTTTTCCGCCCCGGTGGCGTCATTCGTCCGGAAGGGTTCGAATCCCGGTGAGGCATGGATGTTGTGTTGGTCTTACGCCACTGTCTCTCTCGCTCTCTCTTCCCTGGAACCAGTGACCCTAAATTAGGTACGGGCGACTGCTTATAACTTATTGAGTTGCTCATGGCGGTCGTTAAACCTCCAATCAAAAAAAAAAAAAAAAAGAAAAATCGTCTTCAGCGTTTCACCTTTAACTGAAATTTATTATCGTACGATACCAACACACTGCACAAGGCAGCGCGTACTTTTGCGACAAACTTTTACTCAAGTCCGAAATTTAAAAAAAGAAGAAGAAACGGCAAATCCAGAATTAAAACGAGATTCACTAACAATCACTTGAAAATATTTTCCGGATCATTTCATCACTGGACATGTAATGACATGTTCAGAGCCCGACTTAAGACTAGTAGGACCCTGGGCGCAAACAACTTGGGGTCTCCCACCCCGGGCATGAATCGTACTCTTAATAAATTAACAATGGTACTTGCGCGTATTAAGGTAGCATCTCTGCTGCTTCGCGTAATTATTCTATGATTTGACCGTATAATTGCATAAAGCGCAAGAAGTGCTGCCTTTATACACAGGTACTATCTACGTTAATAAATGCAAGAAACAATAAATGTTCAAAAATTGTAAATTAAAAGTAAACATTTTATCTCCAGTCGCTGACACAAAAGTGCATGAACTCACTTCGCATATTTGCATTCGGTGAAAAGTAACTGGTGCACGCCGCCGTCGCCGTTTTTGCTGCCGATAATAATATAAATTAAATGTTAGTACTTAAATTGGGGGCCCCCAGTCCATGAAGGCCCTGGGCACGGGGCCCTGTGTGCCCTGCATAAATCAGGCTCTGGACGTGTTAGAAATTCAGAAATATTGTGAAGTAACCTATGAGTAAGCTCTCGCTCGGCGCTGTGCGCCTTACCGAATATATTGCGTAGAAAAGAAATGTATCCCGGATATTCGTTGCATCGTATTTCGTTACTTCTTAAATAGAAAAGAAAAAGTGGGTGGGGAAGAACATCTCTGTCGACATTCTTCATTCATTCACTAAACTTAAAATTCACTAAACTTAAACGACTAATTTTTTTTTCAAAAAAATCTTTTTTATTTTCTTTTGCTAAAAATGTCCCAACAAATATTTGATCATCTTTATTGACACCGGGGGCATACTGACTGGAGTAAAGTAAATTAATTAAATTTTTTGCTCCTTGATAATCCCTCCGACAATCATATAACCCTCTTTGTATTATCATATTTTAACGTACGACTGTCGACATCATGACTATTGTTAACGCCAGTTGTTCATTCCTACACTTCTGAGAAGCTGTAAACAGCCAGAACTCAGATATTCAGGAAAAGAAAAAACTCAGCCGTAGTTTTCTGTTTCTTTTGACCATGAAATTTTTCACACATGTGGAAACACAAAAAATTCCGTTTTTTTTATTTTCATGTGTGTTCTTGTCATTAAGTTTTTTAGTTGTATATTTCCATATACGAGCACATTTTAGCATTGACAAATCTAATGGTTAATTTATATGTGTTTAAAAAAATTAGACTTTAGTACAGTTCATATCATAAGCAATAGTGGAATGAAGCAAAGTGATTAAAAAATTGTTGAAGAACCTCAGAGTGGAATAAGTGCTTTTACTCAAGAGGATCAACCGGGCGCCACCTGTGCCATATTTTTTATTTAAATATTATTGTTAAACATAATGGAAATAAATTTCGTATATCCAAGTGCTTTTGTTTACTCCTATCTCTTTTCTGCACATGAAGAAAAAAATATTCAGCAAAAGGTGAGTCTCTATACCCAGAGTGATTAAGAAATTAACAAAAACTCTTTAAGGAGAGCACTAATCATTAGTCGAATTTTGGAGATTAAAGAAATGGAAATTAGTCATTCAGCTGCGAACGGAATCAAAGATGACATCCTACCTCAAATCATACTGTCTATCCATTTCAGATCATTTATAAGAATACCGAATACACTCCTAAGAAGAGGTTCGACCGGCGTGTTAGAGAAATCCACATGAAAAGACCGAAGAGCACAGAAGAGGGAGGCCCGTCAAAAAGATTACCAAAATAGATTACAGGAAGAAAAGGAAAAAAAAAATAGTTGCAGAAACCGCGTAGGAAAGAAATGAGGGGGGTATGGATATTCTTGGAAGATATTCTCCCAATAACTTTTGAGGGCGAGCGTTCGGTAGTCGTAGTTTGGAGCAAATGAGATACACTAAATGGCCCAAGTGCGCATGCGCATGCGAAAGGAGAAGGCATTTAGGGAATTGGAGCGCGAGTGATGATTATTTTTAAATAGAGCCTGTGACGTTCGAGCTGTACGTAAGCTGCGTGGGAGGTCATAGACGCTGAAAAACGCAAGACGGCTGGAAAGAAAGAAAGAAAAAAAAACTATTAACATGGCTAGGTAACACAGTGGCATAAGAACTACTCAATGTTTACTGATAGAAGTTCTATATTTATATAACTCAGACAAATGCCATGGATCTACTGCGCTAAAATTTCTGTTATCTTTCTGTCAGATTGCTTTACGCAATTGGTATACTGTGTCTAGGTTAACTGATTTGAAAGTTAAATGTTTTATAAAATTTCACGAAAAAAAAAAAAAAAAAAAAAAAAAAAAAAAACAAACCTCACCCATTATATCACTCATTCTTCCGATAAACTGTAGAGGACAAATCTCCCACCCTAATTTTTTTTTTTAATTTCTTAGTGTTGGTGTTAAAACCCCAGGAGAAGTTCTATATCCTTAATTTAAGGTTAGCGACTACTTAGAACGTAGAGAGTAAATCGCACTTCTTATCATGATTTCGAAACCTACGCACATTTTTGCGCAACGCCTGAATCCTCGTCTTCAACTTCTCGACCACCAGGGCCGTCGGGAGCGGGTCCGATGACAAAGAAAACAAGAAAGATGACACCGAATCTTCAGGTGTAATAAGCACGTCTTTTGAATATTTTCCGACGCAAATTAAATTTATCAAAGCTATTCAAAATCAATGAAACCGGTATGGAAAACAATAGATCTGACGAAAGAAAGAAGATTTTCAATCGGGTTTTTAATCCCTCAGATATTGCTGTAAACGGAATCGTGAGCTTACGAACTCTTAGAAACAGAGATATCGACAAAAATAAGATGTGATTTTACGTCCCTTGGTGTGAAAACCATGCATTATTTTAGGAAGAAAGTATTCTCAAAAGGTCTATCCATATAAGCGGTATCGGTCCAAGAAAAAAAAAAAAAATTGTCGAGTTTTCAGGAGCCCAGATTTTGCAACAAATACTTCAGAAGCAGAAATTAACACTTTTGCTAAACCATTCTTTACCAAATATTAGAAATTATGTGAAAAATATTTTCCATCAGGACTTGTATGCGATACATGAAGAATTTTTCAAATCAGAGATTTAGGAGCAGAAATAACGCAGAACACGCAATTTACCTTTGTTCCCCCTAGCGGAAAGTCTATGATATACTTGAAAATTTTGAATTTATAGGAAAAACATTTCGCATCGGAAACACTATCCAACGAAGAAGGAATTTTTCAAATCGTACTCTTAGAAGTAGAGATATTGACAAAAATAAGATATACATCTACGCCCCCTGGCGTAGAAACCATGCATTTTTTCAAGAAATTTTTCCTAAAAGGTTTGTCGACATGAGTAGTATCGGGCAACAAATGACTTTTTTTTCCATCGAGATTTTAGAAGCTCATATTTTGCTGCAAATACAACAGAAGCGAAAATTAAGATTTACGCCACCTGGTGGCCAAACAATTTCTTACAAAAATTAGAAATTATGTGCAAACGATTTCCCATCAGGAGCTGTATGCGGTGGGAAAAGAATTTTTCAAATCGGAGATCTATGAATTACTTGAAAATTTTGAAATTATATGAACCACATGTCACACTAGAAACACTATCCAACAAAGAAGGAATTTTTCAAATCGGTCTCCTACAAGTAGAGATATTGACAAAAATAAGATATACATCTACGCCCCCTGGCTTAGAAACCATGCACTATTTTAAGAAGAAAATGTTTCTAAAAGGTTTGTCGACATAACTAGTATCAGTCAACAAACGACGTTTTTTTCAATCGAGAATTTAGAAGCTCATATTTTATTGCAAATACAACAGAACCCGAAATTAAGATTTACACCCCCTGGTGGCCAAATTATTTTTTTACAAAAATTAGAAATTATGTGCAAACTATTTCCCATCAGGAGCTGTATCCGGTGCAGAAAGAATTTTTCAAATCGGAGATTTAGAAGCAGAGATATAGGGGGAAACGCAATTTACCGCTACGCCCCCTAGCGGAAAGTCTATGAATTACTTGAAAATTTTGAAATTATATGAAAAACTTGTCACACGGAAAACACTATCCAACAAAGAAGGAATTTTTCAAATCAGACTCCTAGAAGTAGATATATTGACAAAAATAAGATGTACATCTACGCCCCCTGGCGGAGAAACTGTGCAATATTTTAAGAAGAAAATATTCCAAAAAGGTTTATCGATGTGATGGCATCAGTCCACGAAATAATTGTTTCAATCGATATGTTAGAAGCTCAGATTTTATGGCAAATACATCAGAAGCAAAAATTAACACGTATGTCCCCTGGTGGCCAAAGTATTCTTTACCAAAAATTTGAAATTATATGCAAAAGATTTTCCATCAGAAGATGTATCCGCTGAAATTTTTTTTTTCAAATCGGAGTTTTAGAAGAAGAGTTTTCGGGAAAAATGTAATTTACTTTTACGCCCCCTAGCGGAAAATCTATGGGTAATTTGAAAAAGTAACTATATCTGAAATACTCTTCGACATAAATGGAATCGAAAGATAAAAAAAAAAGTTCAATCGGATGTTTAGAAGAAAATATGTGGAATAAAACGTATTTTTGAATTCGACATTATCTGCATTTACGCTCTCTAGCGGCAAAATTGTACATCGTAAAAAAAACGAAATGAAGGATCGTCATTTGCATATTTCAAGCTACCCAATGCAAAAATCATTTTTCAAATCGGACTAATAGTTGCAGAGATATCGTGGGTACAGACGGACGGACGGACGGACAGACAAACCGATAACAGAAGCACGACCTTTTTTACGCTTTCCTACCGTAGGTTGTAGAAGCGTATATGCTCCAGCTTTGTCCATCCGTCCGCACGATAACTGGCGTAAAAATAGTTCGATTTCGATGAAATTTTAGTATGTGGTAGGGAACCTACTGGGGACGAACCCTATTGAAAATGGGATAAATGGGGTCAAAGGTCACGACGTAGGAGCGGGATCCATTCCATTGTACTTATACGTCATAACTTGCGTTAATATGGTTCGATTTCAATGAAATTTTACAATGTGGTAGGGGACCATCTGGAGACAAACCTTATTCAAAATGGGTGAATTGGGGTAAAAGGTCAGGACATAAGAGCGGGATGCATTCCATTGCCTTTATGCGCCATAACGTGCATAAAAATGGTTCGATTTCGATGAAATTTAAGTATGTGGTAGGGGACCACCTGGGGACAATCCCTATTGAAAATGGACGAAATGGGGTCAAAGGTCAGGACATAGGATTGCGATCCATTCCATCGCCCTTATTCCATATTATTAAGGTGGACGTCAAGTAATTTTGCTTCCTATACTTCCAATGGAAAAACTTTTGTACACATTTCCTTCACAATTAATGTGTTCCCAAGGATGAAAATTTGAACATCGATTAAAATTACTTTATATTATAACTTGGAATACTTAATATTTTCTAAAACATAACCATAATTATATCAAAAATCAGTAACTTTTCCTTTGGTGGTGTTGAAACCAGAAAAAGAATGGCGCGACCTGTACTTTGATGACGTCAGTAGACAAACAAATGTTGGATTGCATAATTATGGATATGTTTTAGAAAATATTAAATATTCCAAGTTATAAAATGAAGCTATTTTGATCGATGTTCAAATTTTCATCCTTGGGAACGCATTAATTGGGAAGAAAAAAGATGGCGCGACCTGTATTTTCATGACGTCAGCAGTTAAACAAATGTGCGGATCCTATTAAAGTTTTATGACGTCACACTTTTGCTAGCAGATGGCCGCGATTCCCATCTGACTCATTACGTCACGCGTTGTGTGCGTATGTTCGTCTGCACCATAACTCGCGTAAAAATCGTTCGATTTCGATGAAATTTTAGTATGTGGAAGGGAATCACCTGGGAAGGAACCCTATTGAAAGTGGACGAAATGGAGTCAAAGGTGAGGACATACGAGCGGGATCCATTCCACTGTTCTTATGCGTCATAACTAACGTAAAAAAGGTTCGATTTCGATTAAATATTAGTATGTGGTAGGGGATCACCTGGGGACAAACCCTTTTGAAAATTGGCGAAATGAGGGTCAAAGGTCAGGACATAGGAGCGGAATCACTTCCATCGCCATTTTGCATCATAACTTATGTAAAAATGTTTCGATTTGGATGAAATGTTAGTATGTTGCCGGGGCCCACGCCTGGGGACGAATCCTATTGAAAATGGGCGAAATGGGTCAAAGGTTAGGACAAAGAAGCGGGGTCTATTCCATAGCCCTTATGCATCATAACTTATGTAAAATTGCTTCGATTGCGACAAAACTTTATCATGTTATTTCGGAGGTATACTGAACCAGTTCTATTGAATATCATCGAAATGGGATCAAAGGTCAGGGCGTAGGAGTGAGATTTATTCCACAGCCATTTTATGATTTCTAGTATGTTGGAAAGCGTATCATAATCAATGCATTGCATGATTTTACTAATTTGTTTTAGAACAGACGTGCTAAAAAACTGGCTGTAGATAGAAATTGTTCTTTATTTTTGTCTGTAATATAATAATACGAAAATTGAATACTGATAACAGCTAAAAATACATAGACAAAGTGTGCATTAAAATGGGGCCCGGACCTATTAACACTGTTATTATGAGTATTACTTCGTATTACGATTACCGACAAAGAGATTAAAGAAATTGTGGGAAAAAGTTATAAATAATAAAATTGGATAGTGATTTGTAAAAAAAAAAAAAAAAAAAAAAAAAAAAAAAAAAAAAAGAAACAGAATCCAGACATGGGCCCCGGGAATTTGTCCCAGCTTCCTTCTCCTCTCGTCTGGCCTGTCAACCTGTTGTCTACGAATTTGCAATTATTTCAGATGTGAACGACTTTCTTTTTTTTTTTTTTTTTTGGTTGGAGGTGTAACGACCACCGTGAGGGCAACTCAATGGGCTATAAGCAGTCCCCCGTCCCTAATTTAGGGCAACCGATTACAGGGAAGGGAGAGAACCATGGCCGTAAAACAATCATAACATCCATGCTGCCTCACTAGGATTCGAACCCAGACGCTTCTTGGGCGAACAGTCATAAGCCAGCGCTTAGACCACTGCGCCGGCATTCTTTCTCCCCATCAGATCAGATCATCATATGTAGAGGATTTTAGGAAGGGAGTGTCTGACCCAAGGTCTTAAACAACCCTTAGAAATAGGAAGCTAGGAGATTTGCGCTTGAGTGCCCGATTGAAAAGTGACATGGAAGCGAGGTAGAAAGGGGGAGGAAGACGCCCTTATTTATTACCGGAATGCCAGTACCCGGGGTCCTACGACTTAACGTGCCCATCCGACGCACGGCGGATATTTAGTGGTTCGAACGTTCGTACCTGCCTGAGATCGAACCCGAGGTCTTCTCCGTGGCAGTCACGAACGTATACCACTAGGCCACCCGCGGCCCGCTCTCCCCATCAGATCCAGATAAGCCTGTTTTTATAGCCCTCTCGCACCTGTTGTTTTTTTTCTGCAATATAAAAACCGAAAAAAAAAATCACTTTTGGCACCTGTTTTTTTTTTTTTTTAAAGACGTGCTAGTGTTATCACTATGTCTGTTCGGCTGTAGACAGATTTCTATGCACTTACTGGTCTGATTTCAAAAAATGCTTCTTGCATTGGAAAACCTGAAATTTGGGAACGATAATCCTTATTTGTTGACCTTTTTTTCCGATGCGTATCGTAGCCGCTAGAGGGCGTAGATGTTATAGAATTCAAAACGCATTTCATTTCACGACGTTGCCTGTAAATGTTCGATTGAAAAGCTTTTTCTTTCTTTCGATAACATTTACAGTGAAGACCATTTTGAGTACAGTTTCTTTCTCAAATAACGCGTAGCATTCCCGATAGGTGACGTAAACGAAAAGTGCGTTTTCTTCGATATCTCTGCGTCTAAAAGTCTTATAACGAAGTAAATTTCTCCGTCATTTTCGGTCTACGCCGGGATTCGAACCCGAGTACGCTTATTCCGGAACAAGCAGCTCTACCAACTGAGCTACGCAGACATGTATTCTGATTCCTATCTGCCTTTATATCATGTGCGTCCTGCTGGCAGGTACGTCACATCTCCCCCCCCGAAAGAGGGCCGGGGGCATGGCCTACGGGTCAGCCGTGACCATGAATCGCTGCAGGCAGACAACCACTGTAGAACGTGCACTTGAGAACTCCCAGTCAATCTGGTGTGTGGAATGCAACGTCACACACATTTATTTTTCGAAGCACTGGAGAAGAGATTCTCTGATTTTTCCTATCTCGCGGTGTGGAAATAACATCACACCAATGCGAGATTTTGAACGGTCGGGTCATCCGGGTAGTTCGGGCGCCATTATAACGAAGTAAATTTCTCCGTCATTTTCGGTCTACGCCGGGATTCGAACCCGAGTACGCTTATTCCGGAACAAGCAGCTCTACCAACTGAGCTACGCAGACATGTATCCTGATTCCTATCTGCCTTTATATCATGTGCGTCCTGCTGGCAGGTACGTCACAGTCTTATTAAAAAATATTTGCGTAGGATAGAAATCGAGGTCAGGAAAGTTTTGCACATAATTTCCAATTTTTCGTGAAGAAGACTTTTGTTACTAGGAGAGCCGAAGTTACACTTCTGTTTCCGACGAATTTGCAGGAATATATGAGCTTCTGCAAACTTGATTGAAAAAAATTCCTTTTTGGCCTGATTTATTTCCTTGCTAAGGTAGCATAATCATTTGCCTTTTAAATGAAGGTTAGAATGAATGGCTTAACATATTGGTACCTTTATTAAAAAAATTACTTTAATTTTTCTTGAGAGTAAAAAGACTCATTCATAAGGGGGACGACAAGACCCTGTCGAACTTTACTTCTAGTTGAGCTGGGGCGGCCAAAAACAATTTCTTTTTCTATTCTTTTACCCACAACCCAGGCCAGGATAAACCAAGTTACAGCAGGGATAACAGCATGATTTTTCCCTAAAGTCCGTACTCAAGAAAAAGATTGTGACCTCGAAGTTTAATTAATATTCTCTCGGGGGCCATGAGAAGAATTCTTATTATCAAAGATCCTGAGAATTTTGAGAAAGAGAATTCTTATTCTCTAAGACCCTGAGAAGAGAGTTTCTTCGACGCACCACAGGAAGCCATATGCGCTTATTTCCTGCTGACATTAATACATAATTTTCCGTCAGGGGGCGTAGACGCATACCTTATTTTTCTTGATATCTCTGCTTCTAACCGTTCGATTTGAACAATTCTTTCTTTGTCGGAGAACGTTTATAATGACTAATGTTTTGCATATAGTACCTGCTTTTCTTAACATCCAAGTTTGCCAGCAAAAGACGTGACGTATACTCTAATTTAACTTTCTTTTTTAGTTACTTTCTCTATTTAAATTTGAGATCATTCTCCTTAATCGCTATACCTTCTCCCTCACAAGAGTATCTCTGGCAACACCTTGAGGACGGAACGTATGACGTGTGCATGTGTCCGATGAGAACTGGAAGATATACAGGGTGGAAAGAAACGACCGCATAAACACCCCAGGGGGTGATTCCTTGGGTCAGTTAGAGCATAAATTGTTCTATGACATTTTTGGATTTAGTGCTTAGTTTTCCAGATATAAGCCCCCAAAGGTGCGTGGCATCACGTCCGGATTCGCCTGTTTTTGAGGCTTCAAGCGCAACTCGAGTGTAATGCAGGGAAGCGCGTTGCGAATGCCCGATGCTGCAATCTCAGTACAACAACAGTCATCCAGCCCGTTTCCGGAGTCGTGTTACGTCCACAATTGTCGGGACGAACAGAATTGGTCGCCCTCTTGCATGACATACGTCCTCGGAGAGAGCACTGCGATATGTAAATCAGTCGTGATGATTGTCAAGCAGAATCAGGCATCAACCACGAGCTTTCCTGCACGACATTCGGGTTTGCTTGAAGACTCAAAAACAGGCGATTCCGGACGTCACGTCACGTCACGTACCTTTGGGGGCTTATATCTGGAAAACTAAGCCCTAAATCCAAAAATGTAAGAACATTTTATGCTTGAACTGACCCAAGGAATCATCCCCCTGAGGTGTTTATGCGGTCGTTTCTTTCCACTCTGTATAATGTTTGAGCAGCAGCAAAGTTGAGGAGATGGTGGATGTTGTAATGCTATAATCGTGGAAGTGGCTTGGTTTAATTGAAGTTTGATCTATTTGAAGGCTGTGTGTTATATCTTTATTGTTTTTCCTTAATCAAGCGTCCTGATTGTTAACTCACATTAGTCGGATTAAGTTAACTGAGTTGTAGTTGTGCCTTGTTGAAAGCGCCAAAGGAGTTTTGGCTGAATAAAGACTAACCGTAAGTTATCTTTTCTTGACGTTTCTTGGGTAACTCCTGTTTCACTGTAGGTGAAGTTGGAGAACTGATTTATGCAGTGTTCAGTCAGTCATATATAAACGAACATTACAAAGACGTAAGTTCATATTTCGGTACACAACATATTTGTTTGCAGCAATATCTGCTCGTCTAAATACCAATTTCTTTTTTTTTTTAACTCTTCTTCGAACATACTGTATACCGTATGACGTAGAAGTCTTTTCTTACTTCTACGTTGATTTAAAACATCACTATACGAAAAAATAGTTCCTAAAATTAAATCTTAACGGCCAGACGAAACATGTAAACAACAGAAGTCAAACTTATGGAAAAGATGCTTTATTCAGGATGTAGCCAACACATCGTAACATAGCATAGCATATCGCACTAAACTCTCCACACACCACTCAACACAACGCTCTTTTCACAACGCTCCATTCAATAATCAGTTTACAACACAACGCTCGCTAAGCAACAGATTAATCGTCGTTTTTATCTCTGGTTCTTATCATAAATCAGGCATACGTCACGTGCATTCAACCTCAATTGTGTTGCCAAACGTATTCATTTGAGAGAAAAGATATCACGTTAAGAGTGAAATATAATCTGAGAATAAACTCAAGATTCACATAGGGAAAGAAACTAAAAAGGAAAGTTAATTTAGAATATAAGTCACAACCGCTAACGACTCAAACATTCTAAGGCCGCCCCGCCCCGGTGACGCAGTGGTCTGAGCGATGGCTTCTGATCATTCGTCCTAAAGGGATCCAGGTTCGAATCCCGGTGAGGCATGGATGTTGTGTTTATCTTACGATACTGGTTCTATCCCTTCCCAGGAACCAGTGGCCCTAAATTAGGGACGGGCGACTGTTTATAGCCCACTGAGTTGCTCACGGTGGTCGTTAAACCCGCAAAAAAAAAAAAAAAAAAAAATTAGGGACATTATCATCTTTAAATGATGAACAGTTTTCTTTCTAGGAGACGTAAGCGCAAAAAATTTAAAAAAAATCCTCAATATCCCTGGTTACAGAAGTCTTATTCAAAAAAACTCTTTTTACCTTCGCATAGCTTTTGCTTTGAAGAGTATATTTCTAGAATTTTCCACTTTTCCATAGTTTACAATTCTTTTCCGCCTTTCCCTGATTCACAACATAATTTCATTTGAAAGAATTTCTCCGATTATAAAAATCCCTTGGGAAAATCCTTTCTTGGTCACTCTTTATTTTAAAGAGTGTTCTGCGCCAATTTTCTTTTTTAAGTAAAGCCCAACGTTTCAGTTAGGGGGTGTAAAGTTACATCCCATTTTCCTCCATAAAATATTTAGGTATAGGGAACATTTTGTGCGAAATTCACGATTTTTCATGACACACATTCCTGCCGTTAGAGGGCGTAAGCAGCTATTTTTATTTGTGGATTATTGTGGACATCCGGTTGATTTTTCTTTCTCTCCCTCCCCTTGTAATATGTTCTTTTCACTATGAAACATACTGCTCACATTGCGTACTTCATATAAGTACATTCCATTTTTGCTGCTTTTTTCTTTTATATAAATCTCTGCTTTGAAATATTGTTTCGCGTCCTAAAGGGTTCAAAAGACGTGCTCATTACACCTGATTATTCAATGCCTCAACTTTCATGTTAGGTTTCATATAACGAAATCTATTTAACTTTCGTTAATGGAAAAGCACCGTTAAAGCACATCGATTCCTAGAATATCCTCGTAAAAAAGCTGCATGGAAAAAAAATTTCTGTTCAAAGTAATCACTTTGGTTTTAATGTAAATGTAAGTAGTTAGCTTTGGATGAAAGCACCAAAATTTTAACAGCTATGTCGTACACAAGACAAAAAAATATGGCGGTAACTCTTTATCTTTCTTTCTTTCCCTTCATCTTTTGTTTCATGTTTTAGCACGTCTTTCGACGGAAACGGCGAAGGTGCTTATACTATCACTGTATCCGTCCGTCCGTCTGTGTACACCGTATCTCTGTATCTATCACTCTGATTTGAAAAATGTTTTGTCTCGTTGGGAAGCATGAGCTACGGAAACGATTAGCAATGCATTTTCATCTTTTTTCGATGCACAACTTTTCCACTAAAGAGCATAATTGCAGACTCTATTGAACGCAAACTACGTATATTTCATTCCATATCATTACTTCCAAAATTTTAATCGAAAAAATAATCTTGCTAAGGAGACCAATTTACATAAGGTATATAACTCACGGTTTCCCAGCAAGGGGACGTAAACGTATATTGAACTTTCCCCCACAACGCTGCTTGTAAAAAGTTCATTTCGAAATATTCTTTTCGCTTCGGATGGCGTTTAGGGTGCATGATATGCTGCATATAATTTCTAATTTTTCTTAGCCCCCAGTTTTGCCGCTAAAGGGTGTAAGAGCCTATTTGTGCTTGAAATTTTTTTGCGAATGCAACTACACTTTTAAAAACCGGAAGTGAAAAAGCTCTTCTTTGGTCAGATTCCCCTCACTACGGAGACCATTTTAATCGTGAATATTTCCTGCTCCTAATAATGCATAGTTTTCCCACTAGAGGCGTAAACCTAAACTATAGAGTTTTCGATAGCTCTGTTGCTAAACAAATAAAAAAGATCACGCAATGTTTGAAACAGTTAAAAATCAGTCCTGTTGGCAGAGATCAAGAGTGATTTGCAGAGTACGTTGTCTAGATGTATGAAGTTTGCATGAAATTCAAACTGATTATAAATAAGGGAAATCCCAAAGTTATGGTTTTCGTGCGAGGAACTGTTAGCACTGAATGTAATGTAAGTCTAAATGACACAATGATTGAACAGGGGAATGAGTTTGTGTATTTAGGAAACATGTTTGACAGAGAGAGCAAATTAAATGGTGGAATTAGTAGGCGAGTGAATTCTTCACTGAAAGTCATAGCTGCTTTGGAAGGTTTTCACAGGAATGATGGGTTCCGCATGGCTGTGTATGAAAGTGTAATTGTTCCTACTCTGATGTATGGTAGTGAAACCTAGTTACTACAGAAGAAACATAGGAGTCGTCTTTTGTGTGCTGGAGAAATACGTTATTTACGGGGTGCTTGTGGCAAACATGTTCTGATCTTGTGACGAATGAAGATATGTTGCAGTTGTGTAATGTGAAGCAAAATGTTGTTAGCAAGGTGGAGACTAATATTCTTCAGTGGTTTGGCCATGTTGAAATAATGAGTGTTGAGATGCTTACTAAGAAATTTTTTTAGTCCATACGGCAAGAAGGGAAGTCAGAAGAAGGCCAAGGAGCTCATGGGAGGGTCAGATTCAGGAGTGTCTGCATGAGAAAAGGATTATGAGGGTCGTGTGTACGTCATGTGATGGATGTCAGTGAAGCCCGAGTTGTGTGTCAAGATCGCTGTAAATGGAGAAGTTTGATACTGCAAAAGTAAGTAATCAGTTTAAAATGTATCTGGTAGTTTGTATTTCTTTGTGGGAGCTAACCTCTGAATCTGAAAGAAGAGCTTAGTGATATGTATGTACGTACTGTTGCTAAAAATCAGATTCCATAAATTTATTTTGCCCTCGACAGCATTTATGGTGAAGGATGTTTTGCTTATAACTTCTCATTTTTCATAACAAACAATTTTTCCGCTGCCCCGGTGGATAAGTGATCAGAGGCGTATACTTTTGTGTGTGTGTGTGTGTGTGTGTGTGTGTGTGTGTGTGTGTGTCAAAACAACTGTTCTAAGCAAAGAAAAAATGTGAATCCTCAACAGCAAATTAAAAGACAAAATTTGAATGTTTCTCTGGTACATAATGTATATAATATTTATAAGGTTACAAAGTTTGGTGCGCATTGTGCCCTACAGCCAACTATTTAAAGGTTGTGCAGATATGTACACGTGCAAAAGACAGCAAATAAAAAAATATACAACGTTTGAAAGAGTTATACACGTGTTTCATAAGCAATCATATGCTGCTGCTCATGTGTTTAGCAAAAGTTTTGGTTCATGTATGAGACAGGACACGAACAAGAAAATTAACATGAAAAAGGTAAGGGACTTGGCAGATCAAAATAACATTTCACCCTTTTTTTTTTTTATCGAATCATCATTATCACACTAAAACAAAAACACGTCAGATTCATCAACTTTTGATTAAAGTGAGACAAACCATTTGAAATGCACTATACTGACAAAAGTCACAGGACACCCCTTCAAAAGCAAATGAATGGATCCTCTGCGTTGTTCAGATGCGTGGTACAGCTGCCAGCGGTATAAAAACAAGCCTGTAGCTGACCGCGATCATATCGCACTGTGAGGTTGAGTGAAAACGTCGCGGCGGGAGAGAACTAACTTTGAGAGAGGAAAGACTGTTGGGTGTTACATTAGTGGGTTGTCCATAAGGGAATCCGAGATGTGTTTAAACATACCCAAGTCCACAGTTTTGTATGTAGTGAATAAGTGGAAGACACATGGCGTGCCTGAAGTAGCAAAACGTACCAGCAGACCAAAGAAAATCAGTGGTAGAGGACGTCGAAGCTTCAGGAGCCGTTACAGCTAATCGACGGAGTACTGCACAATACATCAGTGCACAGGTGAGTAACAATGCTGGAATCTCGGTATGTACACGTACCATTCGCGGCGAACTTCATTCCATGGGTTACCGTGGTCGTGCGGCTGCTCATAAACCTTTCACCTCCACTCAGAATGCTACTTGTCGTTTAGCATAGTGTAAAGAACATTTATCGTGGAACGTAGATCAATGGAAACGCGTCCTATGGACTGATGAATCTAGATACACGATCCATCAGTCTGATGGCCGTGTGTGGGTATGGCGGCAGCCGGGCGAACGATTTTTACCACAGTGTACTGTTCCTACGGTCAAGTTTGGAGCTGGCAGTGTACTCGTGGAGGGGTGCTTTTTGTGGTATGGTCCCGGCCCATTGGTTATCGTGGGCAAGCCTGCTAACCAGCATGTCTACCTCGATATTCTGGACAATTATGCCCTACCAACTCTGTGGCAATACTATTGGAACCGAGCCTTGTTGGTACCAGCAGAATAATGCACCGAGCTATAAAGCAAGGACTGTTACGGCATGGTTTGACCACAATTCCGTATCGTGTGTGGATTGGCCAGAACAGAGCCCTGACCTTAATCCCATAGAGCACCTATGGGACGAATTAGAGTGCCGTATAAGAAGTTTGGAACCAAGGCCTACTACTAAGCAGCAGGTAACGGCAGCATTATGTACTGAATGGAAGCGCATACCTATCGCTGTGTTCCAAAATCTTGTCGAAAGCATGTCTCGAAGGATCAGTTTTCACACAGTATTTATTAGAAGAAAGATACAGGAGATGTGCTTGAATAAATCATCTCAAATGATGTATGACAAAAACAAATATTTACAGATGCTTGTAGCTTACGCTACTGCTTATTTACACGGTTCTGTACATTGATGATAGTAAAAAAAACAGTTAATTACACTCGAGTGTCTGGTGAGGCAACAAAAGTCTCTGACAAAGCAAAGAATAGGAACAATTCAGCTTGAAGAGCGTTATACAATATTAATTTTGCACAGTATTGATGCAAGGAATAATATAGAATTCGAGCTTGCAGACATAGATTCAAAAGACAGGTGATGAGAAATTAACAGAATGTGCAGCTTGCGCTACGTTAATTACAGGATTCGGTGCAACGTTTGCATGACAACAGTTAAGTGCAGTAGAAATCTGGCGAGGCAATATGAATCTCTGGTAATACAGAGAGTAAAATCAATCCAGAATGATGAGCTCTATAGAGTATAAATTTTACACAATATTGATGAAAAAAAGTTCTGACCGAAAGGTGATACATTGTGGGTGACCTGGAAAACCAGGTGGTTGCAGGTGATCAAGGGACAAACATGAAATCGAAAGTTCGAAAGACAGATGATGAAAAATTTACAGATGAATGTGGCTCGCGGTACTACATGTTACATACAACGGTGATATGAAAAATAGTTATATACAATAATTTTCCTGAGAATACAAAGGAAAAATAATCTCTGAAAATACAGAGAGAAGACACAACTCATCACAGTGAGTATTGGAGAACACAAATTTACACAGTTGAAAAGTAAAATTACACTGTTGAATCAGGAATTGAAGATAAGAATATACTGTAAAAACAACAAAGTTTACAGATGTCTGTGGTTCGTGAAACGACCTATATAAATGATTCTGTACAATGAGAAGTTACAATTTATATATATTGGTTTGTCAGAGGTGGTAAAAAGAAATAGTCTCTGACATCGCAGAGAGAATACATAATTCAGCAAGATGAGTAATGAAAAACAAAAAAATTTACACATGAGTTATACACGAAATGATACATGTGAAGAGGATGAGAACAGAGTCTTAAAAAAAGCGTGAAAAGAAATTGACAATTATAAGTAGCTCATGCTTCGAACAATTCATAGGATTCTATACAATAATTGATCTACTAAAAGTGATGTACAATAGTGAGACAAACAAAAAAATTCTGATAAAATAGAGAGTACAAATAATATGATACAGTGAATGTTGAGGAACAAGATTGCACTCAGTTGCGAAGCAAGAAAAAAAAACAGGAAATGTGTATAGAAAAATCGTCTCAAAATGACATATGAAAAGAAGATTTACAGGTGCTTGTAGCTGACGCAACGACCTATTCACAAAGCTCAATATAGTGGTGAGAGAATACAGTTTATGTATGATAATTTGTCGGAAAAGACAAAAAATAGTCTCTGATGAAGCAGAGATTGAAGACAAATCAGCATGGCAAAAATTGTATCTATCAGGAGGTAGGTGAAACAAAAGTTCCGACTGTAAGGTGAAGCGTTGTGGGCGACCCTGCAAACCAAGTGGTTGCTGGTGACCAAGTTGATAGGAACTGTGGTTCACTGCAGCGTGCAACTGCAGTGGTAAGTTCTAGTCGAAGGCGGGAGAGTAGGCGATTACGAAAATGACAAAGTAATGCAGTACTGACTTTATTTATGTCAGTAGAAGCTTCGGGGGGACGCTGAAGATGATACACGTGAATTATATGTTTTACAAGCACGAAGATGTAGGAGCAGACTGCCGGAAGGTGAATAGGGCGAGAAGAGTTCAGAAGTAGTGTTCGGTAGGCGCTGAAGGTGAGGACGGTCTCACAGGATCGTTGCGCTAGCGTGAAAGCGAGATGGAGTATTGGCAATAATACTGTGCAATACATGAAGACATGCTGGACGTCAGCCTCCTCGCCACAATACGGACAGGAGGGTGAAGATAAAATGGTCATGCGATGTACAATCGACGGCACAGGGAGGCGGTTGTGTAAGAAAAGCCAATGTGAATTGACTTCAAGGGGTGCTGAAAGTGGGGAAAGCGCAGCGGACCACACTGCGGAGGTAGAACAGAGTGGAATACCAGAAATGGGAAGAGGTGCGGAAGAGCGAGAGAGAAAACGGTAGAGATCAGCTGTTGAGAAAGAGACAAGAGGAAGAGGTGGACCAATGGACGACAGAAAAAATGGGAGAAGGAGAGAGGCAGAGTGAACAGAAATGAGACCTGAGGGAGTAGCAAGCTCAGGGAACAGGGAGATTATAGTAGAAATAAGAGAGTTGTGAACAAAGTGAGCGTTGGCATTGAAACGGATAGCAGAGGGTAGAGAAGAGAAGGGGAGCCAGGAAAGATCGGTGTTAACAAGATCGCTGACAGTAACGACTCCAGCTCTGAGCCATGAAGGAAAAGCAAAACATGGGAGATGGGGAGGGTGTAGCAGAGAAGAAAAAAAGAGGTTCGGAAAGTAGGTCATTTGTGGAGGCAGGGAGAGAGCGAGAAAGAGGGAGGGAACGAAGAAAGGAGATAGCCTCTTTGTAGACAGGAGGGAAAAGTGTGAGAAGGGGACAGTGGTCCATGAGTAAGAACGAAAGGAGAGTAAAGCGTGGGTTATGCGGAGAGACTATGACATCACGAGCAGCAACTGCAGAGGGAGCAGGTGCCGCAAGTGATCGTAAAAACGTAGACACACGATAAGCCTTGTAATAGGATCTGACGTCGGGTAGACTAATGCCTCCGTTGGAAGGAGACAGGCTGAGTTGAGGTGCTCCGACCCAGTGATGGCCGGGCCAGATAACCTGAGTTTGACAGCGGGTGAGTTCAAGAAGACGTAGTGCTGGTTGCTTCGAAGCCAACCAGGAATACGTGCACATCGAAAGCAGGTAACTGTGCGTTAGACGTGCTCTTTGAACGACGGAGGTGCAGAATTGTGCGCGCCGCCAGATTGCGACCGAGCGATGTAGGCGTGGCCGGAGAGTCATCCAGGTGACGAGTGAAGCAGTTGCTGGTTTTCCAAGGTGGACTCCTAGGAATCGCTGAGAAGTGTTGGACCACTCTGCTCCCCAAGGAGAGTCAGTGCGGTTAGTCCACGAACCGGTCCATAGGCCTGTGCTTTTCGTTGTGTTTAGCGCTGCTCCGGAACATGAGGCGTAGGTATTGTAGAGATTGCGGAGATCGTGAAATTGTGAGTCTTGCAGAATGCAGAATGTAATATCGTCGGCGTAGGCAACATAGGTAGCAACATGATGACGTGTGCTGGCTACCACCGGTGGTAGTGAAGCAAAGAAGGATCGATGGACTGCGCGTAAAAAGGTTCTATTGCGAGGGCGAAGAGCTGCCCGGATAAGGGGCAACCCTGACGCACGCCGCGACGAAAGGGTATGGGAGCTGTGAGAAGGTTGAGCAGCTTGACGTGGAAAACTGCGTCCCGGTAGAGGGAGATGAGAAGAGAAGCAAAGGAAGGAGGAAAGCCAAAATTTAGTAATGTAGCAAGAAGGTAATCATGAGAAATATTATCGAACGCTGAGCGTTGATCGAGGGAAAGAAGAGCAAGGGGTTCTGAGCGAGAGCAGGCGAGGTGAATTAGATCATTAAGAAGCTGAATATTATGGGAGATGGAGCGCCCGGGTACAGTATAGGTTTGATTAGTGGAGAGAATATGAGGGAGTATGGGGTTAAGCCGGCGGGACAGAAATTTAGTATAGAGTTTATAATCAGTATTTAAGAGTGAGATGGGACGCCAATTCCCCAAGTCAAGCGGATCACCCTTCTTGGGGAAAAGTACAACATGTGCGAGCGTGAAACTCCTTGGAAGAGATGTAAGATGCATGGCAGTAGAAAAGGCACAGAGGAGAAATGGAAGGAGGGCAGGAAGAAAAGCCTTATAGAAAGAAACAGGGAGACCGTCCGGGCCAGGTGAAGCCCGGTGGTTGAGGGACGAGAAAGTGTCAGAGAGCTCAGTTAAAGTGGGAGGATGGAGGAGGCTGGCTGAAAGATGAGAAGGGACCTGAGGCAAAGAAGAGAACAGAAGAGCAGAAGCCGTAGGGGAGGGAGGAGGAGTTTCACAAAATTTTGAAATGTAGTAATTACGTACCATAGAACAAATTGGAACTGGTTCGGATGAAACTACTCCAGTTGGAAGACGAAGGTGCTGTAGAACAGAAGAGGATCGGCGAGTTGACTCAAGTGACGTAAGGAATTCGTACGAACAAGCATCAGGTTTCAGGTGTTGTAGTTTAAGGCGTTGAAGGGCTTGTTTTGCAAGTGGCACCAAAAGTGAATGTAATTCTGCCTGGTAGACTTGAAATAGGGGATCAGCAAGATTGAGCAAAGAAAGCATTTGCCTAGTATGATCAAGTCGCATCCTCCGTTGTTTCATGATCGAGTATGACAGGTTTCGTACCAGTAGTATGAGGTGGCGTTTTACTTCCAACCAAACGTTGAGGGGGCACGGTGCAGAATGAAGCCTTGTACGCCAATCCGCAAGAAAATCTCGCACCGATGAGCAGAAGGCTGCGTCATCTAAAATAGTGTCGTCAAAAGTCCAAGGCCGGATTGTACGTGGCTGTGTTGAAGTAGAAAAAACTGTTATGGCAATGGCGCAATGATCCGAGGAAGCTGTGGGTGTACAGCATGAATCTGATATTGCTGGTAAAAGAAGAGAAGTTGCATAAAAGCGATCCAATCTTGCTGTAGGAGGATCAATGGCTCTTGGTGCACGCCATGTATGTGTAGTCTGGGTTGGTGACAAATGGCGTTGAACATCTACGAGTGAGAAGTCTGAAGTGATAGACTGTAAGAGATGTACTACTTCCGTACGGTGTTCTCTGGAAGAAGAAGAGCGATCAGTTAGGGGATGTAGAGTGCAATTGTAGTCACCTCCGATAAGTACCCGGTCGGTGATGGGAATACGTGACAGAGCCCGTCGAAGTTTTGCAAACAGCTCTGGCACGTGAGTAGGAGTGCAAGGAACATAAATGTTGAATACATGAAATTTTTCAGCTGCGACGGTGAAAGAGACTCGTTGTAATAAGTCTCGACATAAGTTTTTTACTGAGAAGGAGGAAAGAGTTGAACGAAAACGTGAGTGAACACCAACTGCCATGCCACCACGCGACAGTTGGCTGTAGGCGTGATGGAAAGTATGATCCCACTGACGCCATTGATGAAATTGAGTGGTGGAAGTACAGTTTGTTTCCTGCAGAAGTAATATATCAGCATTCAGCGGAGCAAGATCCTCTCGTACCAGCGCATTCGCAAGAGGTGTCGCAAAACCGCGACAATTAAGTGACACCACCTTGAATGTCTAGGTTAGTTGTGGGATGCAGTAGGAATTGACTGGCTGTAGTGATGGAGTGGAGTCGACGGAGAAAACAAGCACTCCACGGGACCTCGTCCGCAGTGCGCCGAAGAGTGTTTTCAAGTGAGTGTAATTGAACCAGCACTTGTGGAAGAGCTGCTTCATACTGCTGAATGGAAGTGCGTGCTGAGGAAGGGCTAGAGGACCCTAAAAGGCAATCCAGAACGTCCTCGTATGGCAGAGGCTCAGCAGGGAAAGCATTTTCAGCAAGAAAAGTTGTGAATTCTTCTAGTGAGGGAAAGGCACCCTCACATGCTGTCTCAGAGGAAGTGTGTAGAGGCGACCTGGAGAACGGTCGTCGAGAGCTGACGGAGCGAGTGGATGAGCGGGTAGAAGAGCGAGATGATCTTCGGGACGCCAGAGTCTTTGACTTCTTCGTCTTGGAGCGAGTAGCACCACTGCGTTTTCCAGCAACCACTAAAGCTTCATGATCGTCTGGAGAGTCTGAACCCGAAGCGTTACCTGTGACTCGTGTCATGGAGCCAACGGTAAAAGCTGAGGAGTGGTCAACATGTACATCAGCAGTGGTTGTAAAAGTACAAGGGGAGTCGATTTTGGAAGCCTGGGAAAATTCTTAGGATCAGCAGGAGGTGGAGGCATTAAAGTCGTTTGTTGACCAATGGCAGTAAGCTGACTTTTGGAAGATCTTGATTCCGCGATTTTCCTCGAATAGGAAGAAGTCTGTGAAGCGTTGGTGGACAAAGTAGAAGAAGATGTAGTGTGTGGAGCTGTTTACAGGGAGGCACGTGGGCACTGAGCCCTTATGTGACTTTCGCTCTGACATATAGTGCAATACTGTGAAGTGATTATCTCAACTCTTCGGCGTTGCTGTCCACAGCGGATGTGCAAAACATTCGGAACCGCTTTCAGCTGAGCATCAGATGAAAAGAGGACTCGAGCAGTGCGGCGAAAACCTCGAATCGATTTGTCTTCAGGGTCTCTGGGAGCCGCAGAGAGAGTTGTTATGGAGCCAACAACTCTGCCGTACCTGCTGAGCAAGGTGCAAAGTGCAGCGTCGGATACTTCTGGTGGTACGGGGTAGAAGGTCACCTGCACCGGGCGGTGCGCAACCGGTTGTGCTAACAGATGCACGTCATTGATGGTTAGACCTTCCGTAAGGACCTGGTCAGCATGCGCTTTATCCTTAAAATAGACCAAGACAGATCTGGGTTTTCGAGCTATAAAGTCTATTGCATCCTTTGGTAAGATAGTTTTGAGGGCTCGGCTATATTGCCACAGCTTAGTGTCGGGAAGCGCATCAAAATAGACGCCCCGTTCCATAGTGGAGGAAAAAAGGTGACCAGCTCGGGAATCCTCTGGTATGTCAATTGTAGCAGTAGAACCGACGACAGTGACATAGGATTCAGGAAAAGGCATAGCAGATGAAACTGGGGGTGTGAGGACCCCAGAAGTTGCAGAAGCATAGGACGCTTGGGCAGACATGGGTCGAGAATTCGATGAAGCGGCTCCTAGCAGTGAGGGCGGATCAGAAAGTTGATGAGAAGTAGAAGCTATGAGCTCAGTATTGCTGATAACGGATACGTCATCATCTGCTGAGATGTAGATAGGAGACTTGGCACCACCGCACTTGGTGGGAGTAATAGCTGGAGAAGAAGAGGTGTCCATGACGTCGCAATGACGCTCGGGAGCCACCTCATTAAGCTGAGTGGTAGAAGAAGAAGAGGAAGCTGGCTGATCTGCCAAGATAAGGATGTGGGCGTCACCCTTGTCTGCCTCCGCCATCGAAGCAATGGCGAGACTTTAACGAAAAAAGACCAGCTTGGTTGAAAAATAAAACAGTGAATAATGAAAAAATATGGCACTCACCAACCTGGGAGATACACGAACGTAAAGCGTAGAACTTCAACTTGAAGATACACGCAACCACAGAAACTAAAGCACTCAATAAACACCTTATAGCAACGAAAATCACGGAGCTCAAAACCCAACCACTTCGAGCTTCGAAGGGTCAGTGCATGCATTAAGGCCAAAGGTGGACCGACACCGTACTAATGTATGTCAGTAAATGTTATGTTGTGTTTTTCTTCTAGGTGTCCGGTGACTTTTATCAATATAGTGTATCTTACATTTTAATAATAATTGATGACATTGCTATTCCTAGACTTAACAAACTACAAAATTCTGAAAATTCTGATGGGGTTTCTTCCTAAGGAATAAAATGATATTATTATTACGTCAGATACGCCTCTTTATCCCTCCTCAGGACTACAGCTATAGTAGGTGTTGCCATTCATGAGGTAAACTCCAACTTTTCCAATCATTTAATGTTATACCTCTTCATATTTCCAGTCCTGCGCCAATTCTCTTTTGAAAAAATGCTGTTTGTGTGTCGGAACTTCTAGTATCCCAAAACACTTCATGTCCTGTATTTTGTACATGTCTGTGCAAACCTGTTTTGTCTGTCATATTTTTGATTGCAGCTTTTATGTTCTGCCAATCTGTTTTTAAGCTGCCCGTGCCTCCTACATAGCTGAAACCAAATTCACATTTTATGTTGTAGACCACACCTTCCTGTAAAAGGGTGCTTTCTTCTTTTTGTTTTAATTTTGGAAGGTAATTACTAATTTTATTTTATTCTGGTCAGACAATGTTGGGGTGACACTTTTTCTTTGCTCAGAACAGTTGTTTTGACACAAAATAAAGCATTTATAAAAGGTTCCTCCGTGGCAGTCACGAAAGGTAATCAACTTTCGTGACTGCCACGGGGGAACCTCAGGTTCGATACCGGGCAGGCACGAACGCTTGAACCACTAAATATCTGCCATGCGTTGGATGGGTACATTAAGGCGTCGAACCCCGAGTGCTGCCCCCGGTAATAAATGAAGGCGTCTTCCTCCCCCTTTCTGCATCACTTTCGTGTCACTTTCCTATCAGGCACTCTAGCCCAAATTTCCTAGCTTCCTATTTCTAAGGGGTGTTTAAGACCTGGGGTTAGACACTTCCTTCCTAAAATCCTCTACATATGATCTGATGTGATTTTTCCAGTGTCTGAACCTGTGTTAGTGTATATTTCAACTTTCAAGACTATATGCAAGTGAAAATAATCCTTTCTTGCTCAGATACCCTTCGCCATGAAGAATGTTTTGCGCCCATTTATTTTCTCGCCAGCTGCGTAAAGCTACATTATTTCATTTTTTACGCTTTACAACCGTAGGTTAAAGAAGTGTATATGCTCCAGCTTTTTCCGTCCGTCCGTCTGTCCGTCTGTCGGCACGATAACTCACGTAAAAATGGTTCGATTTCGATAAAATTTTAGTATGTGGTAGGGAACCACCTGAGAGGGACAAACCCTATTGAAAATGAGACAAATGGGGTTAAAGGTCACGACATAGGTGTGAGATCCACTCCATTGCCCTTATGCCTCAAAACTTGCGTACATATGGTTCGATTTCAATGCAATTTTAGTATGTGGTAGGGGACCACTGGGGAAAAACCCTATTGAAAATGGGTTAAGTGGGGTCAAAGGTCAGATCATAGAGCGGGATGCATTGCATTGCCCTTATGCGTCATAACTTACGAAAATATGGTTCAATTTCGATGGAATTTTAGCATGTCGTAGGAGACCACCTGGATTGAAAATGGATGGAGTGGGGTCAAAGGTCAGGACATAGGAGCGGGATGTATTCCATTGCCTTTATGCGTCATAACCTGCGTAAAAATGGTTCGATTTCGATGAAATTTTAGTATGTGATAGGGGACCACCTGGGGACTAATCCTATTGAAAATGGACGAAATGGAATTTAAGGTCGCGACATAGGAGCGAGATCCATTCTATTGCCCTTATGCGTCATTACTTGCATAAATATAGTTTGATTTCAATGAAATTTTAGTATGTCTTAGGGGAACACCTGGGGACTAACTCTATTGAAAATGGGTTAAGTGGGGTCAAAGGTCAGGACATAGGATCGGGATCCATTCCATCGCCCTCATGCGTTATATCTTACGTAAAAATGCTTCGATTGAGACAAAAGTTTATCGTGTTTTGGAAATATACTTTACCGGTTCTGTTGAATATCATCGAAATGGGGTCAAAGGTCAGGACATTGGAGCGAGATTCGTTCTACAGCCGTTATCCTCATAACTTGAGTAATGATTTCCGGTATGTCGGAAAGCGTATCATAATCAATGCATTCCATGATTTTACTAACTTGTTTTATATCTCTCCAGTTCTAATGATTCGAACTGAAAAATTCCTATTGCTTCGAACATCTTCCGTTATAAAGAGTAATTTGCTTACAATTTCTGACATTTCGTAATGCAAATTCCTAAAGTAAGTGTAAGAGGTTGTTGCAGATTTTAGTAATCGAGTTGGAAAAAAATCGGTTTGCTACTGGTTCTCTTTATGTGAAGAACAACTGCCACAATGTTGGTTTTAAATAATGCGGCGCTAGGAGGCGTAAATATGTTGTTGTTTTTTCTTTTCGCTGATTTCCCCTCTTTCTAAATCAAGTAAATAACATAATATAGCTCACATCCCGTTAAAGGTTTTCCGAATGATAAACTTACGCGGAATAAAGTCTATTTGAAAAAATCTTTGGTTTCGGAAATGATTTAAAAGGCGTGTTCGTTGGAGCCCTGGATCTCGGTGCCGCTTTCCTTACCATTACTTGGAAAGACAAAAGAGTGTGTTAGCTTTCGAAATAACGTTTTTCTCGAAAAAAAAAATATCCACGAAATGTACCTAATTCTGTGAAGTACTGCTTCATTTATTTATTTTTGGATTATGGTTCTTTAGTTTATCTGTGGACTCTACCGATAGAATCTATCGTATTTTTAAATATAGAAACACGTGAACTATTCGTATATGCATTTGCTTTTTATATTAAGTGGGTTTTGTTCTTTACTTGTTTTTTTTTTTGTTTTTTTTTTCGATTCCTTACTTATAACCCTCATATTTTCTACAAAAAACTGTTTTCCACAACTTTCCTTCATACTTTATTCAGACTTAGGACTGACAATAATGCATATGTAGAGAAGTACATTTGCAGTATTGGTGTATTTAAAAGTAGTGGGTATACATTTTTTAATTCACAGATACTTACGCATTTGAGAAATATTTTAAAATGTGAAAAAAGTTAGCTACATATAACTGTATATTACACCCTGAAGGCAATTGTTAGCAGAAGCCTTAAATTTATTCATTCTTCGTTATGGTATTTGTTTGTTTTTATAGTTTTTTTTTTTTTTTTTTTGTAGCCCGTGTTGAACACCATATTTTAATATACTGTATAAATATCAATTAAATAAGTGCTGATTGTATTTTTTGTGGAAGAGAGGAATAAAAAGCCGCCGATTATTTGAGGTAGCGGATTAGAATTTTTAACATGTAAGTTTTTAATTTTTAACATGTAGGTATCCAGTTAAAAATATGCATTTAACGTTCTTTTTTTCCTTTGGAATGATTTTTTTCCCCGTTACAGGAGATTCTTCTGTACTTATTTTGGTTTCTCTGAGTCCGGCTGAAACGAAAATGAATGGCACGATGGCTCACAGTTACAGATCTACAGTATTTAAAATGGCCAAATGTGATTCAAAACATATAGAAATGAGGTTGTGGGAGACCTAAGGGGTATCTCTACACTTAGAGCATTGGGGGAAAGGGGGGGCTCTGAACAGGGCCAAATTTTTTAACATTGTAAGAGCTGAACATGGCTTCATTTTTTTCACTACCTTGTTCTTCTCATCCCCTTCTTTCGCAATGAAAAAACAACCAAAACTGCAGGAATTTGAAACTGATATCTGCCCCTTTCACTTTAATTGCGTCGTAAATTTAATTTAAAATTAATTAATTTAATTACACTTACAACCAACGCAACTCAAAGTTCTTCAGTTTAAAGGATTGACTTTAGTGCAGCATTAATTTCATTTTATATTCCGTATAGTTATGTCAGGTATTATGTCGCATTAATTTCATTTTAAATTCCGTATAGTTATGTCAGGTATGCCTTGACGTCTTGCCACGCATTTTATTTAACTTCTTACACACTATACCGGTAACTCATCACGTAATTGGCAGTGTAGAACGTAGAATACTAGGTTGTCTACTAACACCAACATTCTGATCAACACTAAAAGGAAGGAACTGTTCTGTATTTTGTCAACGATGAACGACACACGGATATTTGTTACCAATACGGCAGCATGACTACGCAGCAGCCTACAATATGTGGCGATATGTGAATCATCGACGGGACATAACGTAGACGTGACGCTGATTGGCTGCATTCTTTTAGGGGCCGCGGGTGGCCTAGTGGGCAACGTTCGTGACTGCCATGGAGAAGACCTCAGGTTCGATCCCAGCAGGTACGAACGCTCGATCCACTAAATATCCGCCGTGCGTCGGATGGGCACGTTAAGCCGTCGGACCCTGGGTACTGGCTTCCCAGTAATAAATAAGGGCGTCTTCTTTCCCCTTTCTACTTCGCTTCCGTGTCACTTTCCTATCGGGCACTCTAGCCCAAATCTCCTAGCTTCCTATTTCTAAGGGTTGTTTAAGACCTGGGGTCAGACACTCCCTTCCTAAAATCCTCTATATATGATATGATATGATATGGCTTACTGACAAGAGTAAAGAAGTGGGATTAAAAATGAACTTTCAGAAGACAAAAGTGATGTTCAATGCTTTTACAAGAAATGAAGATTTATCGATTGATGGAGAAAAGCTGGAGATAACAGACACGTACGTTTATCTTGGACAGCAGATATCAAGTGAGGGTCACATTGATGAAGGAATTAATCGGCGTACAAAACTTGCCTGGAGAGCTTTTGGAAGAAACAGCATAATTTTCAAGAGCAATATGCCATTATGTCTTAAAAGAAAAGTGTTTGATCAATGCATCCTTCCAGTGCTTACGTATGGTGCAGAGATGTGGACCTTAACTAAAAGAGACATACAAAGGCTGCAGACAACTCAAAGAAGCATGGACAGGTGCTTGGTGTAACCAGGAGAGATAAGAAGAGGAACTCGTGGATCAGAAAAATGACAAGAGTGGAAGAAATCATGATCAGAGTTAAATCCCTGAAATGGCAATGCGCTGGACATACTGCCAGAGGGACAGACCATCGATGGACAGCCGACATTTTAGATTGGATTCCAAGGGACAGGAAAAGACCCAGAAGAATACCATATGAAAGATGGGTGGGTGAAATTCGAAAGTATGCGGGAGTGACGTGGAGGAGACTGGCACAAGACAGACCGTTGTGGAGGAAACTTGGGGAGACCTTCGTCCAGCAGTGGATTGATAATGGTTGACAATGATGATGATGATGATGATATGGCTGCACTCGCGCTTATTTACATGACGCAGATGTGGTTTTAATGATTTGGCTGATCGGTGTATATATATTTAATAAGAATCGCATTAACACCCGAAGGTCCTCGGGGCGTTTCCTTAAACAAGGGATGGTTCCTTATTCGTTTTTCGTTAGCACAAAATAGTCAAATGTTAATCCATCATTGGCTTTTTTTTTTATTTCTTCCTTCCCTTACTTTTTGGTTATTGATCATTGATTTAATACAAATAATAATAATGACCTCCCAAACTTAGCAAAGCTTTAGATTTCTTTTTAATTTAAACAAAAAACTTATTTCGAGATTATTGTAAGATTACTGGGGTAGCGGATTCAGATACAATTGGGGATGGGACTTCATCACCCCCTGAAATTGTCTAGGACGGCCCTTGCAGACCTCTAAAAATTGAAGGTGAATTCCTGGCAAAGGCACGTTAATGAAATTTTCCGAAATGAATGAAAGTAATTAAAGACTCATAGATCATGACATATGATCGGTAAAAACGTCACGAAAAATGAATTTATAGCCAGATAAAAATTGCCCTCATTCCTGATCAGCAACATCTTTATTTAATTCCGGAAGACACCTTCAGCAGCCACTGGGTGTCACGTGACTCCTCTGCCCCAGAAACGATCTCCTCCATGCTCTAGTACTTCCCGTTTCATGTCACTATATTTTTATCAACACGCCGACGCGCTAAACTTCGCACTGCTAAAGAGACTTTTTTTTTTTTTTTTGTATAATTCTGTGTGTGCGTGTGTGTGTCTTTTAATTATATAGAAACACACTGCAACTGAAGAATTTACAGTACGGGTTGCTAATTTCATCAGGTACATGTGAATGTATAAAATAAATGCCTCCTGATACAAATCCTTAAATCTTCTTTAAATATTCGATTGAACGAGGCTCGGGGTATGTTGGTAAAACCGTAAACGTTATGCATATAACTTCTCTTTCTTTTTTTTTTTTTTTTATAAAAGACAATTTGACAGCTGTCAGAGGCGTATTGATAGCCCTCGCATCGCAGGCCAGGGGGGGGGGGGGGGGTCACGGCTAAGAAGGCCTCTAGCCCCACCAATAAAGATTTAACAAAATTTTTAGCGGATTTTTTTATTGGAGGTTTAACGATTACCGTGAGTTCTATGCCTCACCGGCCGTCCCGGTGGCGCAGTGGTCTAAGCGATGGCCTTTGATCATTCGTCCGAACGGGGTCCGGGTTAGAATCCCGGTGAGGCATGGATGTTGTGTTTGTCTTACGGCACTGGCTCTCTCCCTTCCCTGGAGCCAGTGACCCTAAAGTAGGGACGGGCGACTGCTTATAGCCCATTGAGTTGCTCAAGGTGGTCGTTAAACCTCAAAAAAAAAAAAAAAAAAATGCCTCACCGGGATTCATCTCGGACGAATGATCAGAAGCCGTTCCTTAGACCACTGCGCCACCAGGGCGGCAACGGAAATTTCATATGAAGCTGGTTAGACTTCACATGAACGCCGGGAATATCATGATCACGGGATTCGAACCCGGACTCATCTCGGACGAATGATCAGAAGCCGTTCCTTAGACCACTGCGGCAACGGGAATTTCATATGAAGCTGGTTAGACTTCACATGAACGCCGGGAATCATGATCACGGGATTCGAACCCGGACTAATCTCAGACGAATGATCAGAAACCGTCGCTTAGACCACTACGCTACCTGGACGGCAACGGAAATTTCATATGAAGCTGGTTAGACTTCACATGAACGCCGGGAATATCATGATCACGGGATTCGAACCCGGACTCATCTCGGACGAATGATCAGAAGCCGTTCCTTAGACCACTGCGGCAACGGGAATTTCATATGAAGCTGGTTAGACTTCACATGAACGCCGGGAATCATGATCACGGGATTCGAACCCGGACTCATCTCGGACGAATGATCAGAAGCCGTCGCTTAGACCACTGCGCCACCTGAGTGGCAACGGAAATTTCATACGAAGCTAGTTAAACTTCACATGAAGTAGCCGGGAATTTTTTCGGAGGCATCTTTGAGCGAAGTATTATAAAGAAAGGCATTTTTTTTCAATAAATAAAATATTTAGAAATCATTTTCGCAGTTTTAATTTATAAAAACTAGATGACGGAAAAGTAGCTACTCGGGAGGACTTGAGGCCACTTTTCGCAGCCATAGCAATACTTCCTGTGCATGTATATCAACAAGAGAATGTGAAAGAAACGTCAGTTCAACGAAAGAAATTTTTATACCAATGAGTATAAGGTTTTATCTATTGCAGTCATTTACACATAACTACTCATCCTTCAGAAAATAATGAGCTAAAAGATGCTTTTCGCAGGGATTTTTAACTACGTGGGTTTTTCGTATTCGAGAGTACATAATTTAAGAAGTTTTGCCTTTTTTTTGTGTGCCACAGTACTTACTTATTTGTTTACTTATGTCCTGTATTTTTGTAATAATCGGAAAAGATCCTTAGGTACTGTCACACGCAGGGGCGCCGACTTCTCCAAATTATTGGGGAGGAGGGGGGGGGCAGGCGTGAAGAGATCAGACGTGAGAAGGGCATATTTTAAAACGCAATTGCAATTGCTCCTCAGCAAAATAAAATTCAGCTTGTGAATTTTTAAAAATATCCAGAGAGATTTTATTTCTGAAGTTAAGTCAAAAATATGAGAAATTAGCTGAGTTACTCAAACAAAGAACAAGAAGGGCAAAAATTAAATAGTTAAATAAAGGCGATGTATTATACGTTTCTGTATTTTATTTATGATAAAATTGTTTTAATCGTTTGCCACATATCACGAGGGCGCAGTGGTCTAAGCGATGGCCTCTGATCATTCGTCCGTAAGGGGTCCGGGTTCGAATCCCGGTGAGGCATGGATGTTGTGTTTGTCTTACGGCACTGGTTCTTTCCCTTCCCTGGAACCGGTGACCCTAAATTAGGGACGGGCGACTGCTTATAGCCCGTTAAGTTGCTCACGGTGGTCGTTAAACCTCCAAAAAAAAAAAAAAAAAAAAAAAAAAAAAAATTATCACGAGAACATGTTAAACACTATTAATACTGGCCTGGCAATCCAGTTTCTTATCAGATGACGTTATTTATTAATATTTTAGAAATAAATACCTTTCGTCTCATAAGGTGGACCAAACTCCACCACCTTATGAGTCCAAAGCGATTATTTATTTACACGGAACCAAAAATATTGCGTGGGCACTGCTCCCCTCCCCAATAAAATTATTGGAGGGGCAAGATTCACCTTGCCCCCCCCCCTATAGTGGGCGCCTATGGTCATACGGTAGCTACATTTGATTAGCTTTGGCGTAAGTGCTTTGTAGTACTTTGTATAGGTATAAAACTGGGGTGGTCATTCAAATTACAACATGCACGTTTGTGTTACATGCAATCAAGTGCAATTATTTTGGTTTTACGAAAAACGCCTGAAGGTTCCATAGAATTTTAATTATTAAGAACTTCCATAAACCCTAGTTAATAATATTGAATTAAAAAATTCAATTATTGAAAGCTAATAGATTTTTTCAAAATGGCTTTGGAGATATATTTTGCGGGGGGGGGGGGGGGAGTGTCGGTACGCCACTGACCGCTGCCCTGCTGGCCGAATGATCAGAGACGTAGGTTTCTGACCAATAGTCCAGGGCCGCGGGTGGCCTAGTGGGCAACGTTCGTGACTGCCATGGGAAGGACCTCAGGTTCGATCCCAGGCAGGTACGAACGCTCGATCCCAGGCAGGTACGAACGCTCGATCCACTAAATATCCGCCGTGCGTCGGATGGGCACGTTAAGCCGTCGGACCCCGGGTACTCCCCCCGGTAATAAATTAGGGCGTCTTCTTCCTCCTTCCTACTTCACTTCCGTGTCACTTTCCTATCGGGCACTCTAGCCCAAATCTCCTAACTTCCTATTTCTAAGGGTTGCTTAAGACCTGGGGTCAGACATTCCCTTCCTAAAATCCTCTACATATGATCAAAATGACCAATAGTCCACAATGGGCCAGGGGGGCGTTCGGGTCTTGGATGAGACATGGGTGGTGTGTTTGCCTTACCGCGCCCATGTCCCTTTCTTGGCACCATGGCCCAAAATAAGGGAAGGGCAGCTGCTTTACAGACCTTCGAACTGCTCTTTGTGGTCGCCAAACCCCGAAAAATAATTGCAGCTGTAAGAACATATTTCTGTTTACTACCCATTTGTAGCTGTATCTACCAGAGTTGGAAATGGGTCAACATTTTTTACCCAGACCCGACCCGGGTCTCACCCGGACAAATCTGGTTTGAGCTATAAACTCGAATGTATCATCACCATCATTGTCAATCATTATTAATCCACTGCTGGATGAAGACCACTCCACGTTTCTTTCACAACTGACTGTCTTGGGCGAGTCTCCTCCATCCACCCATCTCCCATGTGGTCTTCTTTTGGGTCTTTTCCTGTCCCTTGGAATACAATCTGAAATTTCGGTTGTTCATCGGTGGTTCTTACTCCTGGCAATATGTCCAGCCCATTGCCATTTCAGGGATATTACTCTGATTGTGATGTCTTCCGCTCTTGTTATTTTCTTTATCCACAAGTTCCCCTTTTTCCTTTCTTGGTTACAAGAAGCATGCATCTCTCCATACTTCTTTCAGCTGTCTGCAGTGCTTGTATATCTTTTTTTGTTAAGGTCCACGTTTGTGCTGCGTGCGTAATCACTGGAAGAATGCGTTGAATAAACACTTTTTTTAAAAAACATAATAGCATATTGCTCTTAAAAATTGTACTGTTTTTTCCAAAAGCTCTCCAGTCAAGTTTTATACGTTGATCGATTTTCTCATCAATGTGACCCTCACTTGATATCTGTTTTCCAAGGAAAATGCAGGAATTGGTTATCTCCAGCTTTTCCCCATCAATTGGTAAATCTTCATTTCTCGTAAAAGCATTGTACATTGTATACATATACGTTGATCAATTTCCTCATCAATGTGACTTTCACTTGATATCTGTTTTCCAAGGTAAATGCAGGAATTGGTTATCTCCAGCTTTTCCCCATCAATTTGTAAATTGTATATACGTTGATCAATCTCTTCATCAGTGTGACCCTCACTTGATATCTGTTTTCCAAGGTAAATGCAGGAACTGGTTATCTCCAGCTTTTCCCCATCAATTTGTAAATTGTATATACGTTGATCAATCTCCTCATCAGTGTGACCCTCACTTGATATCTGTTTTCCAAGGTAAATGCAGGAATTGGTTATCTCCAGCTTTTCCCCATCAATTTGTACATTGTATATACGTTGATCAATTTCCTCATCAATGTGACCCTCACTTGATATCTGTTTTCCAAGGTAAATGCAGGAATTGGTTATCTCCAGCTTTTCCCCATCAATTTGTACATTGTATATACGTTGATCAATTTCCTCATCAATGTGACCCTCACTTGATATCTGTTTTCCAAGGTAAATGCAGGAATTGGTTATCTCCAGCTTTTCCCCATCAATTTGTACATTGTATATACGTTGATCAATTTCCTCATCAATGTGACCCTCACTTGATATCTGTTTTCCAAGGTAAATGCAGGAATTGGTTATCTCCAGCTTTTCCCCCATCAATTTGTACATTGTATATACGTTGATCAATTTCCTCATCAATGTGACCCTCACTTGATATCTGTTTTCCAAGGTAAATGCAGGAATTGGTTATCTCCAGCTTTTCCCCCATCAATTTGTACATTGTATATACGTTGATCAATTTCCTCATCAATGTGACCCTCACTTGATATCTGTTTTCCAAGGTAAATGCAGGAATTGGTTATCTCCAGCTTTTCCCCATCAATTTGTACATTGTATATACGTTGATCAATCTCCTCATCAATGTGACCCTCACTTGATATCTGTTTTCCAAGGTAAATGCAGGAATTGGTTATCTCCAGCTTTCCCCCATCAATTTGTACATTGTATATACGTTGATCAATTTCCTCATCAATGTGACCCTCACTTGATATCTGTTTTCCAAGGTAAATGCAGGAATTGGTTATCTCCAGCTTTTCCCCATCAATTTGTACATTGTATATACGTTGATCAATTTCCTCATCAATGTGACCCTCACTTGATATCTGTTTTCCAAGGTAAATGCAGGAATTGGTTATCTCCAGCTTTTCCCCATCAATTTGTACATTGTATATACGTTGATCAATCTCCTCATCAATGTGACCCTCACTTGATATCTGTTTTCCAAGGTAAATGCAGGAATTGGTTATCTCCAGCTTTCCCCCATCAATTTGTACATTGTATATACGTTGATCAATTTCCTCATCAATGTGACCCTCACTTGATATCTGTTTTCCAAGGTAAATGCAGGAATTGGTTATCTCCAGCTTTTCCCCATCAATTTGTACATTGTATATACGTTGATCAATTTCCTCATCAATGTGACCCTCACTTGATATCTGTTTTCCAAGGTAAATGCAGGAATTGGTTATCTCCAGCTTTTCCCCATCAATTTGTACATTGTATATACGTTGATCAATCTCCTCATCAATGTGACCCTCACTTGATATCTGTTTTCCAAGGTAAATGCAGGAATTGGTTATCTCCAGCTTTTCCCCATCAATTTGTACATTGTATATACGTTGATCAATCTCCTCATCAATGTGACCCTCACTTGATATCTGTTTTCCAAGGTAAATGCAGGAATTGGTTATCTCCAGCTTTTCCCCCATCAATTTGTACATTGTATATACGTTGATCAATTTCCTCATCAATGTGACCCTCACTTGATATCTGTTTTCCAAGGTAAATGCAGGAATTGGTTATCTCCAGCTTTCCCCCATCAATTTGTACATTGTATATACGTTGATCAATTTCCTCATCAATGTGACCCTCACTTGATATCTGTTTTCCAAGGTAAATGCAGGAATTGGTTATCTCCAGCTTTTCCCCATCAATTTGTACATTGTATATACGTTGATCAATCTCCTCATCAATGTGACCCTCACTTGATATCTGTTTTCCAAGGTAAATGCAGGAATTGGTTATCTCCAGCTTTCCCCCATCAATTTGTACATTGTATATACGTTGATCAATTTCCTCATCAATGTGACCCTCACTTGATATCTGTTTTCCAAGGTAAATGCAGGAATTGGTTATCTCCAGCTTTCCCCCATCAATTTGTACATTGTATATACGTTGATCAATTTCCTCATCAATGTGACCCTCACTTGATATCTGTTTTCCAAGGTAAATGCAGGAATTGGTTATCTCCAGCTTTTCCCCATCAATTTGTACATTGTATATACGTTGATCAATCTCCTCATCAATGTGACCCTCACTTGATATCTGTTTTCCAAGGTAAATGCAGGAATTGGTTATCTCCAGCTTTCCCCCATCAATTTGTACATTGTATATACGTTGATCAATTTCCTCATCAATGTGACCCTCACTTGATATCTGTTTTCCAAGGTAAATGCAGGAATTGGTTATCTCCAGCTTTCCCCCATCAATTTGTACATTGTATATACGTTGATCAATTTCCTCATCAATGTGACCCTCACTTGATATCTGTTTTCCAAGGTAAATGCAGGAATTGGTTATCTCCAGCTTTTCCCCATCAATTTGTACATTGTATATACGTTGATCAATCTCCTCATCAATGTGACCCTCACTTGATATCTGTTTTCCAAGGTAAATGCAGGAATTGGTTATCTCCAGCTTTCCCCCATCAATTTGTACATTGTATATACGTTGATCAATTTCCTCATCAATGTGACCCTCACTTGATATCTGTTTTCCAAGGTAAATGCAGGAATTGGTTATCTCCAGCTTTTCCCCATCAATTTGTACATTGTATATACGTTGATCAATCTCCTCATCAATGTGACCCTCACTTGATATCTGTTTTCCAAGGTAAATGCAGGAATTGGTTATCTCCAGCTTTCCCCCATCAATTTGTACATTGTATATACGTTGATCAATTTCCTCATCAATGTGACCCTCACTTGATATCTGTTTTCCAAGGTAAATGCAGGAATTGGTTATGTCCAGCTTTTCTCCATCAATTTGTACATTGTATATACGTTGATCAATCTCCTCATCAATGTGACCCTCACTTGATATCTGTTTTCCAAGGTAAATGCAGGAATTGGTTATCTCCAGCTTTTCCCCATCAATTTGTACATTGTATATACGTTGATCAATCTCCTCATCAATGTGACCCTCACTTGATATCTGTTTTCCAAGGTAAATGCAGGAATTGGTTATCTCCAGCTTTCCCCCATCAATTTGTACATTGTATATACGTTGATCAATTTCCTCATCAATGTGACCCTCACTTGATATCTGTTTTCCAAGGTAAATGCAGGAATTGGTTATCTCCAGCTTTCCCCCATCAATTTGTACATTGTATATACGTTGATCAATTTCCTCATCAATGTGACCCTCACTTGATATCTGTTTTCCAAGGTAAATGCAGGAATTGGTTATCTCCAGCTTTTCCCCATCAATTTGTACATTGTATATACGTTGATCAATCTCCTCATCAATGTGACCCTCACTTGATATCTGTTTTCCAAGGTAAATGCAGGAATTGGTTATCTCCAGCTTTCCCCCATCAATTTGTACATTGTATATACGTTGATCAATTTCCTCATCAATGTGACCCTCACTTGATATCTGTTTTCCAAGGTAAATGCAGGAATTGGTTATGTCCAGCTTTTCCCCATCAATTTGTACATTGTATATACGTTGATCAATTTCCTCATCAATGTGACCCTCACTTGATATCTGTTTTCCAAGGTAAATGCAGGAATTGGTTATCTCCAGCTTTTCCCCATCAATTTGTACATTGTATATACGTTGATCAATCTCCTCATCAATGTGACCCTCACTTGATATCTGTTTTCCAAGGTAAATGCAGGAATTGGTTATCTCCAGCTTTCCCCATCAATTTGTACATTGTATATACGTTGATCAATTTCCTCATCAATGTGACCCTCACTTGATATCTGTTTTCCAAGGTAAATGCAGGAATTGGTTATCTCCAGCTTTCCCCCATCAATTTGTACATTGTATATACGTTGATCAATTTCCTCATCAATGTGACCCTCACTTGATATCTGTTTTCCAAGGTAAATGCAGGAATTGGTTATCTCCAGCTTTCCCCCATCAATTTGTACATTGTATATACGTTGATCAATTTCCTCATCAATGTGACCCTCACTTGATATCTGTTTTCCAAGGTAAATGCAGGAATTGGTTATCTCCAGCTTTTCCCCATCAATTTGTACATTGTATATACGTTGATCAATCTCCTCATCAATGTGACCCTCACTTGATATCTGTTTTCCAAGGTAAATGCAGGAATTGGTTATCTCCAGCTTTCCCCCATCAATTTGTACATTGTATATACGTTGATCAATTTCCTCATCAATGTGACCCTCACTTGATATCTGTTTTCCAAGGTAAATGCAGGAATTGGTTATCTCCAGCTTTTCCCCATCAATTTGTACATTGTATATACGTTGATCAATTTCCTCATCAATGTGACCCTCACTTGATATCTGTTTTCCAAGGTAAATGCAGGAATTGGTTATCTCCAGCTTTTCCCCATCAATTTGTACATTGTATATACGTTGATCAATCTCCTCATCAATGTGACCCTCACTTGATATCTGTTTTCCAAGGTAAATGCAGGAATTGGTTATCTCCAGCTTTCCCCCATCAATTTGTACATTGTATATACGTTGATCAATTTCCTCATCAATGTGACCCTCACTTGATATCTGTTTTCCAAGGTAAATGCAGGAATTGGTTATCTCCAGCTTTCCCCCATCAATTTGTACATTGTATATACGTTGATCAATTTCCTCATCAATGTGACCCTCACTTGATATCTGTTTTCCAAGGTAAATGCAGGAATTGGTTATCTCCAGCTTTCCCCCATCAATTTGTACATTGTATATACGTTGATCAATTTCCTCATCAATGTGACCCTCACTTGATATCTGTTTTCCAAGGTAAATGCAGGAATTGGTTATCTCCAGCTTTTCCCCATCAATTTGTACATTGTATATACGTTGATCAATTTCCTCATCAATGTGACCCTCACTTGATATCTGTTTTTCAAGGTAAATGCAGGAATTGGTTATCTCCAGCTTTCCCCCATCAATTTGTACATTGTATATACGTTGATCAATTTCCTCATCAATGTGACCCTCACTTGATATCTGTTTTCCAAGGTAAATGCAGGAATTGGTTATCTCCAGCTTTTCCCCATCAATTTGTACATTGTATATACGTTGATCAATCTCCTCATCAATGTGACCCTCACTTGATATCTGTTTTCCAAGGTAAATGCAGGAATTGGTTATCTCCAGCTTTTCCCCATCAATTTGTACATTGTATATACGTTGATCAATCTCCTCATCAATGTGACCCTCACTTGATATCTGTTTTCCAAGGTAAATGCAGGAATTGGTTATCTCCAGCTTTCCCCCATCAATTTGTACATTGTATATACGTTGATCAATTTCCTCATCAATGTGACCCTCACTTGATATCTTGTTTTCCAAGGTAAATGCAGGAATTGGTTATGTCCAGCTTTTCCCCATCAATTTGTACATTGTATATACGTTGATCAATCTCCTCATCAATGTGACCCTCACTTGATATCTGTTTTCCAAGGTAAATGCAGGAATTGGTTATCTCCAGCTTTTCCCCCATCAATTTGTACATTGTATATACGTTGATCAATTTCCTCATCAATGTGACCCTCACTTGATATCTGTTTTCCAAGGTAAATGCAGGAATTGGTTATGTCCAGCTTTTCCCCATCAATTTGTACATTGTATATACGTTGATCAATCTCCTCATCAATGTGACCCTCACTTGATATCTGTTTTCCAAGGTAAATGCAGGAATTGGTTATCTCCAGCTTTCCCCCATCAATTTGTACATTGTATATACGTTGATCAATCTCCTCATCAATGTGACCCTCACTTGATATCTGTTTTCCAAGGTAAATGCAGGAATTGGTTATGTCCAGCTTTTCCCCATCAATTTGTACATTGTATATACGTTGATCAATTTCCTCATCAATGTGACCCTCACTTGATATCTGTTTTCCAAGGTAAATGCAGGAATTGGTTATCTCCAGCTTTTCCCCATCAATTTGTACATTGTATATACGTTGATCAATTTCCTCATCAATGTGACCCTCACTTGATATCTGTTTTCCAAGGTAAATGCAGGAATTGGTTATCTCCAGCTTTCCCCCATCAATTTGTACATTGTATATACGTTGATCAATTTCCTCATCAATGTGACCCTCACTTGATATCTGTTTTCCAAGGTAAATGCAGGAATTGGTTATCTCCAGCTTTTCCCCATCAATTTGTACATTGTATATACGTTGATCAATCTCCTCATCAATGTGACCCTCACTTGATATCTGTTTTCCAAGGTAAATGCAGGAATTGGTTATCTCCAGCTTTTCCCCATCAATTTGTACATTGTATATACGTTGATCAATCTCCTCATCAATGTGACCCTCACTTGATATCTGTTTTCCAAGGTAAATGCAGGAATTGGTTATCTCCAGCTTTCCCCCATCAATTTGTACATTGTATATACGTTGATCAATTTCCTCATCAATGTGACCCTCACTTGATATCTGTTTTCCAAGGTAAATGCAGGAATTGGTTATGTCCAGCTTTTCCCCATCAATTTGTACATTGTATATACGTTGATCAATCTCCTCATCAATGTGACCCTCACTTGATATCTGTTTTCCAAGGTAAATGCAGGAATTGGTTATCTCCAGCTTTCCCCCATCAATTTGTACATTGTATATACGTTGATCAATTTCCTCATCAATGTGACCCTCACTTGATATCTGTTTTCCAAGGTAAATGCAGGAATTGGTTATGTCCAGCTTTTCCCCATCAATTTGTACATTGTATATACGTTGATCAATCTCCTCATCAATGTGACCCTCACTTGATATCTGTTTTCCAAGGTAAATGCAGGAATTGGTTATCTCCAGCTTTCCCCCATCAATTTGTACATTGTATATACGTTGATCAATCTCCTCATCAATGTGACCCTCACTTGATATCTGTTTTCCAAGGTAAATGCAGGAATTGGTTATGTCCAGCTTTTCCCCATCAATTTGTACATTGTATATACGTTGATCAATTTCCTCATCAATGTGACCCTCACTTGATATCTGTTTTCCAAGGTAAATGCAGGAATTGGTTATGTCCAGCTTTTCCCCATCAATTTGTACATTGTATATACGTTGATCAATCTCCTCATCAATGTGACCCTCACTTGATATCTGTTTTCCAAGGTAAATGCAGGAATTGGTTATCTCCAGCTTTCCCCCATCAATTTGTACATTGTATATACGTTGATCAATCTCCTCATCAATGTGACCCTCACTTGATATCTGTTTTCCAAGGTAAATGCAGGAATTGGTTATCTCCAGCTTTCCCCCATCAATTTGTACATTGTATATACGTTGATCAATCTCCTCATCAATGTGACCCTCACTTGATATCTGTTTTCCAAGGTAAATGCAGGAATTGGTTATCTCCAGCTTTTCCCCCATCAATTTGTACATTGTATATACGTTGATCAATCTCCTCATCAATGTGACCCTCACTTGATATCTGTTTTCCAAGGTAAATGCAGGAATTGGTTATGTCCAGCTTTTCCCCATCAATTTGTACATTGTATATACGTTGATCAATCTCCTCATCAATGTGACCCTCACTTGATATCTGTTTTCCAAGGTAAATGCAGGAATTGGTTATCTCCAGCTTTCCCCATCAATTTGTACATTGTATATACGTTGATCAATTTCCTCATCAATGTGACCCTCACTTGATATCTGTTTTCCAAAGTAAATGCAGGAATTGGTTATGTCCAGCTTTTCCCCATCAATTTGTACATTGTATATACGTTGATCAATCTCCTCATCAATGTGACCCTCACTTGATATCTGTTTTCCAAGGTAAATGCAGGAATTGGTTATCTCCAGCTTTCCCCCATCAATTTGTACATTGTATATACGTTGATCAATCTCCTCATCAATGTGACCCTCACTTGATATCTGTTTTCCAAGGTAAATGCAGGAATTGGTTATCTCCAGCTTTCCCCCATCAATTTGTACATTGTATATACGTTGATCAATCTCCTCATCAGTGTGACCCTCACTTGATATCTGTTTTCCAAGGTAAATGCAGGAATTGGTTATCTCCAGCTTTCCCCCATCAATTTGTACATTGTATATACGTTGATCAATCTCCTCATCAGTGTGACCCTCACTTGATATCTGTTTTCCAAGGTAAATGCAGGAATTGGTTATCTCCAGCTTTCCCCCGTCGATTGGTAAATCTTCATTTCTTGTAAAAGCATTGTACATCAGTTTTGCCTTAGGAAATTTTATTTTTAATCCCCATTTCTTTACCCTTCTCGGCAACTTCCTGTATGCAGCTTTGAAGTATTATTTCAAAGACATCTGAAGGGTTCTTTGAAATATTGTTTTTCTATACAGAAATAAAACTGGGTCTAAATCGGGTCAGGGACACCTTGACCCGACTCGTTTGACCCGCCAGAAATTGTCGACCCGGCGACCCATTTCCATCTGTGGTATCTGCTAGTCGAAAAATCCTACTGAAAAATTCCTTTTTAGTCAGGTGTTACATATTGTCGGCTAAAGAAAAAAAAATATTTTACCCGCTAGTGGGAGTAAACACATACTCCATTTTTCTCAATATTCAAATTCGAAAGATTCTTTTTCTGTCCGATGCGATTTAACATTTTGCATATAAATTTTGAAATGCTCGGTAATGCCAAGTTCTGCAGCTTGGGGCCGTTTGTGTGTAATTTAGTTTGCAAAGGTGTCTAGACTTCTAAAAACCTAACTGCTGAAAAATTTTTTCTTGTACACTCATGTCTTAGATTTCAAATACAACCCGCTCCATAAAAAATGCGCAGCTTTGTCGCTGGGGGAGGTTTACCTATAAACCGTTTTCTTAATACCTTTGTTTCTGAGTCATATTTGAAAAAATCTTTTTCCATTTCATAGGTCCTGCTATATGGAATATTTTTCGTATGTTAATAGTACGGTGTGTACATGGATAGATATTATACAGGATTCAATCCTGGTGGCGCAGTGGTGTATAAGGCTTCTGACCATTCGTCCGGGTGAACCCGGGTTCGAGTCACGAGTTAGGTATTGGTTATGTGTTTGTATTACAGCACTGGATCCCTTCCTTACTTAAAACCAGGTGCTCCAAATCAGAAACGTCGACAAATGTTTTATAGCTCTTTAGATTTACTAATGGTAGTTGTTAAATTTCGGAAGGAAAAAACAACAACACAAGCAAAAACTTAATAACTGGATTTCATTTCTTAAATTATAGTTGTGCACCATATCTGCATATTTTTTTACCTTTGGTTTTATACTTAATGGTCATGGTCTGAACGCCTAATGGTCTCCCAAGAACTGAATATGAAATGTATTTTATTTGAATGCTTTATCGTGAATAATTCAGGAAATACAACATACGGTATGTTGAAAAGGGCAATGGATTTAACCCTTTAAGCGGCCGATGGAGTATCTAAACTAAGTGGTGCCCAATTTTTTTTGCCCTTTTCAAACAGAAATGCTCAAATAGCGTCCGGTATTACGGTAAAACAATTCCTTTCACCCTCTTATCTCAGTAGTATCGACTAGAAACCTGTCACACGTGATAGGAGCTCCCTTCTAAAACTTTATTTTCCATTTCATGACCGAAGACATGACAGTGTAAGGCTACTCCTCCTCAGCGGGGGGTGGCGACTGAACTTTTTTTTTAATTATAAAAATTTATGGAGCCATTTTGCATTTTTTTTTTAATTTCGGGAATATATTCTCCGGGTCTTTCGTCTAAGCTACCGTCCTGCCACCCCTGATATTTAAGTCTAGTTACGTAATTGCTCTTCCTATACACTGAGTGGCCACTTTATTATGACCACCTGACAATTTTAAGCAAATGAGCTATGGCTGCACGCTGTTACCGCCAGAGGGCGAGGCTAGTATAAAATGGGAAAGCTTGGTGCTTGGGACAGTAGTAGAAGTGATTTTTGGGTGACGAGATGGGTAAAAAATGCGATTTGACGGACTTTCAACGTGGGATGATTGTAGGAGCTCGGAGCCATGAAGCGAGTATCACCGAAACCACCGCATTCGTGAAATATTCCAGAGCAGCTGTTGTTAAAATGTTTAAAGACTGGACTGTCAGTCAAAAAAACTGGGTCTCTACGTGCAACGTGTGGTCGTCATCGACTAGTGACTGCTCGGACGGAACGGAGAGGGTCCAGACTAGTAACAGACAACAGAAGGGCAACAGTGCAGCAAATTACAGACCATCTTAATCAAGGATCCCCTCAAATGATCTCTGCACGCACTGTTCGCCGTACACTGCATCGGATGGGATATGGCAGCCGAAGGCCTGTTCGAACGCCTTTGCTGTCTGCATTTAACAAGAGAAAACGTCTCCAGTTCGCACAGAAGCACAAAGATTGGACAGTCGATAATTGGAAACAAATTATGTGGTCCCATGAATCACGTTTTCAGTTGCATCATGCCGATGACCGAGTGAGAATTTGGTGGAAACAGCACGAAAGCATGGACCCGAAATGCATTGCTACAACCCTTCAAGCTGGTTTAGGCAACTTTATGGTTTGGGGAATGTTTTCCTGGCATGCTTTGGGCCCTATAATTTGTGTTGATCAACGTCTGACTGGCCCATCATATCGAAACATCTTTGCGGACCAAGTGCATCCCGTCATGTGGATGGTTTATCCCAATGGCGATGGCTACTTTCAACAAGATAATGCGTCCTGCCATAGTGCTCGTATTGTACAGGATTGGTTTCAGGAATATGCCGGTGAGTTTACTTTGCATAGGTGGCCCTCACAATTTCCAGATCTCAACCCCATTGAGAATTTGTGGGATGAAGTTGAACGAGTCATCAGACAGCTGGATCCACAGCCCTGCAATCTCACACTCCTGGAAAGTGCTATTCATCAAGCATGGTCTCAGATTCCACAAACCACCTGTCAACATCTCGTGGAGTCCATGCCAGGAAGAATCGACGCAGTATTAAAGGCAAAAGGTGGCCCAACGAAGTACTGAGGGGGTGGTCATAATAAAGTGGCCACTCAGGGTATATGTCTTACGCTAATAAATAAACGGATTTTACTGTGCTTTTTGATTGTGCACCAACTGATGTACAATCAAAAAGTGCTTACCAAATGTTCTTACTCTCTCTTTAACTGTTATCTGATCAGTTATTTTGACTGTACTCATCTTGAGCCTGACGTTTGTGTTTTGCTTATTACAAAAACAAAACTGAAAGGGTAATTTTTGCTTTCACTTTCAAATTTAATTTCTCTCAGGTAAGAACCAAATCTCGTTTTAGGCTCTGTAATAAAGTCCTCTTTGTACAGATTCATTCGAATTTTTGAAATTTCAGATCATTCTGTCCAGATCCATCTATGTATTTTGCGGTCGAGGTAAGGTGCAAGGAAATTTTTTTCATGTATACTCAAATTCATGCATTTTAGTCAAAATAAATACTGAAAGGTGAGATTCCTGTTAAAAAATGTACATCCATCTGTAGCAACGTTGTGGCATTTAAATTACATCGTGTGTAAAATGAAAAATATTCACAAATACCTTTGTTTCGGGAGAAAAAAAAACTCTGATTTTACTTTTAGAAAAGAAAAAAAAAAAAAAGAGCACAACTTGGAATAGACGTGCTAACAAGAGTATGCTATTTATACTTCATGACATCATTTTCAAAGTGAATCACTGCCACTCTTCGCCTTGCCATTGATTCAAGGTTTTGTTTGGTTCTTTTGCCCTACCGGATACAAAACACGTTTGGCTATTGGCCAGATAGAAGCTTTTGTCGCAGGGTGGAGGACGTTTAAGAAATTTAGACGAGCTTTAGTATTCGTCCATGATACGCAAAAGGCATAATTTTCGTGATCAAACTTAGGAATTCGAAAAGAAAAGAGGGAGAGTGGTCAGAGGTAATTGGGTAATTGAAACAGAACTTTAAAGCCCCCCCCCCCCATAAGAAAGGCTATAAATATTTGAAGTTGGTTTCTTATTAAATTATTTTATCAAACCCAGTCGGAGCACGAAGTAGTGCCTCGAAGCTTCTAAATTAACACTAAAGTACCTAAAAGTAACACTAGAGAAACATAAAAGTAACATAAAAGTAACACTAAAGGAACATAAAAGTAACACAAAAGTAACAAAGTGACACTAAAAGTAACACAAAAGTAACACTAAAGTAACATAAAAGTAACACCGACTTTAAAGATTCTCCCCATTAAAGTAACACAAAAGTAACACTAAAAGTAACATAAAAGTAACAAAGTGACACTAAAAGTAACACAAAAGTAGCACTAAAGTAACACTAAAAGTAACATAAAGGTAACAAAGTGACACTAAAAGTAACACAAAAGTAGCACTAAAGTAACATAAAAGTAACACCGACTTTAAAGATTCTGCCCGTTAAAGTAACATAAAAGTAACACTAAAAGTAACACTTAAGTAACATAAAAGTAACAAAGTGACACTAAAAGTAACACAAAAGTAACATAAAAGTAACATAAAAGTAACAAAGCGACACTAAAAGTAACACAAAATTTAACACTAAAGTAACATAAAAGTAACACCGACTTTAAACATTATCCCCATTAAAGTAACATAAAAGTAACACTTAAGTAACACAAAAGTAACAAAGTGACACTAAAAGTAACATAAAAGTACCAAAGTGACACTAAAAGTAACACAAAAGTAACACTAAAGTTTTTTGTAGTAGAGAGGGAGGTTTAACGACCAACGTGAGCAACTTTGAAGGCAATAAGAAGTCACCCGTCCCTAATTTAAAGCCTCTGGTTCCACGGAATGGGGAGAACTAGTACCGTAAAACATACACACCGTTCGTGCCTCACTCAGCACTCGAACCCAGGTCCACTCGGAGTCAGAAGCTAGAGATTAGACCACTGCGTCCCCAAGGCGGGCGAACGAAAGCCACCGAAGCCGTACCAGTGGCTGAGTGGTTAGAGGCGCGGGTTTCTGACTATTGTCGTCCGAGGTAGATTTTCGAATGAGTGGCGCCCCCCTAGAATCAGCAGGCCAAAATTAGGGATGAGCGACTGTTTATGGCACTAAACAGTTGCCCCGTGGTGGTCGTTAACGCGCCCCACTCCTCACTTCATTAAAAATTCATGGAAGTTACTTAAAGAAAACTCTTTTCTCTTCATAGAATTGCAGAACTCATTGAGAGTTGTGTAATGTTCCACACAACCTGATTTTCTGCTGAGTAAAAAAGAAAAAAATGAATTAAGAAGGGATACAGCCATATTTCTATAAAAGTATTCCAAAAAAATACCATTTTGTCTTTAACTGTATAGTCAGCAGTATTTTAGCAAAAAAAAAAAAAAAAATCTTAACGCCACCTAGCGGGGAAATTTTCGATACATCAAAGAAGGAAAGTTACAAGCAATCGTGATTTTGCTAACAGTAATTGAATGGAAAAAGAATCTTAAGTGGGAAATGAAAAAGTTCGTGTCCTAACCAGCTAAGACATCCTGGGCCAGAGGGCCGGGAAAATAGTGAGGCCCCCCATCGGAACAAAACCTTGCACCAATGCATAGCGTTGGGGATGTCACGTGACACACTCATATTTCCTTCTGTTTAAGCATGAAATGAGGGAGCTGTTTCATGTTCAATCCTACAGAGTAAAGTTAATTGTGTAATACTGAAAAGTTGTACGATTTGATTAAAAATATATGAATTCGTAATAATAATTTTAATGACGTAATAACCAAATAATTTAACCTAAATTCTAAAGCAAGATTGATTGATTGTGTGCGTGTGTGTGTTATTTTGATAATCTAAATCATAAAATAAAATTGATTGCAAGCTTAAAGCAAGGCTTCAATTTGAGAGAAAAGTAATAAATTTTAGTTACACCGCCATTTATTACACTGCTGTGCTTAGCTGAGTGCGAACAAGATGTTAGCTGTAATAAACAATTACTGAAAGGCCACAGCCATTTGAATGTTAAAAGCATCGATGGATTACGCAAGGTGAAGTCCCACATGCAAAGCATTGGAGGAATTGACAATTTTAAAATAACTCCTGCCTGCGTTAGTGAATGCAGTGCAAAAGTTCAGAAGTGCTTACAGGGCCCCGTTTGGAATTAGACAAAAAATAGAGTGCAGGAACTGAAAAGGAAAGCCAAAGAAAACGCACTCGGGGCTTAAAAAAGGCTGAAGCAAGAGGAATGGGAAATTCAGAGTAAACTGAATTCTTCCCAGCAGATGCTGAAAATTGCAGAGGCATCGATTTCTACTGGAATTAAAAACAAAAGCATGGCTGACATTTAAAGTGGTAATGCCTTGCTAAATGAAGCCCGAGGGAAAATAAGTAAATTTTTTGACAAAAATAGAAAAGAACAAGCTCACTTTGCCTTAGTCAAGAAGAAATATTTGTTATGACAGAAACTAATTAACAGTATTCACAACTGAAACAGGAAAGTTGTAATTCTTTAGAATTATGTAAGCTTCAATCGTCATTTAGTGTACATACACCGATAAGGCAATATATTATAACCACCAACCTAATAAGCTGCAAGACCCTCTTTAGCCCACAAAACAGCGGCCACTCGGCGAGGCATCGATTCGATGAGGTGGCTTTAGGTATCCTGGGATATTTGGTACCATAATGTCAACAGCAGGTCCTCCAGTTCCCGTACATTTCGGGGTGGTGGTGGTGATTTAGCGCGAACCTTTTTTTCCAAGTCGAACCACAAATGCTCGCTTGGGTTCATGTCAGGTGAATTTGGAGGCCAGGGCATTAATAAAAAGTCACCTCGAACCATTCCTTGACGATTCTGGCAGTGTGACATGGCGCATTATCCTGTTGGTAAAAGCCATCACCAGCAGGGAACAAATTTGTCGTGAATGGGTGAACTTGGTTCGCAACGATGTTCAGATACCTAACAGCTCTCAGGGATTGTGTTATTGCGAAAATGGGGGCTAAAGTGTCCCAAGAAAACATCGCCCCCAGCATAACACTTCCGCCGTCGGCCTGTTTCCTCCCAACAGTGCATCCAAGTGCCATAGCCTCCTTGGTAATCGGCTCATTCGCACTCGGCCGTCTATGTGATTCACCAGTCATCTTGATTCGTCAGACCAGGCCACTTTCTTCCAATCATACACGGTCCAATTTCAATGATCTTGGGCCCATTTCATGAGTTGTTGGCGATGACGTGCAGTGAGCATAGGGACTCTGCTGGGTCTTCGGCTACGCAGGCGCATGCGCAGAAGAGGGCTGCGATGAACTGTGTGCTCTGACACATTGCTCTGATCAATACTGTTGTAGTTGCGGGTGATTTGTCGCACTGTGGCCTTGCGATCGCTGTGAACAATGCGCGACAGTCTCCGCTCCCATATAGCATCAATGAGCTGGGGGCAATACACTGCTGGACGATGGTTCGTCGTTTGGCCATCTGTGCACCCCTTTTGATACGTACTCACTACAGCGGCACGTGAACAACCCACAAGCCGCGCCGTTTCCGAGATCGTAGTTCCGAGGCCCCGTGCTATCACAATTTGTCCTTTATCAAACTCCTATAAATCTGCAGCTTTTTCCATCCTGACTTCGAACACTCTACAAACCGAAAGCAGACCCTCGGATTATATATATATATATATCATCATCATCATCATCATTTCAACCATTATCAATCCACTGCTGGACGAAGGTCTGCCCAAGTTTCCTCCACAACGGTAATATATTGTGACCTACCTGCCCAGCAGGACGCACACGACATAAAGGCAGATAGCAGTCAGAACGAACGTCTGCGTAGTTCAATTGGTAGAGCGACTTATTCCGGAAATAGGGGAACTGGGTTCGAGCCCCGGCGTGGACAAAAATGACGGAGAAATTTACTTCGTTATAATGGCGCCCGAACTTTCCGGATGACCCGGCCGTTCAAGATCTCGCAATGATGGGATGTTCTTTCCACACCGCGAGATAGGAAAAATAAGAGAATCCCATCTCCAGCGCTTCGAAAAATAAAATTACACACACTAGATTGACTGGGAGTTTTTAAGAGCACGTTCTACAGAGGATGACTGCCTGCAGCGATTCATGGTCACGGCTGACCCGTGGGCCATGCCCATGGGTCCTCTTTCGGGGGGAAGGGGAGATGTGACGTGCCTGCCCAGCAGGACGCACACGACATAAAGGCAGATAACATTCAGAACGTATTCCGGAATGAGGGGACCCGGGTTCGAGTCCCGGCGTGGACAAAAATGACGGAGAAATTTACTTCGTTATAATATATATTGCTCTGTGAACTTCACCAGCGCCACCGTTCGGTCTCCAGGCGCGCTCATTTCTCTAGGCTTGGGTGGTCATAATTTAATGGCTCTTCGGTGTAGTACAACAGTAATACACAAAACAAAATATTACTGTTGCAAACTTAGGAACAAATATCTTGTCAGTATCTTTGAATCATTTTTTTTTTTTTCAGCTGCTAGAGTAGGCGTGACAAGCTGCTCCAAAACTGCTCCGAAACTATTTTAATTGCTTCGAAAAATGATACGAAACAGCTTCACTCTGATGAAGCCACTGCGGTGTGAAAACTGGAACTGTTCCTTTAATGAAAGCATTGGAGATCGACCGATGACAGAATGCAACGAAACCTCACGTAAAATATTATTTTTACAGTAATAACAATAAAAATGAAAATAACTTGATTCAAAAGTGTTGAATGTAGCACCATCAAAATTAAGTGGAACAACCTTAACATTACTGCGGAGGGACTTTTTGACTCTCGTAGATGTGTTTGAAAGCATGTGTAAAACGGTTAGGTTATGTGAAGAACGGCAGTTTCGACACTCTCTGTAAGTAAGTGATATACGCAGCGGTGGGACAAAATAATATGATCACCTAAGAAAATAAGGTTTTACGTACCAAATAGTGTGTGGGACCACCTTTGGCATTCAAAACCGCCTGAATGCGTCCTTGAAACGGACGCATACAAATCCTGGATGGTGGTTAGTGAAATGTTACACCATTCTTAATGCAGAAACTGCTCCAGATCCTTGAAAGATGCAGGAGGAGGAAACGGAATCTTACTTTGTTTTCCAACACAGACCACAGTGCCTCGATGATGTTTAATTCTGGTGATTGGGAAGGCCAAAGAAGGTGTGAAAGTTCGTCCTCATGTTCCTCAAATTATGGTTGAACATTCCGAGCTCTGTGAATTGGGGCGTTATCATCTTTATAGAGAGAAAACAATGCCTGCGCCCATTGGAAGGACCTGGTCGGTCAAAATGGTTTCATACACCCTGCCAGTCATCCGTTCTTTCAAGGTGATCAGGGGACCTGCTGAAAACTACGATATGACTACCCAGAGCATGACGGAACCACCACCGTGCTGCACTGTTGGGAGCAGACAGTCTGGGTTGTACGTTTCTGATGGTGTTCTCCACAGGTAAACACGCCTGCGGTTGATAATAATGCAAATGTGGATGCATCCGACCACATTTACACGCTTGCATTCATCGTCAGTCCACGTTGAATGCTCCTGGCACCACTGCCGTCGCCGTTGTGCATTCACCCGGATCACCAGAGGTTTTGCAATAGCAGCTCTGCCATGAATATCTTGCTTATGCAGTTCCCTGCGCACTGTTTCCGTTGATACTGGGGTCTGGAGATGCAGATTGAGCTCCACACTAATTTTCGGCGCAGTGGTGGTCTTATTACAGGTAAAAATCCTCTTTAATGCTCTCCTGTCTCTATCAGTGAGGGTCGTTTTCCGGCCGCTCTTGTGTTTCGCAGACGAGGTTTTGCCATGAACACGGTATGCTGTCATAACGCTAGACCCAGTAGCTCTCGATACCCCGATTACCCTGGCGACCGTTGTCACGGAGGCACCAACTCGCTGGTCACCAACAATTAACCCTCTTTCGAAGTCCATAGATCGCTCATTTTGTCGTCACCCTGAAAGAAATTCTGCAACAAGACACTTTAAATGCACTTGAACAGGACCTTGAGGTTCTCAACAAAGCTATTACCAACCAAAACGTGGTGGATACCTTTGCGTATTGCGATGTACTCGGCTGCAATAAAAGTCACATCTCAGTGTGGTGTTCACATGGTTCCGTCCAACCACTGTATATATATGTATATAATAAGTGTGATTATGTGTAATTGTAAACTGAGTTTCGAATTTATAGTTAAAAGCAGATTTGTCCGGGTCAGGTCCGTGTCGGGTCCTTCTCGGGTCCAATTATGTAACGGCTGGGTCCAATATTTTGTGACCCATTTCCAACTCTGGATGTGACTTGTGATAAATAAATTTGAAGCGTCAAGTCTGCTGCCTATAAAGCACTGGTCATTTCGTTAGTAGCATCAGTTCCAAAAGACTTGTGCTACAGTGAAGAGGATGATGGATAAGACCCAAATTCGCGTCATTATCTTAAATGAATTTAAATTTGGACACTGTGTATCAGAAGCGGCTTGTAACATCAATACAACCTTTGGAGAAGGCATCCTTAGTGAGCGCAAGACACAGCGTTTGTTTCCTAATTTCCAGTCCGGCGATATGAGCTCGAAAATGAACCACGCGGTAGACCAGAAGGAGCAACCACGCGGTAGACCAGAAGGAGCAGCCATGAGGTAGGCCAGAAGGAGAGCAACTATGCGGTAGAACAGAAGGAACAACTCTGTGGTCATTGGATGTAATAATCCAATGCACTGTTCTACGCAATTTTTTTCAAGTTCCTCTGAAGCAACGGTTGAAATATTTGTAGATGCAAAATAAACTCTAAGATGTTCTAAAATTTCAGCAAGTCTGTTTGGAATTGTTTTCTTTTCTAAGGTGATTTCTTCTTAATCTCGTGACTGATCATCATTCTTTCCTAAAATGTTCTTCACTATATTCACACATGTGTTTAGCAATTTCATCGGGAGCTCCGCTTCCATGTTCACGCAACCTTGAAAAAAAATGGGAGGTGACTCCGAGTTTCATCATTTTAACCGCCTTCATTTACTCAGAGGATTCCGAGTTTCATCATTTCAACCATCTTCATTTACTCTATCTTCGATCACATTTGCAGATACGTCTTCATTAATTAATTAAATAACGAAGAACTATACGCGAACGGTACTTAAATAGTATAACTATACCAGTGATCCGAAATTTCTTGGCGTGGAATAGAAATCAAAGATTCCAAGCTTTCGCACATCAACCAGATGGTTTTTTCAAGGAAGGTAACAGCAAACTGCAAACTTAATAATAGAATGGTTCAATAATTTGAGCGCAGTGACTTGACTTGACAATAACGAAGAGATACGAACGTAATCAGGTATTCAAAGACACGAGGCGTTGTACTTGTTTAGCACGCGGATGCCGTGGATTACAATCGGAAACTAAAAGACTTCATCTCCGCTTCTGGATCCACAGTACTGCATAAGAACTCTCTAAATTGTTGGATTGCTCAAGTGCAAAGAGCTACCAGGATGACCACTATCCCGGACGATCTCAAGAAAGCCATCAAATTACCTCCAGGAACTCAGATTCCGAAGCTCTTCGGGAAACTTAAACATCACAAACGTTCGGTAATCCATTCAGACCCATCGTGTCAAGGAGGTCCGCACCAACGTACTGTTTAGAGAAGGCATTATCCAAATTACTGGCTAATAATCATCTCCCTGAATCAGACTATATAATATCTTCCACTGCAGACTTTATCATGAAAGTCAAGCAAATTTCTGTCCAACAACGCGACATTATTTGCAGTTTCGACGTCGTTTGTCTTTACCCTTCGGTACCCGTGCCACCGGAACGTTAAAAGAAGCCATAACTAATTCGTCACTTTATTCCCAGAAGTCTTGTCTCAGCATCTTCAAATTAATGGACTTGGTCTCAAATTCCAGCTACTTCAGTTTCCAAAGACAAATTTACAAACAGATAAATGGCGCTCCGATGAGATCATCCCTTTCAGCCGTCCTCACGGAAGCAATACTTCGTTCACCAACATCCCCCCAAGGCCTACCACCTGGCTAAGATATGCGGACGATGTATTCTTCATAGCCTCACGGAAAGGAGACCGTCCCGCTTTTTCTAGATAAAATTAATGAAATTCACCGTACTATCAATTTCACTGTGGAGCTCGAACACAATGGCGCCTTGCTTTATCTGGATGTTTTTTCTGAGTAATTACCTGAAAATCGCCTTCGCACACAAGTCTATGATAAACCCACATCCGTACCTAACCTTATGCTCCGCAGCTTATTCTGCCCCGCTGATTACAAGACAGCTTTATTCCGTTCTCGAATCCGATGAGCCTTTGCAGTCTCCTCAAATGTTCCTTCTAAGCAATGGGAATTGAAAAATGTTGTCGAGTTGGCCACTGAGACAGGATATAAAAAATGAAAAAATAGGGGTAGAGAACTTAGAAAAAGGGATTTATTTTACTTACATCAAGGATGTTTTGGATCGTGAAGCTGAACTGGACGCGGAACACCATTTAGAGCTGTAAAATACAAAATGTGTAAAGAGCGGTGAGATTCCCAACTGCTCCGGAGTTTCGACCTTTTATTAAACAAACCGAATGCAGCTTTAATCAGTGGCAGTAATTATCGAATTGCCCCAGAGAATCTTTAAAAATATAAAGGACATCCTTATCTTGTAGCGTACGAACCGCGCCGTGATTTCTGATTGTGAGCAACATACATCCCCAGCATTTTGATGAAGAAATTTGAATTTTAAACCGCCTAGCTACCATACCTGGCGAAAGAAATTATACGTAAATTTTGTAATTCTGTACCAGAAATTGGTGCAAAAGTTTCAATTCTGATTAAAATCAAAATTGAAACTTTTGTGCTCTCTCTTGACCTGAGCCCGCCTGCTTCGCCCATGTTACGCCTCCGTTTTCTATTAATTCCCTGATCCACTGGGACTTACTCTCACGGACAATGGAATTTGCGCACCAAGAAGGAAGCATCGGATTGAAATGAAATTTTATGGACGTAATGATACACATGATGACAAAAACAGAGCTGCAAAACAATTGCAGAGGGAGCTGTGGCACGCAGTTCGGTCATCTTCAATAGCGCGTCGCACCGCCTCGTGAGGCGATACATGCTGCAATATGGTCCGGCATGGAAGCGAACAGATGCCTGATGTTGTCCTGCGGCAGATTGGCCCACACGTGTTGGACGGTGTACTCCAAATCCCGGATAATGCGGCATGGCGTCAGCTGGCGTTTCAACTGGTCCCACATATGTTCGATAGGGGACATGTCCGGGGAGCAGGCAGGCCATGGAAGTGTCTGGCCATGATGTAGGCAGTGTAGGGCAACTCGAGCCGTGTGCGGTCAGGCATTATCCTGCTGGTATAGCGTACCAGGAATCCCGGCCAGGAATGGAAGTAGATGGGGCCGTAGGATTTCATCCACATATCGCTGGCCCGTCAATGATCCACGTACCACTACTACAGCTGATCGGCTATCGTAGGCTATAGCTCCCCAGATCATAATGCCTGCAGTGAGGGAGGTATAGCGCTCGATAGCGAGGTTGGGATTCTGTCGTTGACCTGGGGACCACCACACCCGGACACGATTATCATATGTCCCCAAAACGAAGCGGCACTCATCGCTAAACCCCATACGTCGCCAGTCTGTGGTGTTCCACGTCGCTCTGGCCTAACTGGCACCACTGCACATGGAGCCGGAGATGTTCCGGTGTTAAAGGCAGCACACGTAAGGGGCGCTGGGATCGTAGATTCGCTTCCGCGAAGCGTCGGCAAATGGTTTGTGCGCACACAGGAGTAGCTGCAGTTGCCTGTATAGTGGACCGGTCCCCGTGGGATCCATTCGTGCCTGTTGCACGATCCGTCGATCCCCTCTACCGGTGGTCTTCCTGGCCCATCCGCAGCCGCTCCGCCGTGTGGTAGTGCCGTCACGTGTCCACTGCTCTCAACACAGTCGGACGGTATGGTCAGAACGATCCACGTGGCGGGCTATATACGGCGCGCAGACCACCCTGTGGTTTTTATCCCGATGATCACGCCTCTTTCAAAGTCTGTAAGTTGCGTTAATCGACGACCCGGCATTCTTGTCACTCTGTACTCTTGCTTGCGTCGGCCGGAGCTTTTCGCTTTCATGGGCATCGACTACACGTCGGTTTATAAGGCTGCCGGTTCGTGCTTTCAGCGTCACCACAGGGTGTGCAGTCATACTCACTCGCACGAAACGTGGATTAGCCGCACCGGTGGCGCAGTGGTCTAAGCGATGGCCTGTGACCATTCGTCCGTAAGGGGTCCGGGTTCGAATCTCGGTGAAGCATGGATGTTGTGTTTGTCTTACGGCACCGGCTCTCTCCCTTCCCTGGAACCAGTGACCCTTAAATTAAGGACGGGTGACTGCTTATAGCCCATTGAGTTGCTCACGGTGGTCGTTAAACCTCCAATAAAAAACAAAAAACAAAAACAAAACAAACGTGGATTATTTGCATACCAGCACGTACTCTAGCTATTTGCAAAGTTCGCGGTTGTAACATGTTTTCTTCTAGGTGTGCAAATTTCATTGTCCGTGAGTGTAAAACCACGTTAGTTGTGTGGGTCGAACCGTTGTCTAAGTATAATAAGAATAATGTCTACTTTTTTCTGCTCATTTCATTGTCGACTGTCTTATTCTAGGAGCAGGCGCGACTCTACGGTTGGAGTTGCGAACTTTTCTTTGAGCCCACCCTTCAGTCTCCCCCTCTCCTCAGAAAAATATTTAAGCAGTTAAAACACATGGCGAATGCAACAATCTAAGATTATAGGAAACTTGGATAAATAAAATGATAAAACGTATGCTATTTTTTGGAATTCACATAATTTTTGTTATATAAAACTATAGCCTGTAGCCCGTCCTATAAGACGGTTGTTTTTAAGCTTTAAATAATGTTTCCCATTGTAAGACGGTGAACTTTTTAATTCAAGCAGATTGAAAACAAATCAAATAGACGCCAGCTTTTTTGTAAAGAAATATAGTAAAAACTTATATAGTAAGAACTCATTCATGTTAGAACTGAAAATTATATGGTATTTATTTCCGCTTTTCAAAAAACCTCGCAATAAATATTTTGCGCGAAATGTTTGTTGTTGTTCAACAGTTTTCCTTGTAGTCCAGTTGCTTTTGTGTAAACTTACCTTTATAACTTTTGCTTTGATTTTTCGCGTTAAATTACTTTTTCTCTGGCACACATGTTATTCCGCTCACGGCTATTTCTAGACTGCCCTATCCGAAGTTTAGTTTGAAGCTTCATACCGAAGCTTTTTCTACAAAATAATGCGCCATCTGGTATTATAAATCGGAACTGTCTAAGTTCTTGACATTGTGTTATTGGGGCGACATCTTATTTTAGATGCAATCTTGCTCACTTCGACATCTCAAGATTTCAGTTTTTACTGTAGATTTAGATAGATCAATATTTTGCAAAATGTTTAGTATAATCAGCACTAAACTCGGAAAGTTAGTTAAATAAAAAAGTAAAAAATAATTAAAGCGTGAAAATCAATATTCGAATTGTGCTAAATTAAATTAATATACATACGCAACTTGCCGCGATATTGAGATTTTAATTCGAATTTTGTAGATCGGATAAATAGAACTCGAGTCATTGACAATCCAATGTTTTTAAATTAGCACGCGATCATCTTAACATCTCAATGTGATCGCTTGCAGGCAATGATTTTGACATCGCGAGAGCACACACGAATTGATCGATAAGTGATGACGCAACAATGCAGACGTTGGTGTGACGTCAGGCGTTCCAAAAAGACGGATGTGAGTGTTTTATATTATTAATGAGTGTTTTGTTAAATTTTGTGTTGTACTATTCTGTGAAATAGTGTGAATTCTCTGAGCGTTGTCTAAATGACTACAAAAAAAAAAAAAAAGACGATTTCCGTAATTATAGTTTACAAAAAAGATGAGAGAGAGAGAGTGTGAGAGAAAGAAAGAGATATTCCTAATCAGGTTACAAACCAAAATTCATGAACTGCTTTATGACAGCAAATATTAAAATAAGATTAAAAAAAGTGACGTAAGTGAGCTAAAATTAAGAAGGTATAGTAAATTGCTAAAGCCCATGGGGTTTCGTTTCCATGGTTCCCAGTACTGCGTATACTGAAAAAATACTGTGTTTAATATGTACCTAAACAACGTTATATTTTATAGGGGATAACATTGTCAGCATCAGGTAAAATCTAAATGAAATTTCTTCCAAGCACTTCAAAATTTGTGCGCCGCCCCGGTGGCGCAGTGGTCTAAGCGATGGCCTCTGGTCATTCGTCCGAACGGGGTCCGGGTTCGAATCCCGGTGAGGCATGGATGTTGTGTTTGTCTTACGGCACTGGCTCTCTCCCTTCCCTGGAACCAGTGACCCTAAATTAGGGACGGGCGACTGCTTATAGCCCATTGAGTTGCTCACGGTGGTCGTTAAACCCCCAATCAAAAAAAAAAAAAAAAAAAAAAAAAAAAAAAAAAAATGTGCCCCCTCCCAACATGCTTAACCTCCATAACAACACCCCTCCCCCCACCTCCAGTTCTCAGCTGTTGGCGTCGTCACTGTCTAGGAGTGTGTGTGTGTGTGTGTCGAAAGGTGGGAGAAAAATTAAGTAAAATAACTAAAACCTTTTTAATTTTATAAAGACTGATATGCCGCCCCGGTGGCGCAGTGGTCTAAGGCGTTGGCCTCTGATCATTTGTCCGTAAGGGGTCCGGGTTCGAATCCCGGTGAGGCATGGATGTTGTGTTTGTCTTGCGGCATTGGATTTCTCCCTTCCCTGGAACCAGTGTTCCTAAATTAGGGACGGGCGACTGCTTATAGCCCATTGAGTTGCTCACGGTGGTCGTTAAACCCCCAATCAAAAAAAAAAAAAAAAAATGTGCCCCCTCCCAACATGCTTAACCTCCATAACAACACCCCTCCCCCACCTCCAGTTCTCAGCTGTTGGCGTCGTCACTGTCTAGGAGGTGTGTGTGTGTGTGTCGAAAGGTGGGAGAAAAATTAAGTAAAATAACTAAAACCTTTTTAATTTTATAAAGACTGATATGCCGCCCCGGTGGCGCAGTGGTCTAAGGCGTTGGCCTCTGATCATTTGTCCGTAAGGGGTCCGGGTTCGAATCCCGGTGAGGCATGGATGTTGTGTTTGTCTTGCGGCATTGGATTTCTCCCTTCCCTGGAACCAGTGTTCCTAAATTAGGGACGGGCGACTGCTTATAGCCCATTGAGTTGCTCACGGTGGTCGTTAAACCCTCAATCAAAAAAAAAAAAAAAAAAAAATGTGCCCCCTCCCAACATGCTTAACCTCCATAACAACACCCCTCCCCCCACCTCCAGTTCTCAGCTGTTGGCGTCGTCACTGTCTAGGAGGTGTGTGTGTGTGTGTGTGTCGAAAGGTGGGAGAAAAATTAAGTAAAATAACTAAAACCTTTTTAATTTTATAAAGACTGATATGCCGCCCCGGTGGCGCAGTGGTCTAAGGCGTTGGCCTCTGATCATTTGTCCGTAAGGGGGTCCGGGTTCGAATCCCGGTGAGGCATGGATGTTGTGTTTGTCTTGCGGCATTGGATTTCTCCCTTCCCTGGAACCAGTGTCCCTAAATTAGGGACGGGCGACTGCTTATAGCCCATTGAGTTGCTCACGGTGGTCGTTAAACCTCCAATCAAAAAAAAAAAGACTGATATGTGTGTAAGGAAAACCACAGGATGCTGTGAATAGCAGGTGTTCACTTGTCTTCCGGTGAAACAGGAAGGGCTAAAAACTGAGTGAATGTAACCTATTTTGTTGCTGATAACAGTGCTAAACATCGGTATTGGCGGTTTCTAAAAAAAATAAAAAATAATGTTCGTAATATCCGGTTCGAACAAACATATTGTGAAGTTCAAGGAATCAATAAAAATCTTCGGCTTATGCGGAACTTCGTATTACGCCAGTTCTTTATATCTCGGTTCGACTGTAAAGTGAAATAAATGAAAAATTCAAATGGGCGAGGAGAGTGGAGTGCACGCAGGGGCATACTGACAAACACCCCAAGCCCCGCATTGCGGGGGAGGGGCCTCACGTAAGAGGGTCTCAGCAAAAAGATTTTACAAATTTCTGGCGAAAAGTTCATACGACTGTGGTAATAGCCAGGCGTTTCGGACAGTTTTAAATGAGGTATTGAAAAATATGTTAAGAAATAAATAAGTTAAGAAATAGCCAGGAATCCAGGCAGCTTTGAAGGAAGTATTAGAAAGAAAAGCAATGTTTGCTTCCTTTTTCCTAGTATATAAGTAAAATATTTGTTGCTTTAGTTCATAAAAACTGGATGACGAGAAAGGAGGAACTACAGAGGACTTAAATGCTTTTTGACGCCCATTGGAAAAGTTCCTATGCATGTAAATTAACGACAGAATGTGGAAAAAATATCAGTTCAATGAATGGAATTTTTATACCAATAAAGATAAGGTGTTATTTATTACAGACGTTTGCACATAACTACATATCCTTCAGAATGTAATGAAATAAAAGGCGTTCTTCGCGGGAACGAAGAACCCAGGAAGTGTGTTTTTTTTTTTTTTTATGTGAGGGAGTCAAGAGAAAAATATTTTACTCTGTGCATATACAAAACATTGTGTACTTTGTTAAGTGTGTTTTTTATACTCAAGAGTAAATAATTTTAGTAGTTTTGCTTATTTTGTGCCAAACAATTCTGAATTGTTACTTGTTTATTTGCTTACTTCTATCCTGTATAATAATGATATAAAACCCATATAATAGGCTACGTCTGTCCCTAATGCTCTGGCGTCAACGCTCTGACGTCATTCAGTACTTGCAAAGCCATCTGCTTTTAGTAGGTGGCCTAAATTGGAACTAAGCTCACCGCAACCGCACGATACTTAAAATCAAGAAGAAGTACCGGAAAATAAAATAGAGTTAGCAAGACAAATGACTTCATATGTGGCAACACGCACGAGCTCGAACAACTGTCTGCGACGTTTGTTCTGTTACGTAGGTGTTATGTCGTGTTTTATTTCATTTTCTTCGCATTGTAGAGTAATTTCATAAAAAGGAATAACGCTCTGACGTCATTCAGTACTTGTAGCGCCATCCCGAAATCGAAGCTAAGCTCACCGCTATCGCACGATATGTAAAATCAAGGAGAAATATCAGAAAACAAAATAAATTTAGTAAGACAAACGACTTCATCTGTGGCAACACGCACGAGCTCGTTAGGAATTGGCAGTCACGGATTTTTCACCCGTGCATGGCATGGGGTATGAGCTAGTTTTCATATAAACCGGAAAATGTCATTAGAAATTGTCACCCGGCAGTTATATGTTTTGCGTGAGGGATTGTGGAGCATTTCAAATAGGCTGATCTTAATTCCATAAAAGAATAAAATTTGCATGATATGATTAACGTAGTCGAAAGTGTTTCGTAGTACTATGTATCGGTATGAAACTAGAGCAATCATTTTAATTATAATGCGCACATTTGTCTTTCACGCTATAAAGTTGTAATAATTTTGGCTTTACGAAAGAACTTTCGTATAGATTTCAAAAAACTTGATTTATCAAAACGCCAGTTAAGCCTAGTAAATAATATGGAAGCCAAAATTTCCAGTAATTGAAAGTTATTAGATTTTCGCAAAACAGCTAAATTTTTTGGAGGGGAAGGGGGGGGGGTAGTGTTTCCGGCAAGCCACTGGGTGCGCGCATTTTCTAAGCAGCTTTTAGAAACAGCAAGTTAGTAAAATCATGCAATGCATTGATTATTATACGCTTTCCAACATGCCAGAGATCATTACTCAAGTTATGAGGATAATGGCTGTGGAATAAATCTTGCTCCTGTGATCTGACCTTCGATCCCATTTCGATTATATTCAACAGAACTGGTTAAGTATACTTCCGGAACAACATGATAAAGTTTTGTCTCAATCGAAGCAGTTTTAGTCAAGTTATGACGCATAAGGGCAGTAAAATGAATCCTGCTCCTATGTCCCGACCTTTGATGCCATTTCGTCCATTTTCAATAGGGTTCGTCTCAAGGTGGCTCTCTACGACATACTAAAATTTCATCGAAATCGAACCATTTTACGCAAGTTATGACGCGTAAGGGCAATAGAATGGAATAGATCCCTCTCCTATGTTCTAACCTTTGACCCCATTTCGTCCAGTTTCAACAGGGTTCGTCCCAGGGTGGCTCCCTACCACTTAATAAAATTTCGTCGAAATCGAACCATTTTTACGCAAGTTATGACGCGTAAGGGCAATAGAATGGAATGGATCCCTCTCCTATGTTCTGACCTTTGACCCCATTTCAACCATTTTCAATAGGGTTCATCCCAGGTGGACGGACCTCTGGCACATAACCACATAATAAAATTTCATCGAAATCGAACCATTTTTACGCAAGTTATGACTCATAAAGGAAATAGAATGGATCTCTCTTCAATGTCCTAACCTTTGACCCCATTTCGTCCATTTTCAATAGGGTTCGTCTCAAGGTGGCTCTCTACGACATACTAAAATTTCATCGAAATCGAACCATTTTACGCAAGTTATGACGCGTAAGGGCAATAGAATGGAATAGATCCCTCTCCTATGTTCTAACCTTTGACCCCATTTCGTCCAGTTTCAACAGGGTTCGTCCCAGGGTGGCTCCCTACCACTTAATAAAATTTCGTCGAAATCGAACCATTTTTACGCAAGTTATGACGCGTAAGGGCAATAGAATGGAATGGATCCCTCTCCTATGTTCTGACCTTTGACCCCATTTCAACCATTTTCAATAGGGTTCATCCCAGGTGGACGGACCTCTGGCACATAACCACATAATAAAATTTCATCGAAATCGAACCATTTTTACGCAAGTTATGACTCATAAAGGAAATAGAATGGATCTCTCTTCAATGTCCTAACCTTTGACCCCATTTCGTCCATTTTCAATAGGGTTCGTCTCAAGGTGGCTCTCTACGACATACTAAAATTTCATCGAAATCGAACCATTTTACGCAAGTTATGACGCGTAAGGGCAATAGAATGGAATAGATCCCTCTCCTATGTTCTAACCTTTGACCCCATTTCGTCCAGTTTCAACAGGGTTCGTCCCAGGGTGGCTCCCTACCACTTAATAAAATTTCGTCGAAATCGAACCATTTTTACGCAAGTTATGACGCGTAAGGGCAATAGAATGGAATGGATCCCTCTCCTATGTTCTGACCTTTGACCCCATTTCAACCATTTTCAATAGGGTTCATCCCAGGTGGACGGACCTCTGGCACATAACCACATAATAAAATTTCATCGAAATCGAACCATTTTTACGCAAGTTATGACTCATAAAGGAAATAGAATGGATCTCTCTTCAATGTCCTGACCTTTGACCCCATTTCGTCCATTTTCAATAGGGTTTGTCCCCAGGTGGTCCCCTACCACATACTGAAATTTCATCGAAATCGAACCATTTTTACGCAAGTTATGACTCATAAAGGAAATAGAATGGATCTCTCTTCAATGTCCTGACCTTTGACCCCATTTCGTTCATTTTCAATAGGGTTCGTCCCCAGGTGGGTCCCCTACCACATACTGAAATTTCATCGAAATCGACCAATTTTTACGCGAGTTATCGTGCGGACAGACAGACGGACAAAGCTGGAGCATATACGCTTCTTCAACCTACGGTTGGAAAGCGTAAAAAAGGGTTTCGTTTCTATCTGTTATTTTGACTGCAGTTTAAATAGAAGTACCTCGTCCTGTCTACCGTTATAATCTGTTTCCATCAAAGACTCTAAAACCCTTAGGGCCTCCCCGGTGGCGCAGTGTTGTAAGCGCTGACCATTCGTCCGTGAAAGATCCGGGTTCGAATCCCGGTGAGGCATGGATGTTGTGTTTATCTTACGGCACTGGAACCAGTGACCCTAAATTTAGAGACGGGCACTACTTATAGCCCATTAAGCTTCTTACGGTGGTCGTTAAATCTCCAATAAAAAAACAACAACAAAAAAAACCTTTAGTACTTTAAGAATAATTTATGATTGATCACGTCGACTTTTCCAGCGTTCTGAAAAAATCATAAAAGTGGGATATGCTCTAAACTTTTATTTGCTATTCAAGTACTGTAATGAACTGCAAAAAAATTCATTGCGATTTAGAGAGTCTTTAAATCCGCTGTCAATCAGGCTCAGAGAGAAATGCTTAAATTTTTAAGAGAAAAAAAAGCTCGTTTTTTCACAGGCGAAGAAATTTTTTTTTTAAAGCTCCCTGCTAACTGTTAACCCCTGATTATCACAAGGGTATGCGAGACAGCTACTTCGTGCCCTCACTTAGGAGGCCCTCAAATTAAACTACAGTACTGTAAAAATATTGACGGTTGTCCATGGAAAATCAAAAATTGCCACTATGTGGTAATTCGATCTATCCTATTTGCTAATGTGGAAACCACTTTGAGAATATTTTCAGCATATCCAATTGTGCTACGAAATGTTTAGCATTGCCATACCCAATTGTACCTGGAAATGGTCCTTTACATCACTGAAGAGCAGTGCTCGAAACGGGAATTTTGAAATGCCGGTATGCTCACATTTAGCTCACCAGAAAGTCTCCAAAACTGAAAAAGTAAAAACAGAAAAAAATAATCCTTTTGAAGAAAAACTCCTTTGCTTGAAAATGCACTTGACAGTTCCGGGAAATGCTATTGCACCAAAAGTCAGAAACGATGACAGTCGATTTCAGTTGTTTGGTTTGTGGATCCAGGGGGCACTACTTATGCCAAACCGAGGACTGTGGTTAGATTGCTTTTTATCGACGAGTCTCTACCCTGGAGGCAACGGATTAACGAGACTTCCGAACCTCGGTTAATCATTAGTGATTCGGCTGGACTTGAACCCAGAACTTTAAGGTCTCGAGCCGAGAAGGCAGCCTCCTTCCAATAGGAACTTTCATGAAGTACAAAGTCGGGCATTTAGAAATGAATCTTCAGTCTTAAATTAATAGCAATGTGCCATCCTCAAAAAAAAAAAAAAAAAAAAAAAAAGAGCGAAGTGGAAAAAGTATATACTCATTGCTGCAAAACTAAATTTTGTGTCTATTCTATTAGCCCCAATTCTTCATTCTACGAAGAAGCTCTTTAAATTGAATATATTTAATTAATGATATACACTGCTGGCCACCCAAAATGCAACACCAAGAAGGACACGAGATAGCAAAGCCAGATTTACTGGACACATAACAACAGATACAAAGATGAAACGATTGAGCTTACAGGCCCGTGCGACTTGCGGAACACGCAGACATTAATAGTTCGTGTGGCCCCCATGGCTGGCAATAACGGCCGCTACACGCCGCGGCGTCGAACGAAAGAGGCTGTGGATGTGTACTTGGGGAATGTCGGTCCAGGCTGCTTCCACACGTTGCCACAGTTCAACAGGTGCAGCCGCGAGTGGTGCTCGCCGGGCCACTCGGTTGCCGATCAGCGAACAGACGTGTTCGATGGGCGACATATCGGGAGAACAGGCGGGCCACGGCAGCAGTGACACCTGGTGGGCCGTGAAGAATTGTTGTACGATGCGTGCAACGTGAGGGCGCGCATTGTCCTGTCGAAACATGGCCGCTGGCAGGTCCTGCAGGTAAGGGAAGGACTACAGACTCCAAAACGTCGGAGATGTAGCTGTGGCTGTTGAGTGTACCGACAATGCGTACCAGAGGGGTGCGGGTGTCATATCAAATTTCGCCCCAAACCTAACGCCAGGCGACGGACCGGTATGGCGATGCATAATGCAGGCGTCGTACAGTCTCTCGCCGCGGTGCCGCCACCCGCCGATCCGACCGTCGTGGTGCTGCAAGCAGAAGCGGGATTCGTCGGAGAAGACAATGCCGTGCCATTCCGTAGTACAGGTGCGGCGTTCAACGGCCCACTGTCGCCGCACTCGCCGGTGGTGTAACGTCAACGGTAATAGGAGCAATGGGCGCCCTGTGACAAGTCCCCGCTCCGGCAGACGACGTCGAACGGTACGTGCTGACACAGGTTGTTGCGCAACACACCCTAATTCCTGCGCTAACGTTCGTGATGTGGCGGTGCGAGCCGTCAATGCCCGACGCATGACATGCCGGTCCTCTAGTTCGGTGGTGTGCCGCGGCGGCGGCAATCGCTCACGTCGGTCCGTCCGTCCGTCCGTCCGTCCCTCCTGCACCCACCGAATCCATACTCGCCTCGCTGTGGCTGGATGTCGTCGCACACGGGCGCCGATGTCTCGGTACGATAAACCGCTGTCGCGATAAGCCACTATTCGTCCTCTGTCGAACTCCGAAACGTGCTGGAATGACTGCCGTATTCTGCGACGAGGCATCAGGAAGCTTCCCATGCACAGGTCTGGCAGCACAACACGCTGCCACTACTTCTGTCCACCCTTCTTATAGTGCTTCCCGGTGGCGTACCGGGCGCACATGATTTGCATATGCCCTGCAATACTAATCGTTCGCATGTCCTCTCGCGGGCGACGCATGCTGCGAATTTCAGGCCAATCGGATGCTTCCTTCTTGGTGTTGCATTTTGGGTGGCCAGCAGTGTAATAAAAATTTCAGATATCTTTAGTGGGATGATCTGGGGCTTGGACAAGATATGATCATACGCTATGGGTCGTTTCATTTCCATCCTTTGAAAGATTGAACTTATAGTTCATGTGTACTCCACTTCTCTACCCTTTGCGGTTGGTTCCCACACAGCTACATGTATTTCTCAAGGGCACAAGGCACATAACCTTTCGATGTTTAAGAATGCGCGATCGAAAGTCTGGGCTAAAAAAACCAAAAACAAATTCTGCAGTTCCCAGAACAAAAATCAGTTCCTGTATGTAACTTCTGGGTAAGAAATAGCACTGATATGAAATACTAGTAAAAAACAGAAGTGTCGGTATGCCATACCAGCGTACACCCGCCCATGTCCAGCACTGTATTAAGAACCTAATATCACCTCTTTGATCGTATCTTACCCAAAACAAGAAAGATGACACCGAATTCTCGGGTGTAATAAGCTCGTCTTTTGAATCCGTTCTGACACAAAATTAAATTTATCAAAGCTATTCAAAGTCAATGGAACCGGTATGGAAAACAATAGCATCTGACGGAAGAAATAAGTTTTTCAATCGGGTTTTAAATCCCTCAGATATTGCTGTAAACGGAATCGTGAGCTTACGCCCTCTGGTTGCAGACTTGTGCGTTCAGAAAAACATGAATTTATATGAGAAACATTTCGCACTGAAAACGCTCTCCAACACACAAAGAATTTTCAAATCGGATTCTTAGAAACAGAGATATCGACAAAAATAAGATGTGACTTTACGTCTCCTGGTGGGAAAACCATACATTGTTTTAGGAAGAAAGAATTTCTCAAAAGGTTTTTCAATATGAGCGGTATTGGTCCAAGAAAAAAAAATTTAGTCGAGTTTTCAGGAGCCCAGATTTTGCTACAAATACATCAGAAGCAGAAATTAACACTTATGCCTTCTGGTGGCCAAACCATTCTTTACCGAACATTAGAAATTACGTATATGAAAAATATTTTTCATCAGGTGTTGTATGCGATACAGGAAGAATTTTTCAAATCGTAGTTTTAGCAGTAGAAATAACGCTGAAAACGCAATTTACCTTTGTGCCCCCTAGCAGAAAGTCTATGAATTACTTGAAAATTTTGAAATTATATGAAAAACATGTCACACTGTAAACACTATCTAACAAAAAAGGAATTTTTCAAATCGGACTCCTAGAAGTAGAGATATTGACAGAAATAAGATGTACATCTACGCCCCCTGGCGGAGAAATTGTGTAATATTTTAAGAAGAAAATATTTTGAAAAGGTTTATCGATGTGAGTGGCATCAGTCCACGAAAGAATTTTTTCAATCGATATTTTAGAAGCTCCGATTTTATGGCAAATTCATCAGAAGCAAAAATTAGCACTTACGCCCCTGGTGGCCAAAGTATTTTTTACCAAAATTTTTAAATTATATGCAAAATAGTTTCTATCAGGAGCTGTATCCGTCGAAGAAAAACAATTTCAAATCGGAGTTTTAGAAGAAGAGTTATCGGGGCAAATGTAATTTACTTTTACGCCTCCTAGCGGAAAATCTAAACGTAATTTGAAAAAGTAACTGTATCTAAACTATTGTTCGACATAAATGGAATCGAAAGATAAAAGAATTTTTTCAATCGGATGTTTAAAAGTAAATATGTGGAATAAAACGTATTTTTGGATTCGACATCATCTGCATTTACGCTCTCTAGCGGCGAAATTGTACACGTAAAAAAAACGAAAAAACGAAATGAATAATCATCATTCGCATATTTCAAGCTTCCCAATACAAAATAAATTTTTCAAATCCGACTAATAGTTGCAGAGATACCGTGTCGACAGACAGACGGACGGACGGACGGACAAACCGATAACATAATCACGATCTTTTTTTAAAAAGGACGTGCTACAAAAAGTTGTCAGAGCTTTCATTGCTTAACAGAGAAGGCTAACTATAATGATATTATAGATAGGTTTTCCGAAAGTAAAGTCTATACTTTTAATGTGTGATTTGCAAGATAGAAATTTGTGTGAAGACAAAAACTTTAATTTCTACCATATACGAAAAATCATTGAATAGAAGAAAAAATAATTTTGATTTACATACAATTTCATATATTTTAAAGGAAAAAAAGCCAGATGTCCAGATTAAATCAATTTTACGCATTATTTCGAAATATATAAATACAAAATGAATAAAAGACGGGCCTCATTCAAGCTAAGTCAGGTCCTGCCAAAAGTGGCGCTGCCTAAATACAGTTATGTTTCATAAGTGCAGGGAAACAATTACTTTCACCAGCCTTGAATTTTTGTCAGACTTCTAAGCTATTCCGCAAATGCACCTCTTCGTAGAGTCAAAAACTTTTCAGTTTCTATGTAACACATAAAGGTTTGAGAAAATCAGGATTTAATTTTCATTTCCTGTTTTTTAAATTTTCGCTTACGAGTCTTGTCAGGCATAAATTAATTTGAAACTAGCATGGGAATATTAGTTAACTTATATTCTATGATTTTTTATGTGTGTTAAAAAAATCGGCCGTTGAAATATTCAAGTAATAAGTTCCATGTTAGAACACATATTTGCCCCAGAAAACACTGCTAGCAATGTGTCGCCATCTGTTGAAAATTTTGTGCAACAGAACTAACTGTGGTACCTAATTCTTATAAGATTCCTTTTTCATGTCTTGTCTTATACAGTAATACCGGCCTTAATTTCTAACAAAAAAGAGTGCCGGAGCTCTAAGTGCGGAAGCATTGGCGCACCCAGGGGGAGGGGAAGCTTTTTGGGGGTCTCAGCCCCCTTCAAGGAGATTAAGAACGACGTACGCCACAAATTAAACGTTCAAAAATATTATTTTACATGTTCAAAAAATTATATAGTGTCTGACATAGTATCTTCTATCACATGGTGTCTTCTTTCCAAAGCCCCAAAGAGATTAAGAGCGCCGTACGTCACAAATTAAACACTCAAAAATATTATTTTTCATGTTCAAAAAATTACACAGTGTCTGACATAGTGTCTTGTTCTATTACATGGTGTCTTCTTCCCAAAGCCCCAAGGAGATTAAGAGCGACTACGTCACGGCCGCATGCAAACTATAGGCGTACACTATATATATATATTCAACTCAATTCAATTTATTAGTTTAGCTGTTATCATACACATACAAAATGCTCATTAGACGTAACAAATTAATAGATATATAACAGCTAGGAAGATCAGAAAAAAAGGGCCAAAAGGACCTGACAAGTCCCGATCTCCCATCGAAAAAAGCACAAGTCAAGAAATAAAATATTTAACATCAAGTGAGCATAATATAAAATATATTGTACTAAATGCATGGTAACGTATATATATATATATAAGGTCAGATGATGCGTAACATCACAGCCTCTCCTTGACAAATGTCAACCCCGCCTTCTCGTGGTGCATCCTGTCCCCACTAAAGGGGCTCTGACGACCGCCAATAGCGGTATAACTATACCATCAGGATTAGAGGAAATGCTATCCCACACTCACCAACCCGCTTGGCCAGCGTGGTGAGTTATGGCCAAACCCCTCCAAAATGACTCCACAACTTAAATCTTGGCCCTCAGTCTCCGGCAGCTGGAATGTACCTGGCCAAGACAGCGGCCAGTGCGACATGAAGGCAGAGAGTGCTAAGAATCCCCGGAGGACCAGGCTAGGCTGCCATCTGATGCTGACCTTGGCTGCGTATAATGGACGCTCCCTATCTTCTGATTCAAGGCTTCTTGAATTGGAAGAGGAACTACAAAGGATCAAGTGGGACATCGTCGGGCTAAGTGAGGTAAGGAGAAAAGAAGAAGATCTCATTAAACTGAAAAGTGGACATCTCTTCTACTATCGTGGGACAGATACTGGCAGAACTAGTGGTGTTGGATTTATAATAAACAAGAAACTGAAGGATAAAATTGTAGAAGTTGAAAGTTCCTTCGACAGAGCTGCAACGACTTGTTATTCAACTCTCGAGAAGATACAAGGCTCAGATTATTCAAACTTATGCACCCACCACAAGTCATCCTGAAGAAGAAATTGAAGAATTTTATGAGGAAATTCGTCATCTAAATAATAAAAGTAAGCAGCACTTGAAAATAATTATGGGAGATTTCAATGCAAAAATAGGGCAACGGCAACAGAATGAAACTTCAGTAGGTAAATTCGGTCATGGCAACAGAAACCAGCGTGGAAATACTCTCGTTGAGTTTGCAGAGGCAGAAGGATTTTTCATCTTGAACTCCTTTTTCAAGGAAAAGCCACACAGGAAATGGACATGGAGACATCCAAATGGAACGACAAGTGAAATTGATTTTATTATATGTAACAAAAAATTCCTCATCGAAGACTGCAATGTGCTAAAAAAGTTCAACACAGGTAGTGACCATAGATTGGTGAGATGTAAGATGCACCACAACACTAAACTCGAACGTAGCAAGCTCATAAGACACACAAAATGTATTGACATAACCAACCTTAAAAAACATCATAATACCTTCAAGTTGGAACTGAAGAACAGATTTTCTGCTTTAGAAGGCCTAACATCAGAAGAAGTGGATATTTCTGAAGTTAACAGAAAAGTAACCAAAGCTCTTATGGAAACAGCAACAAAATTAGCTGGGTCTAAGAACAAGTTGCATGTGAACAAATTATCGGGAAAAACCAAAATGTTGAGGCAAAAAAGAAGAGAGATGAGGACAACTAAAGACGATGTGACTTCCAAAGTGGAATATATAGAGCTATGCAAGACAGTAGGAAAAAGTATCACTGAAGACGTAAGGAAATTCAACTGTGAACTAGTGAGGAAAGCAATTGAAAACAACCAAAGCCTAAAAATAGCAAAGGGACATCTCAGTAAGGGAAGAAAACAGATTATGGCTCTGAGAAAAGAAGATGGTTCTGTAACAAGAAATAGAGGCGAAATCTTGACAAGAGTGAAAGATTTCTACTCCAAATTATATGAAAGGGATGATACATGTACTCCAGACATCATGAAAGGTACCAGTACCAGAGTTCTTCCAGTCCTCCCAGCAGAAGTTGCACATGCAATCAAGAACATGAAGCGGGGAAAAGCTCCAGGAGAAGATGGAATTACTGTAGACATCATACAAGAAGCAAGTGGAGAAATCGAAACAGTATTCGCCCAAATTTTCACTCGATGCCTTAATGAAGGAAAGATTCCTGAGGATTGGAACACCGCTACAATGATCCTGCTACATAAGAAAGGTCACATTGAGGATCTCGGAAACTACAGACCTATCAGCCTCCTATCAGTAGTTTATAAAATCTTCACTTACTGATGATGATGATGATCATCATCATCATTGTCAACCATTATCAATCCACTGCTGGACGAAGGTCTCCCCAAGTTTCCTCCACAACGGTCTGTCTTGTGCCAGTCTCCTCCATGTCACCCCTGCATACTTTCGAATTTCATCCACCCATCTCCCATGTGGTCTTCTTCTGGGTCTTTTCCTGTCCCTTGGAATCCAATCTAAAATTTCGGCTGTCCATCGATGATCTGTCCTTCTGGCAGTATGTCCAGCCCATTGCCATTTCAGGGATTTAACTCTGATCATGATGTCTTCCACTCCTGTCATTTTTCGGATCCACGAGTTCCTCTTCTTATCTCTCCTGGTTACACCAAGTATGCACCTCTCCATGTTTTTTTTGAGTTGTCTGCAGCCTTTGTATGTCTCTTTTAGTTAAGGTCCACGTCTCTGCAATATACGTAAGCACTGGAAGGATGCATTGATCAAACACTTTTCTTTTAAGACATAATGGCATATTGCTCTTGAAAATTATGCTGTTTCTTCCAAAAGCTCTCCAGGCAAGTTTTGTACGCCGGTTAATTGCTTCATCAATGTGACCCTCACTTGATATCTGCTGTCCAAGATAAACGTACGTGTCTGTTATCTCCATCTTTTCACCATCGATCGATAAATCTTCATTTCTTGTAAAAGCATTGAACATCACTTTTGTCTTCTGAAAGTTCATTTTTAATCCCACTTCTTTACTCTTGTCAGCAAGTTCCTGGATCATACCCTGCAGCTCTGATGGGCTAGTTGCAAAAATGACTACGTCATCAGCAAAGCGAAGGTGGGTTAGATAATCTCCATTAATCTTTATCCCCTTGTTTTCCCAGCTCAGTGACTGAAAAACACCCTCCAACGTGGCATTAAAGAGCTTCGGAGATATGGTGTCTCACTCCCTTTCCAATTTTTATGTGTGTTGTATTTTCAAACAGCCTAATCTTTGCACTTGCATTTTCATAGATGTTATTAATAATATTAATGTATGCATCTTCAATACCGCAGGTTTTCAGAGCCATTGTAACTGCTGATGGTTTCACCGAATCAAAGGCTTTTTCATAATCGATAAAAGCCATGCACAATGGAAGTTCATATTCCCTCGCTCTTTCAATTAGTTCTCTCAGCACATGGATATGATCTATTGTGCTGTAGCCACTCCTGAATCCAGCTTGTTCTCTCGGTTGAGCCATGTCCAGTGTTACCTTCAAACGGTGTGAAAGAACTTTAGTGAAGATTTTATAAACTACTGATAGGAGGCTGATAGGTCTGTAGTTTCCGAGATCCTCAATGTGACCTTTCTTATGTAGCAGGATCATTGTAGCGGTGTTCCAATCCTCAGGAATCTTTCCTTCATTAAGGCATCGAGTGAAAATTTGGGCGAGTACTGTTTCGATTTCTCCACTTGCTTCTTGTATGATGTCTACAGTAATTCCATCTTCTCCTGGAGCTTTTCCCCGCTTCATGTTCTTGATTGCATGTGCAACTTCTGCTGGAAGGACTGGAGGAACTCTGGTACTGGTATCTTTCATGATGTCTGGAGTGCATGTATCATCCCTTTCATATAATTTGGAGTAGAAATCTTTCACTCTTGTCAAAATTTCGCCTCTATTTCTTGTTACAGAACCATCTTCTTTTCTCAGTGCCATAATCTGTTTTCTTCTTTTACTGAGATGTCCCTTTGCTATCTTTAGGCTTTGGTTGTTTTCAATTGCTTTCCTTACTAGTTCACAGTTGAATTTTCGTACGTCTTCAGTGATACTTTTTCGTACTGCCTTGCATAGCTCTATATATTCCACTTTGGAAGTCACATCTTCTTTAGTTGTCCTCATCTCTCTTCTTTTTTGCATCAACATTTTCGTTTTTCCTGATAATTTATTTACATGCAACTTGTTCTTAGACCCAGCTAATTTTGTTGCTGTTTCCATAAGAGCTTTGGTTACTTTTCTGTTAACTTCAGAGATGTCCACTTCTTCCGATGTTAGGCCTTCTAAAGCAGAGAACCTGTTCTTCAGTTCCAACTTGAACGTATTATGGTGTTTTTTAAGGTTGGTTATGTCAATAGATTTTGTTTGTATTATGAGCTTGACACGTTCCAGTTTAGTGTTGAGGTGCATCTTACATCTCACCAATCTATGGTCACTACCTGTGTTGAACTTGTTTAGCACACTGCAGTCTTCTATGACGAATTTTTTGTTACACATAATAAAATCAATTTCACTTGTCGTTCCATTTGGATGTCTCCATGTCCATTTCCTGTGTGGCTTTTTCTTGAAGAAGGAGTTCAAGATGAAAAACCCTTCTGCCTCTGCAAACTCAACGAGAGTATTTCCACACTGGTATCTGTTGCCGTGACCGAATTTACCTACTGAAGTTTCATTCTGTTGCCGTTGCCCTATTTTTGCATTGAAATCTCCCATAATTATTTTCAAGTGCTGCTTACCTTTATTATTTAGATGACAAATTTCCTCATAAAATTCTTCAATTTCTTCTTCAGGATGACTTGTGGTGGGTGCATAAGTTTGAATAATCTGAGCCGGGTATCTTCTCGATAGTTGGATAACGAGTCGTGCAGCTCTGTCAGAGGAACTTTCAACTTCTACCACTTTATCCTTCAGTTTCTTGTTTATTATAAATCCAACACCACTTATTCTGCGAGTATCTGTCCCACGATAGTAGAAGAGATGTCCACTTTTCAGTTCGATGAGATCTTCTCCTTTTCTCTTTACCTCACTTAGCCCCACGATGTCCCACTTGATCCTTTGTAGTTCCTCTTCCAATTCAAGAAGCCTTGAATCAGAAGATAGGGAGCGTCCATTGTACGTTGCCAAGGTCAGCATCAGATGGCAGACTAGTCCGGTCCTCCGGGGATTCTTAGCACCCTCTGCCTTCATGTCGCACTGGCCGCTGCCTTGGCCAGGTACATTCCAGCTGCCGGAGACTGAGGGCCAAGATTTAAGTTGTGGAGTCATTTTGGAGGGGTTTGGCCATAACTCACCACGCTGGCCAAGCGGGTTGGTGAGTGTGGGATAGAATTTCCTCTAATCCCGATGGTATAGTTATACCGCTATGGGCGGTCGTCAGAGCCTATAGATATATATGTAAAGTATTGCAAATCATTGAAAATCACTTAGAACAGAACAAGAAGCCTGGAAAGTCTTGTACATTCTATAGCTGTAGAATGCTTAATCCAAGATGAAATAAAAAAAAATATATATATACAGGGATGTAAGGTCAGGTGATGCGTAACATCACAGCCTCTCCTTGACAAATGTCAACCCCGCCTTCTCGTGGTGCATCCTGTTCCCACTAAAGGGGCTCTGACGACCGCAAAATAGCGGTATAACTATACCATCGGGATCCGAGGAAATGCTATCCCACACTCACCAACCCGCTTGGCCAGCGTGGTGAGTCATGGCCAAACACCTCCAAAATGACTCTACAACTTAAATCTTGGCCCTCAGTCTCCGGCAGCTGGAATGTACCTGGCCAAGGCAGCGGCCAGTGCGACATGAAGGCAGAGGGTGCTAAGAATCCCCGGAGGACCGGACTAGGCTGCCATTTGATGCTGACCTTGGCTACCTACAACGGACGCTCCCTATCTTCTGATTCAAGGCTTCTTGAATTGGAAGAGGAACTACAAAGGATCAAGTGGGACATCGTCGGGCTAAGTGAGGTAAGGAGAAAAGGAGAAGATCTCATTGAACTGAAAAGTGGACATCTCTTCTATTATCGTGGGACAGATACTGGCAGAACTAGTGGTGTTGGATTTATAATAAACAAGAAACTGAAGGATAAAGTGGTAGAAGTTGAAAGTTCCTCTGACAGAGCTGCACGACTCGTTATCCAACTATCGAGAAGATACCAGGCTCAGATTATTCAAACTTATGCACCCACCACAAGTCATCCTGAAGAAGAAATTGAAGAATTTTATGAGGAAATTCGTCATCTAAATAATAAAGGTAAGCAGCACTTGAAGATAATTATGGGAGATTTCAATGCAAAAATAGGGCACCGGCAACAGAATGAAACTTCAGTAGGTAAATTCGGTCACGGCAACAGAAACCAGCCTGGAAATACTCTCGTTGAGTATGCAGAGGCAGAAGGATTTTTCATCTTGAATTCCTTTTTCAAGAAAAAGCCACACAGGAAATGGACATGGAGACATCCAATTGGGACGACAAGTGAAATTGATTTTATTATGTGTAACAAAAAATTCGTCATCGAAGACTGCAGTGTGCTGAACAAGTTCAACACAGGTAGTGACCATAGATTGGTGAGATGTAAGATGCACCTCAACACTAAACTGGAACGTGGCAAGCTCATAAGACAAACAAAATCTATTGACATAACCAACCTTAAAAAACACCATAATACTTTCAAGTTGGAACTGAAGAACAGATTCTCTGCTTTAGAAGGCCTAACATCGGAAGAAGTGGATATTTCGGAAGTTAACAGAAAAGTAACCAAAGCTCTTATGGAAACAGCAACAAAATTAGCTGGGTCTAAGAACAAGTTGCATGTAAACAAATTATCAGGAAAAACCAAAATGTTGATGCAAAAAAGAAGAGAGATGAGGACAACTAAAGAAGATGTGACTTCCAAAGTGGAATATATAGAGCTATGCAAGACATCACGAAAAAGTATCACTGAAGACGTAAGGAAATTCAGCTGTGAGCTAGTGAGGAAAGCAATTGAAAACAACCAAAGCCTAAAGATAGCAAAGGGACATCTCAGTAAGGGAAGAAAACAGATTATGGCTCTGAGAAAAGAAGATGGTTCTATAACAAGAAATAGAGGCGAAATTTTGACAAGAGTGAAAGATTTCTACTCCAAATTATATGAAAGGGATGATACATGTACTCCAGACATCATGAAAGGTACCAGTACCAGAGTTCTTCCAGTCCTCCCAGCAGAAGTTGCTCATGCAATCAAGAACATGAAGCGGGGGAAAGCTCCAGGAGAAGATGGAATTACTATAGACATCATACAAGAAGCAAGTGGAGAAATTGAAACAGTACTCGCCCAAATTTTCACTCGATGCCTTAATGAAGGGAAGATTCCTGAGGATTGGAACAATGCTACAATGATCCTGCTACATAAAAAAGGTGACATTGAGGATCTCAGGAACTACAGACCTATCAGCCTCCTATCAGTGGTTTATAAAATCTTCACTAAAGTTCTTTCACACCGCTTGAAGGTAACACTGGACATGGCTCAACCGAGAGAACAAGCTGGATTCAGGAGTGGCTACAGCACAATAGATCATATCCACGTACTGAGAGAACTAATTGAAAGAGCGAGGGAATATGAACTTCCATTGTGCATGGCTTTTATCGATTATGAAAAAGCCTTTGATTCGGTGAAACCATCAGCAGTTACCACGGCTCTGAAATCCTGCGGTATTGAAGATGCATACATTAATATTATTAATAACATCTATGAAAATGCAAGTGCAAAGATTCGGCTGTTTGAAAATACAACACACATAAAAATTGGAAAGGGAGTGAGACAAGGTGACACCATATCTCCGAAGCTCTTCAATGCCACATTGGAAAATGTCTTTCAATCACTGAACTGGGAAAACAAAGGGATAAAGATTAATGGAGATTATCTAACCCACCTTCGTTTTGCTGATGACGTAGTCATTTTTGCAACTACCCCATCAGAGCTGCAGAGTATGATCCAGGAACTTGCTGACAAGGGTAAAGAAGTGGGATTAAAAATGAACTTTCAGAAGACAAAAGTGATGTTCAATGCTTTTACAAGAAATGAAGATTTATCGATTGATGGAGAAAAACTGGAGATAACAGATACGTATGTTTATCTTGGACAGCAGATATCAAGTGAGGGTCACATTGATGAAGAAATTAATCGGCGTACAAAACTTGCCTGGAGAGCTTTTGGAAGAAACAGCATAATTTTCAAGAGCAATATGCCATTATGTCTTAAAAGAAAAGTGTTTGATCAATGCATCCTTCCAGTGCTTACGTATGGTGCAGAGACGTGGACCTTAACTAAAAGAGACATACAAAGGCTGCAGACAACTCAAAGCAGCATGGAGAGGTGCATGCTTGGTATAACCAGGAGAGATAAGAAGAGGAACTCGTGGATCTGAAAAATGACAAGAGTGGAAGACATCATGATCAGAGTTAAATCCCTGAAATGGCAATGGGCTGGACATACTGCCAGAAGGACAGACCATAGATGGACAGCCGAAATTTTAGATTGGATTCCAAGGGACAGGAAAAGACCCAGAAAAAGACCACATGGGAGATGGGTGGATGAAATTCGTAAATATGCGGGAGTGACATGGAGGAGACTGGCACAAGACAGACCGTTGTGGAGGAAACTTGGGGAGACCTTTGTCCAGCAGTGGATTGATAATGGTTGACGATGATGATGATGATGATGATATATATACATATTAAATGAAGAAAGAGTATGTATATATATGTACACACATTGTGCACCTACATATGTGTACTATATATATAGCCTCCTCCAACAGGAATTTTTGGGTGCGCCACTGGCGGGATGAGAACAATATGCAGTACTTCCACAGCGAAGCCACAATTATTGGAATCGGCAACATTTGCCCATTAATATATCTTATTAAAGGTATAATTAGTGACTGAAATGGCGCGTTCAATCAAAGCCTTCAGCGATAGGAGGGTTGATTTTGACGGCGCGATCTCGCGCATGCGCTTGGGCATGAAAAAGAAACGTGTTTTTTGGAGCTCCGTTGGGCTCCCGGTGATATTTAAATATTCGCCAAATTTAACCGGCCCGATTTAACCCCTGACTCTGACTGGATATATGTTTTTTTAAAGTATTCACTTGTAGAAGTATCTACTCGCATTTTATTTAAATACGAGTAGATACTTATATATATAGGATTTTCCATCCCTGTTTTTTTAAATATTTTTCAGTCAAGTGTTCGGGTCATATTTTAATATGCGCTATAGCGTTTACATCACCATCTCAAAAGATAATTTTATCGCCGTAATTTAAAGTTATAGATTAAAAAGATGCATTATGCAAAACAAAAACTAAGGCGCCATTTAATAGTGACAAATTAATTAGATCATACATACGCATAAGAAAAAAAGATGAGATGGAAATATGATGAAATTGCATATTTATAAATCACGTGCTCGAAAGCTGCAGAAATGAACATCCTGATACGGAATTTCTAAATTTTAAATTTTAGCATGCTGCAAATCAGTGGCGCACCCACGGATAGGGCAGGTGGTGAACGCCTCCATTCTGGGCTTTTTTGCAGAGGAAACGCTCTCCAACAAAGAAAGAATTTTTCAAATCGGTCTCTTAGAAGCAGAGATATCGACAAATATAAGATACGGATTTACGCCCCGTAGCGGGAAAACCATGCATTATTTTAGCAAGAAAGTATTCTCAAAAGGTTTTTCGACGTGAGCGGTACCGGTCCAAGAAAAAAAAAAAAAAGAAGAATTAGTCGAGTTTTCAGGAGATCAGATTTTACTGCAAATAAACCAGGAAGCAGAAATTAACACTTGCTTCCTGGTGGCCAAACCATTTTTTATCAAATATTAGAAATTATATGAAAACCATTTTCCACCACGAGCCACATGCGATACAGGAAGAATTTTTCAAATCGGGGGTTTAGAAGCAGAAATATCGGAGAAAACACAATTTACGTTTGCGCCCCCTAGTGGAAAGTCTATGATTTACTTGAAAATTTTAAATTTATATGAAAAACATTTCGCATCAGAAACACTATCCAACAAAGAAGGAATTTTCCAAATCAGACTGCTAGAAGTAGAGATATTGACAAAAATACGATATACATCTACGACCCCTGGCGTAAAAACCATGCATTATTTTAAGAAGAAAATATTCCTAAAACGTCTGTCGACGTGAGTAATTTCGGTCCACAAGCGAATTTTTTTCAGTCAAGATTTTAGAAGCTCAGATTTTGCTGCAAATACATCAATTCGCGAAAATTAAGACTTACGCCCCTTGGTCGCCAAACCATTTTTTACCAAAAATTAGAAATTATATGCAAAGGACTTCCCATCAGGAGCTGTATCCGGTGCAGAAAGAAGTTTTCAAATCGGAGTTTGAGGAACAGAGATATCGGGGGAAACGCAATTTACCTTTACGCCCTTTAGTGGAAAGTATGAATTACTTCACAGTTTTGAAATTATATGGAAAACATGTCACACCGGTAACTCTATCCAATAAAGGTAGAATTTTTCAAATCAGACCCTTAAAGCAGAGATATTGACAAAAATAAGATATATATCTAGGCTCTACGCCCCCTGGCGGAGAAACCATGCAATATTTAAAAAATATTCCGAAAGAGTTTGTCGACGTGAGTAGTATCGGTCTAAGAACGAATTTTTTCAATCTAGATTTTAGAAGCCCAGATTTTGTGCCAAATACATCAGAAGCAAAAATTAACACTTACGCCTCCTGGTGGCCAAAACATTTGTGATGTATACTTTAAATTAACTTTCCTTTTTAGTTTCTTTCCCTATGTATATCTTGAGTTTATTCTCAGGTATATTTCACACTTAACGTGATATCTTTTCTCTCAAACGAATACTGTTGGCAACATAATTGAGGTGAATGAACGCGACGTATGCTTGTTATTAGATAAGAACGAAAGATATAAACGACGAGAAAACAGTTGCTCGTGTGGCGTGGCGTGGTGAGTTGCTCGTAGAGCTGTGTGGAGCGTTTAATGTAGAGCTTGTGTGGTGCGTTTAATGCGAAGTGCTATGTTATGTTACGATGTGTTGGAGAAAGCATCTTGAATAAAGCAACTTTTCCGTAAGTTTGACTTATGTTTTTTAAGTGTTTCGTCTGGTCGTTAAGGCTTAATTTAGGAACTTTTTCATCGTACGTTTTAAAATAACGTAGAAGTAAGAAAAGACTTTTAGGTTATACATAATTTACCAAAAATTAGAAATTATATGCAAAAGATTTTCTATCAGGAGCTTTATCCTTTGAAGGAAAATTTTTTCAAATCGGAGTTTTAAAAGAAAAGGTATCGGGGAAAACGTAGTTTACCTTTACGCCCCCTAGCGGAAAATCTATGCGTAACTTTTAAAAGTAACTATACCTAAAATACTGTTCGGAAAAAAAACAACATAAATGGAATCGAAAGATAAAATAATTTTGTTTCAATCGGATGTTTAGAAGCAAATATATGGAATAAAATGTATTTTGAATTCGACATCATCTGCATTCACCCTCTAGCGGCGAAATTGTGCGTCGTAAAAAAAACAAAAAAAAAACCGAATCAAAGGATCATCATTCGCATATTTCAAGCTTCTCAATGCAAAAAGAATGTTTCCAATCGGACTAATAGTTGCAGAGATATGGTGTCTACAGACGGACGGACGGACAAACCGATAACATAAGCACGGTCTTTTTTTACAAAAGACGTGCTAAAAAGTACGAAGTAGAAAAAGTTTATAGATCAAACAAAACTAAAATTTGTGTTTGATCTATTGCTCCCAATTTTTCATTCTATGAAGAAGCTCTTTAAATTGAATACACTGGCGGAAAGTGAAAAAAGAACAAAAAGAAGGAGACGTCTGATACCAACGAAATTTATACAGCATAATAACGGAATACAGAGGATAACGTGTTCAAAACATTATGGCAAAATACAGCTGTATTTGCTGGTAAACTGATAAAATAACATTTCCATGTAACATATGGTTAGTACGAGGTTGAACCGCCATGAACTGCGTCACACTGTGCAATTCTAGCATGGAGTCTGTCGTACAGATGTTGGATGTAAGTTTGGGGTATTGAGTTCCAAGCATCCTCAACCTGGACGCGTAAATCGGGGATGGTCGTGGCTGACCGGATAAGTCGTTGTCCCATAAAATCCCACACGTGCTCAATGGGGGACAAATCCGGTGAACGTGCAGGCCATGGAAGTTGTCTCACAGCCTGAAGTGCATGTTGCGTTGCACGTGCCGTGTGTGGGCGTGCGTTTTCTTGCTGGAAAACACCACGATGGACCGACCTTACAAATGGCACAACAACGGGCTGAATGATGTTGCTGATGTAGGAGGTGCTATTTAACGTACCCGGTACAAACACTAGTTGTGTACGGGAGTGATAGCTGATCGCTCCCCACACCAGGAGACTAAGTGTAGGCCCTGTGTGTCGCTGGCGGATGCAAGAGGGGTGGAGACGCTCCCCTGTGGGTCTGCAAACACGCAAACGGCCATCGGAGGCTCCCAAGCAGAATCTGCTTTCATCGCTGAACACGACAGATCGCCATTGCGTTCTCCAGTGCAGACGTTGGCTACACCACTGCAGCCGTTCCTGACGGTGGGCTGGAGTCAGAGGTACACATGCCAGAGGCACACGTGCACGTAGTCCTGCATCCAGTAGACGGGTGCGGATTATTCGTACAGTCACCTCAGGTGCAACGGCAGCTCGGATTTGCGTCGCAGTGGATGTTCTGCTTGACAACGCCGCTCTTCTTATGCGTCGATCGGTCCGCTCATCAGTCCGTCTGTGACTCCCGGTTCCACGTCTTCTCGTGTGGGAATGTTCCTCGGACCATCTACGCCACCATCGTACCACCACCGATACTTCCCGTCGAATTCGCTCCGCAGTACGACGATACGACCACCGGGCTTCTCGGAGTCCGACTAGACGACCAAGTCTGAAAATTGCTGAAATTGTACACGTCTTCCTTGTCCAGGCATTGCAGCTTCTTCAGGGTCTTCGCACGTGTCCGTACGCCGACGACTGATTACATTCACTTCGCCGTACTCCTTAAATACCACCGACGATAATTTGCATATTATGCCGTGCTCGGGCGTAAGTGCTCACCGGTTGGTCACGAAATTACCATCATACCTTCGTAAACTCGACCCCATTAACATATGTCAATTTCATGAACGTCCGCCAATTCCATCTTGCATGGTGTTCCTTTTTCACTTTCAGCCAGTGTATATTAAAAGGTACAGACATATTTACGGTATGATCTGGAGCTTGGGCAAGATGTGATCATGCGCTATGGTAGTTTCATTTCCATTCTTTGAAGGATTGAACTTATAGCTCATGTGTACACCTCTCCCTTGCACTTTACGGTTCCTACACAGCTGTTTCTCAAGGACAGGAGGCACATAAGGTTTCTATGTTTAAGAATGCGCGCTCGTGGGTCAGGAACAAAAAAAAAAAAAAAAAAAATCAGTTCTTCAGTTCTCACTACTAAAATTAGTGCCGGTGTATAAATTCCGGGTAAAAAAAGTGCCGGTATGAAATACTAGGAAAAAGGAAGTGCCGGTATGCCATACCGGCATATACCGGCCCATTTCGAGCACTGGTAGTTGCCGCAACTTCTATACAGCACTTGTTTCGTATCTAACATTACCTGTAACTTCTTCTGAAAGATCATTCAGAAAACAGTCATAAATTGTTTAAAAAAATACGGTGTGTCTGGACCAGGGGTGAAAGTAGACGGTTTGTTTTGGAGAACGCAATGTTTATTGTTTAAAGTCTGGGCGGATTCTTTCTCTTCTCTCTCTCTCTCTCTGTCTCTCTCACGCACATACATTTTATGCGTCTGTGTTCTTTTATATGCACATAAATAAAAAAGTACAGTATATTACAGTTGATAAAAACAAAACCCTAATAAATTTATAATTCAGCTAAAGGTATCTACAACACAGAGAGCAGGGTTTTTTTTTTTTTGTTTTTTTTTATTGGAGGTTTAACGACCACCGTGAGCAACTCAATGGGCTATAAGCAGTCGCCCGTCCCTAATTTAGTGTCACTGGTTCCAGGGAAGGGAGAGAGCCAGTGCCGTAAGACAAACACAACATCCATGCCTGACAGGATTCGTACCCGGACTCCTTACGGACGAATGATCAGAGGCCTGCGCCACCGGGGCGGCAGAGAGTAGGTTACGTGTCATCTGAAGGAGTATTGTTTTTCTTAATTGCGCTGCTGAAAAACAGTGAAAACATCTGGAATTCACTCATTGTTTTCCTACCTAATTGTACATGGCAATTATCGTAATAAATGAGCATATTCAGTTTAATTTAAACTTAGAAAGGAACACCTTACAGTGTGTTCAATTCTAAATTTATGTACCAAAGAAATCGCTGCTGTTAGACACCACTTTAAACAATCAGAGGATGCCGTCTGTCTCTCCTTGAAGCCAGTGCGGTCTTGGTCAGCTGCTAATACCGAATTGTTACTGTGAACGAATTTGAGTTTGGTATTCTAAAGCCAAGGTTAGTAGACTGTATTTACCTTGTTCTAAATCAAGCTTGCAACATGTTTACTAATTCAACATTCCGTCCCGCGGGATGAAGTACTGAATAATACGGAAGTAAGTACAAACAGTTGAATGCGAGCAACCCCTCTGGCTACGGAAATTTAGCTAAGAGCCTCTAGCTAAATTCCGAAGGAAAAAAATTATTGTCTCGAATTAAAAGCTCTGAAAACTGCAAAATCAAAGACAAACTTTTAAACGTAAAAATCTAGCACAAATTACGAATAGAATTCATAGATGTATAAATGAACTGGGAGCCAAAATTTCCGCTGCATATTTCTGCAGAATTTTTTTTTTTCAAATATTGTGTACTTTAGTTCACCACTATTTAGGGAAACGCAGTTCCCCACAATTCCTGCCCATTTTTGCCACTGATCAGGAATGCCTGAAATATGTTTTATTAATTGCCGTTAACCAAGATGCAGATGAATTAAATACCAAAGATTCAGTTACAGACTTTGCCAATGCAAAGTGTAGAAAGAAAGATATTTTTAGTATTTGAGTATCTATAATCTATCTATCTATAAAAATAGAGGAATATTTTTCTTAATGAAATGAAAATTTTGCAAATTAAAACGTGTATGTTTTTACTTTGGTTTTCTTTGTTAATTTTCCAAATAGAGCAGAAACGGGAGGGGAGCGAGCTATTCTATAATTTTACAAAAGTACCGAAACTTTATAGCTGTGCCACTATTAACTACTAACGGTTACTCATAACCCTACAAAGGTGTAATATTCGAAAAAAAAAAAAATTCCCCGTAGAAACAGTCAGAATGGATTGTTTCTCTGATAACTGAGTTTAATGAAATGGACGGAAAGAAAAACAGTAGCTGAACTCTATCAAGGACACACGGAACAAATCCTTTAAATTTAGAAGGCTGCTCCTTTTAATTACATTTCTGGTCACCAGCCAGGAAATCATGCCCACGAACTGTTATTTATTTGGAATGACTCATCCCAAAATAGTCATCCCCGAACTCAAAAAGAATTCACTTCGGTATGCGGTAAATAATTTTCAGTAAAATTAGTGGGTTTCCACAATGCATGATTGCAAAATTGGTGATTGATTGCATTTACTTCCAGTTAAATTGTAAAAAAAAAAAAAATGGCGAATAAAGGTTAATTTAAATTAACAGAAATTCGTATATTTAAAAATAAGATCTCAGTACAGTAATTTCGGGCTTTTTATCCCTTCCCCACTTTTTTTTAGGCAATAAGTTAAAGATTAGATGTCAAATTTCGAAGCAACGTATTCATATAATTTGTAACTACTAAGTTTGCGGTGTTAAGATAGAATAATAATAACAACGTTTTGCACAATAAAATGCTTATTATACATCGACTATAGTTTCGCAGAGCGTTTGGATCGGCTTCCTCAGGACGAATGGAGCGTCCTGAGGAAGGCGAGCCAAACGCTCTGCGAAACTATAGTCGATGTATAATAAACATTTTATTGTGCGAAACAACGTATTCATCCCCGGCCTTCGTCGCTAAAAAAAACAACAACAAAAAAAAAACAACAACAACGGCAAAAAACACACACAACGAAACAAAACAAACAAACCAAAACAAGACAGATCGAATTTTCGGCTGTAATGAGCACGTCTTTTGAATCTTTTCCGACAAGAAATATTCCAAAGTTATTCATAGTCAATAGAACCCATTACAAAAAATACCAAAAAATTAAAATAAAAAAAAAAAATACGGCATTTCTACAATCGTTAAAACATCTAGAGGCAGCAGCAGTTACTTTCCTCTGCTAACGGTTGAAAAGTCTGTAGCGCGAAAATTAACAAATTGTGCTCAAAAAATTTCTCTTAGCTGAAAAAACATACAAGAGACATATTTTTTATACCAAACTCTTAGAAGAACAGATATAGAGGAAAACGCGATCTAACGTTACGCCCCCTAGCCAAAAATTTTAAATAATGAAAAAGTGGAAAATATGTTAAAGGTATTCTTCACAGCAAAAGTTATAGTAAGGAAAATATTTTTTTCAAATACGCCTCTTCGAAGCAGAGGTAGCGAGAAAAAGGTTTTGGCATTTCTGCCCCGTAGTGGGTGAACTGTGCACTGTTTTAAAGAGATTATATTCCCAATTTTTACTAAAAGTAACCAACGGCATGCAATAAAAATATAAATTTTTCGAAAGGACTTTGTGAAGCGGAGATACGGCCAAACAGAAGCACACACACACTAACACCATCTAGCGTGAAATACAAAACTTCACGGGTACATGCAAATTGTTCCACAAAGTAAATAGTGTACAGCGTTCAAATAAATAAATAAATAAATTCGACTTCTAACAGCAGAGGTATTAACAAAAACTGATAAGACATTTGTGACCCTAGTGGTAAAATTTTGCAGTATTTTTTTAGATATACACAAAATGATTTTGCATATAATCAGGATCGTTGCCAGAAAGAATTTTCGTCGGGGGTTCTGAATTTGAAAATTAATTTTCGCCGTACGTTATACATACGTTGAGTATTTTCTCTCTCACACTTTATTTGCGCACGTAATTATCCTATTTAATACTCCCTACTCTTTTAAATACTGATTTATATGCAATATACTAGTTACAAAAATTTATAAAATTTATAAGATAATTATTTTATTTTTGAGACATTTTAAACATTTCGGGGAGGGTTTAAACCCTCAAAACCTCCTCCTCGCTAGGGCTCTGCATGTATTAGCATCTGAAAAAAGATAATTTTTTTTCAGTCGGGTTTTCAGGCGTGCAGATTTGCTACTAATATGCTGCAACAAGAAAACTGAAGTTACGCGCACTTAGTGGCACACGTGTTCGTTAAGAAAAACTTGAAATTATATGCAAAATACTTCGCAACCGAAACGCTCTCCGACAGAGAAAAAAAAAAAATCAGATCGGCTGTTAGAAGCAGAGATATTAACAAAATAAGATATGTATCTACTCCTCTTGGCGGAAAAATTATTCACTTTTTAAGCATAACTTATTCTCAAAATGCTTGTCGTGGTGAGTGGCATCTGACCGAGAAAAAAGTTTTTAACTTGAGTTTTCAGAAGCGCAGATATTGCTGCAAATATATCAGAAATAAAAAAAAAACACACACACTTGCGCTATTGGCCAAACTTTTCTTTACAAAAATTCGAAATCATAAGCCGAACACTTCCCACCAAGAGCTCTATCCGATGCAAAAAATAATTTTTTTAATCGGATTTTTAGAGGCAGAAATATCGGGGAATCGCAATTTAACATTACGCCCCCTAGCGGAAAAAATATGCATTACTTGAAAAAGATAATGTACCCAAATTAGTCTTCGTTATCAATGATTTCGAATGGTAGAAAGAGTATTTTTTTCCCGGATGTTCTGAAGTATTTATAGGGAATAAAATATAATTTGAAGTCGACAGCATCTGCATTTGCGCCCTCTGCTGGCCAAGTTAGCCATCGTAAAAACAAAAATAAAAACTGGAAGGCAAGGATCATCGTTCTCACATTTCAAGCATCTCAATGCGAAATAATTTTTCAAATCGAACAAATAGTTGTATAGATGTGGTGTCGTCCACCAGACGGACGGACAAAGTGATAACATAAACATTTCTCTTTTCTTTTTTTTTACAAAAGACGTATTAGAAACTGATTTGGGGTCTTTTAACATTAGCTAAAAAGTTAGTAAAATCATGCAATGCATTGATTATGATACGCTTTCCAACATACCAGAAGTCATTACTCAATTTATGAGGATAATGGCTGTGGAATAAATTTCGCACCTGTGCCCTGACCTTTGACCCCATTTTGATGATATTAAGCAGAATTGGTTCAGTATACCTCCGGAACAACACGAAAACGTTTTGTCGTAATCGAAGCATCTTTACGTAAGTTATGCCGCACAAGGACAATGGAATGAATCCCGCTCCTATGTCCAGACCTTTGACCCCAGTTCACCCATTTTCAGTAGGGCTCGTCCCCGGGAGGTCCCCTAGCACATACTAAAATTTCATCGAAATCGAACCCTTTTTTATTAAAGTTATTACGCATAAGGCAACGGAATGGATCCCTCTCCAATGTCCTGACCTTTTACCCCATTTCACTCATTTTCAATAGAGTTCGTCCCCAGTTGATCCCCTATCATATACTGACATTTCATCGAAATCGAAGCATTTTTTCTCAAGTTATGGCGCAGGGCAATGGAATGGATCGCGCTCCGCTGTCCTGAACGACCTTTGACTCTATTTCACCCATTTTCAAAAGGGTTCGTCCCTACGTGATCCCCTATCATAAACTGAAATTTCATCGAAATCGAACCATTTTTACAAGTTATGTCGCATAAGGGCAACGGAATGGATCCCGCTCCGATGTCCTCCTGACCTTTGACCCTATTTCACCCATTTTCAACAGGGTTCGTCCCCAGGTGATCCCCTATCATATACTGAAATTTCATCGAAATCGAACCATTTTTACAAGTTATGGCGCATAAGGGCAACGGAATGGATCCCGCTCCGATGTCCTTACCTTTGACCCTATTTCACCCATTTTCAACAGGGTTCGTCCCCATGTGATCCCCTATCATATACTGAAATTTCACCAAAATCGAACCATATTTACGCAAGTTATGACGCATAAGGGCAATGGAATGGATCCCGCTCCTATGTCGTTAGCTTTGACCCCAGTTCGCCCATTTTCAATAGGGTTCGTTCTTATGTGGTCCCTTACCACATACTAAAATTTCATTGAAATTGAACCATATTTACGCAAGTAATGACGCATAAGGGCAACGGAATGAATCCCGTTCCTATGTCGTGACCTTTGACCCCATTAACCCCATTTTCAAATGGGTTCGTCCCCAGGTGTTTCCCTACCACATACTAAAATTTCATAGAAATCGAATGATTTTTACGCGAGTTATCTTGCGGGAGGACGGACGGACGGACAAAGCTGGAGCATATGCGCTTCTTCAACCTACGGTTGGAAAGCGTAAAAAGCCGTGCGTGATTCGTAATCGTTAAAATGCAATCTTTCACTCAGATTTGAGTATATAACATATGTTTTTCTTCTCAAAGGGACAAGGAATTAAAATTAAAAGGAAATCATGTGAGTTACTGAATATATATGAACATGAAGTTTACCTGCAATCTTCTAAATTTTTCCAAATGCTACCTACACAGTGTTCTTATTAGTAAATGTCATTGTACATTTTTTTCGTGACTAGAATTTCATAAGCTTTTCGGCGCATATGTGACGAATATCTCTAATTTAACCATCCCTTTGAGTTTCTGTGTTCTTATGTAAATTTGGTTTCTTCTTGTTAAATGTTTTCTGACATAACGACGCATTGTTTCTCCCGATGTGTCATTTAAGTTTGGCATCACTGGCAGTGAGTCAAAGTAGAATGTAACGCTGAATGTAATAAGGGTGTAGAGTTGAGATGTTAAAGAAAGAAGTAAGATGTTAACGAAAGTGTGGAGGTGAGATGTTAACGAAAGTGTGGAGGTGAGATGTTAACGAAAGTGTAGAGTTGAGATGTTAATGGAAGTGTAGAGTTGAGATGTTAACGAAAGTGTAAAAGTAAAATGTTAACGAAAGTGTAGAGTTTTGAACTGATGACGAAAGTAAAGAGTTGAGATGTTGACGAAAGTGCAGAGTTGAGAGATTTCGCGTTAACGCTAACAGCAAAGTTAGAATGATTTGAGCAGACCGTTTCGAAATAACTTCCTGTTAACGATAAGTGTATTTTGGATTGAGCGATTTGATATTGTAATGTGATTCGAAGCCAACACGTCGTGTTCGGGCTAATGCGATCAACCTGTGAGCAAGCGCCAGAGGAACGAATGAACCAGTAGATTTATCTAAGTCAATATTGATTCATTCAGTATCCTTGGCTATTAGTGTGCTTTCTACGTGTGCCAATATTATATTCATAAGTTCATAGATGAAGCAAATCAATCTTATAGCTTACAGTTAAAACTTAAACCTAGTATTACAGTAAAAACAACTGCAACGAACATTTAACCCTAAACCGAAAGTTGAACAAGTAACTCATTTTCTTCATACAAAACCGAAGGTTTAACGCTGACACACACTATTTAAGACTGTAGTAGAAAGCTCAAAGAAAAAAATTCTTTCCTAGAGTATTATGTTTTTAAAAATAAAACAAAGAAACTTACTCTTATCTGAAATTGGAGTGTTTTTGTGCAAAATGATACAAAACTGTGAAAGAAATTTTACTGTTTCAAAATGTAACTTCTTTCTTTTTTTAGAAGCAAAATTTGCAATTACTTGAGATCGTTCTAAAGGCGAAGCAATATAATTTTCAGTTTACATTGGAGATAGTCCAACTAATCGTTGTTTAGCCATTGTAGATCTTCAATACGTTTTGAGAAGTTTGACTCGACTTGGCAGCATTTCGGTTTTATTTCTTTAGTGATTTTCTATCTTTTTTATTTTTTTTAAAGATGACAGCCGGAAAACTGGGAAAATTAGGTGACAAAAAATAAAATAAAATAAAAGCGGCATATGATTAAATTCCTTGGTTCCTAGAAGTGGTGGCCCTAAGTAGCTACCTACCCTCCTTGCCTATGCTAAAGCTGGTCCTGAGCATATTCTGAGCTATTCATTTTGTGAACAGCAGGTATCCACTTAGCACATATTAGCATGTTTTATGAATATAGAATGTTACATACATATCACTAAGCTATTATGCCGCCCCGGTGGCGCAGTGGTCTAAGGCGTTGGACTCTGATCATTCGTCCGTAAGGGGTCCGGGTTAGAATCCCGTGAGGCATGGATGTTGTGTTTGTCTTACGGCACTGGCTCGCTCCCTTCCCTGGAACCAGTGACCCTGAATTAGGGACGGGTGACTGCTTATAGCCCATTGAGTTGCTCACGGTGGTCGTTAAACCTCCAATAAAAAAAAAGCTATTATCTGAGATTCACAGGTTAGCTCCTCAAAAGAAAGATCATCTGCCAGATTTAAGTTAAAAACTGAGTGTTGGGGCGAACGTAAATGCTTCACCTGCCTTACGTAATCCAAAGTCTTGCAAGGCTCTACAATGAAAGTTCGTTCACCGGAGCACGCACCCCACAGACAATAGGTCAAGGTTCATGCTACTTAGATAACCAATAATTTATAATAATTGGTCAAACAGGCGCTCTGCTACCTCAGCTTTGCTATATTAAGATCTGCTAATCAAGAGAGGGGAGGTGAACGAATAACGAAGAGACAGACCTTGAAAGGAATCCATCAAAGTTTTCCAAACTTAACAAAATTTAATCGTCATTCAAAGAAATGCTGTCCGAGCCTAGGCTGTGTATCGAAGACTTCGTTCTTGGCGAGAAATCCCTCACGCATTATTTCATACGTGCGTTTTCGTCGCCGTGCATCTCTCCTTGCTAACACTTTATTGTTCTTCCTAATAATACCTGCCGGAGTCTGTCCGCACTTCGGTACAGAATCTCCACGCGCTTGTGAGAGCCTGAAACGGCCTGTATCACAAGAACGCTAAAATCCCGTCCATCCACGAGGACATACTAAGTTTCTAGCTTCCTACCGAACAACATACACGTGCTGCTTTCAGCACCAAAAACCAACTCACCCCTCCTATCGAGCAACATGCACGTGCTCCTTTCACCACCAAACTCCAATGCTCAACTGACTAATATAAAGCTTCGCGGGTCACTCTTCTCCCCACCTCTGGTCACGTGCTAACCTCTGCCCTGTCGCCTGAGACGCGATGAACTATCTAGAGAAAGGCAGACAACGAGCCTCCGCTGTTTTCCCACCCCCTTCTTCTCCGACCCGCTTGCTCAGCCTCCGCTGCGGATTACGAAGGTCACCTAACGGCCCCTATCACGACCTTGACCTTTAACATTAACTAATCTCCAACGGACAGCATAGCTCGACAGCATTGTACACACTGTTGCGTTCGTACATTCCGAACTGCCTTGGTTACAATAAACATGTACATTTTCTCAGACGGTCGGGCGCCATGTTGGAGTCTTACAATACATCCGAAACCCATTAGCCTCAAAGGCTTTTCGTAATCCGACAAATTTAACTTGCAGAACTGTTCCTTTTCTGGAAATGAAAAAAAAAAAAAAAAAAAAAAAAAGAAGAGTTATTTTCCTGGAAACGGGAAAACACGTGCTCCTTCTTTTCTTTGTCGCTTGACTTTTAATTCCAGTCCTTTTATTGCAACACATAAAATAATAAAATAATGTCCAATGTCCGACATTACATTAATAATGTATTTCGCCCTTACACTGAGGAAACTAGATTTTACTTAGAGTTGATGTATCAAACGTTTCTATTTACAGCGATCTCGACACACAGCTCGAGCTTCCTTCACATCCACCACACGTCTCACATAAGCCTTTTGGTACATCACACTCATTACCTTTTTCTCATGCAGAAATTCCTGAATCTGGCCTTCCCATGTTTTTCTTGACCTTCCTCTACTTTTCTTTCCTGCTATTTCATCTGTCGGGCAATAGTAGTGAGAGATGGCATAACCTCCAATGGGGCACTCCGCTGTGCGACGATGGTACACATGACGGCAACAAATCTCTGTGAATCTTAGAAACTGATGCAAAATTGGGTTTGGGTAAAAATACTGTTGATGAATCAGCTATTTTGTGTAACAAAGACTCCAATTCACTAGGTATTGTTTCAGAGCTCTTAGGTGGAATGACCAACTGTAACCGTCAGATGTAGGCTGATCCCCCACACTGATGTACTTTTATGATGTTTAAGAATCAGAGAAAGAACATTATACAGGGTGATTCATAAAGAAGTATACAGTTTCAACGCACTGTAAAACAAGAACAATGTAAGATATTTTATGTTACCTGTAACAGAACTGTAGGGGAATGTTTCAAGTTTTTTTAGAGATAGTCACAGATGTTCTATGTGTGCACCCTTAGTCACACGACACACATCGAGATGGTAATCCATTTCCGTTTCCAGTTTTCAGATGCTGTAAAACAGTACCAGTTGAAGACATGGAGCACAACTACGAACCGTTAGGTAGATGTACTCATAAAGTTTGTGTCCCACCACTGAGAGACACAAACTCCCCTTCCTGTTGATCTAGCGGAGCTGAAACAGCGTATCACAGCCACTGTCACTGCACTTGATCCAGATATCTTACCTCGCGTTTGGGCGGAAATGGATTACCGGCTCGATGTGTGTAGTGTGACTAAGGGTGCACACATAGAACTTTTGTGACTGTCTCTAAAAAACTTGAAACATTCCTCTACAGTTCTGTTACAGGTAACATAAAATATCTTACATTGCTCTTGTTTTAGGCCTATAGTGCGTTGAAACTCTATACTTCTTTATGAATCACCCTGTATAACGAAACTAAATCAGCTGCTTTACTCCCAAATTCCCTTCCTAAATTTGATTAAATGGGGAAAAGGTATAGAAGTCATTGTTTGACTGCATGCAAAAGCATAAGTGGACAGAATCTTCTAAATGCTATCTAAATCAAAGTGAGATTCTTATCCTGGAGAATTGCTTACCATATTCTTCCGATTTTATTCGTAAGTGGGGCCGTATTTCGGGTTTAGACAAGCTGCGTCCTTCTATCAGGGCATAGTTTCTCACGAAACCCTTGCTTGAAGTAGTGTACCAATAACTATGCGTATTCCTTTCCGTGTGTACGTATCTTGTTTCGTAGTTTAATGAGCAACTCTGAAAAAACAGTCACCCGTCCCAAATTTAAGGCCACTGCTTCTAGGAAAGGGTCTAGGACTTGCTGACAAGAGTAAAAAAATGGGACAAAATATGAACATATAGAAAACAAAACTGATGTACAAGAACTGAAGATTTACAGGTTGATAAGGCAAATTTAGAGGTAACTGATGGCTTGACAACAGATATGAAGCGAGGACAGTATCTAAAAAGAAAGTTAATAGTCGTATGATACTTGGAGTGCATTTGGAAGAAACACTGCAATCTTCAAGAGCTATCATAATGTACTTCAAAAGAAGAGTGTTTGATTAATGCATCCCTCCATTTCTCACAAATGAATGAACCTTAACTAAAAAAAAAAGACATGTTTGCTTCTCCGCATCTACACTGCCGGAAAGTGAAAACAGAACACCAAGAAGGAATTGGCGGACGATCATGAAATTTACATATATTAATGGGGTCGAGTTTACGTAGGTGTGATGTTAATTTCGGTACCAACCGGTGAGCGCTTACGCCACAGCACGGCATAATATGCAAATTATCGTCGGTGGTATTTAAGGAGTACGGCGAAGTAAATGTAATCAGTCGTCGGCGTACGGACACGTGCGAAGACCCTGAAGAAGCTGCAATGCCTGGACATGGAAGACGTGTACGATTTCAGCAGTTATCGGATTTTGAGCGAGGTCGTCTAGTCGGACTCCGCGAGGCCGGGTGGTCGTATCGTCGTATTGTGGAGCGAATTGGACGGGAAGTATCGGTGGTGGTACGATGGTGGCGTAGATGGTCCGAGGAACATTCCCACACGAGAAGACGTGGAACCGGGAGTCACAGACGGACGGATTGATGAGCGGACCGATCGACGCATAAGAAGAGCGGCGTTGTCAAGCAGAACATTCACTGCGACGCAAATCCGAGCTGCCGTTGCACCTGAGGTGACTGTGCGAACAATCCGCAACCGTCTACTGGATGCAGGACTACGTGCACGTGTGCCTCTGGCATGTGTACCTCTGACTCCAGCCCACCGTCAGGAACGGCTGCAGTGGTGTCGCCAACGTTTGCACTGGAGAACGCAATGGCGATCAGTCGTGTTCAGCGATGAAAGCAGATTCTGCTTGGGAGCCTCCGATGGACGTATGCGTGTTTGCAGGCGCACAGGGGAGCGTCTCCACCCTTCTTGCATCCGCCAGCGACATACAGGGCCTACACCTGGTCTCTTGGTGTGGAGAGCGATCAGCTTTCACTCCCGTACACAACTAGTGTTTGTACCGGGTACGTTAAACAGCACCTCTTACATCAACAACATCATTCAGCCCGTTGTTGTGCCATTCGTAAGGTCGGTCCATCGTGGTGTTTTCCAGCAAGTTAACGCACGCCCACACACGGCACGTGCAACGCAACATGCACTTCAGGGTGTGAGACAACTTCCATGGCCTGCTCGTTCATCGGATTTGTCCCCCATTGAGCACGTGTGGGATTATATGGGACAACGACTTATCCGGTTTCCACGGCCAGCCACGACCATCCCCGATTTACGCGTCCAGGTTGAAGATGCTTGGAACTCAATACCCCAAACTTAACATCCAATATCTGTACGACAGACTCCATGCCAGAATTGCACAGTGTGACGCAGTTCATGGCGGCTCAACCTCGTACTAACCATGTTACATGGAAATGTTAATTTTCAGTTTACCAGCAAATACAGCTGTGTTTTGTCATAATGTTTTGATCACGTTATCCTCTGTATTCCGTTATTATGCTGTATGAATTTCGTTGGTATCAGACGTCTCCTTCTTGGTGTTCTTTTTTCACTTTCCGCCAGTGTATGTTCTCTTCTATGGGCCTTCGTTTACTTCTCCATATTTTTGTTCTCTTCGGTGCACATTTGTTTACTTCCTTGCTTCTTTGTTTTATTTAGTCTCGGCATATTTATTCTCTACTCTGCACATTTACTTGCGCCACTGCATCTTTGCTCTCTTATCTGCATCTTTGTTCTGTTCTCTGAATATTTTTTACTTCTGTGCATTTTTGTTTTCTTTTCTGCAAAGAAACCAATAGGAATGGGCGGACAATTATTTAAAATCCTTCAAAATTTTATACACCTTCGCACCCTCTTCCGGTAGCAAAGCAGACTTTGTTCAAACACTTAACTTCCTGTACGTGCATTTGGCTTTATTTCGAATATGATAAAAATTGGACAAAAAAAAAAAAAAAAAAAAAAAAAAACAAGGGTTTTGGAAGATGGGGATACAAGTACCAAGAAATAGACGTTGCTTTTAAATATTGTTTATCAACAAACACGTCAATTAAAATAAATAAAAAATCGAGAGCCAGTTTTAAGACAAAGATAAAATTTATTTCCAGGAGGAATGCTGTTTAAACGAAGATATGAGTAAAGTTGTTTCGCAACGGATTCAACCGATCGGTGGCATGTGTGAATGAGTCACCACCTTCCACCCTGGCCTATTATTAATCAAGGAAAAAGGTTTAAACATGTGAGTCTCAGAAATGCGTTGAATATTTGGGAGACGGACTGGAAAAAAATTTAAAATGTTTTTCGCTAGTAAGTGGCGCAACTGTATTGACAAAAACGTTTTGTTAATTCAACAAAGATTTTGTTGAATCACTAAACGTTTTTCTCAGTGTGCGTTTTGGGGTTAAACGACCACCATTTAGTGCTAACGCCCGTCCCTAATTTGGATCCATTAGTTCCAGTGGAGGGTGAAAGACAGCGCCGTAGAACATTCGTACCAACCATGCCTCATCCCGCACTCGAACTTGGGCTAGTTTAAGACGAATAGTCAGAAGCCGGCACCACAGGATTCTGAGCATTCGTCCAAAACTGGCCCAGTGGTCTAAGGAGTTGGCCTCTGATCATTCGTCCGTAAGGGGTCCGGGTTCGAATCCCGGTCAGGCATGGATGTTGTGTTTGTCTTTCGGCACTGGCTCTCTCCCTTCCCTGGAACCAGTGACCCTAAATTAGGGACGGGCGACTGCTTATAGCCCATTTGAGTTGCTCACGGTGGTCGTTAAACCTCCAATAAAAAAAAAAAAAAAAAAAAAACTGGCCCAAGATCGAGTGCGGGAAGGATATCATTGTTCTGCTCACTCACCGGGAAGGATATTTGCGTTAGTCTACGATATCTAAGTTTCGAGAAGCAGACTTTTAAAACATTTCCTCGAATCTATATTAAAGTTCATATCATTAAAGTTACTATGACTGAAGTTAAGAACTACGATTAAAGTTTTTTTATCTCTCTTTTTTCTTTGTTGTTGAATCGTAAAATTATCTGCATCAGTATATTGCAGTACAGAGGGTGAGTGGAAAGTTCTGCAATATTTGGATCACTTTATGTCTTCATATGAATCTTTGCGACGAAAGCTGACTAGCATTCAAAGTATAGGCCATCGTGTTGCACCGTCTTTAGCCATCTGTCTGCCAGTTCTTCGATTCTACGGAGGGCGAGTCGAAAGTTTTGCAATATTTGGATCACTTTATGTCTTCATACGAACCTTTGCGACGAAAGCTGACTAGCATTCAAAGTATAGGCCATCGTGTTGCACCGTCTTTAGCCATCTGTCTGCCAGTTCTTCGATTCTACGGAGGGTGAGTCGAAAGTTTTGCAATATTTGGATCACTTTATGTCTTCATACGAACCTTTGCGACGAAAGCTGACTAGCATTCAAAGTATAGGCCATCGTGTTGCACCGTCTTTAGCCATCTGTCTGCCAGTTCTTCGATTCTACGGAGGGTGAGTCGAAAGTTTTGCAATATTTGGATCACTTTATGTCTTCATATGAACCTTTGCGACGAAAGCTGACTAGCATTCAAAGTATAGGCCATCGTGTTGCACCGTCTTTAGCCATCTGTCTGCCAGTTCTTCGATTCTACGGAGGGTGAGTCGAAAGTTTTGCAATATTTGGATCACTTTATGTCTTCATACGAACCTTTGCGACGAAAGCTGACTAGCATTCAAAGTATAGGCCATCGTGTTGCACCGTCTTTAGCCATCTGTCTGCCAGTTCTTCGATTCTACGGAGGGTGAGTCGAAAGTTTTGCAATATTTGGATCACTTTATGTCTTCATACGAACCTTTGCGACGAAAGCTGACTAGCATTCAAAGTATAGGCCATCGTGTTGCACCGTCTTTAGCCATCTGTCTGCCAGTTCTTCGATTCTACGGAGGGTGAGTCGAAAGTTTTGCAATATTTGGATCACTTTATGTCTTCATACGAACCTTTGCGACGAAAGCTGACTAGCATTCAAAGTATAGGCCATCGTGTTGCACCGTCTTTAGCCATCTGTCTACCAGTTCTTTGATTCTACAGAGGGTGAGTCGAAAGTTTTGCAATATTTGGATCACTTTATGTCTTCATACGAACCTTCGCGACGAAAGCTGACTAGCATTCAAAGTATAGCCCATCGTGTTGCACCGTCTTTAGCCATCTGTCTGCCAGTTCTTTGATTCCGCGGCGGTACCAGTTCTTGTCATTCGAGACGAAGAACTCCTTCACCTCAGCTGCCACCTCCTCCTGGTTGTTGAAGTTCCGCCCGCGAAGGAAGTGGGCCATGGACCGGAACAAGTAATAATACGACGGGGCAAGGTTTCGACTATATGCTGGATGTAGCATCAGTTCGATGCCCTCAAGTTCCTGGAGTTTGGCCCTAGTCGTTCGCGCGATATGAGGCTGAACGTTGTTCTTCTGCAGAAGAGCGCCCTTTCTGTTCACCAGTGTCGGGTACTTCTCCTCCAAAACGGCATACATCCACTCCAGTTGTTCAGAGTAGATGTTGGTGTTGATGGTCCGACCGTCTGGAACAAATTCGTAATGGATTATCCCCTCGAAATTCCACCAGATGCAGAGCATCACCTTGTGCTCGCAGCGCCCTCGTTTGGCAACAGGTTCTTAAAGCTGGCCCGGGATCAACCACTGCCGTTGTGTGTTAGGATTACGGAAGTAGACCCACTTTTCATCGCACGTAACAATTCTCTTGATGAAACGTACATCGCGCGGGTTCTCTAGGAGTTTCGAGCACACTTCCACTCGGCGGTTGGCTTCAGTTGGCGTTATTTTGTGAGGAACAATGCGGCAGCACCTATAGACCTTGCTGAGGTCCCAAGGGTGACGAACCACGGTGGTTTGTGATATGCCCAGCTCGCCTGATAATCTCCGAGTGCTGGTTGTCGGATTCGCCTCTACGGCCTAGCGCACAAGATCCGAATCCACGGTTCGCGGACTACCTGGCATCTGCTGATCGTCGAGGTTTCTGTCACCTGAGCGTAATTTCTTGAACCATCTGGTTGCGGTACTGTGGTCCACGGAACCTTCCCCTTTCGCATGACAAATGTGTCGTGTTGCTTGAGCAATTTTATGTCCGAATTTAACGCGTAGAGTAAGAGCTCCCTAATTAGGCGGTTGTGGCTATTCATCTTTCAGACGTCCTAACCACAGACAGAACGACGACATGAAATGCTGTTCACAGCAACGACTACCACTTTATATCCCTTTCGACTGACTGCAGTGCGCGACTTGAACTAGTTTAAACACGTGACATACCCGACGTAGCGCATGCGTTTATGCAAATATTGCAAAACTTTCGACTCATTCTCTGTATTACTTTCGCATGTTGGCACACAAACGCTTTTTTCCCGCAATTTATCTAAATTCTTCGTGGCATCCATCTAGTTTTACTCATGAGATAAAGTCAGTGGAATTCTACAAGTAATTATGTAGCTGTAATACTTCATATTTTAATAGATGCATGGAAATCAAATTAAAATATCGAAGTTAAGCAAAAACCTTTCAAACCTTAAAAAGAATTCAATACATATTGTCGCACTGTAATCGAAAAGTTGAAAACTAACGAAACAATCATAATTGCTGTTAGAGCAACAGGACGGGAAAAGGAATCTTTAAAATAGAACATTTGAATACATTACACACACATACAAACGCACATGTGTTGTTTCGTTCCAGGTAACAAAATTCTGTGCGCAGTGGCGCCCATATGAGTACTTTTAGGGGGGGGGAGGGGCTAAGAAAAATCCTTACCTCCTTCAAGGCAGTCAAACATTTTAGTAAATGTACAAGATACTAAAATACAACAAAAATAATTGATACAATCAATCATTAATATCTTATTATTTAAAAAAATGCTTTAAAAAAAGATTTCGTCTATTTTAGTGTTTTAAATTTATCAAAAATTTGGCTATACCAACGACTAGGGGGGTCAAGCCCCCTTCCCCCTCCCCTTATGGGCGCCGTCTCTGTACGTGATAAACCAGATGTAGCGTAAATAACATGATTTCGACGGGAGAGAGAGAGTTAAAAGGTGGACACCTCAAGTAATTTTGCTTCCTATACTTCTAATGGGAAAATTTCTGTGCAAGTGTTCTTCACAATTAATGCGTTCCCAAGGATGAAAATTTGAACATCGATTAAAATAGCTTCGTTTTATAACTTGGAATACTTAATATTTTCTAAAACATAACCATAATTATGAAATCCAACATCTGTTTGTCTACTGACGTTATCAAAGTACAGGTCACGCCATCTTTTTTCTGGTTTCAACACCACCAAAGGAAAAGTTATTGATTTTTAATATAATTATGGTTATGTTTTAGAAAATATTAAGTATTCCAAGTTATAATATGAAGTTATTTTAATCGATGTTCAAATTATCCTTGCGAACGCATTAATTGTGAAGAAAATGTGTACAGAAGTTTTTCCATTGGAAGTATAGGAAGCAAAATTACTTGACGTCCACCTTAAAACAACGTTCTGAACCTAATTTATAGAAGCTAAGCTGTTGCGAAACAAAAATCAAAATTAACTCCATCTTGGGAAATATTTTTTCTTCAAAAAAGTAGGAAAAGGCAGCTAGGGGAAATGTAGTGATGCTTGCAGCATTCAGATGGAAAAGTGTTTATCAAATCAGGCTCCCAGAAGAGTTTACATAATTTCAATTTCAGAAACATACTCGGACGTCTCCTAGCGAGAAAATAAGGTCTAGAAAAGCTGTATATGTGTGTGTGTATTTCAAAGTCCGTCGATGTGAAAGTAATTTTTCCTCGACTAACTTTTAAAAACGGAGATATTATTGAAATAAATAAATAAATTTACGCAAGCATTTTGTATTAGAAAAGATCCAAAACGCGCAAAATTTTTTATTCGTAATTGCAGCTATCGACTGCTAAAAGAAGCTTTAAAAACCAGACTTACAAAATCAGGCACAATGTTAAATGCAAATATCTTTTTGCCTCAACGCAAAACATTGCATGAAAACGAATGCAAAGGGAATTTTTCCAATTCATCCGAGTTATAGAAATGTAGATATGAGGCCAAACTCACAAATTCCTTTTGCGCCATCTAGCGGGAAAACTGTACACCACAGAAATTCGGAAGTGAGTGAATGGTCATCCTCACGATACCGATATCTGGTACAAATATAATTATTGAACTCCGATGTTTATGAAAGGAGGACAAAGCGATGCTATAAGCACGTGCAGTTTTAAAAAAATTCCCAAAAGCCTTAAAAATTGGGTTCTGTATAAAATGCTAAATGGAAGAAAAACAAATTAAACCCTGCAACTCGCATTATCTGAGAAAACAGTGAATCGACAAGTGAAGGAGTAACCAAATTGTAAGGAAAGAGCGTGATGTGCAGAACGTAAGATATCGTAACTTGAACTACATATCGAATTTCCACGTAGTTCAGATTACAGGCAAAGTTCTTCAAATGCAGTAGGGATAAACAAGGAATCATTTAAAAGAAAAAATAGTGAAAATTTGAAAGCGACAAAAACTTACGCACTCGAATTCAAAAAAAAAAAAAAAAAAAGGAAGAATGAAGAACCTAATTAATTGAGAGAGTAAGAAATGAACAATGGGGAAAGAGAGGAAGTAAATAAACCACCCAAAATATTTCCCTTTTTTTTTTGGTCGGGAAAGGGTTCAGAAAGTGAGTGAGAGATATGATATTAAAAATACATTTTGGTAGCAAATCTAATGAAGTGTCGTGTAAAATAATTCTCTAAATTACCAAAACTAATGCGTGAAATTTAAAATATGTAGGAAGGAAAACAATCGAAATCTACTTTTTGTTGCGGAATGTGAGGCCTCGATTTATGAGAACTTCAGTTAATGGTGCATCGTTTGGATGGGAAATAAATCGCTTGAGTAATAAACCGGTGTCGTATTGCAATTTTACCTCGAAGTAATACTCGAGCAACCATAACTAGTCCGTTGTTTCATTATATGTAGAAGGCTCTCCGATTAAGGTATCGTGAAAGTTTAATGTCTAATTTTGGAAGCATAGTGTTTATTCTAAACAATATTTATCTTATGGAAGTGAAAAGGCAATTTTTTTTAAGTATAGCTTCTAATCAAGTCTCACAAAATTTTGTAGGATAGGAGTACAGATATTGAATTTTTCAAAAGAAGTTAATGAATCGTCGGATCTATTTGGGCAAACTGTCCTATTTATCTATACTTCACTGCTGGGATTGCACTGGTCAACTGAACGATTTATGAATATCAGCAGGAAAAGAAAATCAAATAGGCATTTACAAGTTTTGGAAACACGACAGTTTTATCAGGAGTAGGTGCATATTGGTTGTTTAAAAATTTGGGTCTACATTCACTGCCATATATTTACTCACAGAGAAAGAGAGAGAGATTGGAAGAAGCATCAACTCGGAAAACTATTGATTAGAAAATTAAGAAAAAAAAGTTGATTAGGGGAACTAGGAAACCATCAATTCGACAAACCAAATCGAAGAAAGCTCATTAGAAGAGAGAGACTAAAGACCTCCAGGTTGTATACTAAAAATTAATAATAAACAAAAGCAGGAAAAGTAAAAAAAGAATTTAATTATTCCTACACCGTAAAATCTTTTTGGAACTTTTTAGAGAAAAAAGAGAGGTATTTACTTCCCTGACTACCTATTCTAACATTTTTCAAGAAACCACCATCGCTTTTCTCGCAGTCAATATACTTCAGAAGTAAAATTTCCTACTCTTCAACCAGAAGTCTTGGACTAAAATTGGTTGAGACTCTGATTGACGGGCGTCCAGAGCTGTAGTTTGTTTTGACAGACGCGCAATGCTTTCCTGAGTAGTGAAATTCTTTAGAAATAAGGGTATGACTCATCCGTTATTTTTCAAAATGCTGTTTACGAGGAGATATGTTTCGATACCCGATTTTCTTCAATGATGGAAGAAATATTTCTCATAATACATGGGAAATATTCGAAGCAAACAGAATAGAAATTCTGAATTTGCTTGTACAACTTACTGGCGATCCATGTAACATCTCTCAGAAAACTTAAAATTTCATCGCCCCCCTGGAGCGGTATTCGAATCCGCACCTCTCGATTTCTGTTCGCGTATGCTAACCGTTACACCATCCGGGAGATTGAAGTTCCAAGCAACTGAGACTAAGCAAACTTAGCTTAGGTATCTGACATCCTCAGATTTTTGCTAATCGAAGCAACCCTGCTTCTTGGCCATTCCTTTTGATGTGGGTTTGATTCCCGCTTCAGGGGGATGAAATTTTCAAGTTTTTTGAGAGATTTTATATGGATGACCAGTAAGTGATATAAGCAAATTCAGAATTTACATTCTGTTTACTTTGAATGTGCACTCGATTTTCTTGTAAAACAGCTCGTTGCTCAGCAGTTTCGCATGTGCTTAAATTAAGTGAAAAACCATTTGATTTTTTTGATTGGAGGTTTAACGACCACCGTGAGCAACTCAATGGGCTATAAGCAGTCGCCAGTCACTATTTTGGGGCCGCTGGTTCCAGGGAAGGGAGAGAGCCAGTGAAGTAAGACAAACACAACATCCATGCCTCACCGGGATTCGAACCCGGACCCCGTTCGGACGAATGATCAGAGGCCATCGCTTAGACCACTGCGCCACCGGGCGGCCCATTTTACTTTAAAAGTAAAGCAAATAAACATTAGCGAAAGCAACAGAGCGAACTGCAAACACCCTTGGCATGTAAAAACAACTCCTCATACCTTTGCCACGTAATTCCATTTATATGAAAAGCGAATTCTCTATGCTTCTTGGCCATTCCTTAGATCTTTTAGCTCTAAAATATTTCTTTCATCTAAAGTAGTTGATGTGGAACTGAAAATTAGTGTCGCAACTTTAGGGGAGATCAAATATAAATTTTCGACAAAAATAATTTTTATCTGATTAGTTTTATAAGAGTTATGAGATATTAAATTTCCTAAGGTATTTTCCAAAGCGTCAAAACTGCCGCAAAATTGAAAGAATAATGAATTTAAACTTTTTTTTAAATTATGCACTCACCCCTGCGGATCCTGTCCATACGAAAATGACACTATAACCCTCATAAGTGAAAGTTAATTTTCTATCCACTGGCGTGCGGAAGTTGCTAATCCCAACTTGCTCTTTTTGATGCCAGATTCAAATTAAGGTTAAAGCGAAATTGCAACGACTTCACTACGCACTGGAACACACGTCTTGCTCACCTTGCCCTTGTTTTCGCTTCTCGCGCTGTTAGGAATGCAATGGGAGCTTTTTCGTTTTCTTTCCTCTTTCTATTTTTTTTTTCTCCTCTACCCTTTCCCATGTTGATCAGCAGTGTTTCGAATGTTGTTACACTGCCAGAAATGTCGTCATAGATCGCAGCAAAATAGAACTTTCACTGATGCACTGATGCCGTTGCAATTCGTGAAATTTTACTTGACGGAAGGGAAATTAGATTATTAAAATGCTGTGCGATTTCGCGGAAATAGCGCAACCGCTCGAAATTTTAAACTTGCAATTTGTATTCCGTCCGTATGTGGAAGAAGTATACGGATGTGAGAAGAAATAATAAATTTTATTTCCAGCACATTTTTATGCATGGGAAAATCGTGTGCATGCTTTCCTGTCATTATAGCAAAAATAAATGTGTTCGAGGCGTGACAATAATTCCCAGAATGCACTTGTAGAAAAAATATGTGCGTAGCTGTGCAGTAGCGGCTACTGTCCTCTTCGAAGTAATCCGCTTCCGCGGTTATGCATTTAGTTAGACGCCGTTGCCATTGCTAGGAACATACCTGGAATATTCTCCGTTTCTGGAATACTCTCGAGTTGCTTTGTCACTTTTACACTGGATGTCAGAAATATCTGAAAAGCTTCGTCCTTTCATGGCAGCATTTATTTTTGAGAAGAGCCAGAAATCACAAGAGGCTTAATCCTGTTAATAGGGCGGATGATCCAGTTTGGTAAGGCGCGAACACTTTAAATTTATTTATTTATTTCTTAGTCATGGCTTGCGTCAATGTCATGATGAATGATTTACTTGCCAGGCTTAGCTCTTTTCCTTAGAACAGAATCCTGTAACCTTTTCAACACCTCCGTTTGTCCCTGTTCAATGAATTCATGATGAGCAGGATCGAAAAAACATGCAAGCACGGTCTTGAACTGCGATCGTGACACGCGTGTTTTTCTTTTTCGGCTCTTATACCACTCAAAGACACTTGACTTTTTCATAACACCCTCACAATATGCCACTTTCAAGACCTCTATGGAATGACTTATGCGTCGGACACGCACTACCACCCCTCTTCCAAACTCTAGTACCTCAAGTTGTTTATCATTACTGGCATCGAATTACCGTCTACGTGAAAGCAGACCAGATCAATAATAAATAGAGAATTTCAGGAAGGGAGTGTCTTATCCCAGGTCTTAAACAACCCTTAGAAATAAGAAGCTAGAAGATTTGGGCTAGAGTATCCGATGGGAAAGTGACACGGAAGCGAGGTAGGAAGAGTAGGAAGACGCCCTTACTTATTACCCGGGGGGGGGTAGTACCCGAGCCCGACGGCTTAACGTGCCTATCCAATGCACGGCGGATATTTAGTGGTTCGAGCGTTCGTACCTGCCTGGGATCGAACGGTTCTTCCGTGGCAGTAGCGAGCGTTGACCACTAGGCCATCCGATGCCTCTACGTGAATGCACCTATATACCTGCCAGGTGGTGGGTTCGTGCACTAGCGAGAGGGGGTAACACCGTCGCGTTGCCCAGAAATCAGATATAAGCATGATTCAGTGGCGCACTCAGTGGTGTTGGCGCGTGTCCACCCCATGAGGTATCACTCGGTCCTTCGACTGCTTGCTTTAATATATAATTGTATATATTTTTAAATACATATTTTACGAATCATTCTAAACGCCCTTTGATGTGGCGGAGGTATTTTTTTTATCGCTTCCCGATATGTTTGGAAAAGTCTTCTCCGAGATATTGTCACCACGCCAAGTCCCGGTGGGAACTTACTTGGGAAAATGTAAAAACTACCAATATCCCTAACAATCCAACCAGTGCGGGGTAAGCAATAAGGGGTCATTACTAAAACTTAACTGAATACTCAGCATGCAAGGGATTGAAATATTAGGATGATGTCTTACCCTATGTAGAACTTCGGGGTTCATCGATCCAGTGGTTGAGGAAAACGCTGGTGGTCTGGTGTCCTCCGTGGATACAACACAGCCGATGGTTTCGGAACTTTACTGATTCTACAGTTCTTGATTTTAAGTCGATGGACTTCTGGCACTCCGCATAGTTTGGCATTTCTTTTCCTACCCCGTCTCTCTCTCTCTCTGTCCGTTTTTCGCTCCTATATTTTTCTCTCCTCTTTCACTTTATTTCCGTTCTTTTTCGTCTTTTTTCGCTGTCATTTTTTCTTCCTCCTTTCGCTCCATTCTTCCTTTTTCTCGTCGTTCTTTTTCCTTTTTTTCCGCTTCCTGCTGAAATTTTAAGTTTCTGCTTATATTCGAGTTTTCGCTTTCCTTTTTTTCCCCGTGTCCTTACCTCGAGAAAACGTCCCTCGCACCACCATTGGCTCTGGATTTCCTCCCCTCGTACGCAAGTGAACCGTTTGTCCAAGGGCGACTGACCAGTGGCTACTTGGAGCAGATGTTCCCTGGCCTGCTGACCATCTGCTGAGCTAAGCCCTTTAAAAATTTATTTGGCCGTAAGTGTCACCCCGTTGTTGGGTTCTATTATAGTAGACTCCGAGCAAACCCTTTTTAAAACTTGAAAACTGCTCGAAGTCACGTAGGCCCGACTGAAATATGTTCTCCGACAACGCTCTTGGGTGACATTTATTGCCTAGCCGTAGCTTCTTCCCGCTTTAAGATTTATTTCTTAAATTTTCGTCGTGTAGCCACCGAAATGCCATTGTTTGGGAAGCATTGTGCAATTCGCAATGCTGTTGCTTCTCACATGCCGGGAATGGAAGAAAATGCCTTTCGCCTAGTTTCCGAAATTTCGCACCTGGCCTGGCGCTTGCAACTTAGACCTCCTTTCCCCCGTGCAAGGGAAAAATGGAGAAAAGAGAAGAAACGAACCCCGCGACTCCCTATGCACCTGGGTTGGGATGATAGTTCGTGCGCCTAATTAAAAATTTCTCTAATTAAGCAGTTAGGTAATTAATTATGTTAATTAATTAAGATAATTAAAAACAATTAATTTTGTATTTGAATACCAAATTGGAGAATTTCCATACCGAAAGCAATGTGCCCGAAATTAGAATAATTGTCACGGCAACAATATTATTATTTACATCTTCAATATTTTGGGGTACCTCCATAAAAAGAAATTCTGGGTGCGTCACTGCTATGATTTATATCATCCCAGTGTATCTGTATCTATCTATCTATGCAAATTTAAAAGTTATTATCTGTAGTTGAAGAAAACTTAGACTTTTTTTTCCCCGACGATATCTCATCTCCTACAGGTCGTACTGTAAATATTATTTTAACGCTGGCTAGTTGTAACAGGGATCAATCTTTGCACGATATGTGCAACAGGCGTACGGGCATACAAGGGTTGGACGGAATAATGTGAACACCTAGGAAAAGAAGGTTTTATGTACCTAATAGGGTGTGGAATCACCTTTGGCATTCAAAACCGCCTGAATCCTTCTTGGAACGGACACATACAAATCCTAGATGGTGGTTAGCGGGATGTTACACCATTCTTCATGCAGAAGCTGCTTCAAGTCTTTGAGAGATGCAGGTAGAGGATAACGGGATCTTACTCTGTTTTCCAATACAGACCACACTGGCTCGATCACATTTAAGTCTGGTGATTGGTGAGGGGAAGGTGTGACAGCTCGTTCTCATGCTCCTCAAACCATGATTGGACATTCCGAGCTCTGTCAATTGGGGCATTACCATCTTGACAGATTGCATCCCCTGCAGGAAACAATGCCTGTGCCATTGGATAGATTTGGTCAGCCAAAATGGTTTCATACGCCCCGCCATTCATCCGTCCTTTCAAGGGTTTGTGGACCTGCTGAAAACCACGATATAACCGCCCAGAGCATAACAGAACCACCACCAAACTACACTGTTGGGAGCAGACAGTCTGGGTTGCACGCTTCTGACTGTGTTCTCCACTCGTGAACACGTCTTGCGGTGGAGAACAGTGCGAATGTGTATTCATCCGTCCACATTAAACGCTTTCATGCAGCGGCAATCCACGTTGTATGCTCCTGGAACCACTGCCGTCGCTTTTGTGGATTCACCCGGGTCATTAGAGTTGTTGTAATAAATAGCAGCTCTGTCATAAATATCTTGTTTATGCAGTTCCCTGTGTACTGTTTTCTTTGATTCTGGTGTCTGGAGATGCAGATTGAGCTCCGCACTGATTTTTGGCGCTGTGGTCTTTTTATTACGAGTGACAATCCTCTCTAATACTCTCCTGTGTCCATCAGTATGGATCGTGTTCCGGCCACGATGGTGTTTCTCAGACGAGGTTTAGCCACGAACACGCAATTTTCCCTCTAAGCAGCCATGTGCAACGCGCGCCTAACCCAATGAGCTGGGCAGGCATCAAAACCACTTGGGCAAAAAAATTCATTTTCTCAGCTTCTCTTACTAATACAATAGAAGTTGGAACTTGAATTGGAACCCTTATGTTTTCTAACCCAATGAGCTGGACAGGCATCAAAACCATTTGGACAAAAAAATTCATTTTCTCAGCTTCTCTTACTATAATGCCAGTAGAAGTTGGGACTTGGATTGGAGCCCTTATTTTTTCTAATCCCCCAAATTTTATCACCGTTCTTTCTGCAATTGATTTTAAATATATTATTAAAAACATTTCATTAATTAAAATTTTTAATTTTTAAAAAAGTGAGAAACTCAATCTTACTTCTGGAATAAAAAAAAACACTGGAAATTAGGAAAAGCATTGTTTACGCATAATACAGTTTCTTTGCATATCAAAATACCAAGGAGAAAAAGAAACAAAATAACAACTAAATGCGAAATAATCAGTTCAAATAGAACAAGTGCAAAATCGTTCTGATCTGGCAATCCTTTCAAGGAATAAATGGCCTCTCGGTTTTTTTTCCCCCAAACCGAAGACACGACCGTGGGAATTTAAGACTTGACGATCTTTGAGAGTACTCGGAAAATATTGTTTCCCATGTATGAGGAAGTTGTCGGCAGATGTCTTCGGCTTTTGTGACTTTTCCAAAACTTGTAGACTGTCTCAAGATCGATATATGTCGTCCACTTTCGAGATAGTATTTTATTCTCATCAGCATATCCAGATGGTTCACTTTTAGTCTGTTGTGTGATTTACTTTTGATGATTTACTTGTTGTGTGATCTACTTTTGATGATTTATTTGTTGTGTGATTTACTTTTGATGATTTACTTGTTGTGTGATTTACTTTTGATGACTTACTTGTTGTGTGATTTACTTTTGATGATTTATTTGTTGTGGGATTTACTTTTGATGATTTACTTGTTGTGTGATTTACTTTTGATGATTTATTTGTTGTGTGATTTACTTTTGATGACTTACTTGTTGTGTGATTTACTTTTGATGATTTATTTGTTGTGTGATTTACTTTTGATGATTTACTTGTTGTGTGATTTACTTTTGATGATTTATTTGTTGTGTGATTTACTTTTGATGACTTACTTGTTGTGTGATTTACTTTGATGATTTATTTGTTGTGTGATTTACTTTTGATGACTTACTTGTTGTGTGATTTACTTTTGATGATTTATTTGTTGTGTGATTTACTTTTGATGATTTACTTGTTGTGTGATTTACTTTTGATGATTTATTTGTTGTGTGATTTACTTTTGATGATTTACTTGTTGTGTGATTTACTTTTGATGATTTATTTGTTGTGTGATTTACTTTTGATGATTTACTTGTTGTGGGATTTACTTTTGATGATTTATTTGTTGTGTGATTTACTTTTGATGATTTACTTGTTGTGTGATTTACTTTTGATGATTTATTTGTTGTGTGATTTACTTTTGATGACTTACTTGTTGTGTGATTTACTTTTGATGATTTATTTGTTGTGTGATTTACTTTTGATGATTTATTTGTTGTGTGATTTACTTTTGATGATTTATTTGTTGTGTGATTTACTTTTGATGATTTATTTGTTGTGTGATTTACTTTTGATGATTTACTTGTTGTGTGATTTACTTTTGATGATTTATTTGTTGTGGGATTTACTTTTGATGATTTACTTGTTGTGTGATTTACTTTTGATGACTTACTTGTTGTGTGATTTACTTTTTATTAGGCTAAATCCTCTCTCAGCATCGGCACTGGAAGCTTGAAAAGTGCCGCATATTTTTGCAGGTAATTGATTTTCGATTTACGAAAATTAATTAGGGATTTAGGAATTTGAATCTAAAATGCTTACTGCGCGGAAAATACAAATTTCAGCTGCGCCGCTTAGAGGGAACGTTGCGAACACGGTATGCTGTCGTGACGCTAGACACAGTAGCTCTCAATACCCCCAGTACCCTGCATAGTGGGGGTATTGGTGACTACGACAATTCGGTAGCGAAGAGAAACAATTTTAGAGCTGTACTTACCGCGTATTCAGCAGATCACAATGACGTATTTAAGAGAACCACTCCAATTAGTGAACATCTGTAGCTCTGCCCATATTTGAGACGCTCACCCCAGTTGGTGAATCCTGGTGCGGATACAGAAATGACGGAGAAATTTATTTCGTTATAATGGCGCCCGAACTATCCGGATGACCCTGCCGTTCAAAATCTCGCATTGGTGTGATGTTATTTCCACACCGCGAGATAGGAAAAATAAGAGAATCCCTTCTCCAGCACTTCGAAAAAAAAAAAAATAAATAAAAATAAGGGGGAGATGATGTAACGTACCAGGAGATGTGACGTACCTGCCAGAAGGACGCACACGACATAAAGGCAGATAGGAATCAGAATAAAACGTCCGATTAGCTCAATTGGTAGAGCAACTTCTTCCGGAATGAGGGGACCCGGGTTCGAATCCTGGCGCGGATACAGAAATGACGGAGAAATTTACTTCGTTATAAGTGCACTACTGTGGAAGGTATGAAACAGCTACCTCCCTAGCGTTAGAGCGCGAAAAGTAGCAGAATTATTGCTCAGAATCCATTTTTGTTTAGTCAGAAATTTTATCGGGCAAAATCTATATTTAAAACAAATTTTCGAACTGGCAGAGTCGTTTTAGAAATAGATTTGATACGAGAAAGTATTTAATCAAGAGCGCCTCGCACTTTCTACCGCTGACTGTCCAGCTGGGAAATATACGTAACTTGAAGAGGGAAGGGACGAGATGGAAGCGATTGAAAATTTTTCCCAACATTTGCAACACAGATAAAATAGATTTACTGTCGGAGAAATTCCAGGGGGTTGTACTTAAGCAGCCGAAGGGGAGAGAGATATGAGAGAGAGACAGAGGAGGAAACAAAGGACGATTAAATGAGCTTCGGTTAGGTCATAAAGCCGTAAATTGGGTGGGGTGGTCAGTGTGGGAGTGAGATGCAGATTTATGCCGTTTTTGTACTCCGCCGGAGGTACTATGATCCGGCTGACCATACCTTCAACAGTAGTACACTCAAAGGTTGACTTGGAGTATAGATCTGAGGCTTTTGCGTAAAGACGTGAGGAACGAGGCTGTTTGGTGACTGGTACGAAGCTCAGGCTTTTAACCATTCGTCAGAGATTGGTACGGGTTCGAATCTGGTGTGAGGCATGCGTGGTGTGTTTGCACTGCTCCCTCTCCTCCCCGAACCATTAGCTCCAAATTATGGACGGGCGATTGCATATAACTCACTGAGCTGCTAACTGTGGTTGCCTTACAACCAAATTTTCGAGATTTCGATATCATCTTTCTTGTTATTTCCACGCGTGTCGATTTGGTAGAAATAATTGTATTCCCATACTGCCACCCCGTTTTCCTTTGTCTTCTCAATTTTTAGCCGGTAACTTGATATAATAACTCGGGATGAATTCAAAGTAGCTTTCCTAGAATTTGCTGAATTCTATTCGAACTAACAAGCGAAAAGCTTTGAAATACTTATCTGGCATTCATTTATGCGGGATGCATAATGCAGATATAATTTTTCGCTCTTCGCATTACTTAGGGTCTCTTTTGTTTTGAATAATACAACTCATTTGAGCAAGAGCACGGTGTAGTTATTAACCATACGCTTTAAACAGGAGACTTCACTCACACAAATTAGCGAGCAAGAAATATTAAAATACTCAGAACACGTAGAACTTACAGATGCGTTTCATCTGAGATGTTCGTGCTTTTTACATCTTTTTTTTTATATATTGCACTGCTGCGAACATCTCGTAAAAACGGGAAATCAAAGGTTTTAATGATATGGTTTTAATTACTTATGTTTCGGAAATTTCCGACATTTGTGATAATCTAAGACTACAAGAAATTACCCTCCTTAACGTAGGGTGAAACGTTTTACCTTTAAAATGTCAATACTAAAAACATTACTATCGTACTGTCTGTTAGTCGAAATCGTAGCACTGTAACTTCGAAGTCTTAAGCACCGGATAGCTGGCACACAAAAATCTTTAACTATACATTGAGCTAAATTAGACGATCAACGGCCAGAAGACAGACTTTAATTACTCACATAAATGGTCTTTATTATACACTGAGCTAAATTAGACGACCCAACGGCCAGAAGTGAGACTTCAATTATTCACATAAATGGTCTGCATTATACACTGAACAAAATTAAACGACCCAACGGTTAGAAGAGAGACTTCAATTACTCACATAAATGGTCTTTATTATACACTGAGCAAAATTAAACGACCCAACGGCCAGAAGAGAAGATTTCAATTACTCACAGAAATGGTCTTTATTATACACTGAGCTAAATATGTAAGACGACCCAAAGGCCAGAAGAGAGACTTCAATTACTCACATAAACGGTCTTTATTATACACTGAGCTAAATTAGACGACCTAACGGTCAGACGAGGGACTTCAATTACTCAGAGAAATGATCTTTATTATACACTGAGCTAAATTAGACGACCCAACGGCCAGAAGAGAGCCTTCAATTACTCACAGAAATGGTCTTTATTATACACTGAGCTAAATTGGAAGACCCAAACGCTAGAAGAGAAACTTCAATTACTCACATAATGGTTGTTATTATACACTGAGCAAAATTAGACGACCCAACGGTCAGAAGAGACTTCAATTACTCAGAGAAATGATCTTTATTATACACTGAGCTAAATCAGACAATCCAACGGCCGGAAGAGAGAATTCAATTACTCACATAAATGGTCTTTATTACACACTGAGCTAAGTTAGACAACTGTGGATCTCCCTCCCTTTCTCTCTCTCTCAATCTCTCTCTCTCTCTCTTTAGCCCTGTAACACTATATTTTTATTGCTCTTAACTCCACTGAAGCACTGTTTAATACTAATCACCGTAGCAAAGTAATTGGTAACCACCATATTCTCAAAAACCTATCCAAAGATAGATAGGAAAGAAAATCAGCATTTAAATAATATTAATGCTGCGCTAAAATTAATCCTAAAACTGAAGATTGCGCTATAAATAATTAAATTAAATATTTTAATTATTTTAAATTTAAAACGCAAGTAAATAAAAAGTGACAACTATCAATTTAAAAATTCTGCAGTTTTTGCTTATTTTTACATTACGGAAGAGGACGGGGTGAGCACAAAGTAATGAAAAAAATTAAGACCTGTTCAGTCCACCACCCCTCCTCCCTTTGTTCTTGATATTGCGACGTCACTGCTGTTTTTTCAGGAGAAATGTGGATTTTGTTTTCAGGCAGTTTCAGGCCTGAAGAGGTTATAAGTGGATCGAGTATATAATATAAGTACTCTTAATAGGTCATAGAGGTGAAACAACATGGAAAATAGAAATATCGATTTATTAATCAAAGTGTAATTGAAATTAACGTAGAACGAAAACCTACTAGGAAATTAAATTAATGAAAAACATAACAATTATTATTTAACGTTTTTTTTTCCATTTTAGAATTTCTTATGTGGAAAAGCTGTCGTGGGCCATTAATGGCCACCGAGACACGTGTTGAAGACCCCTGCTATACAGTCTTTTTTGCTCCCCTACTTATTGTAAAGTGATGCGATGCGGCAAATGAAAACGTGGGGAAGTCTCTTTAATTTACTCCAGTAGAAGCCAGACAGATGAGTTATTTGCTTCTCGTTTTGTTCCTCTGATTATAGATGAGCAAAATTTCTCATTTAATTTCTGACAAGCAGTAATGTGCGTGTGGGTGTTGGCGTGGACGTTGTTGTTGTTGTGCTGCCATATCTCTCAGCTGTAACAAATGGCCAAAACAATGCATTCATTTGTTATGTTACATCATTGGTGAAAGTTTGCATTTTTGAACTTCACTTTTAGTTGGTAAAGTTTCAAAAATGCAAATGCATTAATGCACGTTAAATAATTAACCACCAATATCGGAAGTAAATTGAAAAATTGGTGAAAGTGTTTGATTGCTATAATTCACTCTTGCTTGTCATCTTAGCCCATCCTTCATGATGCGTGGGTGATGACAGTTTGAAGATACGTGCTACTTATCTGTTGCGTCAGTGTCGTTTTATTTTTCATCTAAGAACTGCGGGAATAAAAGAATCAGATAGTGAGGGTAACTACGATTTTCTACCACTATAGAAAATTTACTTACAGAGTTGTATTTAACCCATTTAAAAAAAATTGAAATGTTTCTAACGCTCTTATTCTCTGTATCGAATTGCAAATACACCCCAAAACAGAGATTCCTGAGCTAGAAGGTTTTCTAACTATACTGGGGACAAACCTAACCTGACTATGGAGTGGAAGCTGGAAATGCCTTTCACTTAAAAAAATATCTCATGGTTTTTCAGTATTTCTCCCCACTAATGGAGGAAGGGATAATCTGTCGGGGACCGTCCCAAAATACTTGATGGTATGCTACCGTGACGGGATGCAGAACCAAAGAAAACCTCCCGCTCATTCTTCAGTCATCGATTTTCCCCTCAAGTAGAAATAAGTAACACTGAGTCCCCCAAAACATTGACTGTCCGCTAACTTTTTTTTTTTTTTTTTTTTTTTGATTGGAGGTTTAACGACCACCATGAGCAACTCAATGGGCTATAAGCAGTCGCCCGTCCCTAATTTAGGGTCACTGGTTCCAGGGAAGCGAAAGAACCAGTACCGTAAGACAAACACAACATCCATGCCTCACCGGGATTCGAACCCGGACCCCGTTCGGACGAATGATCAGAGGCCATCGCTTAGACCACTGCGCCACCGGGGCGGCCCGCTAACTTCCCTATCCGCAGTAAATATCTACCGGGTATGGCCTCTCTAACGGACATGGACGACCGACAGAAAATCCAATGATATCGCCCAAATGCCAATATCTGTATGTTTTAGAAACGCGATTGAAACTGGGATCTTCATTTTTTAATATACGTACGCACAACGTTTACAACAACTTTGTACTTTCTAAGTCCCAGTTTAAACTCGAATACGAGCTTTTAAACTGGAACTATATTATGCAGTGCAAGTATATAAACTCTTAAAGCTTTCCGCCCACAATCAGGTTAGCCTTTTAGACTACAAATACACTATCTACCAACTAGTAACTGGACACCTGTGATAGCATGGAAAACGAAGTTTATTCACCCTCAATAGTTGGTGGAGCCTCCACGAGTGGTGATTACAGCTGCGACCCTCAGGGGCATACTCTCAGCCAGGCGTTGTACGACGGCTAGCGGTATTTTCTTCCACTCGGCTTGGACAGGACAGGTCAGTTCCTTCACCGATTTCGGATGGTGGGGGCACCCCTTAAGTCGACGCTCCAACTCGTCCCAGAGGTGCTCGATAGGGTTAATGTCTGGGCTCTGCGCAGGCAAGTCCATTCGATTAACCCCATTGTCACCATACCAAGCCAGAGTGGACCTCGCAACATGACAGGTGTCATTGTCATCCTGAAAGTAACATGAGTCCATCCCGTAAAACTACCACAACGTAGGAAGCTCATGGTCATCCAAAATGGTGCAGAAAATCTCGGCGTTGAGTCTACCAGGAATTGCGACCAAGGGTCCCGTGCCATACCAGGAGAAACACCCCCATAGCATAATACCACCGCCGCCGAACTTCACAGTTGGCACAATACATTCGGGCAGGAGGCGTTCTCTACGCAGACGCCAAACCCAGACCCTGCCATTCGAACGGTAGAGGGTGAACCTTGATTCGTCGCTCCAGAGAACCTGCTTCCACTGTTCAACTGTCCACTGTTGACGTTCTTTGCACCATGTTAGCCGAGCAGCGCTATTGGACTTGGTGATCAAAGGCTTGTGGGCGGCAGCACGTCCATGAAAACCGAGCAGATGGGCTTCCTTACGGATGGTATTCATCGAAAGAACACTCCCGGATGCCTGTTGAAACTCCTTGCGGATGTGGCTTGTCGATTTGGTGCGGTTCTTCCGAATTTCTCTGGCCAGCACCCGTCGGTCTCTAACTCTCAGTTTTTTGGGTCTGCCGGGTCGGGACACATTCAGACAGTCACCTCTGATCTTCCATTTGCCAATCACGTAGGCCACTGTCGATTTTGGGTACTTCAACTTGCTGGATTTGTCACGTATGGATCGGCCATTTCTGTGATACCCGACGATTACACCTTTCTCGAAATCAGAGAGCTCCGAACTGCGTGGCATCATGCATGCGACTGGTTGCGTAGTTGTTTCCCACTCGATATTTAACGGCGGCGGCCGTAACGTGTATCAGGACTGAAGATATCGTCGATTGCAGGGGTGTCCAATTACTTGTTGGTAGATAGTGTATAATATGCAGTGCAAGTATATACACTCTCAGTGCTTCCCACTCCATAGTCAGGTTAGCGTTTTAGACTGGAACTACACTGCTGGCCACCCAAAATGCAACCGATTGAAAAGCAATCGGTTGAAATCTGATGAAGCACACCACCCGTGCTTCATCAGATTTCAATCGGTTGCTTCCAAGAAGGAAGCAACCGATTGGCCTGAAATTCGCAGCATGCGTCGCCCGCGAGAGGACATGCAAACGATTAGCATTGCAGAGCATATGCAAATCATGTGCTCCCGGCACGCCTCTGAGAAGCACTATAAGAAGGGTGCACAGAAGGCGGGGTGTAAGTACTGGAAGTGTGTTGTACTGCCGGACCTGTGCGTGGGAAGCTTCCTGATGCCTCGTCGCAGAATACGGCAGTCATTCCAGTACGTTTCGGAGTTCGACAGAGGACGAATAGTGGTTTATCGCGACAGCTGTTTATCATACCGAGACATCGGCGCCCGTGTGTGACGACATAACAGAATTTGCTACAGAAGAACGGCTGTCCTTTCTCTTTTGTAAAAGGGTAAATTGTTGGGGTGCGTTAAGAAGGAGCGCGTGACGTATACTATTATTATTATTATTACTATTATTATTATTATTATTATTATTATTATTATTATTATTACATGGTTTGGAGGTTTACTGTAACGACCAGCATGATCAACTCTTTGGGTTATAAGCAGTAACATGTTCCTAATTTATTGCAACTGGTTCCAGTGATAGGACAGAAATAGGGTCATCAGAAAAACACACCACCCGTGCTTCATCAGAGACTCGAATCCCGTCCCATCTCGAAAGTTTGATCCAAAGCCAGCGACTTGGAGCACTGGGATGGCTTACCTTTTTCAACCTTCCCTTTTTGTTTGCTCTCTCTTATGTAAATTTGTTTGTCTCTGTTTATATGTTCCGTACTTAACGTTATGTCTGAACTTTCAAGCTTGTATGTTCTTGTGGCAACGCTGGCAGACAGAGGTAAGGCAAGGAATAAAAACTGCGTGCGTGATGTCTAAGGTGTGGAGTAATAAACTGCTAGGTATTTTCGATACTGCTCGTTACATTCTTGAGATTCTGTTAATCTGCTCAGTTATATCTTGCTATTACCTTAACTTTCATCATTAGTTAAGCAGTAACCTCGTCATTGTGTTTCTTCGAAGTTAATAGTTGATAGCTGCGTCAGCGTCTTTTGTGTTATTAAGTTATTACACATGAAATATCAAAATATTGATGGCGATTCTAAAATATTAATAATTCAGACACCCGAAATACAGTGCGAAGAAAATTTTGATAAGAAAAATAATCACCGCCAGTGGCAAAACGCTTTTACCAACGCGGTACAAACTTCTTCATGACGTTTTGAAAAAATGTCGTGTTTGAAATGCGACAAACTCATGGAGTGCTTAGGCTTGATTTGAAAAAGTGATTTCCGTAGGGAACAGATCAGGTGAATAAGGTGGATAAGATAAGATTTCGTACCTCAACTGGTGGAGCTTCTGGATCCTCTGGCGGGCAACGTGGAGTCTCGCGTTATCAAGGAAAAGGATAACATTTGTCCATTCTTGCTCATCAGGTTTCCGTCAGTGATGGGATGTTCTAACCGAACAAATTATCCTATCGTCCACGATGTGTCTACCCATTGCCAGAAGAACATCTGACGTACTACAGAAGTGAAGCACGTGTCAAGACGACAAATCTGCAGCGATACATTCCGTCGGTGTAGCTTAGTCGGTTATAGCAACTCACTACTGAGCGAGGAGACGCGTTTTCGATCTCCGTCACCGACAAATTCATGTCTTCACAAACATTCCGAGGATTTTCGTGTTGTCCTGGCCTCAAAACTACGCAGATTTGAATCTTTCTTGGGACGCCTGAAACGATATCTCAATACCGCACCGTAGGACGAATTGTTGGACCACGTTCCGCAGTCTCAGTGACTGGATATCTTTCTGGTGTGTTGCGAAATCTTATAGAGTCCATTCCTCGAAGACTTATCGCAGCTCTGCCTTCCAAAGTCGACTGCAGATGTCTGTCTATAAGCAGTTGGTCGTTTTTTGTTGTTGTTATTGAGAACGTTAACTTAATGTTTGCAACTGAGGGAGTGAATGAAGTCCAAGTACACAGTTATTTAAAAAACAAATTTTGAAAGCCGATAAAACGCATTATAAGGATAAAAGAATCAATCAATCATAACCTTACTTTTTTATAACTAGCTCCACGCAGTTTCCACACTGAGCTACAAGGTCATTTGCATAGTCGCTGTCCATCTTCGCAGCACTTCTTCCGGCGATTTGCAAAAGAATGTCACCAGGATTCAGGTAATGACTAGATATTGTTCCCTTTTTCACCTGTAAATAGATGAAACAAATGCACTTAAACAGTCGCATAGAGTAAAAGGTAGAAGTTTAATGTGAAACTGAAAACAAATGCGTATACTTAATTATTCCGCCCGATTTTTGTAAAGAATGGTAAAACAGAAACATGCAAACAGTGGAAGCTGTTTAAACAAAGTCCCAGACTATTATAATGTTGTAAAGCACATATACTGACAGTGCTGGTATATTATGACCTGCTTTCCCGCTGTAAAAGCTACGCAGACACTGGCTAACAATCTTGGAGTTCAGTAAGTTGATTTCTTACGCCATTCGTTTCTTGGAGCAAGACAGATGGGTCATTCTATCACAAAGTGGTAAGAACCCTTGAGTTTCCGAGGGCAACTATATATATATATATATATACACTGAAGAGCAATTGAATTAGAGACAGCTGGCGTTATGCAAATGTAGCGTGTGGGCGGTCATGTAAACGGAAACGACATAACGTATGCAGCGATCCGACAATATAACGAGTGATGCGAAGGGAATCAGTTAAAGTCGGACGCAGTATGGGTGAGAAGAAGGATCTGTGGGCATTTGATCGTGGGCAAATTATCGGGGCCCGACGAATGGGTCACTCCATCTCGGAAGTCGTGGAGGCACTATGATTTTCACGAGCCACTATGTCACGGGTGCACCGTGAGTACATCGAGTCCAGTAAAACCATCCCTGCAAGGGCCAACTGCCGCGGACAACAGCGTGTGGATGAGCGGGGTCATCGTTGGCTGCTAGCTCGCATTGTAACAGCGGGTACACGGGCCACAGTGCAAGAAATCACTCAGGAATTTAACGCTGGTGCACAAAAACGTGTAAGCAGCCACACCATCCAGAACTATCTCCTCGCTATGGGGTACAGAAGCCATCGTACCACGAGGGTACAGCTGCTGACCGCACATCACAGGGTGCAAAGATTAGCATGGGCGCAGGAACATCGCCACTGGACCCTAGACATGTGGGAAAATGTTGCCTGGACTGATGAGTCCAGATTCACGTTGGTACATGCGGATGGCAGGATACGAGTACAGCGCAAACCACATGAAGCGATGGATCCTTCTCGCCAGCAGGGTACTCTTCAAGCTGGTGGGGATGGCTTTCTCGTCTGGGGACTGTTTACGTGGACTGAAATGGGACCCCTGGTACGTGTGTGACATTGTCCCTCACAGGTCAACGTTACCGGGATATCCTGGACGACCATTTGCTCCCGTTTGTGCGTCTTCAACATCCCTCTGGTGACCTCATCCTGCAACGAGACAATGCACCGTCCATCGCTCCCGAATTGTATCCGAATGGTTGGATGAACACTCCACCGGCGTGACCTCGCTTCCTTGATCAGCTAGGCCACCTGACCTCAATCCCATCGAGCACATCTGGGATGCCATCGAGAGAGAATTTGATATACCTGTCTAGTGCTACACGTTACTAGACAGGCATCTCTAATTCAATTGCTCTTCAGTGTATATATATATATATATACAGTATATATACGCCGATTAATTTCTTCATCAATGTGACCTTCACTTGATATCTGCTGTCCAAGATAAATATAGGTATTGGTTATCTCCAGCTTTTCCCCATCAATCGATAAATCTTCATTTCTTGTAAAAGCATTGTACATCACTTTTGTCTGCTGAAAGTTAATTTTTAATCACACTTCTTTACTCTTCTTAATAAGTTCCTGGATCATACTCTGCAACTCTGATGGGCTAGTTGCAAAAATGACTATGTCATCAGCAAAACGAAGGTGAGTTAGTTAATCTCCATTAATCTTTATCCCTTTGTTTTCCCAGTTAAGTGATTGAAAGATATTTTCCAAAGTGGCATTAAACAGTTTGGGAGAAATAGTGTTGTCTTGTCTCACTCCCTTTCCAATGCGTGGAGAGCTTTTAGAAGAAACAGTATAATTTTCAAAAGCAATATGCCATTATGTCTTAAAAGAAAAGTGTTTGGTCAATGCATTCTTCCAGTGCTTACGTATGGTGCAGAGACGTGGACCTTAACTAATAAAAGAAACATACAAAGACTGCAGACAACTCAAAGAGGTATGGAGAGGTGCATGCTTGGTGTAAACAGGAGATATAAGAAAAGGAACTCGCGGATCAGAAAAATGACAAGAGTGGAAGACATCATGATCAGAGTAAAATCCCTGAAATGGCAATGGACTGGACATATTGCCAGAAACTTGGTGAGACCTTCGTCTAGCAGTGGATTGATAATGGTTGACAATGATCATATATATACTGACAAAACTCACCGGACACCTAGAAGAGATCACAACATAGCATGTTTTGGCATACATTAGTACGGTGTCGGTCCATCTTTGGCCTTAATGCATGCCCTGACCCTTCGAGACATGCTTTCGACAAGGTTTTGTAACACTGCAATAGGTTTGCGCTTCCATTCAGAACATAATACTGTCGCTAACTGTTGCTTAGTTGTGGGAACGAAACTTCTTATGCAGCGCTCTAATTTATAAGATCAAGGCTGTGTGCTGGCCACTCAACACACGATATGGAATTATCGTCAAACACCAATATGGAAGTATCGTCAAACACCGTAACAGTGCCCAGCCAATGTCATGTGACACGATGTGTTTCTCTTTGTCACTTCTGCAATTTTTTTTATTCAATAAGCTTTGCTTGCAGCATTTTGTTATTCATCCCCATTGTCATTGCAATGTATATACCATCATGTTTTTAACAGTTTTGTATTATTTCCCAGTGAGATGCCCAATACTGTACGTCTCCCTCTTATGTTTTCTTATGATAAATTAGAATAAAGCGATTTTGAAACCTTGCTTTATGGATCGGTGCATTAACCTGCTGGTACCAATAAGGCTCGGTTCCATAGTATTTCCACGGAGTTGGTAGGGCATAATTGTCCAGAATACCGAGGTAGACGAGCTGGTTAACAGGGTTGTCCACGATAACTAATGGGGCGAGACCATACCACGAAAACACCCCCACACGAGCACACTGCCAGCGCCCAACTGGACCGTAGGAACAGTACACTGTGGTAAATAGCGTTTCCCCGGCTGCCGGCATTCACACACACACGGCCATCAGACTCATGGATCGTGTATCTGGATTCATCAGTCCATAGGACCCGCTTCCATTGATTTACAGTCCACGATAAATGTACTTTACACCATGCTAAACGACGAGTAGCATTCCGAGTGAAGATGAAAGGCTTATGAGCAGCCGCACGACCACGGTAACCCATGGAATGAAGTTCTCTGCAAATTTTACGTGTACATACTGAGGTTCCAGCATCTTTACTTATCTGTACACTGAGGTCTTGTGCAGTACTGCTTTGGTTAGCTGTAACGACTCTCCTGAGATTTCGATGTCCTGTATCACTGATTTTCTTTAGTCTGACGGCACGTTTTGCTACTTCAGGCACGCCATGTGTCTTCCACTTACTCAGTATATCCAAAACAGTTGACTTGGGTATGTTTAAACGCCTCCCGGTTTTTCTTATGGACAACCCACTAATATAACCCCCAACAATCTTTCCTTTTGCAAAGTCAGCTCTCTCTCGCCACGACATTTTCACTCAACCTCACAGTGTGATATGATTGCGGTTAGAACAAGTTAGAACGTTTCAGTATTTGTCATTTTCTCGTAGGACTTCCGTCCACAGTGAGTAGAGTTTAGGTCCCAGCCCTCTACAGCGGAGGGAATGAGAGCAAGTCTAGCGACTTTGACAGAGCAGTTTGTAGTGAGATTAGAGTACAGTAGATGGCGCCACCGTACAAGTACGAAGTTGCACATAGAGGGGTGAGAGAATTTCAGGGGGGGGTATAGGAAAGGATACCCATGTAACCAGTGGGTCCAGCCTGGGGGCCGTCACTTAACGTGCTCGTCCGATGCACGGCGGATATTCAGCGATTGTTAGTAAATCACACCATCTCTGAAAGATTAGCCCAGGTTCGAACCTGACGACCTTGCATTGATAGTCTGAACTGCTAACCACTAAGCCATCCGCGGCTCGGATATGATCGCAGTCAGCTGCAGGCTTGTTTTTATACCGTTTGCAGCTGTTCTGCGCATCTTAACCACGCACCGAATCCGTTTATTTGCTTTAGAAGGGGTGTCCGGTGACTTTTGACAATATAGTGTATATTATATATACAGTATTAGCCAGAATCCTGTATGAATAATCTATGTCGCTATATATATATATATATCATTTAACTTAAAAAAACTGCAACTTGCAATGTCTTTCTCTGATGAGTGATCTGGTGTTCTGGGGTACAGTTGTATATTATTGAAAAATGTTGGTTTTTTTTGTTGTGATTATGCGGGGGGGGGGGGGTTATTTGATTTCTGAAGGATATTCCTTCTTGTTAGGTGTTTAGAAATGTTGTTATTGGGTTCTCTATTAGGATTGTAATTTATCTGTGGTTGAACTAATTACTATATATACACTGCTGGGCAATTGCTAAGGACGGATCATAAACGGCTATAAAGCGCATAAAAAAGTAAGTTTGGTTGGATGCCAAGTGAAATAAAATAATGTCAGAATGCCAGGACATTACAAGAAAGACAATTTATTGTGCTCTGAAATCCAGAAGGCTTTGGAACGTGTTCAAGGGACAAACAGGCCATTTTGTGCAGAATACGTAATCGTGAAAATAAAATGCAATTACCGTCCGCAGGCGTTCCGGCGTAAGATGTCAATACGGGATATGGCCACCATGGAGGGCGATGCAAGATTCCACACGTCGTGTCATGCTTTGCACAACATTATCAAGCAGCTGTTGGGGTAATTTATCCCATTTCTCTGTCAGTGCACGGATGAGGGTGTCCTTGTTTATTGGAGGGCATTGGCGACCAGCAAGACTCAAAGCATCCCACACATTTTCAATGGGATTCAGATCTAGAGAACGTGCTGGCCATACGAGGCGTTGAATATCCTCGCTCTCAAGACACTCCTGGACAGCGACTGTTCGATGACATGTTGCGTTGTCGTCCATGAAAATGAATCTATCACCGACAGCACCACGGAACATGCGAACATGAGGTAGCAGAACATCATTAATGTATCGTTGGCCAGTCATAGTCCCAGTTGGAAGCACATAGAAGGACGTACGGCCATTGATCATGATGCCAGCCCATACCATGACACTACATGTCGGATATCGGTCCCTTTCTTGTATGTTTGCTGGACAATATGCAGTACCACTATCACGCCAGATCAGTTGTCGTCGACAATCAGACGATATACTGTATCTACTCTCATCTGAGAAGAGGACAGCAGACCAGTCGTTATCAGTCCAATTGCGATGTTGATGGCACCATTGCAAACGGGCGGTACGGTGACGTCTGGACAATGGGATGCACACAACAGGACGGCGGGCGTATAGTCCTCCTTCATGCAAACGTCTGGCGACAGTTTTTCGGGAGATCCGCTTGCTAGTAGCAGCCATAAAATGATTTGCTACCTCACTAGCTGTGCTGCGCCGGTGTCTTTTTGTTGATAGCACTACGTACCGATCTTCTGCAGGTGTCGTACTGCGAACACGACCTCCCCTGTGACGTTTGCTACACTCTCCATTTGTTTGAAATGATTTCCAAAGCCTTGAAACAACACTGTGGCTGAAGTCGAACTCCCTGGCAACATATGTTATTTTTCGCCCTTCTTCAATCTTGCCAATAATACGACCACGCGTAAAATCATCTAGGGGATGTCGGGAAGACATACTGAAAATTGCAAGTTCGTCAATTGATTCTTTCCCTTTCAACTTTGCGTTTGAACAACAACGATCAATACGCGTCAAATCCTTTATATCTCTTATCAGCGCTATGACGTCACGCACAAGTTCGGCAATCCAAAATTTGCATATGCACAACACGTCTTACTGTATCCCGCACTTATGCTAATTTCCACATTTTCCTGCCTTCCATTTTATGGTTGCTATCGTTGCTATTGTCATCCGTCCTCAGCAATTGTCCGGCAGTGTATATATAAGTATATATTATTGCTCTTAATATCATCATCATCATCATTGTCAACCATTATCAATCCACTGCTGGACGAAGGTCTTCCCAAGTTTCCTCCACAACGGTCTGTCTTGTGCCAGTCTCCTCCATGTCACTCCCGCAAACTTTCGAATTTCATCCACCCATCTTCCATGTGGTCTTCTTCTGGGTCTTTTCCTGTCCCTTGCAATCCAATCTAAAATTTCGGCTGTCCATCGATGGTCTGTCCTTCTGGCGGTATGTCCAGCCCATTGCCATTTCAGGGATTTAACTCTGATCATGATGTCTTCCACTCTTGTCATTTTTCGGATCCACGTGTTCCTCTTCTTATCTCTCCTGGTTACACCAAGCATGCACCTCTCCATGCTGCTTTGAGTTGTCTGCAGCCTTTGTATGTCTCTTTTAGTTAAGGTCCGCGTCTCTGCACCATACGTAAGCACTGGAAGGATGCATTGATCAAACACTTTTCTTTTAAGACATAATGGCATATTGCTCTTGAAAATTATGCTGTTTCTTCCAAAAGCTCTCCAGGCAAGTTTTGTACGCCGATTAATTTCTTCATCAATGTGACCCTCACTTGATATCTGCTGTCCAAGATAAACGTACGTGTCCGTTATCTCCAGCTTTTCTCTATCAATCGATAAATCTTCATTTCTTGTAAAAGCATTGTACATCACTTTTGTCTTCTGAAAGTTCATTTTTAATCCCACTTCTTTACTCTTGTCAGCAAGTTCCTGGATCATACTCTGTAGCTCTGATGGGGTAGTTGCAAAAATGACTATGTCATCAGCAAAACGAAGGTGGGTTATATAATCTCCATTAATCTTTATCCCTTTGTTTTCCCAGTTCAGTGATTGAAAGACATTTTCCAAAGTGGCATTAAAGAGCTTCGGAGATATGGTGTCACCTTGTCTCACTCATTTTCCAATTTTTATGTGTGTTGTATTTTCAAACAGCCGAATTTTTGCACTTGCATTTTCATAGATGTTATTAATAATATTAATGTATGCATCTTCAATACCGCAGGATTTCAGAGCCATTGCAACTGCTGATGGTTTCACCGAATCAAAGGCTTTTTCATAATCGATAAAAGCCATGCACAATGGAAGTTCATATTCCCTCGCTCTTTCAATTAGTTCTCTCAGTACGTGGATATGATCTATTGTGCTGTAGCCACTCCTGAATCCAGCTTGTTCTCTCGGTTGAGCCATGTCCAGTGTCACCTCCAAGCGGTGTGAAAGAACTTTAGTGAAGATTTTATAAACCACTGATAGGAGGCTGATAGGTCTGTAGTTCCCGACATCCTCAATGTCACCTTTTTTATGTAGCAGGATCATTGTAGCGGTGTTCCAATCCTCAGGAATTTTCCCTTCATTAAGACATCGAGTGAAAATTTGGGCGAGTACTGTTTCGATTTCTCCACTTGCTTCTTGTATGATGTCTACAGTAATTCCATCTTCTCCTGGAGCTTTTCCTCGCTTCATGTTCTTGATTGCATGAGCAACTTCTGCTGGAAGGACTGGAAGAACTCTGGTGCTGGTACCTTTCATGATGTCTGGAGTACATGTATCATCCCTTTCATATAATTTGGAGTAGAAATCTTTCACTCTTGTCAAAATTTCGCCTCTATTTCTTGTTACAGAACCATCTTCTTTTCTCAGTGCCATAATCTGTTTTTTTCCCTTACTGAGATGTCCCTTTGCTATCTTTAGGCTTTGGTTGTTTTCAATTGCTTTCCTTACTAGTTCACAGTTAAATTTCCTTACGTCTTCAGTGATACTTTTTCGTACTGTCTTGCATAGCTGTATATATTCCACTTTGGAAGTCACATCTTCTTTAGTTGTCCTCATCACTCTTCTTTTTTGCATCAACATTTTGGTTTTTCCTGATAATTTTTCACATGCAATTTGTTCTTAGACCCAGCTAATTTTGTTGCTGTTTCCATAAGAGCTTTGGTTACTTTTCTGTTAACTTCAGAAATATCCACTTCTTCCGATGTTAGGCCTTCTAAAGCAGAGAATCTGTTCTTCAGTTCCAATTTGAAGGTATTATGGTGTTTTTTAAGGTTGGTTATGTCAATACATTTTGTTTGTCTTATGAGCTTGCTACGTTCGAGTTTAGTGTTGAGGTGCATCTTACATCTCACCAATCTATGGTCACTGCCTGTGTTGAACTTGTTTAGCACACTGCAGTCTTCTATGACGAATTTTTTGTTACACATAATAAAATCAATTTCACTTGTCGTCCCATTTGGATGTCTCCATGTCCATTTCCTGTGTGGCTTTTTCTTGAAAAAGGAGTTAAAGATGAAAAACCCTTCTGCCTCTGCAAACTCTACGAGAGTATTTCCACGCTGGTTTCTGTTGCCGTGACCGAATTTACCTACTGAAGTTTCATTCTGCTGCCGTTGCCCTATTTTTGCATTGAAATCTCCCATAATTATCTTCAAGTGCTGCTTACCTTTATTATTTAGATCACGAATTTCCTCATAAAATTCTTCAATTTCTTCTTCAGCATGACTTGTGGTGGGTGCATAAGTTTGAATTATCTGAGCCTGGTATCTTATCGAGAGTTGGATAACGAGTCGTGCAGCTCTGTCAGAGGAACTTTGAACTTCTACAACTTTATCCTTCAGTTTCTTGTTTATTATAAATCCAACACCACTAGTTCTGCCAGTATCAGTCCCACGATAGTAGAAGAGATGTCCACTTTTCAGTTCAATGAGATCTTCTCCTTTTCTCCTTACCTCACTTAGCCCGACGATGTCCCACTTGATCCTTTGTAGTTCCTCTTCCAATTCAAGAAGCCTTGAATCAGAAGATAGGGAGCGTCCGTTATATGTAGCCAAGGTCAGCATCAGATGGCAGCCTAGTCCGGTCCTCCGGGGATTCTTAGCACCCTCTGCCTTCATGTCGCACTGGCCGCTGCTTTGGCCAGGTACATTCCAGCTGCCGGAGACTGAGGGCCAAGATTTAAGTTGTGGAGTCATTTTGGAGGGGTTTGGCCATAACTCACCACGCTGGCCAAGCGGGTTGGTGAGTGTGGGATAGCATTTCCTCTAATCCCGATGGTATAGTTATACCGCTATTGGCGGTCGTCAGAGCCCCTTTAGTGGGAACAGGATGTAATACGAGAAGGCGGGGTTGACATTTTGTCAAGGAGAGGCTGTGATGTTACGCATCACCTGACCTTACATCCGGCTCTTAATATAATATAATATATATATATATATATATATATATATATATATATATATATATATATATAATATATATATTATAAAATGAATCATGTGCGAATTATCTTATATATTTGCAAGAATCATGCAAGAACCAACTATGTCGGTTATGCAGCGACATAACCCAAGCAGCGATATTTGTATTCCCGAGATGCGAGAGCATCAGAGAACGAACGGTAAGACGTACGCTGCTTACCCTGGGCTACAGGAGCAGACGCCCTACTTGTGTGCCATTGTTGACGGCTCGTCATCGGACATTACGCCCCACCTGATGCCGGGAATATCAAAACCCGATCTCTGCAGAGTGGCACCTTGTCGTGCGGTCAGACGAATCTCGTTTTCAGCTGTATCGAGTTGACGGGAGCGTGCGGGTGTGGCGTCTACAGCATAAAGCCCTGGCCCATGGCCTTATACTGTCGACGCCAATCCCTCATCCTCCTGTACTAACTGCGCCATGGCCCATAGCGCGGTCAGTTCAAAGCGATGGTGGCTCTGTGATGATTCGGGGAGCCTTCTCATGGGTCACATATGGTCCCTTAGTGTATCTGGAGAGGACCTTGTCAGATACGCGATGCCATAATGTGCTGGCTGACCACCTATAAGCTTTCATGGCCTTCGTGCATCGTGCAGCCAATGGTGCGTTTCAGCAGCGCAATGCGCCATCCCACCGGGCCGCAATCACTCAGGCATGGCTGGACGAACAATCATCTGAGCTTGGAACCATCTGGTGGCCCTCCAAGTCTCCTGATCTAAACCCTGTGGAAGCTCTCTGAGATGCTGTGGAGCTGAACATCAGATCCATGGATCATGGATCGACGTCTCGGGCGGAGTTGTGGACAATGCTGGAACAGTCATGGTTGGCATTACCTCCTGCATCTGGTTGATTCGATGCTTCGGCGTGTACAAGCTGTTGTTTGCGGTAGAGGACGATCAACTCACTATTAGGTAGGTATCTCTAATGGTTTGTCCATTGATTGTGCATAATAGTTTCAATATTTAACCATAACAACCATTCCTTTGGGAACAAGTCTACGTCCATGCACCAGTGTATACATGAAAAGCCAGACATTCTATGGAAAATCGTGGAGACAGTTGTAGAAATCCGATGAAAGAATAGGATATCTATACAAAGTGTTCGACATAGCCGAAAAAAGAATTATTCAATCGGTTTTTCGGAAGATAAATACAAATAATTATGCACACAGCGCCGTTTTTAGCGTTCGTAGCGCCCGGGAGATAAAATTTGTTGACGTCCCCACCCACAAGCTTTTATTCTTATTGTTTGTGTGCTAAATTGTGTTGTTTTTAAGCCACATGTGAAATATATACCATATAAAAAAAAAATACTTTTTTCGGCACTTAATTGAAACAATACTGTATTGTGATGATTTGGATTGTTTCTGCGACAACGAGACTTTCGTCTCCAATCATCATCTCTCATCATATCGAATTACAATACTCGCAGGGTATTTTTTTTTTTTTTTTTTTTTAAATATACTCTACCATTTCACATACACAAGCAGAAAAAATAATCAGCTCCGCACCCCTCTAAGCTTGGCGCCCGAAACAGCAGTACTGCTCGCAGTCCCCTAAAGTCGGAATTCCCCGGGACAGACAGCGTAATATGCCAATCTGACGTACTGTGAGTGTTCAGTGGTTCGGAGCAGCTCACCTATAGATTCTGCGCGACCATATATTAGGAAGGCGGTTGGTTGCTTTAACAACTTGGCCACTCGTAACCCTGCACTCTCGTGAGAGCAGTAGAGTAACCATGTTTTAAAACCTGGAGGGGTCTCATCACACATACACAGGGATCGGACTCCCCCATATTATATGTATATATAATAATATGTACATACTGTATAAGATAGTTTGGGACCCCACCCCCTACACACACACATACACGCAGGAGCAAAGCAGTCGCTGAGGCGCGATCTAACGGGAACGACATAAACGCCTCAGTTGGCGAATTGTGGAACTTAGCGAACAAAACTGTAAAACTGCACTAGTGTGCAAAAATTAAGGTCGAAGAGGAGAAATTGGCATAACAGCAGAACGAGCCGGCAGAACGGACCGAAAGACCACTCAGGAGATAGACTAGAGTCCGGTACGGTAGGGAATGCGCATATATGCAGCATGACGTAGGGGGTGGGGGGGGTGTCGGAAGAGTATAAAGCACACGGGCAGTGTACGCTCAGAAATTCGGTTAACTGCTATTGCGCGGTGTACATCGGTTTGAACGACGTCTAGTTGCTACCACCGTGTGATATGGCCTACAGGCAATCCAGTAGACGACATCTGGATGACTTTACCCGAGGTCGCGTCATTGAGAAGTTGGAAGAAGGTCGAAGTGTGACTAGTGTGGCCGAGGAGCTCGGGATCGCTCACAGCATCATTTCACGAGCTTGGAGAGCATTTCAAATGACAGGAACAGCTGTTTGAGAGTTTAGCAGGGGTCGTCCACGAGCAACAACGGCGGCGGACGACCGGTATATTGTCCTACAGGCGAGAAGAGACAGACGGCAGACAGCGGGAGAAATCGCAAGGCACATGCAACAGACAACTGGACGTCCGTTATCGCGTTTTACCGTGGCCAGGAGGCTGCACAAAGGTGGTCTGTTTGCACGACGACCAGTGCGGTGTGTGCCATTAACGCCTGCTCATCGGAGACGGCGGTTTCTGTGGTGCCAGGAACATAAGAACTGGACACATCAGCAATGGGGTCGAGTTCTCTTTACGGATGAGAGCCGATTTAGTCTGACGAGCGATTCTGGACGTATAAACATCTGGACCGGCTTGGAGGTGTCGGAGTTCTCGTTTCCGGCGGTATCATGCTTGGTAGCCGTACTGACCTCCACATCTTCCAAGGAGGTTCAGTCACTGGTGTCCACTATTGTACCGAGGTTCTCCTGCCACACGTGCGTCTGTTTAGATGTGCTGTGGGTCCTGAGTTCCTGTTCATGGACGACAACGCTACACCTCATCGTACAGTGGCTCTCGCAGAGCTGTTGGAAAGTGAAGATATTCAACGTATGGATTGGCCCGCAAGGTCCCCGGACCTAAATCCAATCGAACACGTGTGGGACCTTCTTAGAAGACGTTTGGCAGCACGTCACTAGCCGCCAGCAACGATTCCGCAGCTGCGATTGGCGCTAAAAGAGGAATGGGCCGCGATGCCTCAACAGCTCCTTGACAACCTCGTCCTAAGCATAGACAAACGTTGTAAATCCTGCAACTCAGTCAGGGGGATCATATCCCCTACTAAAGACTGGATTTTTCTTGGAAGCCGCCTGTCACATCGACGCTTCTGTCTTCTGTCCAGTTGTGCTTGAAGTTACCTTTTCAATAGAGTGCCTTTGTATCCTTTGGATTCCTTGTTTGGACGGTTTTGCTCACTTGTCCCATATTCTTACATCTTGGGGATCTTATGGTATGATTTGAGTCGATGTGGAGCACTTCTGCACGACGTTACATTCGAAAAACCGTCTCGTCCTTAATTTTTGCACGCCAGTGTATGATAGATAGGGCATAAATATAAATTACAAAGTTGTACAGCTGACTTTGCTTATTACGAATCGACATCGATGTTTTATTAAGTACACATTATACACGTGCTTGCATTCTACGAAAAATCACAATCTTATATTATTAAATTTAGTTGGTTCACATAAAAAAGTGTGGATTATATCATTATATTCCCGAAACATTTCGGGGGGGGGGGGGGGGCTTTACGTTGGGGATACCCGACTCTGACAATCTGGAGGGGTCCTGACCTCCTCCCCACTCACACAGTGATTACGCCTGTGCGTGAGAGGATGTCTGTCTTTTATATCTACTGTATCGATTCTCCATTTCTGTAGATCTTTCGAGACGCTCCTCGCTCATGCTAAGTCAGAAGTCCGCAGGCCTTCTATTGGTTGGAACTAGCTGCACGTGATGCGGGAGACGAAATTTATGGAACGGTGGCAAAAGAGAGCAAAGGTATGCGGTGATCCCAAAGTTGCCGCCATAAGCAACACCCCTTTTTGCATTTAATTATAAAAATATTGTGTTGGGATTATTTGGATTGCTAAAGTGACAGAGGGACCTTTCACCCTCCAATCATCATCGCTCATCGTCTCGAATTACAATGCTCGCAGAGTATTTTTTTCTTTTTACATTCTACTATTTCACAAAGAAAAAGAAAAGAAAAGAAAAGGAAAGTTCGGTTATCGGTCTCCTGAGTATGGCACCGCTCGCACTGACCTAAAGCCAGCCCTGCAAATCTCCCGAAACTCAGGCATAATTGAAACTTACTCACAGCGAAATGCATTTTCAAATACTACGAATAGGTGTCAGATATGTTATCCATAGACAGACGGACGGACATATCGATACCAACACCATGATTATGCATTATTCGTGTGTTGAATGACACACTCAAAAGTTGTTTCCTTATTCTTAAATTATAAAAGTGTCAAGCGACACAGTTCTAAACAGAATTACACATTTCAAAACTTATTGAAATAAGAAAGCTTGTTATGTGTTACGTGCATGTCGTACAATGTGTTCAGTGTTATTACATCTTTATGACGTTGTTTAACAACTCGAATATGATGCCGTTATTCCTTTCATGTATGGTAATTGAATAAATAAGAAGCCACCTTATGCTTAAGGATACCTAACAATCAACTCTTTCTTCAAATAGTTTTTATCTAAGTTGTACTATTATATCGTGAGCACAATTCTTCAGAATAAAAATTCCGCTCCGCCGTCAGTTTCTTATTGTCTAACAACCAACCTACCGTCACGTTTTACTCGAGGATCAGGAAAACCTTGGACATATTTCGCAAATGACTCAGCATCGAATAATAACTCTCGCGAATTGATATCTTCACACCATGTCAAACTGCTTTTAAATCCCCTTTACGCAAGTCTTCGTAAGCAATTTCTGTGACGATTAGTGGTTTTATTTTTCTCTCTCATATCTCAGATGTTTCGAAAGCTGCTCTGTTTGATAATGTCCAATTCAACGGAGTTCTGAGTGAGACACGTTCATATTGCTGTATTTGAGAATTTCACGTATGCGGCCAAAGAGAACAGGCCCTCTCAAAACAACGCCGGTACTTCTGTAACAAATGTACAGGGTGTCCGAAAAACAACGTCACAAGATAAGTCGTAAAGTAACATGCCTTACGTGTATTTCTCCTTTCCGACATGTGTTTAGATCGTTTAATAGAAACCCTCCCGGAGTGAAAAACTTTTAGCACGTTTAGTGGAACCTCGGTTATACGTTTTCCGGTTATAGGTTTTTCATTTTTATGCGTAATTCTGCGTTAATCCCGAAATTTTAATGTAGTTTCTATCGCAGTTCGGTTATACGATATTGATTTATACATTTTTTGTATACGTTAAATTTTGAATTTTTGGTTGTCAAAAATATACGGTTTTTAGATTTTTTTACTTTTTACACGAAACCCGGTATGTTACAACTTTGAGAGATTTGAAACGGCGTTTTTCTGCCGCCTTGAAGTAGATGATGCAACTATAAATTTACTAAATAACGTTCACAGTTATCTTTTGTCTGTTCAAGAAATTTGAAATATGCAAAGGTTAGTGAATAGTTTACTCGGCACTAATACTAAATTAACTGGTGGACAAACTGCTTTGAAAAGAGCAATGCTTATAAAAAAGAATGTGTAAAATAAGGATATTGGATGTTAAACAAAATCGCTTTCGGATTCACAGTCCAGCATTTCAAAGGTCCTTTTTCTCATATATTGAAAATATGAAATCGTATAGAATTTCTTAAATTAGTTTTTGTAATGAAATTAGAATTAAACAAAATCGGACAAAAGTCAAAATAGGCATGGGCTTAAGATGCCAAACAAAATATTTGTATGTATGTATTAAATTATAAATTAGCGTAATCCAAAATTACGATTTTTCCTCCCCCCCCTTTTTTTTTTGCAGTCATTCAAAATTTTGCAATGTTAACCAAATTTCATTCATACATTTTTTTTACATTTATACATTTTTAAGGCCATCCCCTAGAAAAACGAATAATCGAGGTTTCACTGTATTTCGAAAAAAAAAAAAAAAACTACGTGCTTATTTATTGTGTCACTGTGTCCGTCTGCCTCTCTATGGACCTCATACCTCTGCAACTATTAGTCCGATTTGAAAAATTCTTTCTGCAGTCAAAAGCAAAAGGTATGAGAACGATGATCCGTGCTTTTCGAGTTTATTTCAACGAAGAACTTTGCCGCTAGAGGGCGTAAATGCAGATATTATCGAATTCAAAATGCGTTTTCTTCTATATTATTACTTCTAAACATCCCATTGAAAAAATTCGTTCTTTCGTTCGATACCATTTACAACAAAGATTATTTTGGGCGCAGTTTCTTTTTCAAATAAGTTTCCCCGCTAGATGGTGTAAATATAACTATATTGTATCAGTACTCTTAAAATTCCGATTTGAAAAATTCTTTCTCCTTTCAGCAGTGATGTAACATGTTTCAAAATCTGGGTGGATCCGATTACACATACACAGTGATCGCCCTCCCCAGATTATATGTATACATATATACAATAATATACACATATTGTGTAAAATAGTTCGGGACCCCCCTACACACACACACACACGCAGGAGCAAAGCAGTTGCTGTGGCGCGATCTAATGGGCACGAAATAAGCGCCTCTGTTGGCGAATTGTGGAACTTAGCGAACACAACTGTATAAAACTATGATAGATAGGGCAGAAATGTAAATTACAAAGTTGTAGAGCTGACTTTGCTTATTAGGAATCGATATCGCTGTTTTATTAAGTACACATTATACACGCGTTTGCATTCTACGAAAAATCACAACCTTATATTATCAAATTTAGTCGGTTCACATCATAAAAAAGTATGCATTATATCATTATATTCCCGAAAATGTTGGGGGGTTCTTTACATTGGGATCCCCGACTCGGAAAATCTGGAGGGGACCCGACCCCCGACTACCCCAGTGGTTACGTCTATGCCTTTCAGTAGCTTTTACTATGAAGAATACTTTGCGCATATTTTCTGCTTTTTCATTATTCAAAATTCTCTTTCCAGGGGTCGTCAGCGTCTATTTCTGTTTGTATGTGAAAGACTGTCTCTGACTTGAAAATGCCTTTGGAGAAATCCTATCTTGGTAAGAAAGATACTGTGCATTATGAAAACTAAGACGTATACGCTAATTTAATTTTAATTTTTAGCTTCTTTCTCTATGTAAATTTCAGTTCATTCTATTTTAGCGTTTTCAACCTTAACATATTTCTCACTCGCTGAATGTAAGTTGGCAACAGTCTTGAGGTCAGCGAGCGTGATGTATGCATGTTGACAAATGAGAACCAGAGTTATATAATGTTGAAGCAGGCAGCAAAAAGTGTGGTGGGAACTGCATTCGGCTGAAGCTATGTTTACTTGAAGTCTGCGTCTTCGAGTTGTGTTGTCATATATATAGCGTTAGCGTTTGTTAATAAGGTTTCCTGCTTACTAATTTACGTTAATCAGTTTTAAAATATTCGTACTGTTGTGAATTAGTTCTTCACGAATGTTGGAGTGTCCGAGTGAAGTGCTCATGCGATATTGATGCAATAAAAATGCAAACTGCAAGCAAGTATTTCTGGAACTTGATTGGAGGGACTTTGTTTCACTTTGATTGAGCGAATAAGAAAAGAAAATTTTACGCAGTGTTTTCAAATCTGCAGATACATGCTTCAAATAGTAAAGAACGCTATTAGACCTTTTTGCACTCACTCACATTCTACTTTAAGTTACATAAAGCTTTTTTTTCCATATCTCATCTCTTCATTGTTCGATTTGAGAAAACCTTTCTGTCACGGATATCTTCGGCTATGAGAAACGATTTGTACACAATTTGTGATTTTTCATAGCACACGTTTCAGCTGTTAGTGGTCAAAAGTAGCTATTTCTATTGCGTATGTTTTACCTATTGTAGAAATCCGTTTTTTAGCACGTCTTTTGTAAAAAAAAATATCGTGCTTATGTTATCGGTTTGTCCGTCCGCCCGTCCGTCTGAACCCACGAAATCTCTACAACTATTAGTCCGATATGAAAAATTCTTTTTGCATTGGGAAGCTTGAAATATGCGAATGATGATCCTTTATTTCGTTTTTTTTACGAGGCGCAATTTTGCCGCTAGAGGGCGTAAATGCAGATGATGTCGAATTCAAAAATACGTTTTATTTCACATCATCATCATCATCATTGTCAACCATTATCAATCCACTGCTGGACGAAGGTCTCCCCAAGTTTCCTCCACAACGGTCTGTCTTGTGCCAGTCTCCTCCATGTCACCCCTGCATACTTTCGAATTTCATCCACCCATCTCCCATGTGGTCTTCTTCTGGGTCTTTTCCTGTCCCTTGGAATCCAATCTAAAATTTCGGCTGTCCATCGATGATCTGTCCTTCTGGCAGTATGTCCAGCCCATTGCCATTTCAGGGATTTAACTCTGATCATGATGTCTTCCACTCTTGTCATTTTTCGGATCCACGAGTTCCTCTTCTTATCTCTCCTGGTTACACCAAGCATGCACCTCTCCATGCTTCTTTGAGTTGTCTGCAGCCTTTGTATGTCTCTTTTAGTTAAGGTCCACGTCTCTGCACCATACGTAAGCACTGGAAGGATGCATTGATCAAACACTTTTCTTTTAAGACATAATGGCATATTGCTCTTGAAAATTATGCTGTTTCTTCCAAAAGCTCTCCAGGCAAGTTTTGTACGCCGATTAATTTCTTCATCAATGTGACCCTCACTTGATATCTGTTGTCCAAGATAAACGTATGTGTCTGTTATCTCCAGCTTTTCTCCATCAATCGATAAATCTTCATTTCTTGTAAAAGCATTGAACATCACTTTTGTCTTCTGAAAGTTCATTTTTAATCCCACTTCTTTACTCTTGTCAGCAAGTTCCTGGATCATACTCTGCAGCTCTGATGGGGTAGTTGCAAAAATGACTACGTCATCAGCAAAACGAAGGTGGGTTAGATAATCTCCATTAATCTTTATCCCCTTGTTTTCCCAGCTCAGCGACTGAAAAACATCCTCCAATGTGGCATTAAAGAGCTTCGGAGATATGGTGTCACCTTGTCTCACTCCCTTTCCAATTTTTACGTGTGTTGTATTTTCAAACAGCCTAATCTTTGCACTTGCATTTTCATAGATGTTATTAATAATATTAATGTATGCATCTTCAATACCGCAGGTTTTCAGAGCCATTGTAACTGCTGACGGTTTCACCGAATCAAAGGCTTTTTCATAATCGATAAAAGCCATGCACAATGGAAGTTCATATTCCCTCGCTCTTTCAATTAGTTCTCTCAGCACGTGGATATGATCTATTGTGCTGTAGCCACTCCTGAATCCAGCTTGTTCTCTCGGTTGAGCCATGTCTAGTGCTACCTTCAAGCGGTGTGAAAGAACTTTAGTGAAGATTTTATAAACTACTGATAGGAGGCTGATAGGTCTGTAGTTTCCGAGATCCTCAATGTCACCTTTCTTATGTAGCAGGATCATTGTAGCGGTGTTCCAATCCTCAGGAATCTTTCCTTCATTAAGGCATCGAGTGAAAATTTGGGCGAGTACTGTTTCGATTTCTCCACTTGCTTCTTGTATGATGTCTACAGTAATTCCATCTTCTCCTGGAGCTTTTCCTCGCTTCATGTTCTTGATTGCATGTGCAACTTCTGCTGGAAGGACTGGAGGAACTCTGGTACTGGTATCTTTCATGATGTCTGGAGTGCATATATCATCCCTTTCATATAATTTGGAGTAGAAATCTTTCACTCTTGTCAAGATTTCGCCTCTATTTCTTGTTACAGAACCATCTTCTTTTCTCAGTGCCATAATCTGTTTTCTTCCCTTACTGAGATGTCCCTTTGCTATCTTTAGGCTTTGGTTGTTTTCAATTGCTTTCCTCACTAGTTCACAGTTGAATTTCCTTACGTCTTCAGTGATACTTTTTCTTACTGTCTTGCATAGCTCTATATATTCCACTTTGGAAGTCACATCTTCTTTATTTGTCCTCATCTCTCTTCTTTTTGCATCAACATTTTGGTTTTTCCTGATAATTTGTTCACATGCAACTTGTTCTTAGACCCAGCTAATTTTGTTGCTGTTTCCATAAGAGCTTTGGTTATTTTTCTGTTAACTTCAGAGATGTCCACTTCTTCCGATGTTAGGCCTTCTAAAGCAGAGAACCTGTTCTTCAGTTCTAACTTGAAGGTATTATGGTGTTTTCTAAGGTTGGTTATGTCAATAGATTTTGTTTGTCTTATGAGCTTGCCACGTTCAAGTTTGGTGTTGAGGTGCATCTTACATCTCACCAATCTATGGTCACTACCTGTGTTGAACTTGTTTAGCACACTGCAGTCTTCTATGACGAATTTTTTGTTACACATAATAAAATCAATTTCACTTGTCGTCCCATTTGGATGTCTCCATGTCCATTTCCTGTGTGGCTTTTTCTTGAAGAAGGAGTTCAAGATGAAAAACCCTTCTGCCTCTGCAAACTCTACGAGAGTATTTCCACGCTGGTTTCTGTTGCCGTGACCGAATTTACCTACTGAAGTTTCATTCTGTTGCCGTTGCCCTATTTTTGCATTGAAATCTCCCATAATTATTTTCAAGTGCTGCTTACCTTTATTATTTAGATGACAAATTTCCTCATAAAATTCTTCAATTTCTTCTTCAGGATGACTTGTGGTGGGTGCATAAGTTTGAATAATCTGAGCCTGGTATCTTTTCGAGAGTTGGATAACAAGTCGTGCAGCTCTGTCAGAGGAACTTTCAACTTCTACAACTTTATCCTTCAGTTTCTTGTTTATTATAAATCCAACACCACTAGTTCTGCCAGTATCTGTCCCACGATAGTAGAAGAGATGTCCACTTTTCAGTTCGATGAGATCTTCTCCTTTTCTCCTTACCTCACTTAGCCCCACGATGTCCCACTTGATCCTTTGTACATATTTGCTTCTAAACATCCGATAGAAAAAATTATTTTATCTTTCGATTCCATTTATGTCAAAGAGTATTTTAGATATAGTTTCATTTTCAAATTACGCATAGATTTTCCGCTAGGGGGCGTAAAATTAAATTACATTTTCCCCGATAACTCTTCTTCTAAAACTCCGATGTGAAAAATTTTTTCTTCAGCGGATACATCTCCTGATGGGAAATTTTTTGCATATAATTTATAATTTTTTGTAAAGCATACTTTGCCCACCAGGGGGCGTAAGTGTTAATTTTTGCTTCTCATGTATTTGTCATAAAATCTGAGCTTCTAAAACATCGATTGAAAAAATTATTTCGTGGACTGATGCCACTCACATCGATAAACCTTTTCGGAACATTTTCTTCTTAAAATATTCCACAGTTTCTCCGCCAAGAGGCGTAGATGTGTATCGTATTTTTGTCAATATCTCTACTTCTAGGAGTCCGATTTGAAAAATTCCTTCTTTGTTGGATAGTGTTTTCAGTGTGACATAATGTTCATATAATTTCAAAATTTTCAAGTAACTCATAGACTTTCCGCTAGGGAGCGTAGAGGTAAATTGCGTTTCTCCTTATATTTCTGCTTCTAAATCTCCGATTTGAAAAAGTCTTTCTGCACCGGATACAGCTCCTGATGGGAAATCGTTTGCACATAATTTCTAATTTTTGTAAAAAAATGGTTTGGCCACCAGGTGGCGTAAGTCTTAATTTCCGCTTCTGATGTATTTGCAGCAAAATATGAGTTTCTAAAATCTCGTTTGCAAAAAAAGTCGGTTGTTGACCGATACTACTCATGTCAACAAACCTTTTAGGAACATTTTCTTTTTGAAATAATGCATGGCTTCTACGCCAGGGGCGTAGATGTATATCTTATTTTTGTCAATATCTCTACTTCTAAAAGTCCGATTTGAAAAATTCCTTCTTTGTTGGATAGTGTTTCCGATGCGAAATGTTTTTCCAATAAATTCAAAATAAATAATAGACTTTCCGATAGGGGACACAAGGGTAAATTGCGTTTTCTGCGTTATTTCTGTCTCTAAAACTCCGATTTGAAAAATTCTTCCTCTTCGCATACAGGGCCTGATGGAAATTTTTTTCACATAATTTCTAATGTTTGGTAAAGAATGGTTTGGCCACCAGGGGGCATAAGTGTTAATTTCTGCTTTTGATGTATTTGTAGCAAAATCTTGGCTCCTCAAAACTCGACTAAATTTTTTTTTACTTGGACTAATACCGCTCATATGGAAAAACTTTTTGAGAAAACTTTCTTCCTAAACTAATGAATGGTTTTCCCACCAGGGGACGTAAAGTCACATCTTATTTTTGTCGATATCTCTGTTTCTAAGGGTTCGTAAGCTCACGATTCCGTTTACAGCAATATCTGAGGGATTAAAATCCCGATTGAAAAACTTCTTTCTTCCGGCAGATACTATTGTTTTCCATAACGGTTCCCTTGACTTCGAATAGCTTTGATAAATTTAATTTGAGTCAGAACGGATTCAAAAGACGTGCTTATTACATCCGAAAATTCGGTGTCATCTTTCTTGTTTCAATTGGTTCAATACACTATGAAGAACTCTGCTTATGTTGCACATTTTAAATTATGCGCAGTTTTTCTCTAGAGGGCGCAAATACATTCTATTTTTCGCTGAATTTCTTCTAAAATTTTACTCTGAAATTATTTTTAGTGTAGGAAAGGATTCAAAAAACATTCTCATTACACCCAAGAGTGTCGTCTTTCTTGTTGTTTATTGAACTCAGTCAAACATAATCACCGACTGTATTGAGACATGCATCCTGCTGAATTACATATTAAGTGATGGAATCGTTCCTGGAAGAATTTCAAAGGCTGCTTGTATTTTAGCGCCCAAACAATCTGAAATCTTTGAGGGTTCTCTTCAGTGGTCCAAAGATGTGTTAATTACAGCGGGTGTGATGCAAACCGTAATTGCACGTGCTCCAGTATTTTCCGATGCATGTGTTAAGGCTTAATTTTGGTGATGTTTGCTAAATTGGGGCATGCATTTTCACGAAGAAAGGTGACTGCACAAGTGAGCTTACCTGGAGCTTTCTTCTTGATCGCTGTACGTAGGCAACCCAGAATTTCTCCGTATCGTTGGAAGTTAATAGATATTCCTGGCTACTTAAATTCTACGAGAAGAGTGCCTTGATAAGATCAAAAAAGGGTCGGCATACTCTTCCCGGCTGTCGGTTGACTTTTAAACTTTTTGCGTTGGGGTGACTCCAGATATTTCCGCTGTAAGCTCCAGCGTTCGAATTTAGGTTCATAGTGCTCACTTCTTGCATAATATTTTGTGTAAAAGTTAAACGACTCCCATGAACATCTTCGACTATAAGATGTCTCCCACTCTTTATTTATTTTGACCTTCGGGATTCAGGCAACGGTGGGAACCAACGTCAGAAGGACACATATTACATTCACGTCTTGACTCGGGATTTAGACCCAGACATATGAGAATTCAGAAGCCTGCGTCCAATAGCACTTGACCAGTGGGCGACGTGATGCATTCAGACACCCGTGGTTTTATTTTGGGCGTTGCTTACCGTTGAGTATTGTTTTCTAGTATTATTGTCCAGCAATCATTGTGACGTACTAGAGAGGTGCAGCACTTGTCAAGCCGGCAAATATGCAGCGATACATTCCGTCGGTGTAGCTTAGTCGGTTAGAACAACTCATTCCGGAGCGAGGAGACACGACTTCGTCACCCGACAAATTTGTGAATTTCACACCATCTGAAGAAAGATACTTTTTCTCTGACCTTTGGATCGCGCTTAAATCGTACCCGTCTCGTGGAGGTGCTTACATCACTGTATAAACTGCCGTTTTCTGCTAAAATCTATTTTCAATTTTATCATCTTTTTTTACCCTTGAAAATTAATAAAATGATTGTATGGCAACAATTCACGTCGGAAAAAAAAGAATTCGAAAGTGTAGTTCCTTGAAAAAGAAAAGACGCAAAAAGAATAACGTATAGTTCCTACAAACATTGTCCGGTTCTTAAAATATCGTGCTAGAATTAAAAACAAGTTAGTAAAATCATGCAATGCATTGATTATGATACGCTTTCCAACATACCAGAAATTATTACTTAAGTTATGTGGATAATAGCTGTGGAATAAATCTTGCTCTTGTGTCCTGACCTTTGACCCCATTTCGATTATATTCAACAGAACCGGTTCAGTATACCTCAGGAATAACATACTAAAGTTTTGTCGCAATAGAAGCAGTTTTACGCAAGTTATGAGAAAAATGGCTGTGGAATAAATCTTGCTTTTGTGCAATGACCTTTGACCCCATTTCGTTGATATTCAACAGAACCGTTTCACTATACCTTCGGAACAACATGATAAAGTTTTGTCGCAAGCGAAGCATTTTAGATAAGTTATGATGCACAAGGGCAATGGAATGGATCCCACTCCAGTGTCCTGACCTTTGACCCCATTTCGCCCGTTTTCAATAGGGTTCGTCCCCAAGTAGTTCCTTACCACATACTAAACTTTCATCGAAATCGAACCATTTTTACGCAAGTTATGACGCATAAGGGCAATGGAATATATCCCGCTCTTATACCCTGCCTGATCTTTGACCCCATTTCACCCATTTTCAACAGGGTTCGTGCCCAGGTGGTTCCTTACCACATACTAAAAGTTCATCGAAATCCAAAAAATTTTACGCAAGTTATGACGCATAAGAGCAATGGAATGGATCCCGCTCCTATGTCCTGACCTTTGACCCTCCTTCGCCTATTTTCAATAGGGTTCGTCCCAAGGTGGTCCCCTACCACATACTAAAATTTCGTCGAAATCGAACCATTTTCACGTGAGTTATCGTGCAGACGGACGGACGGACGGACGGACGGACAAAGCTGGAGCATATACGCTTCTTCAACCTACGGTTTGAAATCGTAAACAAGGTAACTGATAAAACATTTGAACCTCTACGAAGGAAAAAAATTTCGTAGTCACGATGCGATCACGTAAACAAAGTTACTATTCTTCTGGCTAGATTTCTTGGAAACAATTTTTAAGCAGTTTTTCAATACCATATGCACCCAAATAATTTATTTCAGTATGAAGTAAGACTATTCAGCATACAAAAGGGTTATGGAGCGAAAGGCACTCTTTTGAAATCAATAACTAGCACCAATAGCTTAGCAGCAAACGACCGCTTATAGCCCTTAATTGCTCGTGATGGTCGTTAAACCTGGAAACTACAACAACAACAACAACAAAAGAACGTGTGTGAACGACGAACAGGTACACAGGTGTGAGACGAAAGCGTTATATAAAAAAAATTAAACTATAATGATCATTATGAGTTTCCGTTAACGAGATTTCTCTTGTATACGGAAGAGAAAGAAAGGGCAAATGCGCAGCTGTTCGGGATTTCAAAATTTCAACCTGAGCGAGTTTCGAAATTCCTATTTGTCGTGCAGCTAGTTTAAAACAATAAAATAATTTCGTGTTTTGCAAATTCAGTGTTGTTATAAAATGCTCAGCCTTCGCATGACATATAAGTTTCTATCCTTAAGGCATTTTTTTTTTTCGTGTCACTTGCATGCGCTTCCTAAACAAACCGGATTGCCGTTTTGTTGATACAACAAGCCGCATACCCGGAAATTTTCTTCCCTTAAATTAGAAATCGCAAGGAAAATATCAATTACACTCGTGGCAACACATGAAAACCCACATTTCTATGCCACCAGAATTTAATTTTGTCCACCCTATAATTATTCCTATTTTTTATTAATCTTATTACTGCTTTATATTCTCCCGCCGCGCCACGGCTCTGGGAGTGGTAGCCTTTTCTAACTTTATAATTAATTATGCGGGACAACGATTTGTTCAGGGTGTAATTTTGTAAATTTGAAATTGTTTGTGAATTATTATAAGCTAAGAAGATAGATCAAACTTTATTTGCACAAACACGGAACGAGGTTTTTTTATTAATGTTTGGATTTTACGTCTTCGATGCGGAATAACTGTTAAATATTAGCAATTGTTCTAATATGAAACAAAAACTACAAAACCCCATAACTGATATCCGGGAAGGAATCCTCTATGAAATTTATTTCTGTGGAGACATCTATCATTATATCGTAACGTTAAAAAACGAGTAAATGAAAAAGAAAGAAAGATGGGGTGGATAAGTAAAAAGAAAAAAAAATATTCCTATCAGCTGAACGCCGTTTCTCTGCTGTTTACATCAAATTTGTCACAGTTTTAATACTAGCCCGTGTCTGATACAATATTTTCAGAAATGACAAGAGGACAATGATTAATGGAGATGGTTCAGCCTACACTGTTAAAAATTTTGTGGTAGGTCGCACCAAATAGTGGTGCTACACCAGCTGCACTACTTCTGGATAAAAGATAGACCATTGTGTGGTGCAAACAAAACTAACAACATGATGCAACCTCACACCATAATGTGCAACCTTGTACCATAACGTGATGGAAAGTTGCACGATGTTGTTGGGTTTTGTTTGCACCACAAAACAGTGTATCTTTTCTCAGAAAGTGGCGCAGCTCTTGTGGCAGAATGGAAAACAATTGCTACCGCAACGTACCAAAAGCTAGTGGAAAGCCTTCCCAGCAGAGTGGTGGTGGCTGTGATAGCAGCAAAGGATAGACCATTTCGATAAATAATAATTCCATTCTTGTTACAGGGAGATTGTGGGTAGGCAGGTGTTCTAATACTTTTGATCGGAAAGTGTATGTGGTGACCATAATAAGAAAGGAATTTTTTGCAAAGCACGTGAGAAGAAATTCTACCCAATGGATGCTAATGTGAGATATTTCTTTCATGGGAGAATTTTCGTGGAGTTTTCCTGTTCTTCCTTTATCCAGAATATCACGCATCATTCATTCCATATTATTGCTGTGGTATTTGCTTCCTGTTTCAACTAAATTCAGGCCAATAATATTTTGAAGCTAGCCTGCATTTGTGTTTCGAAGCTTCATTTTTTTTAATCTAAAAAGTCAGTATAGTTAAGTTTAAACTTTTTATATTTTTTGAGTTTCGAAATTTTTTGACAGGTTCTTAATTTAAGTGTTACTTCCTTCTGAAGTCATAGCGTTTGAATGAATTCGACTTCATACAGAACTTTATAATATTCCTGGGCAAATAAACAAAGAAAACAGCGGGGGTTTTAAATCACATTCGAGCTTGGGGAAAAGCAGAATGTGCAGATACTGGATATGAGGTACGAAGAGCAGTGCAAAAAGAAACGAAGACAAGGTAAAAAGAGGGAAGAAAAAAAGCCAGAGATACAAAAAAAAAAAAACGGGCAAAACACGAGAAAGATACAAAAGATGGAGGAATACAAGAGACGGAGATATTTTATTGTGAAAAAGGGAGTATAACGAAGTAAATTTCTCCGTCATTTTTAGTCTACGCCGGGATTCGAACCCGAGGCCGCTTATTCCGGAACAAGTCGCTCTACCAACTGAGCTACGCAGACGGTTATTCTGATTCCTATCTGCCTTTATGTCGTGTGCGTCCTGCTGGCAGGTACGTCACATCCCCCTCCCGAAAGAGGGCCGGGGGCATGGCCCACGGGTCAGCCGTGACCATGAATCGTTGCAGGCAGCCATCCACTGTAGAACGTGCACTTGAGAACTCCCAGTCAATCTGCTGTGTGGAATGCAACATCACACATTTTTTATTTTTCTTCGAAGCGCTGGAGAAGGAATTCTCTGATTTTTCCTGTCTCGCGGGGTGGAAATAACATCACACCAATGCGAGATTTTGAACGGCCGGGTCATCCGGATAGTTCGGGCGCCATTATAACGAAGTAAATTTCTCCGTCATTTTTGGTCTACGCCGAGATTCGAACCCGAGGCCGCTTATTCCGGAACAAGTCGCTCTACCAACTGAGCTACGCAGACGATTATTCTGATTCCTATCTGCCTTTATGTCGTGTGCGTCCTGCTGGCAGGTACGTCACAGGAGAAGAGAGAGAGAGAGAGAGAGAGAGAGAGAGAGGCTGAAGGGAAAAATAAAGAAATAATGAGAAAATGCACACACAGAGAAATGTAGATACAGGAAGGACAGAGTCAGAAAAAGAAAGGCGATGACAAAGCTTTAAGAAAGGGAAAATGGTTAACACGGAGATAAGAGATAAACCAAATTATAGCTAACAGATAAGGAGGGGCTAAATGTACAAAGACAGGGAGAGAGAAAAACAGAGAGGTTGGGAAAGATTTAGAGAAATACAGGAATAGAGGTATAGTGGTGAGAGAAAGAAAAAGGATATAAAAGCATCCGGGAGAAAAAGACGGCTACAGTGACAGAAAGACAGAGAAAGACAGAGAGAGATAGAGAGATATATAGAGAGAGATGACAGGAACAGTAGCAGTAACAGCAGCATAAAAATTCAGAGAATAGGGTAAACATTTTTGTAGTGGCATAAGAAAAGGTATGCTGATGGCAAGAGTGAGAAAGGGACAAAGGTAAAAGAAAGAGAGAGAGAGGCAGACCAAGAAGCGATAAATGGCCACAGGGAGCGAAGCAGAGAGAAAGATTTTGGCAGGGAAGCAGACAAAAAAATAGAGGTTTTAGAAAACAAAAAAAATAAAGAAGAGAAGAAATGGAGCGGGTGCATATGACAGACAGGAAGAAAAATGAAAGTTTTTTGAAGACAGAAAACAAAGAAAAAAAAAGGGAAATGAGCGAGAATTTTATTTGACGTCATGAGAGATGTGTCTATTTCGGTAGATCTTAACAGGAACATTGCTCTCTTAAGATGACGCATAAGGTGAGTAAAAGAGAAACCCGACGAGAGAACTCAAGAGAGATAAAAAGTAGACTGTATGGGACCTTTATATGGAGTTTTTATTTATTTATTAATTCATTTTATTCCAGAAATCTCAAGAGCCGTCGTCCGACAAAACTACTTGATCATGATCAATCTGAAGGGGGGGGGGGAGTGGTACCACGTCAAAGTATCGCCTGTTGAAAATATCAACCCACAAATCAAGTTTATGTTTTGGTTTCCAGTAATGAGGCACTACATTTTCCAGACATCATTTCCCCACGCACTGACAACAAACAACATAAGCAGCGTTGTTGACGGAAAATAAATAAATAAAAATATATATGGACACCTATGAAAAATGCAAGAACAAAGGTTCGGCTGTTCGAGGACACTGCACTTATAAACATTGGAAAGGGAGTGAGACAAGGTGACACCATGTCTCCCAAACTATTCAATGCCACGTTGTAGAATGTCTTTTAATCATTGATATGGAAAGACAAAAGGATAAGGATTAATGAAGATTTTTAACCCACCTTCGTTTTGCTGACAACATAATAATTTTTGCAAATACACACTCGGATCTCCAATATGAGATCCAGGAACTTGCTGACAAAGGCAGAGAAGTGAATTTGAAAATGAACTTACAGAAAACAAAATTACTGAACAATGTTTTATAAAAACTGAACAGTTGGAAGTTGATGAATGAAAATCTGGAAATAACAGCATGCCTACACTTACCTTGGACAACAGATATCAAGCGAGCACCACAAAAAGGAAGAAATAAGTAGGCGTATAAAACTTGGTCGGGGAGCTTTTGGAAGAAACAGTATAATTTTCAAGAGCAATATACCATTATGTCTTAAAAGAAAAGTGTTTAATCGATGCATGTTTCCAGTTCTTACTTATGGTGCAGAGACATGGATCTTAACTAAGAAAGAGACTCAAAGGCTGCATACAATTCAAAGATGCATGGAGAGATACGTGTTTGGTATTACCAGGAAACATTGGAAGAGGAAGAAAAGTGTTTAATCAATGCATGTTTCCAGTTCTTACTTATGGTGCAGAGACATGGATCTTAACTAAGAAAGAGACTCAAAGGCTGCATACAATTCAAAGATGCATGGAGAGATACGTGTTTGGTATTACCAGGAAACATTGGAAGAGGAAGAAAAGTGTTTAATCAATGCATCCTTCCAGTTCGTACTTATGGATCAGAGACATGGACCCTAACTAAGAAAGAGACTGGGAGGCTGCAAACAGCTCAAAGAAGCATGAAGAGATGCATGCTCGGTATAATCAGGAAAGACAAAAGGAGGAATATATAGATTTGAGAAATCACAGGAGTTGAGGTCATCATGATCAAAGTGAAGACCCTCAAGTGGCAATAAGCTGGACGTGTTACAGAAAGAACTTGCCACCGTCGGACAGCTGAAATACTAGACATGATATCAGGGGAAAAGAAAAGACCTAGAAGTGGATCTTGTGGAGGATGGGTAGATGAAATTCGAAAACATGCTCGAGGTACTTGGAAGAGGCTAGTTCAAGATATAAAGTTGTGGAAAAGATATGGAGATGGCATCATGATCAAAAGAAAATCCCTGAAATAGCAATGAATTGGATTTTCTAGAAGAACTTACCACAGTCGGATAACTGAAACACAAGACTGGACTCAATGGGATCGGAAAAGACCCAGAAGAAGACCATGTGGGAAATGGTTGAATGAAATTTAAAGCATGTCAGAGTAAGAGACTGGCTCAAGACAGAAATTTGGAGGGACCATCATCTAGCAGTGGACTGATAACACTAGTCAACATTTTTTACGCTTTCCAACCGTAGGTTGAAGAAGCGTATATGCTCCAGCTTTGTCCGTCAGTACGATAACTCGCGTAAAAATAGTTCGATTTCGATTAAATTTTAGTATGTGGTAGGGGACCCCACCTGGGGACGAACCCTATTAAAAATAGGACAAATGGGGTTAAAGGTAACGACATAGGAGCGGGATCCATTCCATAGCCCTTATGCGACATAACTTGCGTAAATGTGGTTCGATTTCAATGAAATTTTAGTATGTGGTAGGGGACTGCTAAGGACAACCCCTATTGAAATTCGACGAAATGGGGGTAAAAAGTCACGACATAGGAGTGGGATCCATTGCATTCCACTGCCCTTATGCTTCATAACGTGCGTAAGAATGGTTCGATTTCGATAAAATGTTCGTATGTGGTAGGGGGCCACCTGGGGACGAACTCTGTTGAAAATGGACGAAATGGGATCAAAAGTCAGGCCATAGAAGCGGGATCCATTTTATTGCCCTTATGCGTCATAACTTGCGTAAAAGTGGTTCGATTTGGATGAAATTTTAGTATGTGGTAAGGAACTACATGGGGACGAATCCTATTGAGAAAGGGCGAAATTTAGGCAAAGGTCAGGACATAAGAGTGGGATTCATTCCATCGCCCTTATGCGACATAACGTATGTAAAAATGCTTCGATTGCAACAAAACTTTATCATGTTGTGCCGGGGTTACACTGAACCAATTCTGTTTAATATCATTGAAATGGAGTGAAAGGTCAGGACACAGGATCGAGATTTATTCCACAGCCATTTTCGTCATAACTTGAGTAATAACTTGAGTAATGATTTCTGGTATGTTGGAAAGCGTATCATAATCAATGCATTGCATGATTTTACTAACTTGTTAAACTTTGCTTTCATAACATGGGTGAAATAAAGTGTTTTTAACTAATTTCGAGGTTCTGAATTCAAACGACTGTAAAAACTCTCCATCACGTACAGTTTTTGTGTATGAACATTTGCTATATTTCCAGATACATATACAAGGTGATCGTAAACTACTTCAACAAAACAAGAGGGGTGATAGTACCCATCAAGACAAACAATATTTGCAATGGAAGCTAGGGCCTCATTCCACTCCTAGTGCCAGAAAAGAATAAAATTACATATCCACGTTGAGCTTTCTACAGTGGAAACACAGAGACATACCTAATTTATGAGTTGCACAATTCCAATCGCATCAGAGAAAGACTCAAAGGAGCTGTTCAAACTGTCGTCCAAGGGCGTCGTTGCACAGCCCACACCTGCGAATGAAGGACTGTCGCACCCTCTTGTGGACTCCCGGTGTGGTGTTGATCTTGTACGCAGCAACAGCGATTCGCGCGACGAGATCTTCCAGGGAGTCCACAAGTGTGCCTGTTGGACGTTTTTCGAACGAGCTCTTTTCTGGCACTAGGTGTGAAATGCGGCCCTAGGTTCCATTGCAGATATTGTTCGTCTTGATGTGTACTATACCCCCTCTTGTTTTGTTGAAGGAGCTTGAAATCGCCCTGTATATACAATGCAAGATGTATACAGTAGAACTTCATATTGTAATGTATTTTAGATTTTATATGTCTTGTTAGCTATAGAATTAGTGTTACGAAGTATAAATACTATATTCATATATCACTGCATATGAGACAGCAAAAGAGAAAAGAAAAAGAGTAAACAGCATTAACACAAATGTAAATGTATACGCACATACTTGTATACCCTATAACGTACAAGTTTGTCCGCTCCGGCACCAAATCCGGGTCCCCTCACTCCGGAGTAAGTCGCTCTCCCATCTGAGCTACGCGGACATGTGCTCTCACTGATATCTGCCTTTATCTTATGTGCGTCCTGCGGAGCAGGCACGTCATAACCCGTTCGAGTAGTTCATTTTTTCCTCTTATGTGTCGTGTTGTGCTCCTGAAAAAACCAGCAGTAATCACTCATTATTGAGGGATCCCACCGGCCTTGATATCTCTCCTCCATCGTTCAGATATCTTGGTGGAAACTTTCTGCTTGTTTATCGCTGACTGCTCCTAGGTTGTCAGGAAAGAAGTCCAGATGCGAATGGAGGAAACTTATTTTTAAGGACATCCGGCACCCAAGGTTTTTATAGTTCTTGAGAAGGTTGTGAATCAGCTGTTTGTAGTTGCCCTCTTTGTAGTTACCCAGAAATCCCTTGACCACAGATGTGAAAGATTGCCGTGCGGCGAGCTCCGTGCTGTTTAGCTTTTCGGTAAAAACAGAATCACGCAGTAGTTTCCGTATCTGAGGACCAACGAAGATCACTTCTTTGAGTTTTGCATCACTTAATTGCCGGAACGTTTACTTTAAGTGCAAGAAACCTGGACCAGATTTATTCATAGCCTTTACAAAATGGTTCATTAGCCCCAATTTGATGTGAAGTGGTGGAAGCAGCACATCAGAGGGATTAACTAGGGGCTTGGGATGAACGTTTTTCTCTCCAGGAATGAAAACATCTCATTTAGGCCAGTCTGTTCGTTTGTAGTCTTCTGCAGTGACCCTACTGTCCCACATACAAAGAAAGCAACAAAATGTGGTGAAGCCACTTTGAAGCCCGAGCAAGAGTGATAAAAAATCTACTGTCCTTTTACATGCCAGCGCTAATGTGGAACAATAGTACATATTTAATGCCACATAAAAAAAAAAAGTGTTGTAGCGGCCATTTTTTAAAGTCAGATCTGAAATTAGCACCCAAAAATGAGTTATAAACAGCTATATTTTTTCGTGTTATAAAAACCTTGTAGAACAGTGTAATGGTTGATGATGGTAAAGAAGTTTTGTCGCCCCGGTGGCGAAGTGGTCTTTTTTTTTTTTTTTTTTTTTTTGATTGGAGGTTTAACGACCACCGTGAGCAACTCAATGGGCTATAAGCAGTCGCCCGTCCCTAATTTAGGGTCACTGGTTCCAGGGAAGGGAGAGAGCCAGTGCCGTAAGACAGACACAACATCCATGCCCGACCGGGATTCGAACCCGGACCCCTTACGGACGAATGATCAGAGGCCAGCGCCTTAGACCACTGCGCCACCGGGGCGGCCGAAGTGGTCTAAGCGATGGCCTCTGATCATTCGTCTGAAAAGGGTCCGGGTTCGAATCCCGGTGAGGCATGGATGTTATATTTGTCTTACGGCACTGGCTCTCTCCCTTCCCTGGAACCAGTGATCCTAAATTAGGGACGGGAGACTGCTTATAGCCTATTGAGTTGCTCACGGTGGTCGTTAAACCTGCAATCACTAAGGAAGTTTTAAGGATGTTTTGGGCGCACCGCCATAAATGTGATAACCACGATTTGGAGTTGGGAAAACTTGCAATTTCGATAGCTTCAAAAGTTGATCAGAAAAGGATTATTGTCTCGCCTGAAGGAGAAATCTTAGTTTTTTTTTTATGATATTCAAACCTACAATACGTATACCGTTTATGGAAGATCTTGACATACACGGTGCGAAAAAGAATCTTCTAACTTGATTTCGAAAAGCAGATATATCAAAGAAGACAGATGGACGGACGTGCAGTCTGAGAGGTAAAAGATAATATTACAGTATAATACTCTTGAGTTCCTTGGCGTGTTCCAAATTCCCCGGCAAAGGTTACAATCACTTAAGCCATCCTTTGTACTGATTAGCATTAAAATCTTCTCTACCTAGTGCTTACGTAGTAGTTGCTTAAGGACGTTCACTTGTATAAAAAGCAGTCAGAAACCGGATTCAGGCTGAAGGATGGAAGTGCAGTTGTGTTCACACAACTATGCCATCGGGGACGAAAGAGGGGTAGTAGAATGCGTGGCTTCCTACTACATGAAATGTTACGGCTAGCAAATCTAAATTAGAACAACGGAAACTTCTGCGATTTTAATAGAGGAAATGTAAAAATACTGCATTTGTGTGCAACTAGCAATTCATTTTGCTACTGTTTTTTTCAGGAAATGAATGAAACGCAGCTCTCGTTTCCAGTAAACTGGATGAAGTCTGTCTCTTTTTATATTAATCTTTTTTTTCGTTCGCGCAAAAGACTAAACGTGACTTATGGCAGCATAGTGGAACTAGAAGACTTTATCCAGGTTAAGTCAATGTAATAAACATTTTAGCATTCCTCACGAATTTATGTCACTCGATACACGTCTTTTATTTTCATTTTTCTTAAGGTCGCAGTACGCATGCGTGAAGAAGGTAAGTAGGCACGCCGAACAAGAAAAACATCTGCCCTAATACTTTAAGCACATAATGACAGCATAAACGGTTTATAAATTCTCTTTAATTGATCCAACAGATTATTAATAACAAACGACACAAGGCCACAAAGAAATTGCTCCGTTGACGCGATGTGGAAATAGTTCTGGCGTGAGAACTCACGATATAAAACACCTATTGTTTCCAAAAACGATAGTGATCTCTTTACCGATTTACGTGATTATTAATTAAAAAAAGAAAAGTAAAATTAAATCCGACTAGTAGAGTACTCTGCGAAGACTTCCCATGAGAAAAAGGAAAAGTAGGATGGTATTCATCATGTTATTTATTATCTTGTTGTTGTTGTTTTTAAAGTGGACTGATCCGCGAAAGGGCATGCTCATAGTGCGTAGAAAAGTGATCAGTTTTTCCCACACCTTTTGAGAGTCTGTGACGTTCTTCAGAGGTAAAGCACGTGTCAAGACGACAAATCTGCAGCGGCATATTCCGCCCGTGTAGCTTAGTTGGGAGAGGAACTTACTCCGAAGTAATGGGGCGCGGACAAACTTCTGTTTCCACAAGTCTGCGCGCGATTCATTATAGGTGTAACTAGGGCATCATGGATTCAGCAGGATTAAGCTATAATAACTACAATGGCGGAAAGTAAAAAAAGAGCACCAAGAAGGAGACGTCTAATACCAACGAAATTTACACAGCACAATAACGGCATACAGAGGATAACGTGATCAAAACATTATGGCAAAATACAGCTGTATTTGCTGGTAAACTAAAAAATAACATTTCCACGTAACATATTTAGTACGAGGTTGAATCGTCATGAACTGCATCACACTGTGCAATTCCGGCATGGAGTCTGTCGTACAGATGTTGGATGTAAGTTTGGGGTATTGAGTTCCAAGCATCCTCAACCTGAGCGCGTAAATCAGGGATGGTCGTGGCTGGCCGTGGAGACAGGATGAGTCGTTGTCCCATAAAATCCCACACGTGCTCAATGGGGGACAAATCTGGTGAACGTGCAGGCCATGGAAGTTGTCTCACACCCTGAAGTGCATGTTGCGTTGCACGTGCCGTGTGTGGGCGTGCATTATCTTGCTGGAAAACACCATGATAGACCGACCTTACAAATGGCACAACAACGGGCTGAATGATGTTGTTGATGTAGGAGGTGCTGCTTAACGTACCCGGTACAAACACTAGTTGTGTACGGGAGTGATAGCTGATCACTCCCCACACCAGGAGACCAGGTGTAGGCCCTGTGTGTCGCTGGCGGATGCAAGAAGGGTGGAGACGCTCCCCCTGTGCGTCTGCGAACACGCATACGGCCATCAGAGGCTCGCAAGCAGAATCTGCTTTCATCGCTGAACACGACAGATCGCCATTGCGTTCTCCAGTGCAGACGTTGGCGACACCACTGCAGACGTTCCTGACGGTGGGCTGGAGTCAGAGGTACACATGCCAGAGGCACACGTGCACGTAGTCCTGCATCCAGTAGACGGTTGCGAATTGTTCGCACAGTCACCTCTGGTGCAACGGCAGATTCGGATTTGCGTCGCAGTGGATGTTCTGCCTGACAACGCCGCTTTTCGTATGCGTCGATCGGTCAGCTCATCAGTCCGTCTGTGACTTCCGGTTCCTCGTCTTCTCGTGTGGGAATGTTCCTCGGACCATCTACGCCACCATCGTACCACCACCAATACTTCCCGTCCAATTCGCTCCGCAATACGACGATACGAGCACCCAGCCTCGCGGAGTCCGACTAGACGACCTCGCTCAAAGTCCGATACCTGCTGAAATCGTACACGTCTTCCATGTCCAGGCATTGCAGCTTCTTCAGGGTCTTCGCACGTGTCCGTACGCCGACGACTGATTACATTCACTTCGCCGTACTCCTTAAATACCACCGACGATAATTTGCATATCATGCCGTGCTGTGGCGTAAGCGCGCTCACCAGTTGGTCCCGAAATTAACATCACACCTACGTAAACTCAACCCTATTAACGTATATAAATTTCATGATCGTCCGCCAATTCCTTCTTGGTGTTCTTTTTTCACTTTCCGCAAGTGTATATAGAAAAACGCAAATCCCGAAGCAAGAATATATATATATATATATGATTTTTTTTTCGCTACACAAAAATTACCGCCAGATGGTGTATGTAATGTAAATGTGCATTTAGGTTTTTTGGGTTTGACACGAAATGTACATTTACATACACCACTAAAAAGTGTACTAAAGTAAAAAGGCGATCTTCTGGCGGAGTAGTCTGAGGCGCTGGTTTCTGGATGAGAAGGGCTGGCTTTAATTTGGAACCAGTCGCCCAAATTTGAGACTGACGACTGCTTATGTATCTAAGCAAGCCTGTTATGGTTAAACTCATAAGAAAGAAAGAAAGAGAGAAAGTAAAAAACAATAATAACATGAAAATGAAATCTCCGCTTTTTAGAGAAATATTTGCTTTACACTTCAAAAACCGTCTTCCGAACCAGAGTTTATTTGTTGTGCCTGGTGAAGCCACTTGACAGCCTGTAAGTTCGCGAGACATATACTGGCGAACTTGCAGGTCAGGGAAGAAGCAGCATCTGCCGTGCATGGATGAGGTCTTGGTCATTCCGGGCTATATGTGGCCGAGCATTGTCCTTATGGCATATAGCGCCACAACCATTCTGAAGGAAGGATATCACTTCTGTCTCTAAAGCATCCCTGATGTATCGCTGGCTGTTGAGGGTTCCATCAATTTGTATCAGCTGAGATCAACTCTGAAGGAAGGATATCACCTCTGCCTCTAAAGCAATCGCTGGCTGTTGAGGGTTCCCTCAATTCTTATCAGGCGAGATCAACTCTGAAGGAAAGATATCACCTCTGTCTCTAAAATATCCCTGATGTATCGCTGGCTGTTGAGGGTTCCCTCAATTCGTATCAGGCGAGATCAACTCTGAAGGAAGGATATCACCTCTGCCTCTAAAGCAATCGCTGGCTGTTGAGGGTTCCCTCAATTCGTATCAGGCGAGATCAACTCTGAAGGAAGGATATCACCTCTGTCTCTAAAACATCCCTGATGTATCGCTGGCTGTTGAGGGTTCCCTCAATTCGTATCAGCCGAGATCAACTCTGAAGGAAGGATATCACTTCCCTCTCTAAAGCATCCCTGATGTATCGCTGGCTGTTGAGGGTTCCCTCAATTCGTATCAGCCGAGATCAACTCTGAAGGAAGGATATCACTTCCCTCTCTAAAACATCCCTGATGTATCGCTGGCTGTTGAGGGTTCCCTCAATTCGTATCAGCCGAGATCAACTCTGAAGGAAGGATATCACTTCCCTCTCTAAAGCATCCCTGATGTATCGCTGGCTGTTGAGGGTTCCCTCAATTCAATCAGGCGAGATCAACTCTGAAGGAAGGATATCACTTCTGTCTCTAAAACATCCCTGATGGATCGCTGGCTGTTGAGGGTTCCCTCAATTCGTATCATCCGAGATCAACTCTGAAGGAAGGATATCACCTTCTGTCTCTAAAGCATCCCTGATGTATCGCTGGCTGTTGAGGGTTCCCTCAATTCGTATCAGCCGAGATCAACTCTGAAGGAAGGATATCACTTCTGTCTCTAAAGCATCCCTGATGTATCGCTGGCTGTTGAGGGTTCCCTCAATTCGTATCAGCCGAGATCAACTCTGAAGGAAGGATATCACCTCTCCCTCTCTAAAGCATCCCTGATGTATCGCTGGATGTTGAGGGTTCCCTCAATTCGTATCAGCCGAGATCAACTCTGAAAGAAGGATATCACTTCCCTCTCTAAAACATCCCTGATGTATCGCTGGCTGTTGAGGGTTCCCTCAATTCGTATCAGCCGAGATCAACTCTGAAGGAAGGATATCACTTCTGCCTCTAAAGCATCCCTGATGTATCGCTGGCTGTTGATTGTTCCCTCAATTCGTATCAGCCGAGATCAACTCTGAAGGAAGGATATCACCTCTCCTCTCTAAAACATCCAAGATGTATCGCTGGCTGTTGAGGGTTCCCTCAATTCGTATCAGCCGAGATCAACTCTGAAGGAAGGATATCACTTCTGTCTCTAAAGCATCCCTGATGTATCGCTGGCTGTTGAGGGTTCCCTCAATTCGTATCAGCCGAGATCAACTCTGAAGGAAGGATATCACTTCTGTCTCTAAAGCATCCCTGATGTATCGCTGGCTGTTGAGGGTTCCCTCAATTCGTATCAGCCGAGATCAACTCTGAAGGAAGGATATCACTTCTGTCTCTAAAGCATCCCTGATATATCGCAGGCTGTTGAGGGTTCCCTCAATTCGTATCAGCCGAGATCAACTCTGAAGGAAGGATATCACCTCTGCTCTCTAAAGCATCCCTGATGTATCGCTGGCTGTTGAGGGTTCCCTCAATTTGTATCAGCCGAGATCAACTCTGAAGGAAGGATATCACTTCTGTCTCTAAAGCATCCCTGATGTATCGCTGGCTGTTGAGGGTTCCCTCAATTCGTATCAGCCGAGATCAACTCTGAAGGAAAGGATATCACTTCTGTCTCTAAAGCATCCCTGATGTATCGCTGGCTGTTGAGGGTTCCCTCAATTCGTATCAGCCGAGATCAACTCTGAAGGAAGGATATCACCTTCTGTCTCTAAAGCATCCCTGATGTATCGCTGGCTGTTGAGGGTTCCCTCAATTCGTATCAGCCGAGATCAACTCTGAAGGAAGGATATCACTTCTGTCTCTAAAGCATCCCTGATGTATCGCTGGCTGTTGAGGGTTCCCTCAATTTGTATCAGGCGAGATCAACTCTGAAGGAAGGATATCACCTCTGTCTCTAAAACATCCCTGATGTATCGCTGGCTGTTGAGGGTTCCCTCAATTCGTATCAGGCGAGATCAACTCTGAAGGAAGGCTATCACCTCTGTCTCTAAAACATCTCTGATGTATCGCTGGCTGTTGAGTGTTCCCTCAATTCGTATCAGGCGAGATCAACTCTGAACGAAGGACACCACCTCAGCCTCTAAAACATCTCTGATGTATCGCTGGCTGTTGAGGGTTCCCTCAATTCCTATCAGGCGGGATCCACTCTGAAGGAAGGATATCACTTCCCTCTCTAAAACATCCCTGATGTATCGCTGGCTGTTAAGGGTTCTCTCAATTCGTATCAGGCGAGATCAACTCTGAAGGAAGGATATCACTTGTGCCTCTAAAGCAATCGCTGGCTGTTGAGGGCACCCTCAATTCGTATCAGGCGAGATCAACTCTGAAGGAAGGATATCACCTCTGTCTCTAAAACATCCCTGATGTATCGCTGGCTGTTGAGGGTTCCCTCAATTCGTATCAGGCGAGATCAACTCTGAAGAAAGGCTATCACCTCTGTCTCTAAAACATCTCTGATGTATCGCGGGCTGTTGAGTGTTCCCTCAATTCGTATCAGGCGAGATCAACTCTGAACGAAGGACACCACCTCTGCCTCTAAAACATCCCTGATGTATCGCTGGCTGTTGAGGGTTCCCTCAATTCTTATCAGGCGGGATCAACTCTGAAGGAAGGATATCACTTCCCTCTCTAAAACATCCCTGATGTATCGCTGGCTGTTGAGGGTTCTCTCAATTCGTATCAGGCGAGATCAACTCTGAAGGAAGGATATCACTTGTGCCTCTAAAGCAATCGCTGGCTGTTGAGGGTACCCTCAATTCGTATCAGGCGAGATCAACTCTGAAGGAAGGATATCACTTCTGTCTCTAAAACATCCCTGATGTATCGCTGGCTGTTGAGGGTTCCCTCAATTCGTATCAGGCGAGATCAACTCTGAAGAAAGGCTATCACCTCTGTCTCTAAAACATCTCTGATGTATCGCTGGCTGTTGAGTGTTCCCTCAATTCGTATCAGGCGGGATCAACTCTGAAGGAAGGATATCACTTCCCTCTCTAAAACATCCCTGATGTATCGCTGGCTGTTGAGGGTTCCCTCAATTCGTATCAGGCGAGATCAACTCTGAAGGAAGGATATCACTTCTGTCTCTAAAACATCCCTGATGTATCGCTGGCTGTTGAGGGTTCCCTCAATTCGTATCAGGCGAGATCAACTCTGAAGGAAGGATATCACTTCTGTCTCTAAAGCATCCCTGATGTATCGCTGGCTGTTGAGGGTTCCCTCAATTCGTATCAGCCGAGATCAACTCTGAAGGAAGGATATCACTTCCTCTCTAAAGCATCCCTGATGTATCGCTGGCTGTTGAGGGTTCCCTCAATTCGTATCAGGCGAGATCAACTCTGAAGGAAGGATATCACTTCCTGTCTCTAAAACATCCCTGATGTATCGCTGGCTGTTGAGGGTTCCCTCAATTCGTATCATCCGAGATCAACTCTGAAGGAAGGATATCACTTCTGTCTCTAAAGCATCCCTGATGTATCGCTGGCTGTTGAGGGTTCCCTCAATTCGTATCAGCCGAGATCACCTCTGAAGGAAGGATATCACTTCCCTCTCTAAAGCATCCCTGATGTATCGCTGGCTGTTGAGGGTTCCCTCAATTCGTATCAGCCGAGATCAACTCTGAAGGAAGGATATCACTTCCCTCTCTAAAACATCCTTGATGTATCGCTGGCTGTTGAGGGTTCCCTCAATTCGTATCAGCCGAGATCAACTCTGAAGGAAGGATATCACTTCCCTCTCTAAAGCATCCCTGATGTATCGCTGGCTGTTGATTGTTCCCTCAATTCGTATCAGCCGAGATCAACTCTGAAGGAAGGATATCACTTCTGTCTCTAAAACATCCCTGATGTATCGCTGGCTGTTGAGGGTTCCCTCAATTCGTATCAGCCGAGATCAACTCTGAAGGAAGGATATCACTTCTGTCTCTAAAGCATCCCTGATGTATCGCTGGCTGTTGAGGGTTCCCTCAATTCGTATCAGCCGTGATCAACTCTGAAGGAAGGATATCACTTCTGTCTCTAAAGCATCCCTGATGTATCGCTGGCTGTTGAGGGTTCCCTCAATTCGTATCAGGCGAGATCAACTCTGAAGGAAGGATATCACTTCTGTCTCTAAAGCATCCCTGATATATCGCTGGCTGTTGAGGGTTCCCTCAATTCGTATCAGCCGAGATCAACTCTGAAGGAAGGATATCACTTCTGTCTCTAAAGCATCCCTGATGTATCGCTGGCTGTTGAGGGTTCCATCAATTTGTATCAGCCGAGATCAACTCTGAAGGAAGGATATCACTTCTCTCTCTAAAGCATCCCTGATGTATCGCTGGCTGTTGAGGGTTCCCTCAATTCGTATCAGCCGAGATCAACTCTGAAGGAAGGATATCACTTCTGTCTCTAAAGCATCCCTGATGTATCGCTGGCTGTTGAGGGTTCCCTCAATTCGTATCAGCCGAGATCAACTCTGAAGGAAGGATATCACTTCTGTCTCTAAAGCATCCCTGATGTATCGCTGGCTGTTGAGGGTTCCCTCAATTCGTATCAGCCGAGATCAACTCTGAAGGAAGGATATCACTTCTGTCTCTAAAGCATCCCTGATGTATCGCTGGCTGTTGAGGGTTCCCTCAATTTGTATCAGCCGAGATCAACTCTGAAGGAAGAATATCACCTCTGTCTCTAAAACATCCCTGATGTATCGCTGGCTGTTGAGGGTTCCCTCAATTCGTATCAGGCGAGATCAACTCTGAAGGAAGGCTATCATCTCTGTCTCTAAAGCATCTCTGATGTATCGCTGGCTGTTGAGTGTTCCCTCAATTCGTATCAGGCGAGATCAACTCTGAACGAAGGACACCACCTCTGCCTCTAAAACATCCCTGATGTATCGCTGGCTGTTGAGGGTTCCCTCAATTCCTATCAGGCGAGATCAACTCTGAAGGCAGGATATCACTTCCCTCTCTAAAACATCCCTGATGTATCGCTGGCTGTTGAGGGTTCTCTCAATTCGTATCAGGCGAGATCAACTCTGAAGGAAGGATATCACTTGTGCCTCTAAAGCAATCGCTGGCTGTTGAGGGTACCCTCAATTCGTATCAGGCGAGATCAACTCTGAAGGAAGGATATCACTTCTGTCTCTAAAACATCCCTGATGTATCGCTGGCTGTTGAGGGTTCCCTCAATTCGTATCAGGCGAGATCAACTCTGAAGGAAGGATATCACTTCTGTCTCTAAAGCATCCCTGATGTATCGCTGGCTGTTGAGGGTTCCCTCAATTCGTATCAGCCGAGATCAACTCTGAAGGAAGGATATCACTTCTGTCTCTAAAGCATCCCTGATGTATCGCTGGCAGTTGAGGGTTCCCTCAATTTGTATCAGCCGAGATCAACTCTGAAGGAAGGATATCACTTCTGTCTCTAAAGCATCCCTGATGTATCGCTGGCTGTTGAGGGTTCCCTCAATTCGTATCAGCCGAGATCAACTCTGAAGGAAGGATATCACTTCTGTCTCTAAAGCATCCCTGATGTATCGCTGGCTGTTGAGGGTTCCCTCAATTCGTATCAGCCGAGATCAACTCTGAAGGAAGGATATCACTTCCCTGTCTCTAAAGCATCCCTGATGTATCGCTGGCTGTTGAGGGTTCCCTCAATTCGTATCAGCCGAGATCAACTCTGAAGGAAGGATATCACTTTTGTCTCTAAAGCATCCCTGATGTATCGCTGGCTGTTGAGGGTTCCCTCAATTCGTATCAGCCGAGATCAACTCTGAAGGAAGGATATCACTTCTGTCTCTAAAGCATCCCTGATATATCGCTGGCTGTTGAGGGTTCCCTCCATTCGTATCAGCCGAGATCAACTCTGAAGGAAGGATATCACTTCTGTCTCTAAAGCATCCCTGATGTATCGCTGGCTGTTGAGGGTTCCCTCAATTTGTATCAGCCGAGATCAACTCTGAAGGAAGGATATCACTTCTGTCTCTAAAGCATCCCTGATGTATCGCTGGCTGTTGAGGGTTCCCTCAATTCGTATCAGCCGAGATCAACTCTGAAGGAAGGATATCACTTCTGTCTCTAAAGCATCCCTGATATATCGCTGGCTGTTGAGGGTTCCCTCAATTCGTATCAGCCGAGATCAACTCTGAAGGAAGGATATCACTTCTGTCTCTAAAGCATCGCTGATGTATCGCTGGCTGTTGAGGGTTCCCTCAATTCGTATCAGCCGAGATCAACTCTGAAGGAAGGATATCACTTCTGTCTCTAAAGCATCCCTGATGTATCGCTGGCTGTTGAGGGTTCCCTCAATTTGTATCAGCCGAGATCAACTCTGAAGGAAGGATATCACCTCTGTCTCTAAAACATCCCTGATGTATCGCTGGCTGTTGAGGGTTCCCTCAATTCGTATCAGCCGAGATCAACTCTGAAGGAAGGCTATCACCTCTGTCTCTAAAGCATCTCTGATGTATCGCTGGCTGTTGAGTGTTCCCTCAATTCGTATCAGGCGAGATCAACTCTGAACGAAGGACACCACCTCTGCCTCTAAAACATCCCTAATGTATCGCTGGCTGTTGAGGGTTCCCTCAATTCCTATCAGGCAGGGTCAACTCTGAAGGAAGGATATCACTTCGTCTCTAAAACATCCCTGATGTATCGCTGGCTGTTAAGGGTTCTCTCAATTCGTATCAGGCGAGATCAACTCTGAAGGAAGGATATCACTTGTGCCTCTAAAGCAATCGCTGGCTGTTGAGGGTACCCTCAATTCGTATCAGGCGAGATCAACTCTGAAGGAAGGATATCACTTCTGTCTCTAAAACATCCCTGATGTATCGCTGGCTGTTGAGGGTTCCCTCAATTCGTATCAGCCGAGATCAACTCTGAAGGAAGGCTATCACCTCTGTCTCTAAAACATCTCTGATGTATCGCTGGCTGTTGAGTGTTCCCTCAATTCGTATCAGGCGAGATCAACTCTGAAGGAAGGATATCACCTCTGCCTCTAAAGCATCCCTGATGTATCGCTGGCTGTTGAGGGTTCCCTCAATTCTTATCAGGCAGGATCAACTCTGAAGGAAGGATATCACTTCCCTGTCTCTAAAACATCCCTGATGTATTGCTGGCTATTGAGGGTTCTCTCAATTCGTATCAGGCGAGATCAACTCTGAAGGAAGGATATCACTTGTGCCTCTAAAGCAATCGCTGGCTGTTGAGGGTACCCTCAATTCGTATCAGGCGAGATCAACTCTGAAGGAAGGATATCACTTCTGTCTCTAAAACATCCCTGATGTATCGCTGGCTGTTGAGGGTTCCCTCAATTCGTATCAGCCGAGATCAACTCTGAAGAAAGGCTATCACCTCTGTCTCTAAAACATCCCTGATGTATCGCTGGCTGTTGAGTGTTCCCTCAATTCGTATCAGGCGAGATCAACTCTGAAGGAAGGATATCACTTCCCTCTCTAAAGCATCCCTGATGTATCGCTGGCTGTTGAGGGTTCCCTCAATTCGTATCAGGCGAGATCAACTCTGAAGGAAGGATATCACTTCTGTCTCTAAAGCATCCCTGATGTATCGCTGGCTGTTGAGGGTTCCCTCAATTCGTATCAGCCGAGATCAACTCTGAAGGAAGGATATCACTTCTGTCTCTAAAGCATCCCTGATATATCGCTGGCTGTTGAGGGTTCCCTCAATTCGTATCAGCCGAGATCAACTCTGAAGGAAGGATATCACTTCCCTCTCTAAAGCATCCCTGATGTATCGCTGGCTGTTGAGGGTTCCCTCAATTCGTATCAGCCGAGATCAACTCTGAAGGAAGGATATCACTTCTGTCTCTAAAGCATCCCTGATGTATCGCTGGCTGTTGAGGGTTCCCTCAATTCGTATCAGCCGAGATCAACTCTGAAGGAAGGATATCACTTCTGTCTCTAAAGCATCCCTGATGTATCGCTGGCTGTTGAGGGTTCCCTCAATTCGTATCAGCCGAGATCAACTCTGAAGGAAGGATATCACTTCTGTCTCTAAAGCATCCCTGATGTATCGCTGGCTGTTGAGGGTTCCCTCAATTCGTATCAGCCGAGATCAACTCTGAAGGAAGGATATCACTTCTGTCTCTAAAGCATCCCTGATGTATCGCTGGCTGTTGAGGGTTCCCTCAATTCGTATCAGCCGAGATCAACTCTGAAGGAAGGATATCACTTCTGTCTCTAAAGCATCCCTGATGTATCGCTGGCTGTTGAGGGTTCCCTCAATTCGTATCAGCCGAGATCAACTCTGAAGGAAGGATATCACTTCTGTCTCTAAAGCATCCCTGATGTATCGCTGGCTGTTGAGGGTTCCCTCAATTTGTATCAGCCGAGATCAACTCTGAAGGAAGGATATCACTTCTGTCTCTAAAGCATCCCTGATGTATCGCTGGCTGTTGAGGGTTCCCTCAATTCGTATCAGCCGAGATCAACTCTGAAGGAAGGATATCACTTCTGTCTCTAAAGCATCCCTGATGTATCGCTGGCTGTTGAGGGTTCCCTCAATTCGTATCAGCCGAGATCAACTCTGAAGGAAGGATATCACTTCTGTCTCTAAAGCATCCCTGATGTATCGCTGGCTGTTGAGGGTTCCCTCAATTCGTATCAGCCGAGATCAACTCTGAAGGAAGGATATCACTTCTGTCTCTAAAGCATCCCTGATGTATCGCTGGCTGTTGAGGGTTCCCTCAATTTGTATCAGCCGAGATCAACTCTGAAGGAAGGATATCACTTCTGTCTCTAAAGCATCCCTGATGTATCGCTGGCTGTTGAGGGTTCCCTCAATTCGTATCAGCCGAGATCAACTCTGAAGGAAGGATATCACTTCTGTCTCTAAAGCATCCCTGATGTATCGCTGGCTGTTGAGGGTTCCCTCAATTCGTATCAGCCGAGATCAACTCTGAAGGAAGGATATCACTTCTGTCTCTAAAGCATCCCTGATGTATCGCTGGCTGTTGAGGGTTCCCTCAATTTGTATCAGCCGAGATCAACTCTGAAGGAAGGATATCACTTCTGTCTCTAAAGCATCCCTGATGTATCGCTGGCTGTTGAGGGTTCCCTCAATTCGTATCAGCCGAGATCAACTCTGAAGGAAGGATATCACTTCTGTCTCTAAAGCATCCCTGATGTATCGCTGGCTGTTGAGGGTTCCCTCAATTCGTATCAGCCGAGATCAACTCTGAAGGAAGGATATCACTTCTGTCTCTAAAGCATCCCTGATGTATCGCTGGCTGTTGAGGGTTCCCTCAATTCGTATCAGCCGAGATCAACTCTGAAGGAAGGATATCACTTCTGTCTCTAAAGCATCCCTGATGTATCGCTGGCTGTTGAGGGTTCCCTCAATTCGTATCAGCCGAGATCAACTCTGAAGGAAGGATATCACTTCTGTCTCTAAAGCATCCCTGATGTATCGCTGGCTGTTGAGGGTTCCCTCAATTCGTATCAGCCGAGATCAACTCTGAAGGAAGGATATCACTTCTGTCTCTAAAGCATCCCTGATGTATCGCTGGCTGTTGAGGGTTCCCTCAATTCGTATCAGCCGAGATCAACTCTGAAGGAAGGATATCACTTCTGTCTCTAAAGCATCCCTGATGTATCGCTGGCTGTTGAGGGTTCCCTCAATTCGTATCAGCCGAGATCAACTCTGAAGGAAGGATATCACTTCTGTCTCTAAAGCATCCCTGATGTATCGCTGGCTGTTGAGGGTTCCCTCAATTCGTATCAGCCGAGATCAACTCTGAAGGAAGGATATCACTTCTGTCTCTAAAGCATCCCTGATGTATCGCTGGCTGTTGAGGGTTCCCTCAATTCGTATCAGCCGAGATCAACTCTGAAGGAAGGATATCACTTCTGTCTCTAAAGCATCCCTGATGTATCGCTGGCTGTTGAGGGTTCCCTCAATTCGTATCAGCCGAGATCAACTCTGAAGGAAGGATATCACTTCTGTCTCTAAAGCATCCCTGATGTATCGCTGGCTGTTGAGGGTTCCCTCAATTCGTATCAGCCGAGATCAACTCTGAAGGAAGGATATCACTTCTGTCTCTAAAGCATCCCTGATGTATCGCTGGCTGTTGAGGGTTCCCTCAATTTCGTATCAGCCGAGATCAACTCTGAAGGAAGGATATCACTTCTGTCTCTAAAGCATCCCTGATGTATCGCTGGCTGTTGAGGGTTCCCTCAATTCGTATCAGCCGAGATCAACTCTGAAGGAAGGATATCACTTCTGTCTCTAAAGCATCCCTGATGTATCGCTGGCTGTTGAGGGTTCCCTCAATTTCGTATCAGCCGAGATCAACTCTGAAGGAAGGATATCACTTCTGTCTCTAAAGCATCCCTGATGTATCGCTGGCTGTTGAGGGTTCCCTCAATTCGTATCAGCCGAGATCAACTCTGAAGGAAGGATATCACTTCTGTCTCTAAAGCATCCCTGATGTATCGCTGGCTGTTGAGGGTTCCCTCAATTCGTATCAGCCGAGATCAACTCTGAAGGAAGGATATCACTTCTGTCTCTAAAGCATCCCTGATGTATCGCTGGCTGTTGAGGGTTCCCTCAATTCGTATCAGCCGAGATCAACTCTGAAGGAAGGATATCACTTCTGTCTCTAAAGCATCCCTGATGTATCGCTGGCTGTTGAGGGTTCCCTCAATTCGTATCAGCCGAGATCAACTCTGAAGGAAGGATATCACTTCTGTCTCTAAAGCATCCCTGATGTATCGCTGGCTGTTGAGGGTTCCCTCAATTCGTATCAGCCGAGATCAACTCTGAAGGAAGGATATCACTTCCCTCTCTAAAGCATCCCTGATGTATCGCTGGCTGTTGAGGGTTCCCTCAATTCGTATCAGCCGAGATCAACTCTGAAGGAAGGATATCACTTCTGTCTCTAAAGCATCCCTGATGTATCGCTGGCTGTTGAGGGTTCCCTCAATTCGTATCAGCCGAGATCAACTCTGAAGGAAGGATATCACTTCTGTCTCTAAAGCATCCCTGATGTATCGCTGGCTGTTGAGGGTTCCCTCAATTCGTATCAGCCGAGATCAACTCTGAAGGAAGGATATCACTTCTGTCTCTAAAGCATCCCTGATGTATCGCTGGCTGTTGAGGGTTCCCTCAATTCGTATCAGCCGAGATCAACTCTGAAGGAAGGATATCACTTCTGTCTCTAAAGCATCCCTGATGTATCGCTGGCTGTTGAGGGTTCCCTCAATTCGTATCAGCCGAGATCAACTCTGAAGGAAGGATATCACTTCTGTCTCTAAAGCATCCCTGATGTATCGCTGGCTGTTGAGGGTTCCCTCAATTCGTATCAGCCGAGATCAACTCTGAAGGAAGGATATCACTTCTGTCTCTAAAGCATCCCTGATGTATCGCTGGCTGTTGAGGGTTCCCTCAATTCGTATCAGCCGAGATCAACTCTGAAGGAAGGATATCACTTCTGTCTCTAAAGCATCCCTGATGTATCGCTGGCTGTTGAGGGTTCCCTCAATTCGTATCAGCCGAGATCAACTCTGAAGGAAGGATATCACTTCTGTCTCTAAAGCATCCCTGATGTATCGCTGGCTGTTGAGGGTTCCCTCAATTCGTATCAGCCGAGATCAACTCTGAAGGAAGGATATCACTTCTGTCTCTAAAGCATCCCTGATGTATCGCTGGCTGTTGAGGGTTCCCTCAATTCGTATCAGCCGAGATCAACTCTGAAGGAAGGATATCACTTCTGTCTCTAAAGCATCCCTGATGTATCGCTGGCTGTTGAGGGTTCCCTCAATTCGTATCAGCCGAGATCAACTCTGAAGGAAGGATATCACTTCTGTCTCTAAAGCATCCCTGATGTATCGCTGGCTGTTGAGGGTTCCCTCAATTCGTATCAGCCGAGATCAACTCTGAAGGAAGGATATCACTTCTGTCTCTAAAGCATCCCTGATGTATCGCTGGCTGTTGAGGGTTCCCTCAATTCGTATCAGCCGAGATCAACTCTGAAGGAAGGATATCACTTCTGTCTCTAAAGCATCCCTGATGTATCGCTGGCTGTTGAGGGTTCCCTCAATTCGTATCAGCCGAGATCAACTCTGAAGGAAGGATATCACTTCTGTCTCTAAAGCATCCCTGATGTATCGCTGGCTGTTGAGGGTTCCCTCAATTCGTATCAGCCGAGATCAACTCTGAAGGAAGGATATCACTTCTGTCTCTAAAGCATCCCTGATGTATCGCTGGCTGTTGAGGGTTCCCTCAATTCGTATCAGCCGAGATCAACTCTGAAGGAAGGATATCACTTCTGTCTCTAAAGCATCCCTGATGTATCGCTGGCTGTTGAGGGTTCCCTCAATTCGTATCAGCCGAGATCAACTCTGAAGGAAGGATATCACTTCTGTCTCTAAAGCATCCCTGATGTATCGCTGGCTGTTGAGGGTTCCCTCAATTCGTATCAGCCGAGATCAACTCTGAAGGAAGGATATCACTTCTGTCTCTAAAGCATCCCTGATGTATCGCTGGCTGTTGAGGGTTCCCTCAATTCGTATCAGCCGAGATCAACTCTGAAGGAAGGATATCACTTCTGTCTCTAAAGCATCCCTGATGTATCGCTGGCTGTTGAGGGTTCCCTCAATTTGTATCAGCCGAGATCAACTCTGAAGGAAGGATATCACTTCTGTCTCTAAAGCATCCCTGATGTATCGCTGGCTGTTGAGGGTTCCCTCAATTCGTATCAGCCGAGATCAACTCTGAAGGAAGGATATCACTTCTGTCTCTAAAGCATCCCTGATGTATCGCTGGCTGTTGAGGGTTCCCTCAATTCGTATCAGCCGAGATCAACTCTGAAGGAAGGATATCACTTCTGTCTCTAAAGCATCCCTGATGTATCGCTGGCTGTTGAGGGTTCCCTCAATTCGTATCAGCCGAGATCAACTCTGAAGGAAGGATATCACTTCTGTCTCTAAAGCATCCCTGATGTATCGCTGGCTGTTGAGGGTTCCCTCAATTCGTATCAGACGAGATCAACTCTGAAGGAAGGATATCACTTCTGTCTCTAAAGCATCCCTGATGTATCGCTGGCTGTTGAGGGTTCCCTCAATTCGTATCAGCCGAGATCAACTCTGAAGGAAGGATATCACTTCTGTCTCTAAAGCATCCCTGATGTATCGCTGGCTGTTGAGGGTTCCCTCAATTCGTATCAGCCGAGATCAACTCTGAAGGAAGGATATCACTTCTGTCTCTAAAGCATCCCTGATGTATCGCTGGCTGTTGAGGGTTCCCTCAATTCGTATCAGCCGAGATCAACTCTGAAGGAAGGATATCACTTCTGTCTCTAAAGCATCCCTGATGTATCGCTGGCTGTTGAGGGTTCCCTCAATTCGTATCAGCCGAGATCAACTCTGAAGGAAGGATATCACTTCTGTCTCTAAAGCATCCCTGATGTATCGCTGGCTGTTGAGGGTTCCCTCAATTCGTATCAGCCGAGATCAACTCTGAAGGAAGGATATCACTTCTGTCTCTAAAGCATCCCTGATGTATCGCTGGCTGTTGAGGGTTCCCTCAATTTGTATCAGCCGAGATCAACTCTGAAGGAAGGATATCACTTCTGTCTCTAAAGCATCCCTGATGTATCGCTGGCTGTTGAGGGTTCCCTCAATTCGTATCAGCCGAGATCAACTCTGAAAGGAAGGATATCACTTCTGTCTCTAAAGCATCCCTGATGTATCGCTGGCTGTTGAGGGTTTCCCTCAATTCGTATCAGCCGAGATCAACTCTGAAGGAAGGATATCACTTCTGTCTCTAAAGCATCCCTGATGTATCGCTGGCTGTTGAGGGTTCCCTCAATTCGTATCAGCCGAGATCAACTCTGAAGGAAGGATATCACTTCTGTCTCTAAAGCATCCCTGATGTATCGCTGGCTGTTGAGGGTTCCCTCAATTTGTATCAGCCGAGATCAACTCTGAAGGAAGGATATCACTTCTGTCTCTAAAGCATCCCTGATGTATCGCTGGCTGTTGAGGGTTCCCTCAATTTCGTATCAGCCGAGATCAACTCTGAAGGAAGGATATCACTTCTGTCTCTAAAACATCCCTGATGTATCGCTGGCTGTTGAGGGTTCCCTCAATTTGTATCAGACGAGATCGCCAAAGTGTTGGACCGATATGACGCTGCAAGGTGCTCTTCCCCACGATGTGTTCGAACACGTATGCGACCATCATGGTGCATCAAGTTGAATCGTAACTCGTCAGAAAACACGACCTGTTGCCAATCAGCGCACCAATGTCTGTATTCGATACCCCATTGTAGCCTCTGACGTCTGTGGGTGAGGGTCAAAGGAATGGGCTGCTAGCGACCAGTCCTCTGTGAAGCAGCAGACGTCGAACTGTAATGAAGGACAAAGCCAGTGCTCCACTGATGCGCTAACACCGTGGATGTCGCTGTGCGATCGGTCACTTTCATGCAGTAAAGGTGTCTGTCATCCCGCGCAGTCGTGCGATTTTACGGTCCATTTCCCCGACATTCATGGAGCCTCAGCTGTCCAGGAATATAGTCCACGTTCGCATCCCTGTACTGGCGTTTCTTCTCGTACGAGTGGAAGTTTAGCGGTAGGAAAATCCAGCCTTTCATGAGTTATGGGTGGTGGTGTGTTTGTCTGATGGCGCTGGCGCTCTTCCTTCCCTGGAGCCAGTGACCCTAACTCAGGGACGGGCGACTGCTTATGGCCCTTAGAGTTGCTCACGATCGTCGGTGAACAGCGAAAGAAAGAAAAAAAATCCACCTTAAATAAGTCAGTTTTTTTCATTGCATGAATCAATGGTTTCACTGCGTTGAAAAAATATATAGAGTTAAATAGTGCTGCATAATTTATCGAAGGAGATATAAAACAAGAAAGGGTAGTTATTGCTTTTAGGGCAAAGATATAAAACTAAAAAAAAAGTTAACATATCTTATTACTTTCTTTGCTCTAGGCAATTACCATGAGCTTTCATCCTAATGAAGGATGTAAGTGAAATCTCAGCAAGCAGATAAATAAGTAAATAACAAATAATAAACTAAATGACATGTTGTTTACATACCGGGTGTAAATAAAACTCGGAAATGTAAACATTTCAAACCAGATAAAATGATGCTTAGCGGAACGAATAAATTCCTGTATACTGATAATGAACACGCAAACAAATATTGATGATTTTGTTTTTGGTGAGACCATAAACGAGTTTATATAAATATAATTTTATTAGTTCCCAATCAGGAGTGTTTAAGATCATTTAAAAATTAATTGTTATTCAATTAATTAAGGTTCATAATTTTTGGCGTCACAGTTTTATGATTGATAAACTCATCATATTTCAATAAAACAAATGATAAAAAGTCGGTTGTTAAAGTGAACATTAATTTATCGTTTTGAAGATGCCTTCCTCTCCCTTTTCGATATGTTGTTTTCCTTTATATTTTGAAGCTTGTCGTTTTGATTTCACCAGAATTTTTTACTTTATCTATTATTTTCATTAAATATATTTCTTTTGGCGTTCTATTGATTCAAGCGATCTGACATTTAAAATGCGAAACAAAAGTGACTGCGGAGCAAGTGTCTCTCGAGATTTCAGCAGCCGTAGAACATTTATAAGGTATGAAAAGAATTTCCAGTACAACTGTGTCAGGGTGGCTAAATGCAAATGGATTCTATGTATCATATAAAACCTATATAATAGGCTACGTCTGTCCCTGACGCTCTGACGTCATTCAGTACTTGCAGCGCCATCTGCTTTTATACGATGGCAGAAAACGGAACTAAGCTCAACGCTATCGCACGATACGTAAAATCAAGGAGAAGTATCGGAAAATAAAATAAAGTTAGCAACACAAACGACTTCATCTGTGGCAACACGCACGTGCTCGAACAGCTCTCTGCGACGTTTGTTCTGTTACGTAGCTGTTATGTCGTGTTTTATTTCCTTTTCTTCGTATTGCAGAGTAATTTCATAAAAAGAAATCGGCGTTATTTTATTTCATAAAAAGGAACAAGTAAAATTGTAAGAAAGTAACTGCAGGCGTAGTTTTGATTCAGTCACAACTTTTTAACCCGTGCATGGCATAGGCTATGAGCTAGTCATATCATACGTAGAAGATTTTAGGAGGGGAATGTCTGACCTCAGGTCTTAAACAACTCTTTGAAGTAGTAAGCTAGGAGATTATTTGGGCTGTGCTGCCCGACAGAAAAATCACGAGGAAGCGAGGTAGAAAGGAGGGGAAGGAGTCCTTTTAATTATTACGGGGGGGGGGGGTACAGTTCCAGGGATCCGATGATTTAATGTGCCCATCCGAGAAGCCAAAAGAACTTTGAAAAAGGAAAGATTTTTGGGTGTTATATTAGTCGGTTGTTCGTAAGAGAAACCGAGAGGCGTTTAAACATACTCAAGCCAACTGTTTTGGATATACTGAATAAGTGAAAGACACATGGCGTACCTGAAGCAGCAAAACGTACGGGCAGACCAAAGAAAATCAGTGATAGAGGACGTCGAAGTCTCAGGAGAGTTGTTACAGCTAATCGACGGAGTACTACACAAGACCTCAGTGTACAGGTGAGTAAATATACTGGAAACTCGGTATGTACACGTACCACTCGCAGAGAACTTCATTCCATGGGTTACCGTGGTCGTGCGGCTGCTCATAAGCCTCTCATCTCCACCCCGAATTCTATTCGTCATTTAGCATGGTGTAAAGAACATTTATCGTGGACCGTAGATCAATGGAAACGAGTCCTATGGACTGATGAATCCAGATACACGATCCATCAGTCTGATGGCCGTGTGTGTGGGTATGGCGGCAGCCGGGGGAACGCTATTTACCACAGCGTACTGTTCCTACGGTTAAGTTTAGAGCTGGCAGTGTACTCGTGTGGGGGTGTGTTTCGTGGTATGGTCCCGGCCCATTGGTTATCGTGGACAAACCTGTTAACCAGCACGTCTACCTCGATATTGTGGACAATTATGCCCTACCAACTCTGTGGCAATACTATGGAATCGAGCATTGTTAGTGCCAGCAGGATAATACACCGAGCAATAAAGCAAGGACTGTTACGGCGTGGTTTGACGATAATTCCGTATCGTGTGTGGACTGGCTAGCACAGAAGTCTGATCTTAATCCCATAGAGCACCTATGGGATGAGTTAGATGGCCGCATAAGAAGTTTGGAAGCAAGGCCTACTACTAAGTAACAGCTAGCGGTAGCATTATGTACTAAATGGAAGCGCATATCTATCGCTGTGTTCTAAAACCTTGTCGAAAGCATGTCTTGGGGGATCAGTGCATGCATTAAGGCGAAAGGTGGACCGACACTGTACTAATGTATGTCAATAAATGCTATGTTGTGTTTCTCTACTAGGTGTCCGGTGACTTTTGTCAGTATAGCATACATTTAATCGCTGTGTATTTAGAAACACAAGATACAGTCATTTGAAATCCGAGGAATCATTTATGATTTGCCGTTTCATTTCGGGTAGACATTGCCAGTGAACTAATAACAGTATAAATAAAAACAATAAACCGCTGTGTGATTATTTTCTGAATGAATTCTTACTAGGTTCACGCAGGAAAAACATAGCGATTGTTTAGATAAAAAATCAAAACCAAAGAAGACATATAAACAAAGCATGGCGTGTTCACAACGCGATAATCCGAAGACTCAAGCTCTGTTTGAAACAGAGAGAGAGGGAGAGAAAAAAAAGGAGGTGGGAAAGCAAACTAGAAAAAAACTAGGTACCGCACAAAGAAGATGCAAAAGAGAACAAACAAAAATGGGACGGACTTCCCTTTCGTGATAAACCTCATTTTTTGACCTTAAAGTTAGGAAAGATTTCATTTCATTTACCACGGTTTCGTAGACCCCTTCTGAACAATGGTTCTGAAGGAAGGGCAGGATATCTATTAAACTTTGGTCGGACTTGTGGACGATAATTGCATTCCTCCATCACGAATATGCTGCTAACGGATCAAATGAAAAAAAAATAAAAAAAGGAGAGACGGAATAAGTGGAGCGATGCAAATGAGTTAATTGTCAGACGTACTGAATAAGTAAACCGCCCACTCGAAAAGGACAATGGACCCCACTAGACGGTTTTTTACGAGCCTTGGGTTTGGCCTTGGTAACTAAACAGTAGCTAGCAACTGAAAGATGAGAATCATTTTAAATAATTGTTCACCCTTAATAAATTATTCAGAAAGAAGCTCAATCATTTTTTTCTCACAGTGCCTTGTTTCTATCGAGACCTTTCCTTGCATAACTGAAAGTATCCTGAGTCAAGTTGGGATATTGTGAAGAGAAGCTACCTCAGCATTGACCCTTTAAGCGGCGAATGTACCTGAACCAAATGATGCTCGGAATTTTCTGAGCTCCCCAAGTAGAAATGTTAACACAGCGGTCGGGTTTTACGAACGTTACGCCTAAACAATTCCTTTACTCTCTCATCTCAGCAGTATCGACTATAAACCTATAACGGGTTATAAACACTCCCTTCTAGTCCTTTATTCTCTGCTCCATGATCCAAGTCACAATGTGGATGGGCCAGTACCCTTGGCACGGACATCATGCCACTGAGTAGAAAAAATGACTCAAACGTCTCTTTTGTTTCTTAGATTCACAGCCATTGTTATAGCCCTTTTAGCAAGTTATAGCCCTTTTTGCAAGCGTCGAAGATTTTAGGGAACTTGGATAAATATAAAAGTATATATATATATATATATATACATTTTTTCGCGTGTTCAATATCATTGTTATAGCCCTTTTAGCAAATTATAGCCCTTTTTGCAACCGTCGAAGATTTTAGGGAACTTGGATAAATATAAAAGTATATACATAAGTGAGGTAAGGAGAAAAGGAGAAGATCTCATTGAACTGAAAAGTGGACATCTCTTCTACTATCGTGGGACTGATACTGGCAGAACTAGTTGTGTTGGATTTATAAGAAACAAGAAACTGAAGGATAAAGTTGTAGAAGTTGAAAGTTCCTCTGACAGAGCTGCACGACTCGTTATCCAACTCTCGAGAAGATACCAGACTCAGATTATTCAAACTTATGCACCCACCACAAGTCATCCTGAAGAAGAAATTGAAGAATTTTATGAGGAAATTCATCATCTAAATAATAAAGGTAAGCAGCACTTGAAGATAATTATGGGAGATTTCAATGCAAAAACACGGCAACGGCAACAGAATGAAACTTCAGTAGGTAAATTCGGTCACGGCAACAGAAACCAGCGTTGAAATACTCTCGTAGAGTTTGCAGAGGCAGAAGGGTTTTTCATCTTGAACTCCTTTTTCAAGAAAAAGCCACACAGGAAATGGACATAGAGACATCCAAATGGGACGACAAGTGAAATTGATTTTATTATGTGTAACAAAAAATTCGTCATAAAAGACTGCAGTGTGCTAAACAAGTTCAACACAGGTAGTGACCATACACTGCTGGACAATTGCTAAGGACGGATCATAAACGGCTATATAGCGCATAAAAAAGTAAGTGTGGTTGGATGCCAAGTGAAATAAAATAATGTCAGAATGCCAGGACATTACAAGAAAGACAATTTATTGTGCTCTGAAATCTAGAAGGCTTTGGAACGTGTTCAAGGGACAAACAGGCCATTTTGTGCAGAATACGTAATCGTGAAAAAAATGCAATTACCGTCCGCAGGCGTTCCGGGGTAAGATGTCAATACGGGATATGGCCACCATGGAGGGCGATGCAAGATTCCACGCGTCGTGTCATGCTTTGCACAACTTTATCAAGCAGCTGTTGGGGTAATTTATCCCATTCCTCTGTCAGTGCACGGATGAGGGTGTCTTTGTTTATTGGAGGGCATTGGCGACCAGCAAGACATTGGCGACCCCAAAGCATCCCACACATTTTCAATGGGATTCAGATCTGTAGAACGTGCTGGCCATACGAGGCGTTGAATATCCTCGCTCTCAAGACACTCCTGGACAGCGAATGTTCGATGACATGATGCTTTGTCGTCCATGAAAATGAATCTATCACCGACAGCACCACGGAACATGCAAACATGAGGTAGCAGAACATCATTAATGTATCGTTGGCCAGTCATAGTCCCAGTTGGAAGCACATAGAGGTACGTACGGCCATTGATCATGATGCCAGCCCATACCATGACACTACATGTCGGATGTCGGTCCCTTTCTTTGTATGTTTGCTGAACAATATGCAGTACCACTATCACGCCAGATCAGTTGTCTTCGACAATCAGACGATAGATTGTATCTACTCTCATCTGAGAAGAGGACAGCAGAAAAGTCGTTATCAGTCCAATTGCGATGTTGATGGCACCACTGCAAACGGGCGGTACGGTGACGTCTGGACAATGGGATGCACACATCAGGACGGCGGGCGTATAGTCCTCCTTCATGCAAACGTCTGGCGACAGTTTTTCGAGAAATCCGTTTGCCAGTAGCAGCCATAAAATGATTTGCTACCTCACTAGCTGTGCTGCGCCGGTGTCTTTTTGTTGATAGCACTATGTACCGATCTTCTGCAGGTGTCGTACTGCGAACACGACCTCCCCCGTGACGTTTGCTACACTCTCCATTTGTTTGAAATGATTTCCAAAGCCTTGAAACAACACTGTGGCTGACGTCGAACTCCCTGGCAACATCTGTTACTTTTCACCCTTCTTCAATCTTGCCAATAATACGGCCACGCGTAAAATCATCTAGCTGATGTCGGGAAGACATACTGAAAATTGCAAGTTCGTCAATTGATTCTTTCCCTTTCAACTTTGCGTTTGAACAACAACGGCCAATACGCGTCAAATCCTTTATATCTCTTATCAGCGCTATGAAGTCACGAACAAGTTCGGCAATCCAAAATTTGCATACGCACAACACGACTTACTGTATCTCGCACTTATGCTAATTTCCACATTTTCCTGCCTTCCATTTTATGGTTGCTATCGTTGCTATTGTCATCCGTCCTTAGCAATTGTCCGGCAGTGTAGATTGGTGAGATGTAAGATGCGCCTCAACACTAAACTCGTACATAGCAGGCTCGTAAGACAAACAAAATGTATTGACATAACCAACCTTAAAAAACACCATAATACCTTCAAGTTAGAACTGAAGAACAGATTCTCTGCTTTAGAAGGCCTAACATTGGAAGAAGTGGATATTTCTGAAGTTAACAGAAAAGTAACCAAAGCTCTTATGGAAACAGCAACAAAATTAGCTGGGTCTAAGAACAAGTTGCATGTGAACAAATTATCAGAAAAAACCAAAATGTTGATGCAAAAAAGAAGAGAGATGAGGACAACTAAAGAAGATGTGACTTCCAAAGTGGAATATATAGAGCTATGCAAGACAGTAGGAAAAAGTATCACTCAAGACGTAAGGAAATTCAACTGTGAACTAGTAAGGAAAGCAATTGAAAACAACCAAAGCCTAAAGATAGCAAAGGGACATCTCAGTAAGGGAAGAAAACAGATTATGGCACTGAGAAAAGAATATGGTTCTGTAACAAGAAATAGAGGCGAAATTTTGACAAGAGTGAAAGATTTCTACTCCAAATTATATGAAAGGGATGATACATGTACTCCAGACATCATGAAAGGTACCAATACCAGAGTTCTTGCAGTCCTCCCAGCAGAAGTTGCACATGCAATCAAGAACATGAAGCGGGGAAAAGCTCCAGGAGAAGATGGAATTACTGTAGACATCATACAAGAAGCAAGTGGAGAAATCGAAACAGTACTCGCCCAAATTTTCACTCGATGCCTTAATGAAGGGAAGATTCCTGAGGATTGGAACAACGTTACAATGATCTTGCTACATAAGAAAGGTGACATTGAGGATCTCAGGAACTACAGACCTATCAGCCTCCTATCAGTGGTTTATCTTCTTTCACACCGCTTAAAGGTGACACTGAACATGGCTCAACCGAGAGAACAAGCTGGATTCAGGAGTGGCTACAGCACAATAAATCATATCCACGTACTGAGAGAACTAATTGAAAGAGCGAGTGAATACGAACTTCCATTGTGCATGGCTTTTATCAATTATGAAAAAGCCTTCGATTCGGTGAAACCATCAGCAGTTACAATGGCCCTGAAATCCTGCGGTATTGAAGATGCGTTCATTATTATTACTATTAATAACATTTATGAAAATGCAAGTGCAAAGATTCCGCTGTTTGAAAATGCAACACACTTAAAAATTGGAAAGGGAGGGAGACAAGGTGACACCTTATCTCCGAAACTCTTTAACGCCACATTGGAAAATGTCTTTCAATCACTGAACTGGGAAAACAAAGGGATAAAGATTAATGGAGATTATCTAACCCACCTTCTTTTTGCTGATGACATAGTCATTTTTGCAACTACCCCATCAGAGCTGCAGAGTATGAACCAAGAACTTGCTGACAAGAGTAAAGAAGTGGGATTAAAAATGAACTTTCAGAAGACAAAAGTGATGTTCAATGCTTTTACAAGAAATGAAGATTTATCGATCGATGGAGAAAAGCTGGAGATATTATACACGTACGCTTATCTTGGACAGCAGATATCAAGTGAGGGTCACATTGATGAAGAAATTAATCGGCGTACAAAACTTGCCTGGAGAGCTTTTGGAAGAAACAGCATAATTTTCTAGAGCAATATGCCATTATATCTTAAAAGAAAAGTGCTTGATCAATGCATCCTTCCAGTGCTTACATATGATGCAGAGACGTGGATCTCAACTAAAAGAGACACACAAAGGCTGCAGACAACTCAAAGCAGCATGGAGAGGTGCATGCTTGGTGTAACCAGGAGAGATAAGAAGAGGAACTCGTGGATCTGAAAAATGACAAGAGTGGAAGACATCATGATCAGAGTTAAATCCCTGAAATGGCAATGGGCTGGACATACTGCCAGAAGGACAGACCATCGATGGACAGCCGACATTTTAGATTGGATTTCAAGGGACAGGAAAAGACCCAGAAGAAGACCACATGGAAGATGGGTGGATGAAATTCGAAAGTATGCGGGAGTGACATGGAGGATACTGGCACAAGACAGACCGTTGTGGAGGAAACTTGGGGAGATCTTCGTCCAGCAGTGGATTGATAATGGTTGACAATGATGATGATGATACATATATATACATTTTTTCGCGTGTTCATTATCATTGTCATAGCCCTTTTAGCAAGTTATAGTCCTTTTTGCAACCGTCGAAAATTTTAGGGAACTTTGATAAACGTACCTCAATTTTTCGAATTCACAGAAATTTTATGCAATCATTGGCACAGGTGTGCGTATTTTCACTCTTATTCATGTAGCCACCTTTCAGAAAACTTGAAAATTACACTGCCCTGGAGCAGGAATCGAACCCACACCTCCCGATTACCGGTCGACCATGCTACCCGTTACACCACCCAGGATAAGCAAGTTTCAAGCAACTGAAGCAAAGCAGATGCAATTTAGAAATCTGAGAACATTTCAGATTTGCATTACTGGAAGCAATAATGAGCTTCGTCGTAGAGTTCCAACGACCTTTTCTCACATCCGGAGTAGGATGAAGGTCTTTTAAGTTCCAGTGCTTCATACATAAATTAGAAACAAATTTCCCCGAAGAAATAATTCTTCGCAGATACATGGAAGGCGAAAAAAACATAATTATTGGCACAAATGTGCCGTATTTTCACTGTTGGCAATGTAGCATGCTCCACCGGGCATCGGGAGGTGCGGGTTCGATTCCCCCTCCGGGGCAGTGTAATTTTCAAGTTTTCTGATAGGTAGCTAAATGGAGAAGAGTGAAAATACGGCACATTTGTGCCAGTGATTACATTTGTATCGCCTTCCATGTATTTGCGAAGAATTATATCTTCGGTAAAATTCGTTTCCCATTTACGTATGATGTTTACAGAAATTTTGTTACATAAAATTAATTTTTTTTTGTTATCAAACAGAGGTCATCGCTCTTTCCACGTTTATAAGTGAGTCACGGAAAAGTTCTCATTGGCCGCCACCGGGAATCGAACCCAGGGTCTTCCAGTTACTCGCCGGATATACTTCCACTGCATCACAGCGGCCTCGAATTCCTCCAGACTCTCACACACACTAACTGCCAAGCCAATTTGGCAGGTTGCTTCTTGGAGATCCGCACAATGCTGGGGATTCACCAAAGATGGTAAGCGGCAAATGAAGAAATAATTAGAAGGCGAATGAATAATTAATACAGACATTTGACGTGGACTAGGAACATCAAACAGAGGCCATCACTCTTTCCACGTTTACAAGTTTTGCTGTCATAAGGCTGTTTATGAATTTTAGTTTTGCAACATGACAAGGAATCTCTCTCTTTCTCTCCCTCTCCCCCTCTCTCTCTCTCTCGTGTTTTAAACTATAACTGTAAAAATGGTCTGTTTCTATCACTGTCTTAGAAAAGGGTTCGATTCCCGGTGGCGACCGATGAGAAGTTTTCCGTGACTCACTTATAAACGTGGAAATAGCGATGACCTCTGTTTGATGTTCCTGGTCCACATCAAATGTCTGTATTAATTTTTTGTTAAATTTAAAGTTGGTACTTCTGGGAAATGGAGGGAGCCCTCTGAGCGAATTTCTAGGAAAGTGATAGAAATAGACCATTTTTATAATTATATTTTTAAACATGAGAGAGAGAGAGAGAGAGAGAAGGAGAGGGAAAGAGAGAGATTCCTTGTCATGTTTCGTGCAGAACCCTCCATACGGTGGGTTGAGACAGACCAGGCTGATGGGCAATTGGTACACATTCATGCATCACTTCTGTGAATTAAAGTAAGCTTTATTAAGAAACTGATAGGTTTACGTATGCAATAATGGGCGTAATAACGTATAAATAGTTGCCGATTGAATTTAAACTGCTCTACTGAATTTCTTACTCGTCAAATAAAACTTTTCCCTCGCCACCGAAGAGCAGACGACCGCATGTTTGAAGCCCTGGCTGTAACACTGGAAAATCCTGCGTCCAAGTTTCTTTCTTTCTATTTTCTTTTTGAAGATGGGATGAAGATAGCAAAGCTGAGATGGCATACTTTTCCTGTTTTTTCATTCTTTCTCTTTTTTACGCTTTCCAACCATAGGTTGAAGAAGCGTATGTGCTCCAGTTTTTTCTGTCTGTCTGTCTGTCCGTCCGTCTGCACGATAACTCACATAAAAATAGCTCAATTTCAATGAAAGTTTAGTATGTGGTAGGGCACAACCTGGGAAGGAACCTTATTGAAAATGGGCGAAATGGGGTCAAAATTCAGGACATGGGAGCGAAATCCATTCTATCGCCCTTATGCGTCATAACTTATGTAAAAAATATTCTATTGCGACAAAACTTTAGTATGTTGTTCTGGAGGTACACTGAACCAATTCTGTTTAATATCATCTACATGGGGTCAAAGGTCAGGGCACAGGAGCAAGATTTATTCCACAGCAATTGTCTTCATAACTTGACTAAAAATGCTTCTATTGGGGCAAAACTTTAGTATGTTGTTCTAGAGGTATACTGAACCGGTTCTGTTTAATATAATCGAAATGGGGGTCAAGGTCAGGACACAGCAGAGAGATTTATTCCACAGACATTATCCTCATAATTTGAGTAATGATTTCTGGTATGTTGGAAAGCGTATCGTAATCAGTGCATTGCATGATTTTACTAACTTGTTATGAATATCATTTAGCTACTCTTGGCTCTGTTTTCAAATGCTCACCATTTTTGTCACAAATATCGCAGTGACTCCAATGTTCGCCTTTTAATTTCATTGTATGATCTAGTCATTGCGCAATCAGCTAACCTTGCATTTAACAGACATTTTACTTGGTTGTATTTATTTTATCCTTCTTTTCAAATTTGTATCATCTCTTTCGGTTCAAAGAAAAGATAACGATATCTATGCTTGACCACCGCTGTGATGTGTGCTTTCATTCATTCCACAGACACTATATAACATACCAATAAAAAAAAATTGTGGTTTTCCTTCATCTCAGGAGATACCCGATTTTCACGAACTTGATGTCAAGACTCCACAGATATTAAGTTACACAACAGCCGACTGTTAACCGCATGGATTTTGACGTTGGACAAATAAACTGAAGTTCCTGCTGCTCCAGGAAGTATATTTTTAAGCGGTTTATTTCAGCAGATCCTTTTGAATAACGCAATATTGTGGTACAACGTAAACAGTGGTCGGGCAGCAAACGAGGGCTTATGATGATGTTTTCAGCTTTATAAAAATAAACAAATGTGGCCATGTGAAACGTGAAGGCTCAAAAGAACTAATTGGCTTTGAATACGATTATTTTTACTTTGCTGAAATGTCTTTTGACATCAATAGATTTCTTTCTTCACTTATCCCTGCCGAAAGTTCAGTAAACAGAATACTCAAACTGACGAGTGATTTGGAAATGTCTGCAACTAATTTCATTTATATAGATTCTAAACACTTATAACCACACAGAAGATAAGGGATAAAAATCGCATGTGTATGCAACGATGTAATTGCCATTGAAGATTATTAAAATTGCAATATTGGGCTCATTAATTTCAGCCAAAGTTAACATTAATAACCATCTTTAATTAATATAGGCTCATGTAAAATCATTTCTCTTTTTCGTTAGTGCTTTCTTGGTGATATTAAGACGGTCCCCTTTCACAATTTTTCTGACAGGCGTGATAACTAAGGATGAGAGAAGCACTCCCTACTCTGTTTAGATACCATTAATGGCCGTTCTCTTGTCGCCTGCTATTCAGGGGAGTCAGTTCATACCAGAGTTGGAAACGGGGCAAAAATTTCGGACCCGGACCTTACCCAGAAAATCGGCTTTGAACTGTAAATTTGAAACTCAACTTATAATTATACATAATGATGTGTGACGTATATTCTAGATCAACTTTCCTTTTTTAGTTTCTTTCCCTACGTAAATCTTGAGTTTATTCTCAGTATTCTTCACGCTTAACGAAATATCTTTTCTCTCAAACGAATACGTTTGGCAACACAATTGAGGTTGAATGCACGTGACGTATGTCTGATCTTGATAAGAACAAGAGGTAAAAACGACGACTGATCTATTGCTTGGGAGCGTTGTGAGAGAGCGATTATTACGAGCGTTGGATTGTAAACTGATTATTGATAGGAGTGTTGTGATAATGTGTGGTGTGTGGAGCGTTTACTGCAGTATGCCCTATTACGATGTGTTTTCTACAGCCTTAATAAAGCTTTTCCGTAAGTTGACTTCTGTTGTTTCGTCTGGCCGTTAAGGTTTTCTTTCATTTAGGAACTATTTCTTAGTATATTAATGTGTTAAAGCAGCGTAGAAGTCGAAAAGACTTTTTCGCTACAGATGTATAATTATAATACGAATTGTATTGACAAAAGTCACCGGACACCTTATAATTATACATAATCATGTATAATTATATTGACAAAAGTCACCGGACACCTAGGAGAGAAACACAACATAGCATTTATTGACATACCTTAGTACAGTGTCGGTACACGGCATGCATTGACCCTTCGAGACATGCTTTCGAAATGGTTTAGGAACACAGCGATAGGTATGCGCTTCCAAACATAACATACTCTAATGCTGCCGCTAACTGTTGCGTAGTAGTAGTTGGCTCCAAACTTCTTATGCGGAGCTCTAATTCATCCCATAGGTGCTCTATGGGATTAAGATCAGGGTGCTCTGTGCTGCCCAGTCCACACACGATACGGAATTATCGTCAAACCACGCCGTAACAGTCCTTGTTTTATGGCTCGGTGTATTATCCTGCTGGTGCCAACAAGGCTCGATTTCATGGTATTGCCACAGATTTGGTAGGGCATAATTGTCAAAAATATCGACGTAGACGTGCTGGTTAACAGGTTTGCCTACGATAACCAATGGGCCGGGACCATACCACGAAAAACACCCCCACACGAGCACACTGCCAGCTCCAAACTTGACCGTAGGAACAGTACACTGTGGTAAATAGCGTTGCTCCTGGCTGCCGCCATACCCACACACGGTCATCGGCTTGATGGATCGTATATCTGGATTCATCAGTCCATAGGACTTGTTTCCATTGATCTACGGTCCACGATAAATGGTCTTTGCACCATGCTAAACGACGAGTAGCATTTCGAGTGAACGTGAAAGGCTTATATGAGCAGCCGCACGACCACGGTAATCCATGGAATGAAGTTCTCTGTGAATGGTACGTGTACATACCGAGATTCTAGCATTTTTACTCACTTGTACATTGAGGTCTTGTGCAGTACTCTGTCGATTAGCTGTATCGACTCTCCTGAGGCTTCGATATCCTCTATCAATGATTTTCTTTGATCTGCCGGTACGTTTTGCTGCTTCAGGCACGCCATGTGTCTTCCACTTATTCAGCACATCCAAAACAGTTAACTTGGGTATGTTTAAACGCCTCTTGTTTTCTCTCATGGACAACCCACTAATATAACACCCAACAATCTCACCTTTCTTAAAGTCAGTTCTGTCCCGCTGCGACATTTTCACTCAACCTCACAGTGGGATATCATCGCGGTCAGCTGCAAGCTTGTTTTTGTACCGTTTGCAGCTGTACCGCGCTTCTTAACAAGGCAGCGGATCCGTTCATTTGCTTTTGAAGGGGTGTCTAGTGACTTTTGTCAATATAATGTATATATAACACAGGGCGTTCAAAAAATCTCTACGCAATGGGTATAGTAGGTTATATAGAAATCATATAAAAGTATTACGGAAACGTGTAATTTACTCACTCACAGAAAGTGTTGAAACTGTCGTCCTTCACATAATGTAATTGTTTTACACATGTTTTCAAACACATCTGCGAGAGTCAAAAAGTCACTCGGCAGTAATATTGGCTGTTCCACTTAATTTTGACGCTACTACAGTCAACATTTTTTAAGTAACTTGTTGTATGCTTAATTTCAGTTTCTGCTGTTTTCTTGATAACATATCAAGTTTCACAATATGTGAAAGTTGGTGTTGCCGGGAAACATATTCTGGTTTCATAATGAGACGAAACAATTTCCAGCATTCACACTTCACCTTTTTGTTTTCAACAAGAACGTATCTGTTGACCTCGTTGCGTTTTCAATCTCGTTAATATTAAATTCATCCATATTAACAAATAAGGCATTAATTCTGACACGACATGCAATGGAACGGGATGTTAGCACGTCAAACGAAAACCTCTGAATGCTCAATGCAAAAGATGCCATGTGAAAAGTAACTCTCAATCTTACAATGTGACACGCGGGATGTGATAGAATGAATCACCAAAAAAACATGCGACAGGCGTTTTTGAGTATCCTGCTCCGGACAATCGCACTGAAAACAAATGCAAAGGAAGTATCGTTTAATGATATGGTATCGTCGATCTGTGGAAATATTTGCTTTACGAAAGAGACGGCAATATTTTTGTATGACAAATCATTTTTTACTCCCCCTGGCACCACCATCGAGTACAAAATTTCACAGTACACATTTTCCTTTGAAATAAGTTTTTTTAAGAATAAAACGTGAATACAACCGGGTCGAAATCGGGTGAAGAACACCTTGACCTGACCCGTTTGACCCGCAAGACATTGTCGACCCTTTGACCCGCTGACCCGTGCCCTGTTTCCATCTCTGGTTCTACTACTTTATGGTTGCTCTGTGAGTGAGTGGTATAGTAATTTTATCCATAGTTCTCGCAAAGAGAGTATTCAAGCACATGGCTTTTCTTACAGCTTTAGGTTTTTTCTCACGATGCTGCAAGAGTCGCGCAAAGGCAATGGAGAAAGATAGGCTGGTAAAGTAATGCTAGCGGTATTGAAACGACAGTGACCAATTGAACGTGCAGCGCCATCTATGAATGTGGGGAGGAGTTGGCAGTGAACATATACCTATTGGAAAGCAAGAATGTTTGGTTCAATTCATAATGTACTGCAGAAATTACGTAGAAAGAATGTTGCGTACGACCCGAGAACGTCCTAGATCAAACTGTAATTCAACAAGTGCTTATATTCAAGAAAAACAAACAAGCAGGAAAATACGAGGCCATTTCCTGGCCTGCTATACACTGAAGAGCAGTTGAATTAGAGATACCTGTCTAGTAACGTGTAGCACCACCTTTCTCCCTGATGATGGCGGCGATTCGTCTTGGCATGGACTCGACAAGACACCGGAAGCGTTGGGAAGCCTTACGGATCCACAACCCCTGAACAAGCTCCCACAGTTCACGAAGATTTGATGGAGGGGGTGGAGGGGGTCAGAGTCTCGAACATCTCTCTCGATGGCATCCCAGATGTGCTCGATGGGATTGAGGTCAGGTGACTTAGCTGGCCAAGGAAGCGAGGTCTCGTCGGTGGAGTGTTCATCCAACCATTCGGATACAATTCGGGAGCTGCTTTGTCTTGTTGCAGGATGAGATCCCCAGTTAGATGTTGAAGACGCACAAACGGGAGCAAATGGTCGTCCAGGATACCCCGGTAACGTTGACCTGTGCGGGACGATATCACACGTACCAGGGGTCCCATTTCAGTCCACGTAAACAGTCCCCAGACGAGAATGCCACCCCACCAGCTTGAAGAGTACCCTGCTGGCGAGAAGGATCCATCGCTTCATGTGGTTTGCGCCGTACTCGTATCCTGCCATCCGCATTTACCATCGTGAATCTCGACTCATCAGTCAACGCAACATTTCCCCACATGTCTAGGGTCCAGTGGCGATGTTCCCGCGCCCATACTAATCTTTTCACCCTGTCATGTGCGGTCAGCAACGGTACCCACGTGGGACGATGGCTTCTGTACCCCATAGCGAGGAGATGGTGTGATTGCTTACACGTTTTTGTGCACCGGCGTTAAATTGCCGAGTGATTTCTTGCACTGTGGCCTGTCTATCCGCTGTTACAATGCGAGCTAGCCGACGATGACCCCGCTCATCCACACGCTGTTGTCCACGGCAGTTGGATGTTGCAGGGATGGTTTTACCGGATTCGATGTACTCACGGTGCACCCGTACACAGTGGCTCGTGAAAATCCCAGTGCCTGCACGACTTCCGAGATGGAGTGACCCATTCGTCGGGCCCTGACAATTTGCCCACGATCAAATGCACTTAGATCCTTCGTCTTACCCATACTGCGTCCGACTGTTATCGCTGCATACGTCATGTCGTTTCCGTTTACAGGGCAGCCCACAGCACCACATTTGCATAACGCCAGCTGTATCTAATTCAATTGCTCTTCAGTGTATACACAGAGCAGAAAAAGAAAAGTGCTAAACAAGAAAATTTGGCGTCTCATACACTTAAAGATATATCAAAATCCCAAAGATTTGGAACTGAAATACTCGCGCAAGCACGTCAGCTGTGACCTACAACAGAGGCGAAGAACATGTCAAGACGACAAGTCTGCAGCAATAGATTCCGTCGATGTAGATAAGTCGGTTGGAACAACTGGCGTCGAAGCGAGGAGACACACATTCGATCCGTCACCGCTAAATCTGTGAATTCTTGAATTTTACATTGGCGCCCGATTGCGGAAAATGGATGAACTGGACGTTGGGTTTTTCGAAAAATGTGTGATGGTTGTTCCACATATCGTCCGGAATTAAAAAAAAATATTTCTTCCCTTCAAAGAAGAATTAATAAGAGAGAGATGATGTGACGTACTACAGAGTGAATCACGTGTCAAGACGACATATCTGCAGCAAAACGTTCCGTCGGTGTAGTTTAGGCGGTTAGAAGAACTGGCTTCGGAGCATAGAGTCACGGATCGATCTTCCTCAGTGACAAATCTGTGAATTTTACACAACACATTATTTACTCCCTACAATGGCGGCATTCTATGTATGATGGTAATAGCATGCCCTTTGCCAGTCTATTCTTCTCTAATATCTTTGGAGTCGCTTTAATGAGAACCCAGCAACTGGCCGGAAGCCCGGAAGACTGTTGTTCTGAGGGAATGAAGTAGTGGTCTAAGCAATGGCTTCTGATCAATCTTCCGAGATGCGTTCGAATCCCGGTGAGGTATGGATATTGTGTTTGTCTTACGGCACTAGCTCTCTCCCTTCCATGGAGCCAGTGGCCCTAAATTAGGGACGGGCAACTGCTTGTAGCCCACTGAATGGATCACGTGGTCGTAAAACATCTAATCAAAAAAAAATAATAATAATAAGGAGAAAACGGGAATTTGACCTGAGACTTGAAGGTGCAGGAAATAGAATTTGGAGGACGATTTTCCATTCCGTATCAGACAGGGACAATTTCTGATATTTAAAACAGAATAGAGGGGAAGTGCTTAAGTAGCACAGGAGAATCAGAAAACAGTGATTTTTATGAGAAAGGCGCCCGATAGAAACAGCAGGAAGCATGGGATCTTGCAAGCAATTTTTCAAGGGGGGTCAAGTGTAATTAATTAAGGTTTGGCTAATATGTTGAAAACAGTAATTCGTGAAAATGAAAGATTAATACTATTACTACTATTTATTTACTACACTAGAACACTACTACTACCATTATTATCATTATTAATTGATGCCGCTCTTGAAGAAAGTGTATGTTAGTAATAGTCATGTATTATCATGTACATTGGTGCCGCCCCGGTGGCGCAGTGGTCTAAGCGATGGCCTCTGATCATTCGTCCGAAAGGGGTCCGGGTTCGAATCCCGGTGAGGCATAGATGTTGTGTCTGTCTTACGGCACTGGCTTTCTCCCTTCCCTGGAACCAGTGACCCTAAATTAGGGACGGGCGACTGCTTATAGCCCAATGAGTTGCTCACGGTGGTAGTTAAACCTCCAATCAAAAATAAAAAAAATGTGCATTGGTAACTGTTTTCAAAATAATGAACAATGTGGAGCAGGGCCACGCCATGCCTTTAAAGTTCAGCACACACCACACTCAGCGGAACTTGTTTGGGCGTACTACCTTACGGTTTGCTAGGTTTTCCGCTTTCACGTTATCGTTTTCCAATTCCAAATTTTCAATAAAATTAGGATCTTAAATTAAACGCCCCAAACTTCATCTTTCCTTGTGGTCCAGCTCTGTGAATGTAAAAAAAAGAAGTAATAAATAAAATAAAATGAAATAAAAGGAAAAATAATTCTACAGGGGGGTCAAGTTACCCCCTTGTCGGCGCCCATGGCAGGAAGAGATAAATGCTTGAGTAATCAAGCGAATACTGTTGAAATCACCACAAGCGAAATACGCGACTTTTTTACCCCATGTATAGCATTGAATAAAGAGCATCACAGCAGAAGAGCGAGTTTTCACCTTACTAACAATATATTCTTTTCTTCATCCGGGCAAAATATAGTTAAAAGCCAGGAACTGTTTGATTTTCTTACAAGCGAAAGCTTGACGACAAAGCACTTGAAAAGCCCGAGTTAACGGCCCTGTAACAAAACCAAAGACCCAGTTTTGTGGTACATCATAAAACGATTCAATATTTTAATCATCGCTCATTGTCGACACAGAAAATATCTAGCCAAAATTATCAAAACCGTGTATTTCGAAAATTGCACACATACAGGGTGTCCCAAAAAGATGTAACCAATTTCAAGTGATGATAACTTTGAATACAAAACTAATATCAGCATTCTGTTTGTTTCAGGTGGTAAGAAATACCCTCAAGTTTTTTAGAAGTGTACCCAATGGATCCTAAGACGAAAGCACAGATTGTGGAGTGGTTTATTGAAACCCAACTCGAAACACAGGTTCAGCAGAATTTCAGAACAAAACATGGCAGCATACCGCCCACACGTAACAGCATCAGAAAGTGGTACAAGTCACTCCAGGAAACTGGTAGCGTCCTTACAAAAAAAGCCCTGGACGACCATCGATGGTTTCAGAAAGGGAGGAAGGGGTTGTGAGGAAAACATTCACTCGTCGCCGTCGAAAGTCAATCAGACAATCAGCACAACAGCTGGCCATCCCCAAGTCATCAGTGTACAGAGTTTTACGTCAGAGATTGTAAATGCACCTGTATAAACTGCAGATAACCCCTCACATAACCCCAGATGATCACGTGAAACATAAACAGTTTGCTGAAGAGATGTTGGAGAACATTGCAAGTGCTGAATCTTTCCTGAGACAATCCTTTTCTTGGATGAGTGCACTTTCCATGCCTCTGGAAAGGTTTATAAACAGAATGTGAGAATTTAGGGTACTGAACATCCGCAGTGCACAATGGAACATGAACATGCTAGTGAATGTTTGGTGTAGAATAATGGTCGACCGTGTTATTGGACCCTTTTTCTTTCAGGAAGCGACCGTGGGAGCTGATAATTATCTAGACATGATTGAGCAGTTGGTGTATCCTCAGTTGGATGAACTTGAAACTTGAGCAGTTTGTGTATCCTCAGTTGGATGAACTTTTCCAACGAGATGGAGCGCCACCTCATTGGGCTTTGATTGTGAGGAGGTCTCTGGATGCCAAATTTCTCAATCGATGGATTAGGCGCGGTGGTCCCATTGCATGGTCTCCACGTTCGCCGGACTTAACACCCTGTGACCTTTTTGTTATGCGAATTTATCCATGTTGCAGACATTGCTGACCTGAAGATGAAGATTACACACGCACTGCAGAAAGTTAATACGGACATTCTCGAACGAATATGGTTAGAACTGAACTACCGTTTAGACATTGTTCGGGCGATAAATGGTGCCCATGTCGAATGTCTATTAAACTTCATGATCTGTTCTCTCAATTAACACAAGTTGTGTATCGAGATTATTTATGTTAAAACTGTTATGATTATTTAAAATTGGTTACACTTTTATGGGACACCCTGTATTTAAAAAGGAGAGGGATTCCTGTTTGAATTATAGTGGCATTTTATTCTCTGAATATCACTTGTGTTGGTTGATGTGATTCACATCTAAAATTATTTTTCGAAGAAGAAAATCGCAATAAATCACTTCAATTTTACGCTAGACCTTCATTTGTGGTGCAGTACATCACCAGACCGCAAGGCGCTCTATACATATTAAATATGCATGACGCTACTTTCAGGTTAATGAAATTGAAACAGGAATCTTTCTCCTTTTCCAAAGTGTATCAACCCCTTTGTACACTATCTACCAACAAGTAATTGGACACCTGTGATAGCAAAGGAAAACGAAGTTTATTCACCTACAATAGTTGGTGGAGCCTCCACGAACGGCGATTACAGCTGCGACCTTCCGGGGCATACTCTCAACCAGGCGTTGTACGACGGCTAGCGGTATTTTCTTCCACTCGGCTTGGAGAAGACATGTCAGGTCCTTCACCGATTTCGGATGGTGAGGGCACCCCTTAAATCGACGCTCTAACTCGTCCCAGAGGTGCTCGATAGAGTTAATGTCTGGGCTCTGCGCAGGCAAGTCCATTCGATTAACCCCATTGTCACCATACCAAGCCAGAGTGGACCTCGCAACATGACAGATGTCATTGTCACCTTGTAGTAGGTCTCCGCGTTGAGTCTACCAGGAATTACGACCAAGGGTCCCGTGCCATACCAGGAGAAACATCCCCATAGCATAATTCCACAGCCGCCGAACTTCACAGTTGGCACAATACATTCCGGCAAGAGGCGTTATCCAGGCAGACGCCAAATCCAGACCCTGCCATCCGAACGTTAGAGGGTGAACCTTGATTCATCACTCCAGAGAACCTGTTTCCACTGTTCAACGGTCCACTGTCAGCGCTCTTTGCACCACGTTAGCCGAGCAGCGCTATTGGACTTGGTGATCAAAGGCTTGTGGGCGGCAGCACGTCCACGATAACCGAGCAGATGGGTTTCCTTACGGATGGTATTCATCGAAAGAACACTCCCGAATGCCTGTTGAAACTCCTCGCGGATGTGGCCAATCGATTGCGGTTCTTCCGATTTTCTGTGGCCAGCACCCGTCGGTCTCTAACTCTCAGTTTTGTGGGTCTGCCGGGTCGAGGCACATTCCAACAGTCACCTCTTATCTTCCACTTGCCAATCACGTAGGCCACTGTCGATTTTGGGTACTTCAACTCTCTGGATACGTCACGTATGGATCGGCCATTTCTGTGATACCCGACGATTACACCTTTCTCGAAATCAGAGAGCTCCGAACTGCGTGGCATCTTGCATGCGACTGGTTGCGTTGTTGTTTCCCACACGATATTTAACGGCGGCGGCCGTGACATTTATCAGGACCACAGATATCGTCGATTGCACGGGTGTCCAATTACTTGTTGGTAGATAGTGTATTAACATCTGAGGCTATTATGTCGGCATTTAAATTCTGTCCTTCAGCAATGGAAACGATCAGTTCGGAGATTTTGATCCTAACATAAAAACAAACATTGCATAATTCCGCAAAAGATTTGTCTTTTCAAAATTTCCAATGCAAAGAAGCTGTGTGTCTGTGTGTGTTCTTTAGGTTCGATGCCCATATCGACGACTCTGATCCGATGAGAACAGTTCTTTGTTCCAGTGTTGCCTCAATTGTTCTAATTCCATTATGTCAGTTGGGCTGTTGTCTTCACCGCTTTCTAATTACAACTGTCTGTCTGTCTGTCCGCCCTTTAGAGTTGTTTCGACATTTTGGCACCAATCCAGGTACACTTTAATCACGGAGGCTTTCGAACAACCCCTAAGTGTTGTCGTTTCTGAAATGGACGCACCAACCAGTCGTGCTCCCACAATTTGGCCTTTTGTAAGCTCCGATATGTCGTACGTTATACCTATCACGTCCGTAACTACGCTCTCAAATGAACCACCGACCTATTATATACAATCCATTTGGCCTAAAGGTCACGCCCTCCTAGAATCAGGTGTAACTCACTTTGCATAGAGGTGGTCGTAATTCAGTGAGCATTCAGCGCATATTGATCTTGAACACAAAGAAACCAAAGTGTTTACCATACCCTGCAATTATGCAAAATTTATTTTCTCATCAGAAAAGGATTTACACTAGTTCTGCCTGTAAACGTTACATTCTTGACCTAGTTCTCACTAATAGACCTATCACTTACGAACTGTTCATCAGCATCGTCAATAATACGCTTGCTAAAAAATAACTTCAGGGATTTTTTTAAGAAAGCTTTATATTCCAGTGATATATTTGTATGTCTCTAGAAAAATACCTGTGCTACAGTAATTGCTGAAGTAGAGCTTTCTCCGCCCCAGTGGCGCAGTATCCTAAGCGCTGGCTTCTGACCATTCGTACGAGATACGTCCGGATTCGAATCCCGGTGAGGCATGCGATGCTGTGTTTGCCTTAAGGCACTGGCTCTCTTCCTTCCCTGGAGTCGGTGGTTCTAAATTAAGGACGGGCGACTGCTTAAAGCTGAATGAGTTGCTCTTGGTGGTTGTTAAACCCCCAAACAAACAAACAAACAAACAAAAGAAATAGAGCTTTTGTTCTCTTTTCTGACATTTCCACCACGAATAGGAACAAACCTTAATTCAATAAGAGCTGCTCCTAGGATGTGGCCCTTAAGAATAAAGCATTTATGTTCCATCGTCCGAATCACTTTCAGGTTTTGTTAAAATGCAACAAATTTAATGAGTGAATAGAAGTAGATTTCGGTAAAATCAAACACAGTATAAACAGCGCACATCCAGTTGAAACGATGGTCGTTCATTTTGGTCACTTATAGAAGCTGTTGAGTACAATTCTTACTCTTCTTCTTTTTGAAAATCGTATCTTTTGAGACAATGTTGTCATTCATTCCAGGTGAAGACATCTCTGATCTCCTTGCATGTACACTATATTGACAAAAGTCACCGGACACCCCTTCAAAAGCAAGTGAACGAATTCTATGCGTTGTTAAGATGCGCCGTGCAGCTGCAAACGGTGTAAAAACAAGCCTGCAGCTGACCGTGATCATATCGCACTGTGAGGTTGAGTGAAAATGTCGCGGCGGGAGAGAACTGACTTCGAGAAAGGAAAGATAGTTGGGTGTTATATTAGTGGGTTATTCATAAAAGAAACCGAGAGGCGTTTAAACATACCCAAATCAATTATTTCGGATGTACTGAATAAGTGGAAGACACATGGCGTGCCTGAAGCAGCAAAACGTACCGGCAGACCAAAGGAAATCAGTGATAGAGGACGTCGAAGCCTCAGGAGAGTCGTTACAGCAAATCAACGGAGTGCTGCACAAGACCTCAGTGTACAGGTGAGTAAAAATGCTGGGACCTCGGTATGTATACTTATCATTCGCAGAGAACTTCATTCCATGAGTTACCGTGGTCGTGCGGCTGCTCATAAGCCTTTCATCTTCACTCGGAATGCTACTCGACGTTTAGGATGGTGTAAAGAACATTTATCGTGGACCGTAGATCAATGGAAATGGGTCCTATGGACTAATGAATCCAGATACACGATCTATCAGTCTGATGGCCGTGTGTGTGGGCATGGCGGCAGCCGGGGGAACGCTATTTACCACAGTGTACTGTCCCTACGGTTAAGTTTGGAGCTGGCAGTGTACTCGTGTGGGGTTGTTTTTCGTGGTATAGTCCCTCCCCATTGGTTATCGTGGACAAGCCTGTTAACCAGCACGTCTACCTCGATATTCTGGACAACTATGCCCTACCAACTCTGTGGCAATATATGGAACCTAGTCTTGTCAGTACCAGCAGGATAATGCACCGAGCCATAAATTAAGGACTGTTACGGCGTGGTTTGACAATAATTCCGTATCGTGTGGGGACTGGCCAGCACAGAGCCTTGATCTTAATCCCATAGATCACTTATGAGATGAATTATAGCGCCACATAAGAAGTTTGAAACCGAGGCCTACTACTAAGCAACAATTAGCGCAGCATTATGTACTGAATGGAAGCGCATACCTAACGCTGTATTCCAAAACCTTGTCGAAGGATCAGTGCATGCATTAAAACCAAAGGTGGACCGACACCGAACGTCAATAAATGCTATGTATGTCAATAAATGCTATATTGCTATGTTGTGTTTTTCTTCTAGGTGTCCGGTGACATTTGTCTATATAGTGTATTTTCATAAGATTTTTTTAAATGATATTAAATGCGCCTACACTTGTGTCTACTATTTACCTCACATATGATTCTGCACTGTTCAAAGTTTATTGTCATTGCGATGTGGTTTAATGCGAAACTGCTCTTATTGGATTCGAATGCTTGTTACTAATTAGATTAATGAATAAAATGGCTGTTTTTAAACACTTCAGAAGTCAGATTTTAAGATTTAAAATCATGAATAAAAATCATAATTAACTACACATAATAATACATTGTGACATAATCTCAAATTTAACCTTCCCTTTTGAGCTTCTGCTCGTGTGTAAAATATGTTACTTCTCCGTTATATTTCTTTCTGAACGGCACGTCAAATCCTATGAATTTCCTTATTCCTTTTTGGCAAAGGCTGCCAGTGAGTCAAAGGTAAATAAAAAGAGATGCCTAGTGTAAAAAGGTGCATGGGCGTCGCTGGCTGGAGAAGAGACGGGGGAATATGTCCCCTCCAATATTTCTGACCCTCCATATTTCTGACTTTAACCCTTTTCGTGTTTTGAATTTTCTTTTTCAATACAAATAAAATACACGATGTCTGTCTACGTTATAGGTCGCGCCTATAAACGTAAATAAAAGTTGGTTGCTGTCCCCAGTACATTTTGAAAAAAACTTTCTAAAAAACAAAGAAATTGGCTATTATTACTGCACGCTTGCGCCTTCCCCCCACCCCAATTCCCAATTGCCAGAGACGCCCATGGAAGGTGTGTGTGTGTGTGTGTGGTGGCACGACCGTAAGACGATTTACTGCTTGAAATAAGATCGTATATAATGTTGACAGTACGAGTGCTCAAAGGGTATTTGAAAGTATTTTCGGGTGTTGTTGATGTTATCGTGAAGCTTCTGCAATTTTGAAGCATCAACAAGTCACAAGGAAATAAAGATTACTTGGATTTTTTACACAAGTTGATTTCATTCAAGCGAACTCCGGACGTGTTTATGTTAAAGTGACTGTGTTATTTCAACAAATAATCTGTAAAAGCGCAACTTGAAAATATCAAAACATAATAACATCTCTATATAAATCTAAAATATACTATCTCTATATGTGTTAAAACCATCACGATGTTCGAGATGAAGAGTGCATCACACACTTATGCGATGTTAGCTAACTAGATGTTGCTTCTCTGCTGTTGAACAGAAGGAACGGGGAGAAAGAAAAAGAAGATAATCTCTGCAATCTTTCCTTCCGGTCCTTCTGTTTTTGGTGAATACGCGGTTAACCGCACAAACCGCGAGTGTCTGCGGCCGAAGAAAGCGATTTAATTAGTCTCATTTCTTCCCTTCTCGGTGAGTTGTGGATGCTGCTTCCATTTCCTGCACGCGCTGCAAGACATACTCGTAAAGTTGCGAAGCATGCAAGAGCTGTCATCGAAACGAAATCTGGTATCCAATTTAGAAGCAGTTTTGCATAGTGTGACTCACCGCAGAAATGAAAGATAATCCTCCAGAGTGCACTTATATTTAATTTCGAATCGCCTTGTACTATTTGTAGAATGTTGGTAACATTGAGTTACTCAAGGAGAAACCTACAAGTAATTGGCGACACGACAGTGTCCGTATGGTTCTGGAGCATAATGAAGTTGACTTGTGGATGTTCGTGCAGTCGCAAAACATCTAATTAAATGTTCATTAAACTCGGGTGCGGTCATCTGAAATGCTATCTATTCATAACAGCATTTGAGAAGGAAAACGAAACAGCACTATCTGACATTTCCTGCATTTTGACGAATTAAGAATGCGCTATTCAGAAAATACTTCCAACCAATTCAATATTTTCTGCAGTCCGGTATGCAGAAATTATTTATGGAAGAAATCACACACAGAGATTTTATGGACAGGGATTCTTAACGCCACGTGGTGGATATATTCTCCAAGGTATGCAAATGTGAAGTGAAGTAGGGATTTAATGGACAGAAACACTGTCCATTAAATCCCTTTAAATAAATGACACCCGCGTTTAATGAACATTAACTCCAAGTGGTGGGTATTTTCTTCAAGGTATGCTAATGCGAAGTGAAGAAGGGATTCAGTGGACACAATAGGGTTTCTTAACTCCACGTGGTGGATATGTTCTCCAAGATATGCTAATACGAAGTAAAGTAAGGATTTAATGGACAGGGTTTCTTAACTCCACGTGGTGGATATGTTCGCCAAGGTATGCTAATACGAAGTCAAGAAGGAATTTGATGGACAGGGTTTCTTAATTCTCCATGGTAGTATGTTTTCCGAGGTATGCTAATTCGAAGTGAAGAAGGGAATTAATGGACAAGGTTTGTTAACTCCACGTGGCGGATATGTTCGCCAAGGTATGTTAATGCAAAGTGTACAAGGAATTTAATGGACAGGGTTTCTTAACCCCACGTGGTGGATATGTTCTCCAAGGAATGCTAATTCAAAGTGAAAAGAGATTTAATGGACAGGGTTTCTTTTAACTTCATGTGGTGGATATGTTTTCCAAGATATGCTTATGTGAAGTAGGGATTTAATGCACAGTGTTTCCTAACTTCACGTGTTGGGTATGTTCTCCAAGGTATGCTAATGTGAAGTAAAGACGGGAATTTTCCCTATAAGATGTTAAGTTACACTAGATTATACATCTCCGTCATTTAGGTTATCTGTGCGTGTTGATGGAATTCAGTGTAATAAAGGAGGATTACGTTTTGCGCCGTTCCCGTACTTCTTCAATTCTGCTAAATCATCACTGACACCCATCCAAACAACCTTTCTGGAAGTCAGTCAGCCCTGCATGTAGGCACTTAATTATAGACTTAAGCTCTTGCTCAAACTCTCTCTCTCTCTAGTGGGTGCAGTGAATGACAATTAGTGTGATCATTGATATTACCTAGTCATACCCATAGTTATATCACAACGGTAAAAGTAGAAGGTGGAAAAGTAAGGAAACATTACGACATACCTTTTTAATAACTTATTTGGACACTTAATGAAGTGCACATGCAGCACAAATTATTCAAAATGTCCTCCCTTAATCTGCACGCAGCTCTTTAAATGATATAGCCAATCATTAATAGTTTCAGGAATGACACTTAAATCTGAATTTTCAGCTGTTGGACATAAATCTTGCTTCTGCTTTTCTAAATTGGTATACCTGGAAGAGCATACTTTGCTCACCAAAGTGTTTCATGATTTGGGGGCAAATGAACTGATAGAGCTTCGGGCTGCAGAACGTTTAGGATGGTGTAAAGAACATTTATCGTGGACCGTAGATCAATGGAAACTGGTCCTATGGACTGATGAATCCAGATACACGATCCATTAGTCTCACGGCAGTGCGTGGGTGCGGCGACAGCCGGGAGAACGGTAGTTACCACTGTTTTTCGTGGTATGGTCCCTGCTCATTGGTTATCGTGGACAAACCTGTTAACCAGCGCGTCTACCTCGATATTCTGGACAAGTATGCCCTACCAACTCTGTGGCAATACTATGGAACCAAGCTTTGTTGGTACCAGCAAGATAATGAGCCGAGCCATAAAGCAATGACTGTTACGGCGTGGTTTTATTATAATTCCGTATCGTGTGTGGACTGGCGAGCACAGAGCCCTGATCTTAATCTCCATAGAGGACCTATAGTATGAATTAGAGCGCCGCATAAGAAGTTTGGAACCAAGGCCTATGCTACTAAGCAACAGCATTATGTACTGAATGGAAGCGCATAGCTATCGCATTGTTCCAAAACCTTGTCGAAAGCCTGTCTCGAAGGGTCAGTACATGCAGTAAAGCCAAAGGTGGACCGAAACCGTACTAATTTATGTCAATAAATGTTATGTTGTCTTTCTCTTCGCGGTGTCCGGTGACTTTTGTCAATATAGTGTATATGGGGGTAGGCGTTAGCAAATCTTGTCGCACCCAAGGTGGCCAGATGACGTTTTGGAATGGGAGGACATTTTCATTAAAAAAAGAACTCATTTCGAGAAAAAGGACACAATAAATGTGTAATAAATAAAAATGAATGCATACACTCTGTATTTAAATTTTGCAGTTTGAGAGTTTCTACGTGTAAAACTTTAAAAAAGAAAGAAAGATTATAGTCTGCTGGTCATTTTATTTTTATTTTGCACTGGAAGAGATTTTCTTCAGTAGATTGGGTTCTTTTAACAGATATATGCATGAAATTCAGAGCATGGCGTGTCTTTAAATGTGTATTTAACTAGCAGTATACCTTTCACTGATTGATTAAGGAACTTGAATTACAAATAGGAAAATACTCACAGAAACGTCTCGCAACACGCCAAAGAAGCGGTATGAGCTGACTGTTTACACGACTAGACCACTCGGAACGGTACACGTGCGATGAATGACAGACATACTAACGCACACAGGTGGGTTACCCTGCGCTGTAGATTTACAAGAGACGCACGGCAGCAGCAGGATTGCAGGAACAAATTGGACGGGGGAGGAAGGAGGGTGCCAGCGAGAACATGGAAAAAAATGAATACACTTCAGCGGAGGCATGATAGGATATACTATTACAATAGAAGAATTATATCAAAATGTATTTGAATTATTTCTTATTGAAAAAGCCTGACATTTGGGCTATTTCCTTTAGTGCCTGGAAGACAGGAGGACATGGTTAGAAAAGGAGGACATGCCCTCCAAAAGCCGGACGTCTGGCCACCCTCGTCACACCTGACGCTACGAGTCCTAAACCAGCCCTGGACGCAAGCCGAACCACGAGTACCATCACTCTGACTCGCTCCCAGGTGAAAATACTCCAAATACGTGGCGACAGTTAATAAATAAATAAATACATCGCTCTTTCCACTTTCCAGAAACACACAGCATCCGAAAAATTGTCTTTCAGCCGCCGCTGTAGAATTGTTGGCCACCGTGGCGCGTAAACGTAACGCACTCGGCGCGATATCGAGAGTTCTGTTGGTTCAATTCCACAGCGGCGGCTGAAAAACAATTTTTCGGATGCTGTGTTTCTGGAACGTGGAAAGAGCGATGTATTTATTTATTTATTACTGACTCGCTCCCTACATCACGCTAATTTCATCAAACTTCATTGTAAGGACGATATAGTCCGGAAGGTAGCTTTCCACTTGCATCCGGCCCAGGAACGATCCGTTAGACTGGTGGACCTTGTACCGTGACTCGTCAGTCTAAAGCACGGTTATCTATTGGTCTATACACTGAGTGGCCACTTTATTATGACCAATTCCTCAGTACTTCGTTGGGTCACCTTTTGCCTTTAATACTGGGTCGATTCTTCGTGGCATAGACTCCACGAGATGTTGATAGGTCGTTTGTGGAATCTGAGACCATGCTTGATGAATAGCACTTTCCAGAAGTGTGAGATTGCAGGGTTGTGGATCCAGCTGTGATGGCTCGTTCAACTTCATCCCACAAATTCTCAATGGGGTTGAGATCTGGAGATTGTGGGGGCCACCTAAGCAAAGTAAACTCACCGGCATAACCAATCCTGTACAATGCGAGCACTATGGCAGGACGCATTATCGTATTGAAAGTAGCCATCACCATTGGGATAAACCATCCACTTGACAGGATGCACTTGGTCCGCAACGATGTTTAGATATGATGTGCCAGTCAGACGTTGATCAACACGAATTAAAGGGCCCAAAGCATGCCAGGAAAACATTCCCCAAATCATAACGTTGCCTCCACCAGCTTGAAGGGTTGTAGCAATGCATTTGGGGTCCATGCTTTCGTGCTGTTTCCGCCAAATTCTCACTCGGCCATCGGCATGGTGCAACTGAAAACGTGATTCATCGGACCACATAATTTGTTTCCAATTATCGACTGTCCAATCCTTGTGCTCCTGTGTGAACTGGAGACGTTTTCGCTTGTTAACTGCAGACAGCAAAGGTGTTCGAACAGGCCTTCGGCTGCCATATCCCATCCGATGCGGTGTACGGCGAACAGTGCATGCAGAGAGATCATTTGAGGGGATCCTTGATTAATATGGTCTGTAATTTGCTGCACTGTTGCCCTTCTGTTGTCTGTTACCAGTCTGGACACTCTTTGTTCCGCCCGAGCAGTCACTAGTCGATGACAACCACACGTTGCACGTAGAGACCCAGTTTTTTGTCTTACAGTCCAGTCTTTAAACACTTTAACAACAGCTGCTCTGGAACATTTCACGAATGGGGTGGTTTCGGTGATACTCGCTCCATGGCTCCGAGCTCCTACAATCATCCCACGTTGAAAGTCCAACAAATCGCATTTTTTACCCATCTCGTCCCCCAAAAATCACTTCTACTACTGTCTAAGCACTAAGCTTTTCCTTTTCATACTAGCCTCTCCCTCTGGCGGCAACAGCGTGCAGCCATATCTAATTTGCTTAAAACTATCAGGTGGTCATAATAAAGTGGCCACTCAGTGTATAGTACAAGACTGACGTTCTTTAAACCTTGTAGCATTAATCGAAGTTATTAACGGCTTGTGGATGGTTGCTGAACCGGGGCAAGTCATGTCAAGCTTCCTGTCCACTATAATGATGTTAGCATGAATCCCAGTCGTCTCATAGAGGGTGTGCGTGATTTTAGACGATGTCGATTCGTGTTCTGAGCGGACAGGACTTTGCAGATCTCTCTTGTCACGTTCTGTTGGCTTCGGAGATTTACTTTCCGCTTCTTGAAGTATTCAACGCCAGTCCGCTTTCATTTGCTTATTACATCACGACTGCTGCCCTAGGAATCTTCAATGTTGCTGAAAAGTCACGTACGGAGTGATTACTTATGTGGTGCCTTGTTATTAGTCTACGCTGGAATTCAGTTAACTCTGTTGATCTAGGCATCTTGCATTCACAGCCATGCTATTGTTTCATCATAGCCCTACGAGCATATTTATATTTGGGTGTGTGACGTGGTGCATGCGCAAGACGTAATTTCGCTAGCAGTAGAGGTCAGGCCGAATATTAATGGTAAGACAGTGTAGATACATGAACAATGTAACTAAAATGTCGGAATGATAAGGCTCCTTGCTAACGTGAGTATTAGCTACTTCTATCAAAATCTTCTGTGTTGGAAAAGTATTATTAGTGGTTTTATGTTTGATGGCATCACGTTTTCGATTGTGGTGTTTTAGAAATAAAAACAAGTAAGATGACATCGAACAGGGGCGTGTTTAAAGGTAAGCCCAAGAAGCCTTGCCCCCCCCCTTCCCCAAAGTGTTTCATTTTTTTTTAAGATGCGACTTGCATTAGAAATTATTGCTTTAAATTTTCTTCTCCTTTTTTTAATAACTTTTTTTATCTTAATGGATTTCAAAAAATTATATTTTCTGTAGAGCTCCCCTCCCCCGAAAAAAATTATATATACGCCACTGCCACCCAATTTTCTGTTTTACTGAGCACGTCTTTTGAATGTTTTCCGACGAATAAAATTTTTCGAAATTATTCATAGTCGATTGACAGGTTAGAAAAAATCGATAAAACATCAAGAAACAAAAACAGCTAATACTTACTTCCACCAGCGACTAAAAAGTATGTTACGAAAATTAGCAAATAGTGCACAAAAAGTTTCTAATAGCAGAAGGAAGAAATCAAAAACAAAGAGATTTTCAAATCGAACAGTTAAAAGGAGAAATACAGAAAGAAACATGATATAACTCTACTTCTCCCAGCGGGAGAGTTTTGCATAATGAAAAAGCTAAAATATGCGAAAAGTATTGTTCACAGCAAAAACTACGCTAAAGAAAAGTAATTTTTCAAACACGTCTCCTGCAAAAAGAGATAGCGAGAAAAGATTTTGACATTTACGCCTCCTAGCGGGAAAGCTGTGCAGGATAATGTTACCATCTTTATCGTGGCGAATGGCATAGAGTAAAAAAAAAAAAAAAAAAAGGAATTTTCCGATAGGGTTTTTTTAGAAGCTTAGATACAGCTGCAAACAGAAGTGCGTAAACACCACGTAGCGACAAAACTGTGAACTACAAAGAACTCCACAAGCGCAAGCCTGAAGAGTTCCACAAGGTAAATGGTATCCTGTGTTAATTTTTTTTTAATCAAACATATAGAGGCAGAGTTATCAAGTAAAGAAGATTAAACATTTGCAACCCTAGCGGGCAATTTGTGCATTATTATTATTATTATTATTATTTTTGATTGAAGGTTTAACGACCACCGTGAGCAACTCAATGGGCTATAAGCAGTCGCCCGTCCCTGATTTAGGGCCACTGGTTTCAGGGAAGGAAGAGAGAGAGAGAGTGTCGTAAGACAAACACAACATCCATGCCTCACGGGATTCGAACCCGGACCCTTCTCGGACGAATGCATTATTTTGGGAAGGAAATACACCCAAAATGTTTTCATAGTTAGTAGTATCTGACTGATTTTTTTAAGTCGGGAGTTTAGTCCCGTAGATATTGCTGCAAACATACTGTAAACAGAAACGTAAGGTTAAAACCTCTAATGGCATACTTGTACATTAAGAAATATTTGAAATTATATGCAGAACATTTCGCAACAGAAGCGCTCTCCGATAAAGAAGGAATTTTTCAAATCGGTTTCTTAGAAGCAGAGATGTCGACAAAAATAAGATATACTTCTTCGCCCCCTGGAGAAATGACTTTGCACTATTTTAAGCAGAAGCTATTCTCAAAAGGTTTTCCAGGGTGAGCGGTATTGGTCCATGAAAGAATTTTTAAATCGAGTTTTCAACAGCGCAGATTTTGCTGTAAATAAATACATCTGAAACAGAAATAAAAAAATTATGCCCCGTGATGGCCAAACCGTTCTTCACCAAAAATTTGAAATTATATGTCGAACGTTTCCCACCAGGAGGTGTATCCGATGCAGAAATAATTTTTCAAATAGGTCTTTTAGAAGCAGAGATGTCGCGGAAATCGCAATTTAACTTTACACCCTCCTGCGGGAAGTACATGCATTACCTGAAAATGAAATTGTACCCAAAATAGTGTTAGTTACAAATGGCATCGAAAGAAAGAAAGAAAGAATTTTTCAATCGGATATTTAGGAGCAAATATATGGAGTAAAATGTGTTTTGAATTCGATAGCATCTGAATTTACGCCCTCTAGCGGCAAACTTTTGTATAGAAAAACAAAGCGGAAGACAGGGATCGTTGTTCACACATTCCGAGCTTTCCAATGCAAAAATAATTTTTCAAAACGGATGATAGTTGCAGAGATATTAAAATGATACTATATGCGCGTTCTTTTTTTTTTTCTTTTACAAAAGACTTGTGCTAATAAATTACCATAAAAACGTGACTTGGAGTTTATTCTGTGACTCTGATTCACTTTAGCAGGCTTTTAATAAAATACAATTAACCCCTTTAGTATGCTTTTAACAAACCCCAATTAGTCATTGGTTCTCCTAATAAATTAAAATTTCAGAATTTCATGAGTGAGCGCAGATGTGTTCAGGATATGCATTCATCTGAAAGGTCAATCCTGGAAATTTTACAAGTGAGAGGGAATTAGATTAAAATCAAAATATTCGGATTATATCTCACCTCCCAATAACCTATTCTGTTTTCACTTTTCTTCTTTTCTTTCTTTCAATTTTTTTAAAATATGGCTGGAGACGTCAGAAACTGAAGTGGCCTAGGCCTCACAGAACTCGTAATTCGCTGTGACAGATTCGATCGAGAGGGACAGCAGCTAAGTGAAAAGACTTCCAAATTCAAACTGTATCTCGTAAACAATCTTTTCTCATGTCTAACAATCTGTGGACTTGGCCCCGAAAATATCTGTATCACCGTGGTCAGTGACCCTGTTTCTTCACGGCTTGAAGCTCTCATTTCCCGAAGCAATAAATAAAAAAATGAAAAAAAAACTAACGGTTTACGTGTGCAGTTCGGGCAGCGTGTGCGTGAATTCCCTAAGGCAGGCCTCCCTCCTGTCAGAAGAAACATGTGTGTGTGTGTGCAGCAATCTTGACGTCACTGGAACACGTCAAGATGACTTCCTGTGTCTCGGAAGAATAAACGATCCTTCAGCAGATTGAGCAATCTATCATCTGGGAGACTGGGATATCTCAAAGTAGAAAATCATCCAATCAGGAACACACCCGACCGCCAAAGAACCGTAAAACGCTTATACGAATGATAAGTAACGAAAGGGGATACTATTTTGAGTGGATTATTTTAGGAGGCTTCTTACTTCCTTTTTATTTTTTACTTTTCTCAGAGCCGTGAAAGCAGATGATTTTAGTTTGCAGTTCGTGTAGGAGATGATTGATACCTAAAATCAATCGGCAAATTATTTCGTCATGTGTCCAGTAGGAACGGATACCCTGTATTTTCAGCGCGTCCGTAAATTCAGTAACGTATTATGTATTAGTACATGCAATACCCGGGTTACAAACATCCGACGTACAATCCGTAGTTACGCACCAACCCTCGTAAAATCTATTATACTAAAAATTCGAGTACAATGGTTCGTAATAACAAAAGGGAACTACTTCGCGACGCGCATCAAAACATTGCGTGTCTACAGCGGTTCGTCGACTCGTGGACCCGAGGTAGGACAGATACTTCGTTCTTTTCGGTCGAACCACTTTGCTGTTAACAGTCTCGTGTGTGTTATTTTATTTGGATTTAAATTTTTTGTTTTTGTTTTTACCTTCGTAACCATGGCACCAAAGCGTAAATGGGATGCAAGTGATGGTGATGCATCAAAGAAAAGAGAAACGATCGCGATTGAAACCAAAGTGGAAATAAGCACACCGGACAAAAACTTAAGTCACCCCTTCAGAATTTACATAATAACGCTGACAGCGACTCTTGCCTTGATAACAGCATGAATCCCATGTGGTAGAGACTCCACGAGGTTGTGAATGTATTGGACATGGATTTACAGCCACTCGCGCGTTAACGAACCTACGGATTTTCAATAGGATTTAAATCTGGGGATTTGGCGGGCCAATCGAAGTGAAACGGTGTTGTTGATTGTTCGTCGTGCCACTCAGACACAATTTTAGCTCTATGCACACGGCAATTGTCGTCTTGGAAGACAGGAGTGGCAATGCGATGCTGCTCCTGGAGATGTAGGGCAAAGAGCAACATCTCGTCATTCAGAATGCGGAGGTACGTACGTTAGTTCAAATTCATCGTCACTGCAACAAGAGGGCCCATTTCGTGGTACGCAAAACATCCCCAAAACATCACAGAACCCCTCCAGCTTGAACAACACCTTCGACACATTCAGGATTGAAGGCTTCATTGGGCCTGCGATACACTCGTCGCCTCCCATCATTGGAGTACAAACAAAAACGAGACTCATCACACCAAATGACTCGTTTCCAATCCTCCACAGTAAAGTTTTGGTGCCTCGGAGCCCCTTGATAACGTGCGACTTTGTGACTTGCTGTTAAAAGAGGTCTCTTCCGTGGTACTTTGCTCCAGATGTCCATCGCATGCAGTTCTCGACGCAATGTCCTTTTGTAAATTGGTTGGAGCGGACTTTCATTGACTGTTTGGAGCAGTTGTTGCCTGGTTTGAAATCGATTTGCAGTTACTAGGGGCGTGAACCATGGCGGCGGTCTCCAGTGCCCCGGAATTAAGGCTTTTGGGGCCCTAGGCCAAATTTTCTATGCCCCCCTTCCCGGCCACCGATATCTGAATTTGCTTCTATAAGATTTTCTAATAAACTTATGTTTAAGTTAAGAATATAATAATTGGTACTATAATTTTATTGTTATATAAGTATTATTTAAATAAAAAATATTTTGATTTAACTTGTTGTTAAATTAAAGGTTATAAAAAAATATTTGCAAACATAGTCAAAGAGGTTCATGCTTATCCAGGAACAACACTTTACATTGAATGCGCTCTCTATCGCACTCGTACGAACACGGGCGTGCTCGCAATAGAGCTATTATTACGTTCTTATTTCTTTAGTTATCATTCCAGATAAATAAAAAATTACCACAACTTTATTTTATTCAAGTAAATTAAAATAACGGTACCTACCTTTCCTAAGTTTTTCTGTCCCATGCTCTCCGTTTTTCTGGTTTCTACACCTGGAGCCTTCTAGAACCTGGGGCTCCTAGGCAGCGGCCTAGTTGGCCTAGTGGTAAATCCGCCGCTGGCGGTCCCTGTTGGTGAGAATCGTTTTCCGGCCACAGTTACGTCGCCAATTTTCAGTTGACTGCGAACTACACCACTGTTTGTAGACCCGTTGGACAGTACGCTTCGACACGCCAACAAATTGGGCGACTTCATTGACTTTGTGTCCTTGGGCACGGCCAAATACGATGGCTCCTTTTTGCCGCTTAGTAACGTCTGTCTTACGACCCATATTGCAGACTAAATTCAACACACACGTTGCTCTTCACCACATCACGAGACAGAAATGATCCTGTAGACCACGTCAGTGCTATTTTATCTTCCAACAACGTCATCACGGTGCCCTCTGTGCAACTGGTAATTTCCTACTACCATTTCTGTTAGGGGTGACTAATTTTTTGTCCGGTATGCTTAATAAAACTACCGGAAAAAGGTAAAACGCCAGCAAAGGAAATGATCTCCATGAGAAAAGCTAAAACGCAAACAAACATTGGAAAATCGTTAGGCTACAGTCCGTCAACGATAGGGACAATTTTAAAGGGCAAAGCGAAAATACAGTCATTTGCAAAAGTTTAAGACCACCTGTCAATTTATTGAAAATTAAGATTTTCAAAGAAACAACTAATTACTAGTCAGAGATATTTGAAAACATGATACCCCAGATGAATACTTACATTCTTTAGAACACAAAAATACTGATATAAGTACTTTGTGTGGCCACCTTTGTTTTTTATAACGGACAGAATACGATGTGGCATACTCTCCACGAGGGATTTGCAGTAGTCACTTGAAATGTCTTTGCACTACACGTACTTTATCGCATCAATCAAAGCTTGGGAATTTGACGGCTGTTTTTCTGCTACCTTGTCTTTTAAAATGGTCCACAAATTTTCAATGAGGTTAAGGTCGGTACTATTACCGGGTTAGTCAAGCACAGTTATGTTTTTCCTCTGCAGGTAGTCCTTTACTACTTTTGATCTGTGGCATGGACACCATCATGCATAAAAAATGTGCATCTGTGCACTTGTAAAGGAGTTAACAGCATCTCGCGTAACATTTCCACATAAAAAGGACCAAGTGCTGTCTGCAAAAAGGGGTAAAGAAGCAGTACCGGATGCTGACATAGCACTCCATGCCATCTGACTAGGCCAAGGATGGAGAACGTGCGGCCTTCTAGGCCATTAAGTGCGGCCTTTTGAGTGAATCCAAATTTGGCCAAAAAATTGCTTTTATTTTTATTAAAATGTTTTTATTTATTTTTATTATTTTTATTTTAATCTTAAAATGACCATATTTAAAATATTAAAGAGTAAAGGAAGATTCAACGAAATAATTCTCCCCGACAGACGGCCACAATTAAAGCATTCCCAGCAAAAACACAAGTGCTGGGAAATTGCTGGCTACCAGTTGGCAGTGATGGGTCACTGCTGGTTGAAATCTGCCACCCACGGCCCGGTCCGTTGGTGGCAGCGCTATCACTTGTCTAGCCATTGATGGCCCTGCAGCATCGCCGTGTATTGTGGGCTTCCAAGCAAGTGCCACTAGTGGCCCGTTGCTGGCAGCCAATGCAACCCAACAGCAGGTAGAAGCAATGAGACTGCGCATGCGCAGAAGCAACACTTGCTGTGTCTCTCATGGTACCAGTTAGTTGAAGACGACGCTATCGCCATCGTGTTATTTTAGTGGATGTTAAGAAAAAAATTCATATGTAGAGAGGCGAATTAATTTCCTAATGAAATTCCACGTCGACGAAGATATCAGATTAAGCCATGAAATATTAGATTACAGTCATGAAATACACCTACTCCATTCCCATGAATAAAAATTCATGGAATGGAGTAGGTGAATAACAAGAAAAAAGTTTAAACCGCTTGAAAAAAATGTCCTGGAAAACCATTAAAAAACGTTGGTTGGAAAAAAAGAAATAATTATACGCGTACAAAATTTATTAATAATTTTAAAGAAAAAAAAGCAGCAACGCTATGTGGATATAATGTACTCATCCATGGGTTGAATACACAAGACTGGGAGGAATTCGCTTCTAAAAATAACGAGAAGTGAAATAAAATATCTATCCTCTTTAAAACAAATGTAGCTTCGGACAAAGGAAAGGAAAGACATAACGTTAAAAATGTAACAGAATGTGACATTAACTCGGGTAAACATATGTTAATTCAACAATCTCCTTTCAAGACGACAAGGACAGTACAAATCTTTGGAAAGCGATTCTAAGTATGTACACTCCTTGAAAATGAGTGAAGTTCCCTAAAGGTAAAACAAAGAAAAACTATTGTTACGTTGAAAAAATAAATTTATGAATTATATGAAACTGACTTTCATGAAAAATACCTCGCAATATTGTAAAATGAAAGAGGGGACCATTCGATTACACATTCCGCTTCCAGCACAGGCTCATGCGTGGCAAATTAGTCCAGTCGGTAGAGAGCTCAGCTCCCACGCAAACGGTCCTGGTTCGTATCCACCAAGATACAAACGGGTGTTTTTCTGGTGTGTTGAGAAAATTTCCTGGGCCCAGTGCTATAATTCACAAGTTTTGTGAGGGTAGAAATAAAAAAGTTGTAGCTTTGGGAAACTGCGATAATCCTTGATTTTTTTATGGCTACTACTGGGACCAGTTACGTCACGTCACGTGGTTGCCGGCTGCCACTACCGGCAAACTAGCGGACCACATTAGGCTAGCCATCATTTCTGGCAAGTGCTTGCAGGGCCGCTGAAGGGCCACTTGTTGCAGTTACTACCTGTGAAGGACAACTGATGGCCCTATTGTGGCATATGACAACTCATGGGGTGCCAACTCTTGGCCAGCTGTTGGCCTGAACTACTGGCCCCTCTGTTGGTCGCCCGGACATTTTATTGACGGTTCGGCAGGGGCAACATAGTGCTGGGCCATTGCTGGCGGTGCTGGTTGCCAGCAATGGCAATGGCCCAGTGCTGGCCCAGCAAGACTGTTTTTGTTGGGTTAGTAAGTCAAAAGGGCTATTTTGACACCTGCTACGCTCATGATTTCGTTCTATGGCTTCTAAAGAACTACAGATGGAATTCATTGAGCTCTCAGAAGACGCCATCTTAAAGTCCTTATTTGACGGTTCAATTGAAATATGAAAAAATGCATTAGAAACATTGGCGTAACCACTGGGGGGGGGGGGGGGGTCAGGACCCCTCCAGATTTTTCAGAGTCGGGGATCCCCAATGTAAAGGACCCCCAAATTTTTCGGGAATATAATGATATAATGCATACTTTTTTATGATGTGAACCAACTAAATTTAATAATATAAGATTGTGATTTTTCGTAGAATGAAAACACGTGTATAATGTGTACTTAATAAAACAGCGATATCGATTCGTAATAAGCAAAGTCAGCTGTACAACTTTGTATTTTATATTTCTGCCCTATCTATCACAGTTTTACAGTTGTGTTCGCTAAGTTCCGCAATTCGTCAAAGGAGGCGCGCGCCTATGTCGTGCCCGTTAGATCGCGCCTCGGCAACTGCTTTGCCATTGCGCGCGCGTGTGTGTAAGGGGGGTTACACAAAGAATATTATTCAGTATGTATACATTATTATATATATACACTGAGTGGCCACTTTATTATGACCACCTGACAGTTTTACGCAAATGAGCTGCGGCTGCACGCTGTTGCCACCAGAGGGCGAAGCTAGTATAAAAAGGGAAAGCTTAGTGCTTGGGACAGTAGTAGAAGTGATTTTTGGGTGACAAGATGGGTAAAAAATGCGATTTGACGGACTTTCAACGTGGGATGATTGTAGGAGCTCGGAGCCATGGAGCGAGTATCACCGAAACCGCCGCATTCGTGAAATGTTCCAGAGCAGCTGTTATTAAAGTGTTTAAAGACGACTGTCAGCCAAAAAACTGGGTTTCTACGTGCAACGTGTGGTCGTCATCGACTAGTGACTGCTTGGGCGGAACGGAGAGTGTCCAGACTGGTAACAGACAACAGAAGGGTAACAGTGCAGCAAATTACAGACCATCTTAATCAAGGATCCCCTCAAATTATCTCTGCACGCACTGTTCGCCGTACGCTGCATCGGATGGCGGATGGGATATGGCAGCCGAAGGCTCGTTCGAACACCTTTGCTGTCTGTAGTTAACAAGAGAAAACGTCTCCAGTTCGCATAAGAGCACAAGGATTGGACAGTCAATAATTGTAAACAAATTATGTGGTCCGATGAATCACGCTTTCAGTTGCACCATGCCGATGGCCGAGTGAGAATTTGGCGGAAACAGCACGAAAGCATGGACCCCAAATGCATTGCTACAACCCTTCAAGCTGGTGGAGGCAACGTTATGGTTTGGGGAATGTTTTCCTGGCATTCTTTGGGCCCTTTAATTCGTGTTGATCAACATCATATCTAAGCATTGTTGCGGACCAAGTGCATCCTATCATGTGGATGGTTTATCCCAATTGCGATGGCTACTTTCAACAAGATAATGCGTCCTGCCATAGTGCTCGTATTGTACAGGATTGGCTTCAAGAACATGCCGGTGAGTTTACTTTTCTTAGAGGGCCCCCACAATCTCCAGATCTCAACCCCATTAAGAATTTGTGGGATGAAGTTGAACGAGCCATCAGACAGCTGGATCCACAACCCTGCAATCTCGCACTCCTGGAAAGTGCTATTCATCAAGCATGGTCTCAGATTCTACAAACCACCTATCAACATCTCGTGGAGTCCATGCCACGAAGAATCGACGCTGTTTTAAAGGCAAAAGGTGGCCCAACGAAGTTCTGAGGGGGTGGTCATAATAAAGTGGCCACTCAGTGTGCATGTACACATATAATCTGGGGGAGGGGGTCCGATCAGTGTTAATGTGTGATCGGACCCCCCAGATTTTGAAACATAGTTACGCCACTGAATAGAATACCCAGGCCTTCGGCAACATGCACGAAAAATCTTACTTGCTTTTCAGCCACTTATTGCTGCGAATCTACACTCTCTTACCTAACCCAAATCAAGACGCCCTTAAGGTCACAAATGGCGGAAACCGATCTAGAGGATCAGCTAAAAGTGCGAACCTCCATGTTGCAACCAAATTTTCAAATGCTTTCGAACAAAAAAGTAGTCACAACAAAATGTTTAAAAGGTTAGTTATTAGAATATTTTTTTTTTCATTTTTTGAAATTAACAGTTAGTACATAGTAAGATTTTTACAAAATAATGTTCATTTCGAAGTAATATACATCTAATTGAAGTTTCTTGAATGCGGCTTTGTTAGATTACAACTAACTTAATGCGGCCTTCCAACATGAAAAGATCTCTGGACTAGGCGGATGTCTCACGGGGCGCTAACGGTGTATTTGTCATCAAACCTTTTGCCTTTTGTTCGTCGAACATGTGCTTCACGTGTTTCAAATTGAGGCACAGTTGATTCGTCGAAAAAAAGAACTTGGCTCCAGTTTTTAGCAGTCCACAATTGATGAAGCTTCGCAAACTGGAGTCTCTCCTCTTTTTCGTGACAGAGGTTAGTCTAGGTTTATGTGTAGGTTTATATGACTTCAATCCAAAATCTTTGCTAAGACTTCGGGAAATCGTACTGAAACTAATATCAGACCCTTTTGAATGTAGAAAGGCCTTGATTTTCTTGGACGAACTCCCCTAGACAGCATAACTATTCGCATTATGGTATTGTCACCACGTGGGGTTGTTTTCCTTGGACGTCCACTTCCTTTTAGGTCACTAAATTCACCTGTATCTCGATATTTCAAGATCCTATTATAAATAGCAGTGTTGCTCACATTCACCTTTTTGCTTATACCACGTTTGGAGTATCCTTCATGATATAAAGTCATTATTTGTGCCCTCTGAGTAACATTTAATGACGCGTTTTTGCCCATTTTTCGCTATGTAGAAAACACGTACAAAACCTCTTAGCATGAAAACCAGAAGCAAACTGACACTCGCACGCTTCACTCAACTCTATCAACAGCTGCCGCTGTAGGATGATGCAACACCGACAGGAAGTTGAGTAATACAGACAGTAGCTGACGCAATCGGCAGAAATCTCCTAATATAAAAAAAGGTGGTCTTAAACTTTCGCAAATGACTGTAATTGAACATGTAAAACGCTCTGTTCCGATGAAATCTGCAATTAACACTAAGCAACGCAATGGTTTAATTATAATTATCTATATATTAATTCTATAAGGTTTTTTACTGTGAGTCCTATTTTGTGAGAACGTCTGAACGTAAAAATTTGGTTGAGGTATCAAAATAAAGGTCTTACCATGTAGATGTGCCAGTCGAAGAGAAAAGTGAGATTGGGGCAACGGTTCGGGCGTTGTGGGGCGGCAAGGTTCCCATGTAAAGTCTATGGGAGAAGCGCCTTCTAGTTATTTTTATCATTCATTCGCCTTCTAGTTATTTGTTCATTTGGTGCTGTTCTGTGGTGAATCCCCAGCATTGTGCGGGGCTCCAAAGAAAGCAACCTGCCAGGTGGTTTGGCAGTTAGTCGTATGTGAGTCTGGAGAATTTCGAGGCCGCAGTAGTGCAGTGGAAGCATTTCCGGCGCGTAACTGGAAGACCCTGGGTTCGATTCCCGGTGGCGGCCGATGAGAATTTTTCCGTGACTCACTTATAAACATGGAAAAAGCGATGACGTCTATTTGATGTTCCTAATCCACGTCAACTGTGTATTTATTACGGAAGAGTAGGACGACTTACCTAGGCAAAGTAATCCCCCTCGGCATTAGTTGCCATCTGTCCGGCAAGGCCATGATCCCGGAACGAAAAAAGTCTTGTGGCTGGGACCTGAAGAAGTCATCAACTGCACGTTGAACCTCGTTGTCTGTCGTGAACTGTTTCCCGGAGAGGAAATGATCCAGGCGACGAAACAGATGATAGTCTGTCGGAGACAAGTCCGGGCAATAGGCAGGATGAAGCAGTGCTTCATAGCCCAAGGCACTTAGTGTCAGCATCGTTCGTTGTGCGACATGAGGGCAAGTATTGTCCTGGAGCAAAAGAACACCATGTCTGTTGACCAAAGTCGGTTGTTTCTGCAGCAACTTCCGGTGCATCTGGTGTAATTCAGCACAATAACGTTCTGCAGTGATGGTTTGGCCTCTTGCCAAGAAACTCCGTTGAATTATCGCGGCTGTGGACCACCAGGCAAGGGGCATCATCTTCTTGGTGTGTAGGGGTGGCTTAGGATGCCGTCCAGCAGGCTGTGCCATGCTTAACCATTGTGCAGATAGTTTCCGATTATCATAAAAGACCCACTTCTCGTCGTAGGTGACGATTCGATGCAGTAGAGCTTCCTGTCTATTCCTGGCAAGGAGCGTCGTGCAGACTTCCAAACGCCTAGTCTTGTTGGTAATTGTCAACTCATGCGGCAGCCAGATGTCCAGCTTTCTGACCTTACCCAGCGCAGCCAGAGGCCGAACAACTGTCATGTGGCTGACAGCTACCTCTGCCGCTATCTCACGACACATTTTTCGGGGTCCACTTCAATCACACGTAACAGAAGATCGTCAGAAACAGCAACAGGTTAGTGACCAGGTTCTTTGTTTTGCAAGTCGTTATCTCCTCTTCGAAACTTCACAAACCATCGCCGAATGCTTGTTAACGTTTCGAGCGGCAATTCCTGCAGATCGGCCCAGTTTAAATTCATACAGGAAGATGACTCTCAAATCCGGCGTCAGCATGTTTCCTTTGCAAGCCATGTTACGTCCAAACAAACCACGCCTGAACCTTGTTCTTCACACTCGTCCTAGCTATTTATAGTAGCTCTGTGACGTAATACCCGCAACAATTGTGGGTGGTTTCATTCCGCTGTGGTGGGGGCCTGTCTCCACTGCTCGTTCGCCCAGGATATTTCATTCGCACCACTCCAGTAGTATCCGTCCATCCAACTAAGTGTACATGAAAACAGATCCACTGCCTAGCATGTGTCCTTCCATTCAACTTAGTGTTTCATGAAAGCGAATCAATTTGTCAGCATTATACTTGAATCTTTTCATATCCGTCATTCTGACCACCAGTTACATGAAGCAATCCGCTCACTGGCATCTTCTTTGCCCACCTGTAACGTATACTCTAGATTCACTTTCCTTTTGATTTTACTATCTCTGGTTATTTTATTTTTCTATGTAAATTACCTTCTTACTGAACGAGATGTTATTTCTCCCGCTGAATGAGATCTGGCAATGAGTGTAAGTCATGACATGGCGGTAGCCAGTATAAATAGACGCGTTCAACGATACCTAGGAGAGCTTTTGCTTATATGGAGAGAGCTTTTTGTTGATGTGCGTAGGGAGAGCTTTGTTTCATGTGTAAAGAGATCTTCGTTATATGCGTAAGGAGAGCTTCGTTTATGTGAGTAGATCTTCGTTCATGTGCAAGGAGCTACGTTTTATTGAGTAGCTGTGTGTCCGGTGAAGTGTATGTTGGATCATATCAAGAGTTTCCCTAATAAAAAGTTGTTTTAGTAAGTACGTTTTTCTCAGTTCATAGTTTTGTCAGATCTCTGTCTGGCTGTTAGGTTTATTTCATTAGTGGTTATTATTAACAACCAGCATAAGACTTTATTCATCTTAATTACTACTACAACATTACTAGCAGTTAAAAGCTTGTTCATTATTATTACTACACTACTAGCAGGAAAGTTTATTTATGATATAATTAACACAACAAGCATTAGAAGAAGCATTAGAAGAAAGCTTATTCATTATACACCCAATCACGTGTTATATGAAACAATTGGTATCTTATGTGTCCCCTCAGCTACATTTTATATGAAAATGAAAAAAGTTAGCTTCGTAAAAACAAAAACTTGTTAGCTTCGTAGCCATCCATCTAACAATGTGTTGCATGCAAGTATCTCTTCTCTTGTATCGCAGCCGTCCATTCAACCACATGTTATGTAAAACGAATTTAATGCTGGTATTGCATCGGTCCATTCAAGTTAAAAAATAAAAAACTCATGGTACTTCCGTTCCCAAGGTTCTATGTGATAAATATATTTTATGCAACGTTATTTGATTATTTTTCAATGACGCTTACATTACTACTGACTCTTTAGGATAAATCACCCTTGTACCCTTTCAAATATAGATAAGGAATGACTGCTTTTTTAAATTTTTGTTTTTACGCTGAAGCGGCGCATTAATGTCGTCATGAAGAAAGAAAGGTTTTTCGGCTCTGCAATTCATTGCCAGATTATGCATTTTTATCTGACTTCTATCTTTTGGCCAGATAAAGTAGCGGATCAACCCTTCAGAGGTGTCGATATTTAATGATATATTTAGTAGGATCATAAGCCGCAACATATCAGCAAGTCCTGTCAGCACCAATTAAAGGTCAATCTTCTCTTTCGGTGCTGAATAGGAAATATCGCTCTGGTTCCACTATTTAACAGACAGCAGGCGCCTATTCGGGGACGTTCAGACGGAAGTCTCTCGACAATTTAAACTCTCTTAGATAGAAGCCGAAATCACAGCTAACAGTCCTGAAGGAACTTTGAAGGTATATAAAACTCTCTCGCGAAATTGTGAATAGCAGTCCAGAGGGAACTGAATCACTTGAAAGGCCTATAAAACTGCTGCCACGGAAATACTTTGTGTTTCGGGCCACATTGTTTTACCGTTTAATTAATTAGAAGCGCCAGGCTTAACTTGCATTTTTTTCTTCCTCCCTTTCCTGCTTCATGCCCCATTCATCCCCCCCTCATCGGAGCATAAAGTCCACGTTTCCCTTGGACACCCGTGGAAATGACCAAGGAATTTTACTTTTTTTCACTCTCGTGGGAAGAAGCAAGGTATTCACGAAATTTAAGCAATGTCCGTCCCCAGTGTTAGCGTTGGTTGTTCACAAACCTCCCTGGTACCTAAGCACGCACATTTCAAATACCTGTTAGATGAATAGCGAAGCTAAAATTTTACGACCGTCGCTTTTGGAAGTAGGGCTCTAGCAAAAGTCGTAAAATACACTGAGGTGTCATGAGGAAATCAGAAGTCTGTCATAGGTAAGCCACCGTAATCTTCGCTATTCAGCAGAGGTATCACGCGGAATTCATAAGTCTGTCATAGGTAAGCCACCGTAATCTTCGCTATTCAGCAGAGGTGTCACGAGGAAATCATAAGTCTGTCATAGGTAAGCCACAGTAATCTTTGCTATTCAGCAGAGGTGTCACGAGGAAATCATAAGTCTGTCATAGGTAAGCCACCGTAATCTTCGCTATTCAGCAGAGGTATCACGAGGAAATCATAAGTCTGTCATAGGTAAGCCACCGTAATCTTCGCTATTCAGCAGAGGTATCACGAGGAAATCATAAGTCTGTCATAGGAAGCCACCGTAATCTTCGCTATTCAGCAGAGGTGTCACGAGGAAATCATAAGTCTGTCATAGGTAAGCCACCGTAATCTTCGCTATTCAGCAGAGGTATCACGAGGAAATCATAAGTCTGTCATAGGTAAGCCACCGTAATCTTCGCTATTCAGCAGAGGTATCACGAGGAAATCATAAGTCTGTCATAGGTAAGCCACCGTAATCTTCGCTATTCAGCAGAGGTGTCACGAGGAAATCATAAGTCTGTCATAGGTAAGCCACCGTAATCTTCGCTATTCAGCAGAGGTGTCACGAGGAAATCATAAGTCTGTCATAGGTAAGCCACCGTAATCTTCGCTATTCAGCAGAGGTATCACGAGGAAATCATAAGTCTGTCATAGGTAAGCCACCGTAATCTTCGCTATTCAGCAGAGGTGTCACGAGGAAATCATAAGTCTGTCATAGGTAAGCCACCGTAATCTTCGCTATTCAGCAGAGGTATCACGAGGAAATCATAAGTCTGTCATAGGTAAGCCACCGTAATCTTCGCTATTCAGCAGAGGTGTCACGAGGAAATCATAAGTCTGTCATAGGTAAGCCACCGTAATCTTCGCTATTCAGCAGAGGTGTCACGAGGAAATCATAAGTCTGTCATAGGTAAGCCACCGTAATCTTCGCTATTCAGCAGAGGTGTCACGAGGAAATCATAAGTCTGTCATAGGTAAGCCACCATAATCTTCGCTATTCAGCAGAGGTGTCACGAGGAAATCATAAGTCTGTCATAGGTAAGCCACAGTAATCTTTGCTATTCAGCAGAGGTGTCACGAGGAAATCATAAGTCTGTCATAGGTAAGCCACCGTAATCTTCGCTATTCAGCAGAGGTATCACGAGGAAATCATAAGTCTGTCATAGGTAAGCCACCGTAATCTTCGCTATTCAGCAGAGGTATCACGAGGAAATCATAAGTCTGTCATAGGTAAGATACCGTAATCTTCGCTATTCAGCAGAGGTGTCACGAGGAAATCATAAGTCTGTCATAGGTAAGCCACCGTAATCTTCGCTATTCAGCAGAGGTGTCACGAGGAAATCATAAGTCTGTCATAGGAAGCCACCGTAATCTTCGCTATTCAGCAGAGGTATCACGAGGAAATCATAAGTCTGTCATAGGTAAGCCACCGTAATCTTCGCTATTCAGCAGAGGTGTCACGAGGAAATCATAAGTCTGTCATAGGAAGCCACCGTAATCTTCGCTATTCAGCAGAGGTATCACGAGGAAATCATAAGTCTGTCATAGGTAAGCCACCGTAATCTTCGCTATTCAGCAGAGGTGTCACGAGGAAATCATAAGTCTGTCATAGGTAAGCCACCGTAATCTTCGCTATTCAGCAGAGGTATCACGAGGAAATCATAAGTCTGTCATAGGTAAGCCACCGTAATCTTCGCTATTCAGCAGAGGTATCACGAGGAAATCATAAGTCTGTCATAGGTAAGCCACCGTAATCTTCGCTACTCAGCAGACCCAAGAAAACACGTTAGATTTAAAATACGGAAAACACCACCTGCCCATAACACCAGCTGTTACTACCGAGTAGCTCAGTGGCCCATTGGGCCAATAAATAATCAGCAGCGTCAAGTACCGGTCAGCCCAGTTGACCATTCCAGCCTCCAGGCGGAAAACTCTTGCAGAGCTGATAGCACGCCCAGACCACGTGGGAAATTAAAGGGACTCAGCATATTTACATCGATGAGTCACTACATTATAACCACCTACCTAATTAGCTGTAGGACCCCCTTTAGCCCGTAAAACAGTGGCCACTCGATTCGATGAGGTGGCGATAGGTATCCTTGGGTATCTGGTACCATAATGTCAACAGCAGGTCCTCCACTTCCCGTACATTTCGAGGTGGTGGTGATTTAGCGCAAACCCGCTTTTCCAAGTTGAACCACAAATGTTCGATTGGGTTCATGTCAGGCGAATTTGGTCTCCAAATTCAGCTGACATGAACCCAATCGACAATCCTGCAAGAAGATTGACGAATGAAGTATGAAGACATAGCTGCGTCAACTAATATTTCAAAAACGTCGGCATTCCGCATTCTACGCGACAAATTACTACTGCATTGTGTGTGTTCCAGATGGGCACCTCATCACCTGACGAGAGAACAATTGTTAGCCAGAGTTCAGGTGTGTCTTGAGTGGAAACAAATGATGGCGAAGGATCCAAACTTTCTAAACACAGTAATAACTGCAGATGAAACATGGGTCCACTATTTCTACCCTCTCACGAAGCGTGCAACGAGTGTCTGGAAACACACAGGCTCGCCTCCTCCGAGAAAAGTCTACCAAACCAAATCAGCCGGGAAGGTGATGATGATCATTTTCTTTGATCAGAAAGGTGTAGTCTGCCAGCATGTCGTTCCTCTACAAATTACTGTCAATGCTGAATATTACATTTCAGTCTTGAAGCGTCTGCGACGACACATATCGATTAAGCAACCGGAACTGGTGGACAAGTGGACTCTACACCATGATAACGCCCGCTTACATGTGGCTACTTGTGTTCGACAATACTTTACGAATTGCAGTATTGAAATCGTGCCACAACCTGTATACAGTTCTGACCTCGCCCCGTGCGATTTCTGGCTGTTTCAAACAATGAAGGAGAAGTTCCGGGGAGCAACATTCAACACAGATGCTGACGTTATTCAAGCTGTACAGGGATCGCTAAAGCAGCTTCCGCAAAATGCTTTCGCCGCCACATGCTTTGAAAAGTGGACTGAACGATAGGACGGTTGCATATCATCCGAGGAAAGATACTTTGAGAAAGAATATCATATTTTGCCGTACCTATATTTCTTCATTTTTGTGTGATGTTCCGTTAAATGCCACCAGATGACGACATCTCAGTTGCTGAGACCATCAATACGGATTCGTGTAGTCAGATGCTGACTGATAAACCACGCGTGGCGCTGAGAATTGTTGACGCCGTAGCGTAAATGCGAACGCACTCGACTAGTTATCGAGAGATCTGGGGTTCGATTCCAGCGGTGTCGGAACACAATTTTTCAGTCGCTATGCGTTGTTTATAAAATAACGTCGACAGAGCGATGACATCGACCATTTTCATTAACTCCACGTATTTGATATATATTTACCATTATTCTCAGTTTTTATGGAACGGCCGTTGTGTAAACTTACCGAATACGTATTTTAGGTGCGTTTTTTTAAGGGCCCGTGCACGTAAAGGCCAGGGGTGCGATCGCACCCTAGCACTCCAGGCCAGTCCGCCCCTGATAAGAACTTGGATCACAAAATGTAAACTGGACGTCCAGGCTTCTCTCCCTTGATGGTTTCTCTAAACTTTTACGAATTGAATGTAATACAACAAACTGTCCTCTCTGATAAACTTGCAGTACTCTAAGACTTAAATGAAGTTTGGTCAGCCGAATAAATAACACGATTGAAAACTGAGTGCCACTCTGACACAGTAGTGTTTAAAATTAGCTAGTACACTCAGTCACTAGCGATGTGTTCTGTGTCTACGGTTCCACTGTAATCACCGTTTCCTATGTGTCAACAGACTCGTTTTCAACCCTTTTCTGCATCGATAACAACGGACTGCAAGACTAGAAAGAAACAAAAAGAGCTGTCACAACAAAACCTTTTTTTTCCCTTTGCCAAGGTCTACGATCAGCTGACTCTTCAAGGTATCTATCTCATCCTTCTCCAGGATGGAAATAGACAAATGGTTCGCAGGTGAATATTTGGCAATGATTTCTGGGTCACGCTTTGTATATCACCAGCTGAGTTTGAAAACAATAGACAATCCTATTCATGTAACACGGAATTTCTCTTGACATCGTTTTTAATTATTATCTTTAGGCAAATACAGCAGTCATCCTGAGAATTTTAGAAAAGAAATAAAAAAGAAGTGAAGGCAGCATTTTGGATAATTTAAAAAGTAGTTGAGATAAAATTCCGATTATGTGTTGCCATTTGTTAATGAAGAAATAATTATGCTTAATGATACATTCCAAATATAGTAGTACTTGTGATGCAGCCTATACCTCTGTTTAAACTTCCTTTTGACACGTTACTTCCCCGAACAGCTTGTACACTTTGGCAACACTGACAGTGAGTCAGAGAAAAATAAGTAGAGGACACTAAGTGTGGAGATAGCGAATGGAGTAGAGAGTTGATATAGCGAAAGCGGTTAAAGCTTGTTGGATATACAATATATATATCATCATCATCATCAACCATTTTCAATCCACTGCTAGATGAAGGTCTCCCCAAGTTTTTTCCACAAAGGTCTATCATGCGCCAGTCTCCTCCATGTCACTACCGCATGTTTTCGAATTTCATCCACCCATCTACCATGTGGTCTTCTTCTGGGTCTTTTCCTGTCTCTTGGAATCCAGTACAGAATGCCGGTTGTCCATCGGTAGTTCGTTCTTCTGGCAACATGTCCAGCCCATTGCCATTTCAGGGATTTTGCTCTCATCATGTCTTACACTCTTGTTATTTTTCTTATCCATGAGTTCCTGTTCTTATCTTTCTTGGTTACACCAAGCATGCATTTCTTCATGCTTCTTTCAGTTGTCTGCAATTTTTGCATGTCTTTTTTTAGTTAAGATTCACGTCTCTGCTCCGTACGTAAGCACTGGAAGGATGCGTTGATTAAACACTTTTCTTTTAAAACATAATGATATACTGCTCTTAAAAATTGTACTGTTTCTTCTAAAAGCTCTCCAACCAAGTTTTATACGTCGATTAGTTTCTTCATCAATGTCACCTTTGCTTGATATCTGCCGTCCAAGATAAATGTAGGTATTGTTATCTCCAGCTTTCCCCATCAATTGATAAATCTTCATTTCTTGTAAAAGCAGTGTACATCACTTTTGTCTTTTGAAAGTTCATTTTTAATCCCACTTCTTTACTCTTGTGAGAAAGTTCCTGGATCATACTCTGCAGCTCTGAAGGGGCAGTTCCAAAAATGACTATGCAATCAGCAAAACGAAGGTGAGTTAAATAATCTCCATTAATCTTTATCCCTTTGTTTCCCCAGTTCAGTGATTGAAAGACATTTTGCAATATGGCATTAAAGAGTTTGAGAGATATTGTCTCACTCCCTTTCCAACAACTTCATCAAAACTTAAAAACACTACACACTAAATTTTTATTTTAGGAAGTTCCAATTGAAAATTTTAGGGCCTCCCATCTGAAAAATATCCCGTTTAATAAGGGCAAGGGAGATTCCATGAGCCGAAAAATATGCACTATGTGATCAAAGAAGACGCAAATAAATGTACATTTGCAGAACCATACGCCCATGTGCGGGGGTGTGTTTGTTGATGTATGTAAAGGGATACCAGTTAGACCGTATTGGAACAGATTATGCAGCGCGGAGCTGAACTGATGGACTTTAAATGCGGCATTATGATTAGATGCCAGCTGAGTAAGCAGTCAGTATACGTTGAGTTGCCGCTCTTCTGGGATTCCCAAAATCCACTGTCACTGATGTTCTTTATCGATGGAAAGCAGGTGTCACTACAGCGCAGCCGCGCTCCGGGAGGGCATACGAACTGAGTGATTCTTCCAAAAGAAGCTTATTGCGAAATGTAAAGGCGGAATGCACGTCCTCCGTCACAGACCTGGCCGCTATTGACACACAAGCCAGTGGAACAGCGACTTGCAACAGAACAAAATCTCGGGAATTGCATGTCCACGGTTACCATGTTAGGGCAGTTGTTTGCAAGCCTTACGTCACTCCAAGCAATGCTAGACGACGACTGTATTTAGTTTCATCTGCTTTTTTCTACACCGGGTGGCAATAAAATAATGACACTGGATAAAATGGAGAAAAAAGGAAAAGAAAACTCCAGAGGAATGCACTTGAGAATCATGAAAGTGTATAAGCCTTGACAAATTCTTCAATCCACAAAACAGTTGAACTTAAAGTGGGGTTTTTTGTAAGGTTGTTTCTTCGCGCATCGTGTCAAATGTCTTCTACCGAAACCAAAGAATGGAACTGAGAAACATCGGATTTTGTACGAAGTTAAGAAAAAGTACCCCTGAAACATATGAAAAGTTATCAAAAGATTATGAGGACGATGCTCCACCCTTAGCACAAACGTATCGATGGTTCATGGTCTTTAATAAAGAGCAGGTGGAAGTAACAGGTTGAAGCGACGAACGTGAAGGATTTGCAGTTCTGAATTTGTAGAGCAAAGCATGCAATTCACTAACGAGTGTATAACGAAGTAAATTTCTCCGTCATTTTTGTCCACGCCGGGGCTCGAAACCGGGTCCCCTCACTCTGGAATAAGTCCCTCTACCAATTGAGCTACGCGGACGTTCGTTTTCGCTGCTATCTGCCTTTATGTCGTGTGCGTCTTGCTGGGCAGGCACGTCACAAGTGATATCCGATAAATACTAATGATACTTGCAAATGACAGAGATTAATACAAATTTTGAAGATGGCAATTCGTTTTTTTTGTTTTTTTTTTGTGTGTATATATGACCAGGATGGTAAGTCAGATAATATCCGTAAACTTGAAAATTTCGTCGTCTTGGAGCGGGAATTGAATCCGCGTCTCCTGGATAGCGCCCGAGTATGCTAACCACTACACCACCCAGAAGGACTAAGTCTCGAGTTTCCGATTAATTTGAATATAACCATCACAGGATTCGCTAGTCGAAGCAAGCGGCATTCATGTTTAGCGAATCTGGAAGTCAAGAATCCTATCCCGTGATTGCCCAGAGGAGCAGATAAATCATAAATAGAATACGGAATTACACCATACAATACAAATTTTGAAGATGGCAATCCGTGTTTGTTTGTTTTTTGGTGGAAATATGACCAGGATGGTAAGTCATATATATCTGAAAACTTGAAAATTTAGTCGTCTTGGAGCGGTAATTGAATCCGCGTCTCGGGCGCCATCTATTACACCATATGCTAACCACTACTAGTGGTTATTACCCCACCTGGGTGCTATCTCTTATTACTATAACACCCGGGGGTGCTATCTATCTATTACTAGGTTCTATTACACCACCCGGGTGCTATCTACTGTATTATGGTGTAATAGATAGCACCCGGGTGGTGTAATAGACAGCACCAGGTATGCTAACCATTACTAATGGTTAGCGTACCCTGGAGCTATTTGGGAGACGCGGATTCGATTCCGCTCCAGGGCGACGAAATGTTCAAGTAGTGGTTAGCATACCCGGGCGCTATCTGGGAAACGCGGGTTCGATTCCCGCACCAGGACAACGAAATTTAAGTTTTCGGATATTATCTGACTTACCATCCTGGTCATATTTACACGAAAAAACGGATTGCCATATCCAATATTTGTATTGAACGGTGTAATCCCGTATTCTATTCATGACAGATTAATATTGAGAATGTTACCAATTGACAGTCGATTAATGCTGAGAATGCTAGCAAGTGAGTTAAACGGAAATAAAGAAGTAGTAAGATCTGTCATTTCTACATACAGGGGTTAGACAGAATAATGTGAACACCACGCCCAGGGACATGAATTTTAATGCAGCTGCGTACGTTGCATTACGCAAAGGTATCCACCACTTTTTGGTTGTAATAGCTTTGTTCAGAACCTCAAGGTCTTGTTTAACCGCATTTAAATGTTGCAAAATTTCTTTCGGGGTGACGACGAAATGAACAACCTAACGGACTTCGAAGGAGGGCTAATTGTTGGTGACCGGCTAGTTGGTACCTCCGTGACAACAGTTGCCAATGTAGTGGGGGTATCGAGAGCTACAATCTCTAGCGTCATGACAGTATACTGTGTTCATGGCAAAACCTCGTCTGCAACACACAGGAGCTGCTGGAAAAGACCCTGGCTGATAGAGATAAGAGTATAAAGAGGTTTGTTACCAGTAATAAGAAGGCCACGGCGATGAAAATTAGCGCGGAGCTCAATCTGCATCTCCAGACTCCAGTACCAACGAAAACGGTGCACAGCGACATGCATAAATAAGATATTCATAGCAGAGCTGCTAATGCAAAACCTCTGGTTACCCGGATGAATGCACAATAATGACAGCAGTGGTGCCAGGAGCATACAACGTGGACTGACGATGCATGGAAGCTTGTAATGTGGTCGGGTGAATCCACATTCACACTATTCCCCACCGCAAGACGTGCTTACGTGTAGAGAACACCGTCTGAAGCGAACAGCCCAGACTATCTGCTCCCAACAGTGCAGCATGGTGGTGGTTCTGTCATGCTATGGGCGATCATTTCTTGGTTTTCAGCAGGTCTCCTGATCACCTTGAAAGGGCGGATGACTGGCAGGGCGTATGAAACCATTTTGGCTGATAACGTCGATCCAATGACTCAGGCATTGTTTCCTGCAGGAAATGTCATCTATCAAGATGATAACGTCCCAATTCACAGAGCTCGGAATGTCCAAACATGGTTTGAGGAACATGAGGAGGGAATTTGTCATCTTCCTTTGCCTCCCCAATCACCAACCTTAAACACCATCGAGCTGTTGTGCTCTGTGTTGGAAAACAGGGCGAGATCCCGTTATCCTCCTCCTGCATCTTTCAAGGACCTGGAGCAGTTTCTGCATGAAGAATCCTGTAACATCCCACTAACCACCATCCAGGATTTTTATGTGCTTTCATTCCAAGGAGAATTCAAGCGGTTTTGAATGACAAAGTTGGTCTCAGAGCCTATTAGGTACATAAAACCTTCTTTCCCTAGATGTTCACATTATTCTGTCCAATTCCTGTACTTGTTTCCACACTGCGTGATGAAAACAAATTCCGATTGGTTGCTGGCAAAGGTTTAGTTCAAGCAGTGTACTGTGAAACAGATTTCTTTAACACCACTGTTTCTGGGGACGAGAGTTGATGCTTCCTGTAGGATCCTTAAACCAAAGGTCGAAGTGCTTAATGGCGACCAAAAGTCGAAGTCCAAGCTCACCAAGACCAGAAAATTTCGTTTCTTGAAATTGCAAATACTGATCGTATTCTTCCATCAAATCGAGATAATCAGTAAGGAATTCACGCCAAGAGGAAGTTCTGTTTCCAGCAATTATTAGATAGAGGTATTGAAACATTTATTGCAGAGAAACAAGCACGTTAGGTTAGATATGCAATAGTCTGATTGTTGACTGTTGACGATGTTTCTGCTCACACAGCAATCAACGTGTAGACGTTTCTGGCTCAGAAGTGGGTTGCTGTGCTCAACTATTCTCCATAATATCATGCCTTGGCTACAGCAGAGTTTTTGCAGTTTCCCAAGTTGAAATTGAGATTTAAGGGTCGCTGATTTGATGATATTTTTTATATTAACAAGAATGTGTCAGCTAAACTAAACAACATCATCACAGAACAATTTTCCAAGTTTCTAAAAATCTTGTATAAACGTTGTACTGAATGTATTCAGTCTCTTGGTGAGGACGAGTAACGAAATATTTCCCTTATCCAATTTATCGAAAATATTCTAATCACTTTTCCTCCGCACTCTGTGTAGTATATCTCTGGTACATGACTTCCTACATGACTTTAAATGTTTCTGTGAAACAGATATTACACACCCAGGAGATTGTGACGTATATTCTAAATTAACTTTCCTTTTTAGTTTCTTTCCCTATGTAAATCTTTAGTTTATTCTGTTATTCTTCACTCTTAACGTAATATCTTTTCTCTCAAACGAATACGTTTGGCAACACAATTGAGGTTGAATGAACGTGACGTATGCCTGAGTTTTGATAAGAACAAGAGATAAAAACGACGACTTATCTATTGCTTGAGAGCGTTGGGTTGTAAACTGTTTATTGAAAAGAGCGTTGTGTTGTGTGTGGAGAGTTTAGTGCAATATGCTATGCTACGATGTGTTTGCTACATCCTGAATAAAGCATCTTTTTCCGTCAACTTCTGTTATTTACATGTTTCGTCTGGCCGTTAAGGTTTTTTACATTTAGGAACTATTTCTTAGTATGTTGAAGTTTTAAATTAACGTAGAAGTAAGACAAGACTTCTACGTCATAAGATGTTATCGGAATCACAAACGAGACAGGTTGAAATATGGGAAAGGGATGATTATAGTTGCAGAGGTAAGGCACATATGATTTCATAAGCACACACACACACCCACAAACTAATAAGACGGAAGTAATCAATACCATTTAAATCACCCATGGTTTGATACACACGCAGTTGTACAAACATTGAATACTATCAAGAAGAATGATCCACCGTGCCATTTTACAGCTGGTCACCCTGTTTATTGATGAGTCTTGAAATGATGTCCTATGCAATGTTCATGGAATATAGCGCTGTCGGAACACCACACAAATCAGATCTTGATAACTTCACTTTTAAGCGAATCGGGAGTCACTCAAATAACTTCAGGAAAAGTTACTTACGGTTAGCCTTTATCAGAGCCGTAACTAGGGTGGAGCAGACGGGGCAGCTGCTCAAAAGAGGGCGCAAAAATCACTGCTTGCAGTCTTCTTAAAATTGAAACTTGTATAACAGTTTCTGATACACTTAATGCTTAAATTTCTTCCTCAAGATGTTCAGGGGCTGCTGGCCGGCTTACATTCAGAAATGAAGGCGCAGTTGTATAGTCCGTCCAACTAAAGAAGAACCACAGCCTTTGTAGGCAACAATAGAGCCCGCAGTTTTTATTTAGTTGGATGGATATGGATATCGCCTCCTTTTATAGTTGGATGGATAACATAAGGATGTTGTTTTTGTTTAGTTCGATGTATACAAAGATGTCGCTTTTCTTTAGTTGGATAGATAAGAAAAGGATGTCCCTCACTTTGTTGAAGATTCTCTGGGGGCTATTCTGTATTTGTCATTACTGTGGTTGCGAGTCACGACTGCCGTCTGTATTTGGCCCGATTCATGTAATACGGAAGGTCCGAAATCTCCTCACACACACACACACATGAGGGCGCAACATTTTGTGGTTTGCCCCGGGCGCAGAAGTGCCTAGTTACGCCTCTGCCTTTATTCAGCTAAATATCCTTTAGCAATTCAACAAGGTGATATCAAACGTACGAGTTATTATCAGCAATAACACTGGACTGAGAAACACAACACTGTCATTAAAGTAGAACACGCAACCTTCAAATAACTCAAACGGCAATTAAACAATATCGTATCCACCATTAGCATTAGTTTCCACCATCAATCCCAACACACCTGCTTCTCAAAAAAAAAAAAAAAACCCAGCTTATAATGAAGTAAATTTGTCCGCACCGAGCATCGAAGCCGGGTCCCCTCTCTCCGGAGTAAATCGCTCTCCCAACTGAGCTACGCGGGCATGTGCTCTCACTGCTATCTGCCTTTATCTCATGTGTATCCTGCGGAGCAGGCACGTCACACGTTATATATATCGTTCCGTCCTAATCTCAGACATCGACACGTCATTCGTTCCAACCTCGGGGTGTTGTCAACCATACTCGTGCGAAAGAGAAGATATCATTTTAAGTTTGAAAAATGGAAAAGAGACCGGGCTCAAATTTACACAGAGAAAGAAACTAAAAAGGAAAGTTAAATTAGATTATACACTGAAGAGCAATTGAATTAGAGACAGCTGACGTTATGCAAATGTGGCGCCGTGGGCGGCCCTGTAAACGGAAACGACGTGACGTATGCAGCGATCCGACAATATAGGGAGTGATGCGACGGGAATCAGTAAGAGTCGGACGCAGCACGGGTAAGACGAAGGATCTAAGCGCACTTGATCGTGGGCAAATTGTCGGGGTCCGACGAATGATTCACTCCATCTCGGAAGTCGTGCAGGGACTGGGATTTTCACGAGCCACTGTGTCACGGGTGCACCGTGAGTACATAGAATCCGGTAAAACCATCCCTGCAAGGGCCAACTGCCGTGGACAACAGCGTGTGGATAAGCGGGGTCATCGTCGGCTAGCTCGCATTGTAATAGCGGATAGACGGGCCACAGTGCAAGAAATCACTCGGCAATTTAACGCCGCTGCACAAAAACGTGTAAGCAGCCACACCATCCAGAACCATCTCCTTGCTATGGGATACCGAAGCCATCGTCCCGCGAGGGTACCGCTGCTGACCGCACATCACAGGGTGCAAAGATTAGCATGGGCGCGGGAACATCGCCACTGGACCCTAGACATGTGAAAAAATATTGGCTGGACTGATGAGTCGAGATTCACGTTGGTACATGCAGATGGCAGGATACGAGTACGGCGCAAACCACATGAAGCGATGGACTCTTCTTGCCAGCAGGGTACTTTTCAAGCTGGTGGGGGTGGCATTCTCTTCTGGGGACTGTTTACGTGGACTGAAATGGGAACCCTGGTACGTGTGACATCGTCCCTCACAGGTAAACGTTACCGGGATATCCTGGACGACCATTTGCTCCCGTTTGTGCGTCTTCAACATCCCACTGGGGACCTTATCCTGCAACAAGACAATGCACCGTGCCATCGCTCCCGAATTGTATCCGAATGGTTGGATGAACACTCCACCGACGTCACCTCGCTTCCTTGGCCAACTAGATCACCTGAACTCAATCCCTTCGAGCACATCTGGGATACCATCGAGAGTGATGTTCGTGGCTCTGACCCCCCTCCATCAAATCTTCGTGAACTGTGGGAGCTTGTTCAGGGGTCGTGGATCCGTATGGCATCTCAACGCTTCCGGTGTCTTGTCGAGTCCATGCCGAGACGAATCGCCGCCGTCATCAGGGCGAAAGGTGGTGCTACACGTTACTAGACAGGTATCTCTAATTCAATTGCTCTTCAGTGTACGTCACACCTATAAAAACTCAAAGATGCTCAATGGGCGATTAATCCGGAGACCTGGCTCGCCAAGGAAAAAATGATTCACCGTGCTCTTTTACAGTTGGTCACTCAGCTCACTGTAAAAAATAAGTGGTGTGAATTCACGGAAAATTTCTGAAAATAACGTGCATCAAAGTTGCCGGTAAGTATCCGTCTCTTGACGAAATTTCCGTGTTTAAAAGTCTCCCCTTTTTTATAATTTCTGTATTTTCACAGATTTTCCGTAGTCAGATTTCGTTTATTTCAGAAAAGTCCGTTTCAAGTTTTTCCGTATTAAGATAGAAATTTCTCAAAATTCCACACACTAAATATTTCAACCCTTACGCGAGATAATTCTTTTGCGCCGGTGATGGGGTTCGAGTCCAGTCGTTTGGGTTCAAGACGCGCGTCTTAACCACTCAGCCAGAAAGTCACTGGGATCAGACTTACGTTCAAGAGGAAACTAGTTGGGAGATGATAATTTTTTTTCATTCATGCAAGTCATTTTAGTTTCTATTGGAGCTTATTACTTTTTTGAATATGTTTGTAATAATTTTATTTTTTCTGTAGGAGGTATTATTACCGATTACTTATTTTTTTCATCGTGATTTTTCGAAGCAATGGAATGATTTGGGGTCTGAGATCATATTTTCAACTGTCAAAAACTTTAAATTATCTTTAAGAGAAAGTGCAATGTACTGTATTATATTAATATTTCACAAAACTTCTAAATATAAAATGTCCTCTTGATAGCTATATAGCTTTAGTCTTAAGAACTCCACAGACTGATACATAGACATCGTAAAATCACCTGTACAATAATTTAATCTCCCGGTTTCTTACCGTAACACAATATGTAATAGTTGGTGCATAAAATGGGAAAAAGGAGAAGAAGTATCCTGTGCCAAAATTTAAGCGATGTAGTATACACAATATCCGACCTCGCTACAAAGCTTCAAAATCAAATACTTTGACAGACTATTGAAATTTATTACGTGTGCAACTTAATTCTCGGCCACAGGCACGACACGTTGACGGCAAATTATAGCAAATCGAATACGTACCTAATCAGGGAAATAATCCCCGTCGTGTTGGATACATTTGAGCCATCGGTCAGGGAGCTGCCGAATGCCACTGCGGAAAAAAGACGGCTGTTTCGAGTTGATAAAACCATCAATACTTGTGTGGACCTCCTCAACAGAAGTGGAGTGCATATCACTCAGGTGATGTTGCAGGGAGCGAAAGAGGTGATAATCCGACGGAGCGAAGTCTGGAGAATACGCCGGGTGGGACAAAATCCCCCATCCCAGGTTGGTGATCGTGTTTAAAGTCGTTTTCGCGGTGTGAGGACGCTCGTTATCGTGAAGCAAACAGGACCAACCTTCTGCCCTTCACAGTGTATGGCCTTTTCGCCTCCATTGCGTCACTCACACAAATGAGTTGCTGACAATAACGCTCAGCATTGACCGTTTCACCAGGTTTGAGAAACTCATAGTGTACGACACCGTGCTGATCCCACCATATGCACCGCAACTACTTCCTGGCATGGATATTCAGTTTGGCGGTACTGGTGGTAGGCTGACCTGGATAAAACCACGATTTGAGCCGCTTAGGATTATCGTAGAGGATCCACTGCTCATCACAGGTCAAAATCTTGTAGAGGAAATTCTTCTTCTTGAATCTGGAGAGCAAGGACACAGCAACATCGTAGTGCCTACATTTGTTCGCGGCTGTGAGTTGGTGGGGCACCCAACGGCCCTCCATGTGAATCCGTCCAAGCTTGTGCAGGCGCTTTGCAATGGCTTGCCGTGTTACGCCGAGTTCCTGGGCGAGCTCTGACTGTGTGCGACAGGGATCCGCGTCCAACAGTTGTTCCAGTTCCTCATCGTCAACTTTCTGTGGCTGTTCCGGACTTTCTGCATCACGGAGATCGAAATTTTCCTGCTTCAACCGCTGGAACCACTTCTTATACGTATTGTATGACACAGTGCCTGAAATGTTGCTTCTCGAACGACATTGCTTTCACCGTCAACTTTCGTCCCTTCTGTCACTGCAGCTGTGAGTGGTTACGGTTGCCTAGAAAGCTGTTGGATGGCGCTGCAATCAGCCATAATCGTACACACCTATTTTCATTTGTCGACGTTCTATGATCGCTTGCGGTTAGGGGCCGAGAATTAAGTTGCATACCTAATAACAGTTAATCAAACCCCGAAGTATTCCCGTGAATCTCTCCTATTCCAGGAAATGTTTCGTCATATGTATACGGAAAAAGCAAGAACGGAGTTTTCCGTTAATATAAGAAAGGAGTTGAGGAGAGGTCTCTGAAAATTCAGAATTTTTCTAGCGCACGAAAAATCCGTGAAATTTAGAATTTTTCGTCATTTCACGGAAAAAGTTGTATAAAAAATATTCTTTGTTAATTTACGAAAGGAATCACGAAAAGTGGATCGTGAATTTCGTAAAGTTTTTTACGGTGCTTTTTGATGAGTTTTGAGATTATGCCCAACACAATCTCAAATATGTTCAATGGTCGATAAATCCGGATACCATGTTGGCCAAGGAAAATTATCGGCAAGTAGTAGACATTTTCAGGTGATGTTGCTTTTATGACTGCCATAAGTAATTACAGGACTGAAGCACACTTTCCGCAGTAGAGCTTCATTTTTTGGGCTCAATTGCACACTTCACAATCTTTACTATGATCATGGTGTCAACAACTCTTGTTATTTTCCTGATCCATGAGTTCCATTCCCTATATTTCCTGGTTACATCAAGTATACATCTCTCTATGCTTCTTTCAGTTGTCCGCAGCCTTTGTATGTCTTTTTTAGCTAAGGTCCATGTCTCTGATCCATAAGAACTGGAAGGATGCATTAATTAAACACTTTTGTTTTAAGGCAAATGGTAAATTGCTCTTGGAAATTGAGCTGTTCTTTTCAAATGCTCTCTAACAGAGCTTTATTCGCCTATTAATTTCTTTTTCGATGTGGCTTTCGCAAGATGTTGCTGTCTAAAGTAGAAGTAGCTTAAGTTACACCTAAATTTTCTCCAACAACCTCTATTCTTCTGTTCTTGTAAAAGTATTGAACCTCTATTCTCCCGTTCTTGTAAAAGTGTTGAACCTCTAGTCTCCCTTTCTTGTAAAAATATTGAGCCTCTATTCTTCCGTTCTTGTAAAAGTATTGAATCTCTATTCTCCCGTTCTTGATGGAATCTCTATTCTCCTGTTCTAGTATTGAACCTCTATTCTTCCGTTCTTATAAAAGTATTGAACCTCTATTCTCATGTTCTTGTAAAAGTATTGAACCTCTATTCTTCCGTTCTTGTAAAGGTATTGAACCTCTATTCTTCTGTTCTTGTAAAAATATTGAACCTCTATTCTTCCGTTCTTGTAAAAGTATTGAATCTCTATTCTCCCGTTCTTGTAAAAGTATTGAACCTCTACTCTTCCGTTCTTGTAGAAGTATTGTGCATCAATTTTGTTTTTGTAAGTTCATTTTCCATCCCTCTTCTTTGGTGAGCAAATTCCTGGAAAATAAATACCCAGGAGTCCTGATGCAGTGCTTGCAAAAACAACTATGTCGTCTGCATAACTAAATAAGACGGGGAGAGACTAAATTATTCCCGTTAATCGTCATTTCCTTTTCTTCCCAGTTCACCGATTGAAAGAATAGGTGCAGATATTTTTGTTGTGGGACGGCAGTATCTCGCACATACACTATCTACCAACAAGTAATTGGACACCTGTGATAGCAAAGGAAAACGAAGTTTATTCACCTTCAATAGTTGGTGGAGCCTCCACGAGCGGCGATTACAGCTGCGACCCACCGGGGCATACTGTCAAGCAGGCTTTGTACGACGGCTAGCGGCATTTTCTTCCACTCGGCTTGGAGAAGACAAGTCAGTTCCTTCGCCGATTTCGGAAGTTGGGGGCACCCCTTAAGTCGACACTCCAACTCGTCCCAGAGGTGCTCGATAGGTTTAAGACCCGAGCTCTGCGCAGGCCAGTCCATTCGATTAACCCTATTGTCACCATACCAAGCCATGGTGGACTTCGTAACATGACAGGTGGCATTGTCATCCTGAAAGTAACATGGATCCACCCCGTAAAACTGCCATACCGTAGGAAGCGCATGGTCATCCAAAATGGTGCAGTAGGTCTCGGCGTTGAGTCTACCAAAAATTGCGACCAAGGGTCCCGTGCCATGCCAGGAGAAACACCCCCATAGCATAATTCCACCGCCGCCGAACTTCACAGTTGGCACAATATATTCCGGCAGGAGGCGTTCTCCAGGCAGACGTCAAACCCAGATCCTGCCATCCGAACGGTAGAGGGTGAACCTTGATTCGTCGCTCCAGAGAACCTGTTTCCACTGCTCAACGGTCCACTGCCGACGTTCTTCGCACCACGTTAGCCTAGCAGCGCTATTGGACTAGGTGATCAAAGGCTTGTGGGCGGCAGCACGTCCATGATAACCGAGAAGATGGGCTTCCTTACGGATGGTATTCATCGAAAGAACACTCCCGGATGCCTGTTGAAACTCCTCGCGGATGCGGCCCATCGATTAGGAGCGGTTCTTCCGAATTTCTCTGGACAGCACCCGTCGGTCTCTAACTCCCAGTTTTGTGGGTCTGCCGGGTCGGGGCACATTCCGACAATCACCTCTCATCTTCCGCTTTCCAATCACGTAGGTCACTGTTGATTTTGGGTACTTCAACTCGCTGGATATGTCACGTATGGATCGGCCATTTCTGTGATACCTGACGATTACACCTTTCTCGAAATCAGAGAGCTCCGAACTGCGTGGCATCTTACATGCGACTGGTTGCGTTGTTGTTTCCAACACGATATTTAACGGCGGCAGCCGTGACTTGTATCAGGACAGTAGATTTCGTCGATTGCAGGGGTGTCCGATTACTTGTTGGTAGATAGTGTAGCTTAGCTATATACACTCAGTAGACAAAACATTAGCGATAGGGGTGATGAGGAGTTGACATGGGCATCCCCCGTGCAGAATTGAACAGACCTAAAGCGAACGCAGGCGATAAAGAGGCGGACAGCAGGGCTTCTAACAGTGTAGGTGGTAAACGGGGTGATTTGAGCGACTTTATCTCTTTTACTATCGTGGGACAGATACTGGCAGAACTAGTGGTGTTGGATTTATAATAAACAAGAAACTGAAGGATAAAGTTGTAGAAGTTGAAAGTTCCTCTGACAGAGCTGCACGACTTGTTATCCAACTCTCGAAAAGATACCAGGCTCAGATTATTCAAACTTATGCACCCACCACAAGTCATCCTGAAGAAGAAATTGAAGAATTTTATGAGGAAATTTGTCATCTAAATAATAAAGGTAAGCAGCACTTGAAAATAATTATGGGAGATTTCAATGCAAAAATAGGGCAACGGCAACAGAATGAAACTTCAGTAGGTAAATTCGGTCATGGCAACAGAAACCAGCGTGGAAATACTCTCGTTGAGTTTGCAGAGGCAGAAGGGTTTTTCATCTTGAACTCCTTCTTCAAGAAAAAGAAACACAGGAAATGGACATGGAGACATCCAAATAGGACGACAAGTGAAATTGATTTTATTATGTGTAACAAAAAATTCGTCATAGAAGACTGCAGTGTGCTAAACAAGTTCAACACAGGTAGTGACCATAGATTGGTGAGATGTAAGATGCACCTCAACACTAAAGTTGAACGTGGCAAGCTCATAAGACAAACAAAATCTATTGACATAACCAACCTTAAAAAACACCATAATACCTTCAAGTTAGAACTGAAGAACAGGTTCTCTGCTTTAGAAGGCCTAACATCGGAAGAAGTGGACATCTCTGAAGTTAACAGAAACGTAACCAAAGCTCTTATGGAAACAGCAACAAAATTAGCTGGGTCTAAGAACAAGTTGCATGTGAACAAATTATCAGGAAAAACCAAAATGTTGATGCAAAAAAGAAGAGAGATGAGGACAACTAAAGAAGATGTGACTTCCAAAGTGGAATATATAGAGCTATGCAAGACAGTAAGAAAAAGTATCACCGAAGACGTAAGGAAATTCAACTGTGAACTAGTGAGGAAAGCAATTGTAAACAACCAAAGCCTAAAGATAGCAAAGGGACATCTCAGTAAGGGAAGAAAACAGATTATGGCACTGAGAAAAGAAGATGGTTCTGTAACAAGAAATAGAGGCGAAATTTTGACAAGAGTGAAAGATTTCTACTCCAAATTATATGAAAGGGATGATATATGCACTCCAGACATCATGAAAGATACCAGTACCAGAGTTCCTCTAGTCCTTCCAGCAGAAGTTGCACATGCAATCAAGAACATGAAGCGAGGAAAAGCTCCAGGAGAAGATGGAATTACTGTAGACATCATACAAGAAGCAAGTGGAGGAAATCGAAACAGTACTCGCCCAAATTTTCACTCGATGCCTTAATGAAGGAAAGATTCCTGAGGATTGGAACACCGCTACAATGATCCTGCTACATAAGAAAGGTGACATTGAGGATCTCGGAAACTACAGACCTATCAGCCTCCTATCAGTAGTTTATAAAATCTTCACTAAAGTTCTTTCACACCGCTTGAAGGTAGCACTAGACATGGCTCAACCGAGAGAACAAGCTGGATTCAGGAGTGGCTACAGCACAATAGATCATATCCACGTGCTGAGAGAACTAATTGAAAGAGCGAGGGAATATGAACTTCCATTGTGCATGGCTTTTATCGATTATGAAAAAGCCTTTGATTCGGTGAAACCATCAGCAGTTACAATGGCTCTGAAAACCTGCGGTATTGAAGATGCATACATTAATATTATTAATAACATCTATGAAAATGCAAGTGCAAAGATTAGGCTGTTTGAAAATACAACACACGTAAAAATTGGAAAGGGAGTGAGACATGGTGACTCCATATCTCCGAAGCTCTTTAATGCCACATTGGAGGGTGTTTTTCAGTCGCTGAGCTGGGAAAACAAGGGGATAAAGATTAATGGAGATTATCTAACCCACCTTCGTTTTGCTGATGACGTAGTCATTTTTGCAACTACCCCATCAGAGCTGCAGAGTATGATCCAGGAACTTGCTGACAAGAGTAAAGAAGTGGGATTAAAAATGAACTTTCAGAAGACAAAAGTGATGTTCAATGCTTTTACAAGAAATGAAGATTTATCGATTGATGGAGAAAAGCTGGAGATAACAGACACGTACGTTTATCTTGGACAGCAGATATCAAGTGAGGGTCACATTGATGAAGAAATTAATCGGCGTACAAAACTTGCCTGGAGAGCTTTTGGAAGAAACAGCATAATTTTCAAGAGCAATATGCCATTATGTCTTAAAAGAAAAGTGTTTGATCAATGCATCCTTCCAGTGCTTACGTATGGTGCAGAGACGTGGACCTTAACTAAAAGAGACATACAAAGGCTGCAGACAACTCAAAGCAGCATGGAGAGGTGCATGCTTGGTGTAACCAGGAGAGATAAGAAGAGGAACTCGTGGATCCGAAAAATGACAAGAGTGGAAGACATCATGATCAGAGTTAAATCCCTGAAATGGCAATGGGCTGGACATACTGCCAGAAGGACAGATCATCGATGGACAGCCGAAATTTTAGATTGGATTCCAAGGGACAGGAAAAGACCCCGAAGAAGACCACATAGGAGATGGGTGGATGAAATTCGAAAGTATGCAGGGGTGACATGGAGGAGACTGGCACAAGACAGACCGTTGTGGAGGAAACTTGGGGAGACCTTCGTCCAGCAGTGGATTGATAATGGTTGACAATGATGATGATGATGAATCGTGGACGCATTGTCGGCACAAGACAGATGGGTCATTCTGTCGTTCAAGTAGTAAGAACCCTAGCCTTCCTGAGGCCAACGGCATCAAGGGTATACTCCGAGTATTCCATCGATGACGTACCAGCGCCCAGAGATCAAGCGGTGGCCGTCCACACGCCATTGATGACCGTGGTTAACGTAGACTAGCCAGGTTCGTACAGACCGTCGGATCGACAACCGCTGCCCAAATCACATTCAGGTTAAATGTCGGAGGTTCAAGCAGCGTCAGCAGCGAGAGAACGGTGCTGCACACGTTGCATACCATGGGCTACGGGAACCGACGACTTACTCGTGTGTCACTGTTGACTGCTCGGCCTCGCCTGGTGAAGGAAAAATCAAAATTGGAAATCTGAAGAGTGGGCGCCGCGCCGCGCCGCGCCGTGTGGTCAGATGAATCACGTTTTCAGCTGTATCGAGCTGACGGGATGGAGCGGGTGTGGCGATGATAGCATCTGGGCGACGACGGCTCTATTCAAGGGGGTGGTGGCACTGTGATGGAATGGGGAGCCTTCTCATGGGCCGCATTAGGTCCCTTGGTGTGTCTGGAGAGTTCCTTAGCCGTTGCGCGTTACCTTCATGTGCTGGATGATCACATAAACGCTTTCATAGCCTTTGCGCATCGTGCTGCCGATGGTCTGTTTTAGCAGATATCTGTGCCGCCCATGCCTCGAGGAACACTCATCTCAGTTTGGAACCATCCAGTGGCCTCCAAGGTACCAGGATTTAAACTCTGTGGAAGCTCTCTGGGATACCTTGCAGCTCATCAGCTCTATGGATCCTGCAACGACGTCTCGGTAGGAGTTGTGGTCAACGCTGCAACAGGCATGGGTGGCATTACATCCGCAAACCCTCCGACATCTGGTGGAGTTGATGCCTCTGCGTGTACAGTCTGTTATTCTCGCTAGAAGAGTACCAACACGATATTAGGTAGGTATATCTAATGTTATGTCAATGTATTACTGAATATGATTATGAAAATAATTATTGCGCCTTGAGTTTTGCAACAGAAATTGCAAATTTGAACCGAGAAATTAGTTTTCATTCTTTAATCGTCAGCTGCTCGCGAAATGAATGTGATAAATTTCTTTGAAATTTATGTGCAGATCAGTAAAAGTAAATGCATAAACACAAATATTTATTAGTAATTAAAAAAGGCAAAAACAAATGCGTCTGGTTTGAAACAGCAATGAATTTTCACAAAATTTGGAACTTCTGCAAATTCCAACAGTCGTAGAGGAAAACTTGAGAAATAATAAGAACACTCGTGTGTTAGCTGCAATGAATATTTTTTTTCATTTAGGGCCCAGAGATTGAAGGTTTTGTTACCCGGACCCGGATGTTGACCCAACCCGAAATTGATCGGGTGGCGCAGTGGTCTAAGCGCTGGCTTCTAATCATTCGTCCGAAAGGTGTCCGGGTTTGAATCCCGGTGCGGCATGGATGTTGTGTTTGTCTTACGGCGCTGGCTCTCTCCCTTCCCTGGAACCAGTGGTCCTAAATTAATGACGGGCGACTGCTTATAGCCCATTGAGTTCCTCACGGTGGTCGTTAAACCTCCAATCAGAAAAAAATCGATCGGACTTGGAATCGGTCCGACCTGACAGGAACCAAATTGCTTTGATCTGTAAGTACAATAAATTAAATTGCTTTTGTACGTAATTTATCTGTATTTAGGTTTCCCGTTTTAATGAAGGAATAAGGAATACCAGAAAATATCTGGTTACTTTTAGTCGTGGTTACAACTGTCGGAGGACAAAGAAAAATCTAAATATTATTTTCAGAAGTAGAAGATAAGGCATATAGAGAAAATATGCATTTACGTTGTGTACAGTAGAAAGAACAAAGTAGTTCTGCTGGTTCGTAGACCACAATGAAATCAAATGACGGCAGCTGGAGAAATGCCATGCAAAAAATTATGCAGAGATTTATCATTTTTCTCTATAGAGATGTAAAGAACCTTACACTCCCAAAACCGGAACAAGAGATCTTGACCCAACACGTTTGACTCGAAAGCAAATCTTGACCCGGCTGACCCGTTGACCTGCTTACTTCTCTGATAGAGCCTGTGAGAAGCAAAAGACTCATCTATTTTGAACGAAAGCGGTTTCGTTGGAAAATTAGTTCCGAATTTACATAATTTTACAATCCTCAGGGGATACTTTGTGAAATAAAAGGAAATTCAAAAACGAAACATATGAAGGATTCTAAACCGCAATGAGTTCCTCAAATCTAAGCTCTATCAAATCAGCATAAAAATTTTCTCGAATGATCTATTTACGTTAAAAATCTTTCGGCTTTACAGTTCTAGGGCACATAATGTGGAATGTGAAATGTTTCTGAGAATTCGTTTTTAAAAAAATAATGCGTTCCTTTTTTTTAACAGTTTAACAAGACACACACGAAAAATGTCATTACAAAATTATTTACCCTATGAATCTTAGCATTAGTGATCAGACACAGTTAGAAATATGTGATTACATTAGCAGGAGTTTCAGATTTTTACGTTTCTTTCTTGATTTACTTATCTGAAAACATGTTCTTGATTTTCTTCATTAATACATTTAGAAATTACTTCAGCTTCAGCCGAAAAATCTTTACAGTTCTACATAATTTTTTAGCTAGCTAGTGTAATGGCCTGTTTAGGCAATTGGAATAGAAGAAGAAGGAGAAGAAAACACTAAGGCACGTTGCCAGCATGAACCTGGAGGACTTTCCAAAAGAACAAAAAAGAAATATCTGGGCACCCATTAGATATCAACAACAACACGTGGAAAATTCATATGACAGCTATTCAAATTTTTATTCCTGCTTGTAAAAGTAGCCAAAAGTTTTTCGCCTTTTCGCTCTTTAGCGTTATTTGACATTTTGATTGGTGAAGACCAGGTTCTAAGAGATTTTACTTTTATCAAAAAACGTGCACACAAGGTACCTTTATCAAAGTCAAAATGACTTTGAATAAGAAAATCATTTTCTCGATAAGTCTAAAGCGAACTCCCTAGTGACCGAGTGCTAAGACACAAAGGTTTTGGGCTAATTTACTTAGTTGCGACCCTGTTTAAGGTGGATCCACCTGAAATCTTTGCCTTGTATTTCCAATGGGCAAACTTCTGTAGCCATTTTTTTTCACACTTAATGCGTTCCCAAGGATAAAAATTTGAACATCAACACAAATAACTTCATATTATAGCCTAGTATACTTAATATTTTCTAAAACTTAACCATAATTATATTAAAAATCAATAAATTTTCCATTGGTGGTGTTGAGACCAGAAAATAGATGGCGCAACCTGTACATTGATGACGTCAGTAGACAAACAAATGTTGGATTGCTTAATTATGGTTAAATTTTAGATAATATTAAGTATACTAGGCTATAATATGAAGTAATTTTTATCGATGTTCAAATCCTCATCCTTGGGACCGCATTAATTGTGAAGGAAATGGCTACAGAAGTTTGCCCATTGGAAATACAAGGCAAATATTTTAGGTGGATCCACCTTTAAGCTCCGAAAGTGGCATTAGCAATGCGTTTACCCTACAACTTGAGTTTTGTTGAAAATGAAAAGCTTAGGAATTTATTAGAGTATGGTTCTAAATTTAGACCTTCCTTCACAATTTCCAAAGAAAGGATTCTTGAAAGCTTCACTCAAGATGTTAATAGGTACATTGTAAAAACCAGTTTAACATACAATCAGCCTATTGAGGCCTTCGCAGAATGGAAATATAACGTAATCAATAGCTTCACTTGTGAGTTGGCAGGTCTGAACTTTTGTTTCGATAGAAATCTCTTTTTCTCTGGAGATGCTAAAAGGTCACTCTCCAAACTACAAGACCTATTTATTTTTACCACTACGGATAAAGCTAGCAATAATTTTGCAATTATCTGTAAGAAGTTCTATTTTGATTTGTTAACTATGGAACTCAATAATAGAGTAACCTACGAGCCCGTAAGTTATTCTACCAAGCAGTTAGAAAATCGGTTTAAGGCACTCTTCAAGAAACTTAAAATTCCACAAACTAGAAGATATGAGCCTGAATTTCCATTTCTTTTTGCAACGGTTAAGTTTCATAAAGATCCTATGAAGTTCAGGTTCATAGCTAGTGGAGTAAGGAGTCATAAAAAGAAAATAGATCTTGCTTTTGAAGATGTCTTAAAGAAGGTTTTGAAACACGTTAGAAACTGTACTAATTTGATGTACAGAGATTTTTGGATAATTAATAATAATGCAGAAGTAATTTCCACTATACTCAAAGTAAGTCCCTTAGATATTAATAGTTATGATTTTGAGAACCTATATACTAATCTGCCTCTATCAGATATAATCACTACCTTTAAAGAGCTGTATGCAGAATTTAAACTTAACCAATTTGTTAATGTAGGAGCCTGGAACTTTTATCTCAATTGCTGCATAAAAAATAACCATATCTTATATAATAATACTCTCTATAAGCAAGTGAACGGTATACCCATGGGAACATCAACCTCCACGAATATAGCTAATCTATTCCTGTTCTTTAAGGAATATAAATTCATTAAAAATCACCCCACCTGCTCAGATAACTACCTTTACACATTTAGATATATTGATGATCTGCGGTGTATCAATAATTCAGAAGTTATAGAGAGTGATTTTGATAATATCTATCCTAGCTCTCTTAACTTATGTAAAACCAACCACAGTAATCAGGAACTTGAGTTCCTAGACTTAAGCATTAAGCTCAACAGAGGTAACCCATCTATTAGCCTCTTTGACAAAAGAGTTAATTTTCCTTTCAAAGTAATTAAATATCTACACTGGAATAATAACATATCAGCCAAAGTAATTGAGAATGTACTAATTTCTCAGGTCCTAAGAATTTCAAGAATTTGCAGCAACAATTTGGACTTCAATTACCACATTTATATACTATTTGACAGTTTTCTAGAGAACGAAATTCCTTCTTCTTTCATCAAAAGTACTTTAAGAAAAATTATTCTGAATAATAGAGTAAGGTTGGCAGATCTGCTTTAATTTTCTACACAGTTAATAATATGATTCTGACCAATCAAAGCCGTTTGAAAGTTGGCTAGAGGATGCCTATTAACTACTAAAAGGAACCTTAGTGCTATGGATATGAAGGTCCTATTAAAATAAAAAATTAAATAATATAGACAAAATCACAAAAAAAGCTTAAAAATCTGTTTATAAAAGAAAATAAAAACAAATAAAAAAGAAAACTAGTTATTTACTCACTAGAATAGCTATACTAAAAATAGTAAAATTAACATTAAAATTAATAAGATTCTGAATAATCTATAGAAGCTCACTAAGGTGATTTAATACATGCAAAGATTATTAAATACACCACTTGTGTATTTTATAATATTTCTCATGTATTCTGGAGAGTTAATTCTGCTCTTTCTGATCATACAGGTCCACAGTCTTAAGTATATATTTTTTTCTCTGGTTAAAATCTCCGCGAGTTGGTTTCTTTCAGTATGAGGAGGCCATCAGCCCTACCCACACTGCTTCTCAGCGACTAGGGAGTGGCAGAGATGTTTGGACGTTTGGGGAAAAGGTCAGCCATGTTTCCTCTTGTGTGGAGAAAGTTTAGTTGCATAAGAGGTAAGCTCTCTTTATTGTCTTTGGGTTTTAGGTTTTATAAGTTCAAAGTTTGTACTTCTTGTACTTTTTTTTCTCTGTTGTTTTTTGCTTTTTAGCATTTAGGCACTGGCTAGTCTGTTAACTTTTTTGCGGGTTTTAACTCTTTCTTTTCTTGGTAACTTTGTGCGTTTTTTAGGAAACTTCGGCCCAGCAGCTGGCTAAGCATAGTTCCTTTACTTTGCGCTGTATTTTCAAAGTAGTTAAGTTCTTAATAACTACTTAATTATGCACTTAAAGCACTGCTGAAATACTTTGTACATATTGCAACTAATTGTTTATGTCATATAACTTTCACAAAGCATTTCTTTAGTTAATTATTGTCTTTGATTTGTTCTCGTTTTTGTGTTGTCAGAAGTTGTGGAGTGGGGGTATTAGAATCAGGTTTTCTTTCAAAAATCTGAGTTTTAAATAATTAATATTTCCTTTTTATTTGCAATGTAAAAATTTGGAATACCGTTGCATTGCTATTCAGGTTTAAATTCTCTCTCAGGCGAACTTGGCATTTCGTTATAGATGAACATTATTTCTAATTATTATGTCACTCTCACAACTTGAGTTCTCTTTAATCTTCTTCTTTCTGTTTAGTAGTAGCAGATGAAGAGCATGGGTCGGGCCATGAAAGTTATGGATGCAAGCTAAATTGTTAACTAAAGCTAGGTCATACAACTCTGCGGAGGTCATGACATATATATATAATTTTTAAAACAATTTTTGGTGGGCTTATTACTTGCATCTATGGCTTTGCAGAAACCCATTTCCAACTGTCTTTGTGGAAGTGAGAAAATGCAGAGTTTTTGCTGGTCCTTGATAAAGCCAAGGCTCAGTATTCTCTACACTTTCTACATTCAGTTGTTTTATTTCATTTTTTATTTTTTATCTTTTCTCCTTTTACTCACACCGGTAGATACATAACCTTTTCTATGTTGTACTTGGTATGAGTCAAAAATATATATATATATTTTTTTTTGCTTAGGTCTCTTCTTAATAGAATGTGAATTCTGAATTTTCATAACTGCTGCGTTGCGCGTTTTGATCTTCAGGTTATTTTGCAATTTTCGTTTTAAATTCAAAAGTTTTTCCTTAGTTTTCAGCTTTGCTCTTCAGTATATATATATATATATATATATATATATATATATATATATATCCTCCCAGCAGAAGTTGCACATGCAATCAAGAACATGAAGCGGGGAAAAGCTCCAGGAGAAGATGGAATTACTGTAGACATCATACAAGAAGCAAGTGGAGAAATCGAAACAGTACTCGCCCAAATTTTCACTCGATGCCTTAATGAAGGGAAAATTCCTGAGGATTGGAACAACGCTACAATGATCTTGCTACATAAAAAAGGTGAAATTGAGGATCTCAGGAACTACAGACCTATCAGCCTCCTATCAGTGGTTTATAAAATATTCACTAAAGTTCTTTCACACCGCTTGAAGGTGACACTGGACATGGCTCAACCGAGAGAACAAGCTGGATTCAGGAGTGGCTACAGCACAATAGATCATATCCACGTACTGAGAGAACTAATTGAAAGAGCGAGGGAATATGAACTTCCATTGTGCATGGCTTTTATCGATTATGAAAAAGCCTTTGATTCGGTGAAACAATCAGCAGTTGCAATGGCTCTGAAATCCTGCGGTATTGAAGATGCATACATTAATATTATTAATAACATCTATGAAAATGCAAGTGCAAAGATTCGGCTGTTTGAAAATACAACACACATAAAAATTGGAAAAGGAGTGAGACAAGGTGACACCATATCTCCGAAGCTCTTTAATGCCACATTGGAAAATGTCTTTCAATCACTGAACTGGGAAAACAAAGGGATAAAGATTAATGGAGATTATCTAACCCACCTTCGTTTTGCTGATGACATAGTCATTTTTGCAACTACCCCATCAGAGCTACAGAGTATGATCCAGGAACTTGCTGACAAGAGTAAAGAAGTGGGATTAAAAATGAACTTTCAGAAGACAAAAGGGATGTACAATGCTTTTACAAGAAGTGAAGATTTGTCGATTGATGGAGAAAAGCTGGAGATAACAGACACGTACGTTTATCTTGGACAGCAGATATCAAGTGAGGGTCACATTGATGAAGAAATTAATCGGCGTACAAAACTTGCCTGGAGAGCTTTTGGAAGAAACAGCATAATTTTCAAGAGCAATATGCCATTATGTCTTAAAAGAAAAGTGTTTGATCAATGCATCCTTCCAGTGCTTACGTATGGTGCAGAGACGTGGACCTTAGCTAAAAGAGACATACAAAGGCTGCAGACAACTCAAAGCAGCATGGAGAGGTGCATGCTTGGTGTAACCAGGAGAGATAAGAAGAGGAACACGTGGATCCGAAAAATGACAAGAGTGGAAGACATCATGATCAGAGTTAAATCCCTGAAATGGCAATGGGCTGGACATACTGCCAGAAGAACAGACCATCGATGGACAGCCGAAATTTTAGATTGGATTCCAAGGGACAGGAAAAGACCCAGAAGAAGACCACATGGAAGATGGGTGGATGAAATTCGAAAGTATGCGGGAGTGAAATGGAGGAGACTGGCACAAGACAGACCGTTGTGGAGGAAACTTGGGGAGACCTTCGTCCAGCAGTGGATTGATAATGGTTGACAATGATGATGATGATGATATATATTATTCCTCCAGAGATGAATATGAAACTAGAAGTGTTCACTGTTATCATAATCGGCAGTAAGCATGTAGACATTTATTTCCCTTTTAAAGTAGACCTCAACAATATCCATTTGCTAAAATGCTTTTTTTCCAAATGCTTGACCAAATTAATTAACTAAGGTCTTGTGTTATTAACTAAAGTCTTGTATTTAAATTTGATTAAAAAATGTTCAATGTACATATTTTACTAAGTGGTGTAACTGGGAAGTTATCCCTTTTAATAGCACGAATCCACTTAGAACACAAATCATGGTCTTTTGGAAATCCATACACAAGACCTTCGGGTCCTGTTTTATAATTTCCACGGCAGCAGGGAGCACAACACGGATGTGGCATAATCAAATACCTATCTCATTCAATTGCCGGTATATAAAAGCTGTAATTAAAATGTTAGTTGAAGTAAACCACAGGAAAGGAACACTATTGATTTCACGCAAGCATGGACAACCATAAAAATCACAAGACACACAGTTAGGCGTCGCGTAGTAATGCAAACACAGACTGTTTGATCAGTAGATCCACGAGGTGTGACGTCACGACTTGATAGGCCTTCAAGGTCTCGGAGGTAACGCCTAAACCCACCCAAATCAGTTAATGTATTCATTTTTAACGTTTTAACGCCATTCTAAGATTAGCCGCCTCGGTGGCGCAGTGGTCTAAGGCGCTGGCCTCTGATCATTCGTCCGTAAGGGGTCCGGGTTCGAATCCCGGTCAGGCATGGATGTTGTGTTTGTCTTACGGCACTGGCTCTCTCCCTTCCCTGGAACCAGTGACCCTAAATTAGGGACGGGCGACTGCTTATAGCCCATTGAGTTCCTCACGGTGGTCGTTAAACCTCCAATCAAAAAAAAAAAAAAAAAAAAATTCTAAGATTAGAAGGAGCCGTGTGGTTCTAATTTGCGCCCCCCCCCCTTCTCATGCTTCAGGAAAGGGAGATACTCGTAAGAACGAACACATCATCAGTTGTTACCAGTATTCGAAAACACATAGATTTTCTGTTCTTTTCCTGTGGGTATTTTTCTTGACGAATTTTTAAATAATATAAATTTTTTCATAACTTTCTTTTCCTGTCAGTGGCGTAACTACTACTCCCGCAGAACCCGCAGCCGCGAGGGAGGGGGACGAAGGGGCGTACTGCAGCTGCCAGTTACACTTTTATGAAAAAATTCGAGCACGCACGATAATTAACCCAAAGATTCATATTTTGCTTTAAGATATATTTAGCTTTGCCTAAATAAATGCCTAGTTACACTTTTAAAACACTGAATGTCCTACAGATTGAAAGAGTTTGGCTGTTTGACATCGGGTTGTAATACGATTGCTCTGCGATGGGTTGTAAATAATACGATCGCTCTCCAATCGCCCTCTCTCTGCGCTGCTGAAGAAAAGCGCGAGGCCATAGTGGAGCTCCCCGTGGAGGATGTGGGAAAACAGTCAGTTACCTAGGATTGCGTGCACAGGCGTCAATATTTATTCACAGTTGCCGCAGATCTGTCATGTGTAAGAGGGTGATTTCTTCAAGAGATTTATTTTAATTTTCGACAAAGCAATTACACGTATTGTTAAATCTATTACTTAAGGTGGACGTCTAGTGATTTTGCTTCCTGTGCTTCAAATGGACAAACTTCTGTACACATTTTCTCCATAAAATCACTTGGTGCGGGGAAAGCATGTCCGGCATGTAACTGAAAGACCTTGGGTTCGATTCCCGGTGGCAGCCGATGAGAATTTTTTCGTGACTTACTTATAAACGTGGAAAGAGAGATGACTTCCATTTGATGTTCCTAATCCACGTCAACTGTGTATTTATCATTCATTCGCCTTCTAGTTATTTGTTCAGTTGCTGCTGTTCATCTTTGGTGAATCCCTAGCATTGTGCGGGGCTCCAATAAAGCTACCTGCCAGATGCTGTGGAAGTTTGTCGTATGTGAGTCTGGAGAATTTCGAGGCCGCTGTGGTGCAGTGGAAGCATGTCCGGCGCGTAAATGGAAGACCCTGGGTTCGATTCCCGGTGGCGGCCGATGAGAATTTTTCCGTGACTCACTTATAAACGTGGTAAGAGCGATGACTTCTATTTGATGGTAATTAATGCGTTTCAAAGGATGAACATTTCAAACATCGATTAAAATAACTTCATATTTTACTTAATATTTTCTAAAATATAACCATAACTATATTAAAAATCAATAACTTTTCCTTTGGTGGCGTCGAGACCAGAAAAAAGATGGCGCCACCTGTACATTGATGTCAGTAGACAAACAAATATTGGATTGCTTAATTATGGTTATGTTTTAGAAAATATTAAGTATTCCAAATTATAATATGCAGTTATTTTAATCGATGTTCAAATTTTCATCTTTGGGAATGCATTAATTATGAAGAAAATGTGTTCAAAAGTTTGCCCTTTGGAAGTATAGGAAGCAAAATCACTAAACGACCACCTTAAAAAGTAAAACTACAGGGCTATAGGTACGGCCCTTACTTTTTCAGACACTCTCCATGAATTCCTGATTCGCCGCCCCGGTGGCGCAGTGGTCTAAGGCGTTGGCCTCTGATCATTCGTCGGAAGGGGTCCGGGTTCGAATCCCGGTGAGGCATGGATGTTGTGTTTGTCTTACGGCACTGGATCTCTCCCTTCCCTGGAACCAGTGACTCTAAATTAGGGACGGGCGACTGCTTATAGCCCATTGAGTTGCTCACGGTGGTCGTTAAACCTCAAAAAAAAAAAAAAAAAAAAAAGAATTCCTGATTCCCCCCCCCCCACACACACCGTGAAAAATGCATCCTCCCTCGTGTTCGAAATCTTGGCTAAATTACTGTACTTAGGGGTACTGAAGAAAATCTTGCGCGAGGGGGGGGGGACGTTGTGCTAGTTGCGCCACTGTTTCCTGTGGGTATTATTCTTTTCCTAGACGATTTCTGTTTCATAAATTGAATATGGACCTAGACACATGGCATCTGATTTTTGTTTTGCTCCCCCCCCCTGTCATTGTTATTTCGGAAACCGATTTTCGGGAAGGAGTTTTAAGGGGGGGGGGGTTAACGATCATCGTGTGCAATTTCAAGCACTAAAAGCAGTTGCCTGTTCATAACTAACGGTCACTTAATCGAGGAAAGGATAAAAACCAACGCTGTTAGACAGATACACCACCCACAGTTCATTCGGGACTCGAACCCTGCCCCAGCTCAGTCGACTAGCCAGAAATCTACGCATCTGACCACTCGGCAACCGGTAGCAGGTAAAGAAGAAATTTTTAAAGTGGTAGGTGTTTAACTATTAAACGTGCAAAATATTTTCCTTTTTGCATTAATAATCGAGAGTAATTGAATTTTCACACCATTCTTCCCGGGCACGGTTATGTTTACTTTATTTGACATCTGGCATGATTTCGTCAAACTGCTTACTCGTTAACTATTATAAAAATAACTTCTTTTACATAATCTCAATCTTCTTCCAAGTTATATCATAAATTGCGTTTTAAAGTTGTGATGCGGAGAACTTTGAACAACGTTCAAATTTATTTGTTCAAGAAAGTGTATAATGTTATGAACAGTTTTTAATAGCTTTATGCTGCGTTAGAGAACTTCACCCAATTCGCATTATGTTGGCTTTAACGGTATGAAAAACAAATGCTTTTTTTTCATCCACGCGTTTTCTATTTTGGAAAGTGATACAGAAAGCCATCCTCTAAAATTTCAACTTGATATAATGGACTTTAAGAGTCAATCAATACCTAAAGAGTAAAATATGGAAAAGTTTTAGGCATTCGGTCTCCCTGAAGATAAATATTCAGAAGCTCATCTGGAAATCCAGATTGACGTGCGTGCATTGGCTCCGTACATATAAAAAAAAAAAACAATTAAGAACAACTACAATATCACTTTAATCAACGAATTAGAAGAACTTGACTTAAATTTCAAGGCCGATAACAAATTTAAGTATTAAGCAAATAACTGGAATGAAAACAGCTTCAAAAACATTAAATTTCACGCAGATGTTTATTATTGTGTAATATCGATTTATCATCCGAATGAAAATACATTATAAACCTTTCAAGCAAATCACCACTTGTTATTAGTTTCTTTTTAATACAGAGATCCCGTTACCTTACCCTTTTAAGATGTTTTGAAAATACTAAATACGGAGGGATTCATGATTTATATTTAAAAACTGCCCCTTTAAGAAATGTTTGCTGTAGGGGCCCACCAAAAACTTTTCGTTTCTTTCTTAATCTAAGCCCCATTTCCTAAAATGGGTGTTTTTGGTTTAAACGACTGGGTAAATAAATATTTATTTCAGAAAGGAGTCTGTTTAAGAACAAAACATTTCGAAAATTTCCATTTAGTATATTCCACTTACCCTGCTTATCACTAATGGATATCCATTTTCTGTGTCAAAATCTTCAGCGATGGAAAATCCCCACTGGATACTTGAATCATTCCTTTGCAACAGAATGTTCATTAATTTTTCCATGTTCGTTTATAAAAAGTAGGGGGATCAGAAAAAAAAGGCTTATTCTTTTTCTTCTTCTTCTTCGGTGTCGTTTTTCAGCGGAATCGAATTTTTCTATTTTTTTATTTTTCGTCCTACCATCTGCTCGAAGAGAAACACGCTGATGCGTAAATCAGTCAACGTTCCATTGCCAGGGTTATACTTTTATTTGGCCTACAACAGCAGCCCGCCGTCTTCTTGTCTTCCAGAAGGAAGAGAAACCAGGAGCCTTTGACTGAATCCGCCAATCACGGCCCTTCCCGGTGCAACGTTTCCAGCGGACCCATTGGAGGTCGAACGGCAGAGAGATCTCGTTAATGAAACTCAACTCAAATCTTAACGGTAGACTGACGAGCTGCCATTTGTAGATATTATTTTAACAACGGCACGTATTATGAGCAGTTTCGAGACAGCCAAGTTTCCGATTTCATTTTTTTATTAATGGGGTGTCTTTGTCCGATTAGGAGATTGTGCTATAATATTACTGAAATACACAAAGATTTGTAGACGGAGTTTTCTGAAATGGGATGTAGTTCTAGGAGAATTATAAGGTGTTATAGTATATCATGCTATACAGACAGCGTTGGCATTTCCAACTCCTCGAGATTACGACTTTCAGCAAATCACGAAGGTTCGAGTTTTCAACCACTCGCGTTTACGACGTTCAGTAAATCATATATTCTCGCTAACACAGCTTTGAAATTTTCACTCCTCGCGTTTACAACGTTCAGTAAATCATATACTCTCGCTAAACAGCTTTGAAATTTTCACTCTTCGCGTTTACGACGTTCAGTAAATCATATATTCTCGCTAAACAGCTTTGAAATTTTCACTCCTCGCGTTTACAACGTTCAGTAAATCATATACTCTCGCTAAACAGCTTTGAAATTTTCACTCTTCGCGTTTACAACGTTCAGTAAATCATATACTCTCGCTAAATAGCTTTGAAATTTTCACTGCTCGCGTTTACAACGTTCAGTAAATCATATACTCTCGCTAAACAGCTTTGAAATTTTCACTCCTCGCGTTTACAACGTTCAGTAAATCATATACTCTCGCTAAACAGCTTTGAAATTTTCACTCCTCGCGTTTACAACGTTCAGTAAATCATATACTCTCGCTAAACAGCTTTGAAATTTTCACTCCTTGCGCTTACAACGTTCAGTAAATCATATACTCTCGCTAAACAGCTTTGAAATTTTCACTCCTCGCATTTACAACGTTCAGTAAATCATATACTCTCGCTATACAGCAGAGACGGCGCTAGATTTCTAAATCAGGATGGGCGATGGGTGGGAGAGCGTTATTTTTGCTGGGAAAAGTTTGATAGCTACTTTATTTATTAAACACTGAAAGAAAGAATTTGTTTTCATTTTTCTACAGGCTGCAAAGGTATTCGCCCCCCACTTTCCCCGGATACATACTCATTAATTTTGGAACTGTCTTGAAGTTTTTGCACTTTTTGGAATACAAAAGAATCTAAAGTTTGGCGTCATTTATTGCTAATGTTCCGTCCGTCCATTTTTAATAAAATTAGTAAATCCTAAGGAGTTACATATCCGTATAATAAACATGACACACTGCCACCAGTAACACGCCCAATTTAAAAGAAAATTTCATGCCTAGGAGGAAGGTCTTAAAGCAAATGTTTTCGTGGATTAGGATTGAGAGGAAATGTACAATTTAGTGTGATTAACATGCACATTTCCCCTCAGCTGTTCAAGTTAGTATGATTCCAACACGCAGACAATACCTTTTCCCTCCTTAACTCCTTTCCTTCAAGCCAACAAAATTGTCTTGCACTCATCTCTTCCAAAGTAGTCGTCAGCTACGACCTGCTCCTTCATTACCTTACACTGGCATGGCTTTAGACTCCACTTTCCGTGTTGTTGGAATTCACTGCTTAAGAGCACGAACAAACAGCAACGCAATTGGTAATAACTTCTAACAACAGCAGAGCAATTACTAATGACCTCAGTGAATTCCTGTTCACCTTCTTCATTCGCCCGTTATCATGCTAACTTGAAAAAAGGCTTAAATTTCGGTTTCGGACGAGTGGAGGACAACTGAACTTTCATGACCCTGCAGATAATATTCTGATGAACTTTCTACGGAAAAGGCAAAACGCACTTTCTAGGGGGAAATTCGTTGGGCTATACGACGGACACTATGGGAGTCATTATTCCTTGGCTATGTTTAAAGTTAAAAAATTAAAATATGGTACATCTTGAACTGGGTGGGCTACAGGGTGGGCAAGACAATTTTTAGCACCCCCTCAGCGACGTCCCTACTATACAGCGTCGGAATTTTCAACTTCTCTCATTTACGATGTCCAGTATATGATGCAGTCTCGTTGTACTGCGTTGGAAGTTCCAACTCCTCGCGTTTACGACGTTCAATAAATCCTATACTCTCGCTATACTGCGTTGGAATTTTCAATTCCTCGCGTTTACGACATTCAATAAATCACATACTCTCGCTTAAAACGTTCGAATTTTATACCTCTCGCGTGTACGACTTTCAGTAAATCATATACTCTCGCTAAACAGCATTGGAATTTTTACTCTGCGAGCTTACGACATTCAATATAGGATATACTCTCGCTATACAGCGTTGGAGTCTTCACCTCTTCGCGTTTACGACGTTCAATAAATCATGTACTCTCGCTACACAGCGTTAGAATCTTGAACTTCTCGGGTTGACGTCGTTCAATAAATCATGTACCGTTGTTAATATTCCCAAACTCATGACATCCAATGGCCCCTTTTTCTCAAAAATTCTCTGCGCGTGATACGTGACAGCTCTGCTAAGTGTACGTAAGGGAACAAAGTTTCCTAACAGAATTACATGATTTTTTGAACATGCTGGCCATTTTCACTATTTCTAAAGCCTGTTGTAGAGTTTAAACTTTTGAGTGCAGTAATTAAGTAAGTAATTAAGCAGCTACCTAATGCTCGTAAAGAACTTCGGAGATAACTTCTTTGAACAATATATTCAAATTTTGGGAATAACTAAGCAACTACTAACGTCCAGAAAAAGAATCAGCAAAGAGACTTACGTACTTGGGCGCCCCTATGGGAGAGCAAGATGGGACATTCATCCTTCCCTGCGAATCTGACTATGCCATTTCTGTGCCTCGGAGGTACTATAAAGTTTTCGCAAAAGCACTAATTCTGAATGCTAATTTTTTTGGTTGAATTTCTGGATGTGTGTGTGTGTGTGTGTGTGTGTGTGTGTGTGTGTATACAGTAAAAAATAGGGGAAAGGTTGAGAGTTTTCTGAAATTCGCAAACCACTTTCCGTCATTTCTTTCGTGAATTAACGAAGCATACTTCTGATACAACCTTTTCCATGAAATGACAGAAAGGAACTTGCATTTCACAGATTTTTCGTGCCACGGGAAAATTCTGAATCTTCAGAAACCTTTCAGCAGTTTCTTCCTTATATTGACGGTAAAGTACCATTTTAGAGATGTGTTAACGGAAAATTCTGAATTTTCAGAAACCTTTCGGCAGTTTCTTCCTTATATTGACGGTAAAGTACCATTTTAGAGATGTGTTAACGGAAAATTCTGAATTTTCAGAAACCTTTCGGCAGTTTCTTCCTTATATTGACGGTAAAGTACCATTTTAGAGATGTGTTAACGGAAAATTCTGAATTTTCAGAAACCTTTCGGCAGTTTCTTCCTTATATTGACGGTAAAGTACCATTTTAGAGATGTGTTAACGGAAAATTCTGAATATTTAGAAACCTTTCCGGAATTGTCCTTTCGTATATTAACGGAAAAAACTTTATTCTCACTTTTTCCGTATCCGCATGACGAGAGATTACCGGCAATACGAGCGACTGGCGAGAATACATGAGGTTTGGTTAACTTTCAAATTTCATCAATCGTCTGTCGAATTTTGAAGTTTTTTTTATTTCTATCAAGTTTGATGGAAATATTTTTCGCGAAACACTGAAAGAAAGAATTTTTAATGCTTTTTAGTACCGGATAAAAGGAATTCCTGCACCCCCCCCCTCACCCCTCCAAAACGGATCTAATTCGTTACCCCACTGGTGTAAAATACAAGTGCTGGTAGAATGTCCGCTGCAAATTGTTTCTTGCTGTGAATGCATTGTCTGAATTGCTTTTCAAAATTTTCCACTTTGCTTATGAAAATAGTACTGTACTTGAAATTATTTTTTAAAAGGAAAATGTCCTTTTTGTTTGTTTAAATCAAATTTCAACGTCGTGACATGCAGGCACAATACCTATCCCTTCCTTAAGTCCCTTCGCCTTCCCAGTTGTGCAATGGTCTAAGCACTGGCTTTGTGCGAGATGGGTCACGGTTCGAATCCCGAGTGAGGCATGGATGTTGTATTTGTTTTACAGCACTGGTTCCCTCCTTTCCCTGAAACCAGTGGCCCTAAATTAGGAACCAGCGACTGCTTATACCGCAACGAGGAGTTGCTCACGGTGGTCGTTAAACCCGCAAAAAAGAAAACAAAAACTGCACCCGCGCTCTTAACCCTCTTCCGGGGCAGTGAGGCAGCAGGATGTGGCTGACGACTGCTTTGGAAGAGAGGAGAGCAAGGTAAGGTCGACGGCTTGAAGGAAGGGAGGTAATGTTTTTCTTCTTGTTCGGGGAGTTTAACGACCACCGTGAGCAACTAGCCAAATTAGGGCCACTGACTCCAGGGAAGGGTGACAGCCAGTGCCGTAAAACGAACACAACATCCGTGCCTCACCAGGATTGGAGTCAGAACCCAGCTCTCAGACCACTGAGCCACCGGGCGGCATAGTATTGCTTTAGATTTCACTTTCCGTGTTAGGGTCCCCTACATGGTAGTAGAGACAAACAGCAGAGCAATTAATAATAACCTTCCTCAGTGAATTCCTATCCACCCTCCTCAACCACCTCTGGCCACACTAACGTGAAAAAAAAAGGCTTAAATTAAGGATTTGGAGGAGTAGAGACAATTGAATTTTCATGGTTCTGGGAATGTTATTTTGATAACCTTTCTACGGAGATGTAAACACCGCACTTTCGAGGGGGAAATACACAGACAGGGTTACATGCCGAAAAACACGCGAGTTTTAATTAATTGCAAAAGTCCAGATTATATTTTAAAGTAAAAAAAAAAAAACATATTGAAAAATGGCACATCATGAACTGGGTGGGCGGTCGCTTAATCGATCAGGGACGATTAAGCGACCGCAACTGGTGGGCAAAAGGACCCAACACCATGATAACGCCCGTCCACATGTGGCTGCTTGTTTTCAACAGTTCCTTACGAAATGCAGTATTGAAATCATGCCACAGCCTGCCTACAGTCCTGACCTCGCCCCGTGCGATTTCTAGTTGTTTCCAACAATGAACATGAAGTTCCGTGGCGCAACATTTAACACAGCTGCCGATGTTATTCAAGCTGTACAGGGGTCGCTAAAGCAGCTTCCGTGAAAATACCTTCGCCACATGCTTTGAAAAGTGGACTGAATGATGGGACCGTTGCATATCATCCGAGAGAAGATACTATGAGAAAAAATAACATATATCTTGCTGCACTTATATTTCTTAATTTTGTGTGATTTTACTTTGTTTTTGTGGAACTGCCGTTGTATTTAACTTTTAGGTTCAGTATTCTGGTCCTCTTCCGTGGATCCACGTAATTGCCTCGAGGAATTATTAATGCCATATTTTGACACTTTCTACTTCCCTCCTACGGTTTTATATCAGATCAGATCTTATGTAGAGGATTTTAGGAAGGCAGTGTCGGACCCCAGGTCTTGAACAACCCTTAGAGATAGGAAGCTAGGAGATTTGGGCTAGAGTGTCTGATAGGAAAGTGACACAGAAGCGAGGTAGAAAGGGGTAGGAAGACGCCTTTATTTATTACCGGGGGTCAGTACCCGCTGCCCGACGGCTAAACGTGCCCATCCGACGCATGGCAGATATTTAGTGGTTCGAGCGTTGGTACCTGCCTGGAATCGAACCGGAGGTTTTCTCTGTGGCAGTCACGAACGTTGACCACTAGGCCACACGCGGCCAGCCTTCGGTTTCACTTTTTTTCTCCCTCTTTTATCACGCCCTCTCCTTACCCCAGTAAACAGCCAAACCCATTCCCTTCCCCACTCAAAGACGACTATCCCCCCCCCTCATGCCATTCACGCCAATGAACCCTTTTCTTCTACACAAACACGCGCGCTCATGGTTAAGCCATTGCTACTGACCCCAATGCCAATAGGAAGAAGTTAAAGGCTCTCTCCTGCGCGCTTGGATTTCCTTTTAGCACAATTTTCCAAGCCTAGAGGGATTCACGCTTAGCTACTTCCCATCCCCTTTCCTCGACATTAGGTCTTTTCAGGCAATTAACTACATAGAGGTTTCTTAACAGCAACTTAGCATCTCATAGTCCCTAACAAGTGATAAGCATAATTTTATCCCCCCCCCCCAGGTTCACGCCTAGGTCCAGAAGAGCCGCATCTATGTAACTACGCATATATCTCCGCATTGTTCTTTCCTTGGGGAGGGGGTCATATTTTACGTTTCTTCATAAAAAGCGCGCGTGTGTGTAGGGGGGTCATTTCCCTCTTTCCTGAACCTTAACCACAACAAGCTGTGCCTGTGTGGTTGATAATGATTGGCAGAGCTGTTTCTACTGATTCACTCCGAAAAATATTTTCTTTTGAGTTATCCATCGCTCGTGCTGTGTCACTTCATTTTTTTTAAAGCTCGATTCATGAATAAATAAGGTGTTTATACTTGGCATGAAATATAACAGTAATTTCATAAACCACCGGAAAAAAAAAGTTCAGGGGGTTTACAACAATGTCCATCTTCCAGGTGGGGTGGGGGCTTCCTAGCCCCCTTACTAGCTAAGGCCCTGCCTAAATCCTCTTTTGTAATCTTACCGAATATTTCATGATTATTAACACCTAGTTCCTTGGCGATCATTCATACAGTCTGTAAACGATCATACGCTATGAGCTCGCGCACTTTTTAAATGTTTTCAGGATTTTTGGAGGTAGCGGGCCATCCATTTTGGAGGGCGTCTTCATCGGAGTTCATTCCTTCGCAGAAACCATTGAACGCGAAAGGATAGTTGGAATAATACGTATTTCCCACTCATATCCACCTCACCAATGATGATTCTTTTCGATGAAAAATAATCGGAATGCTATCGCCTTGTTGAAGGCTTCCAAATATTCAATGTATCTATCTAATTCATCAATGATGATTCACGGCCTTGGTGGCGCAGTGGCCTAAGCGCTGGCTTATGATCATTCGTCCGTGAAGGGTCCGGGTTCAAATCCCGGTGAGGCATGGATGTTGTGTTTGTCTTACGGCACTGGATTTCTCCCTTCCCTGGAACCAGTGACCCTAAATTAGGGACGGGCCACTGCTTATAGCATATTGAGTTGCTCACGGTGGTCGTTAAACCTTCAATCAAAAAGAAAAAAAAAAAAAGATGATTCTCATCGACGAAAAATAATCGGAATGCTGTCGCCTTGCTGAAAGCTTCCAAATATTCAACGTATCTCATTCATCAATGATGATTCACCCCCACCCCCCACCCCCCCATCCCGATGGCGCAATGGTCTAAGCGATGGCCTCTGATCATCTGATCATTCGTCTAAAAGGGGTGCGGGTTTTGCGGGTTTGAATCCCGGTGAGGCATGGATGTTGTGTTTGTCTTATGGCACTGACTCTCTCCCTTCCCTGGAACCAGTAACCCTAAATTAGGGACGGGCGACTGCTTATAGCCCATTTGAGTTGCTCATGACGGTCGTTTAATCTCCAATAAAAAAAAACCTTCAATCAAAAAAAAAAAAAAAAATTATGATTCTCTTCGATGAAAAATTATCGGAATACTATCGTCTTGCTGAAAGTTTCCGAATATTCAATGTATCTAAATCATCAATGATGATTCTCTTCCATGAAAAATAATCGTAATGCTATCGCTTTGCTGAAAGCTTCCGAATTTTCAAAGTATCTAATTCATCAATGATGATTCTCTTTGATGAAAAATAATCGGAGTGCTATCGCCTTATTGAAAGCATCATTCAACTTATCTCGTTCTCTCTTTTCTCATGATAGTAAGATTATCAATATCGCTCAAATTTTATTTATTATATGCATCGGAAGATGAGAAAAGTCACTAAAAATTATTTTAGCACTATTGAGGAGCATTATGAATTTAATTCCTTTAATTGCGAGCGCCTACACGCGATGTTTTTTTAATCAATTGACAGGTGCAAGTTACCATGGAAAGTGAAATTTTTAATTTGTAGATCTTTTTCGTCCCACTGAATAATTCATTTTCATTTTTTTAGGAAAAATTCCTCACTGGAAAATATTTAAGAAATTTTCAGTATGAAAACGGCGTCGGCCATATTTCAAAACATGGTGTGGCCAATAAGCATTTATCACAAAATCAATGATAAAAAGAGAAGCAAGTCTTTCTTGTCGAATGGTGCAATCGTTTAAGACCAATTAAGGAATCAAGAGACTTCGTTATTACTGAGAAAAAAAAATTCAACCGTCATTTTTACATATTCGTTTCCACTTCCTTTTTCACTTGCATTTTCACTTCCGCTGCTTAATTGGAAGATTCCAAGAGACATGGTATTGGTATTCAGAAGCTCGTACGATGTAGTGGACATAATGGTATTCGGTTAACATTAAGAAGCTTGTAGAATATGATTGCCGCCCCGGTGGCGCAGTGGTCTAAGCGATGGCCTCTGGTTTCTGCGAAGGAAAGAACTCCGTCTTCATCGGAGTTCTTTCCTTCGCAGAAACCATTGAACGCGAAAGGATAGTTGGAATAATACGTATTTCCCACTCATATCCACCTCACCAATGATGATTCTTTTCGATGAAAAATAATCGGAATGCTATCGCCTTGTTGAAGGCTTCCAAATATTCAATGTATCTATCTAATTCATCAATGATGATTCACGGCCTTGGTGGCGCAGTGGCCTAAGCGCTGGCTTATGATCATTCGTCCGTGAAGGGTCCGGGTTCAAATCCCGGTGAGGCATGGATGTTGTGTTTGTCTTACGGCACTGGCTCTCTCCCTTCCCTGGAACCAGTGACCCTAAATTAGGGACGGGCGACTGCTTATAGCCCATTGAGTTGCTCATGGTGGTTGTTAAACCTCCACTAAAAAAAATCCCGGTGAGGCATGGATGTTGTGTTTGTCTTACGGTACTGGCTCTCTCCCTTCCCTGGAACCAGTGACCCTAAATTAGGGACGGGCGACTGCTTATAGCCCATTGAGTTGCTCAAGGGGGTCGTTAAACCTCCAATAAAAAAAATCCCGGTGAGGCATGGATGTTGTGTTTGTCTTACGGCACTGGTTCTCTCCCTTCCCTGGAACAAGTGACCCTAAATTAGGGACGGACGACTGCTTATAGCCCATTGAGTTGCTCATAGTGGTCGTTAAACCTCCAATAAAAAAAAACAAAAAATCCCGGTGAGGCATGGATGTTGTGTTTGTCTTACGGCACTGGCTCTCTCCCTTCCCTGGAACCAGTGTCCCTAAATTAGGGACGGGCGACTGCTTATAGCCCATTGAGTTGCTCATAGTGGTCGTTAAACCTCCAATCAAAAAAAAAAAAAAAAAAAAAAAAAAGAGTACGCAAACATTTTTCTTTTTTCCGTACCGCGTACACACTTGGTCTCCTATCAAATTTTAGCAACTGCGAGAGGCAGAGAAACACATTTTGAATTAATTATGGAAATTTCATTAATCAGACTCGGTTAAAGAAACTTTTTTTGCTTAAGCAGTTCCTGGTATCGGCTACGGAACTTAATGTGTTGCAAACTAATAAATCTCAAGTTTCATTAACATCCATCATCCGGAACCATGGAGGAGGCAACTTGCGCGCAAAATCTATTTCTTTGACGTGTTTTATAGAAAGCCCTTTTCCTATTTAAAAAATGGTATTCATGTTGTCCATTTTTTGATTGCTTGTTATATGTGTCGCCGTGAACTCGCTACCATCAGTTCTAGAAATCAGTAGGTTATATGGAAATTAAACAAATGTATTACTGGAATCTAAATATAAAAGAATATAAATGAATTAAGGGAAATACGTGTTGTTGTTTTTTCAATCTCCTTAACATTAAATTCTTCCATATTAACAAATAAGGCATTAATTCCGACAAGACATTGTATGGGAACGAGATGTTAGCACCTCACACGAAAACCTCTGAATGCTAAATGCAAAGGATGCAACGTGAAAAGTAACTCTCAGTCTTACAATGTGGCACGGGGGTGTGAGAGAGTGAATCTCCAGAGAAGCAGGCAACTGGCTTTTGCCTGTATCTTGCTCCAGACAATCTCACTGAGGACAAACGCAAAGAAAGTATCGCTTTATCATATGGTGTCAATGTGTCTGTCGTGGATCGGTGGAAGTCTTCGTTGCTTTCAGAAAGAGACGGCAATACTTTTGCCTGACAAATCATTTTTCACTCCACGGGCACCAGATCGAGCACAAAATTCCACACTGCGCATTTTTCTTTGAAATATTTTTTTTTCTTTTCAAAAATAAAATGGAAATAAAACCGAGTCGAAATAGGGTCAGGTACACCTTGACCAAACCCGTTTGACCCGCGCCCGGTTTCCATCTCTGGCTCATGTAGTAAGGGAGCGGCTAACAAGTGCGGCTGTTTCCGAAATACTGGCACCTGCTCTCCGGGCCCCAAACTATCTGGCCATGGTCAAATTGGCTTAAGTCGTCGCGTTTCCATTACTAGCAAACGTTTACTGATTACGAACAGAGGATAGGTGTATTCTTATAGTAGCCGCACGTGACGTTGATATCACGTGGTACTACGTTATCGCTCTGAATATGTGAAAGGGGAGGGTATTCATAATGCAAAGCTAACTCGGTGTAAATAAGTTCGTAGAGCTATGATAAAACAATAACACGACTGGCAATGCAAGATGCTTCGTTCGACAGAGTTAACCGATTGGTAGCACGAGTTCATAATAGGGTGCCACATAAGCAATCGCTCCGTACGTGATTTTCTGCGGGACTGAATATCCCTAGATTGACGATTGGCGATTTGATATGCAAATAAAAGCGGACTGGCGACGGAGTCTCCCAAACAACGATCCGGTGAACCTCCGAAGCTAAAAGAACATGATAGAAGCGCTCTGAATGATATCCGCTAATAATGTTTTTTTTTTTTTTGTGGTGAATGATATCCGCTAATAATGTTTTTTTTTTTTTTTGTGGTGAATGATATCCGCGAAAAATGCAAATCAGCATTCACTGCGAAAAAAAAAATTCTGAGATTGATGAGCCATATTTCGTGATTCCTTTCGTGCATTAACGAAACATTTTTTTTTATACAACCGTGTCCGTGAAATGACGGAAAGAAACCTGAATTCCATGAATTTTTAGACTCGAGGAAAAATTTTAATTTTCAGAAACCTTTACGTAATTTCTTTCTTACATTAACGGTAAATTGCCTTTTTTAAGATGCTTTAACGGAAAATTCTCAATTTTCAGAAGCCTTTCCGCAATTCCTTTCGTACATTGACGGTAAATTGTCGTTTTTAAGATGCGTTAACGGAAAATCCTGAAATTTCAGAAATCTTTCCACAATTCCTTTCTTACATTGACGGTAAATTGCCGTTTTTAAGATGCCTTAACGGAAAATCTTGATATTTCAGAAATCTTTCCACAATTCCTTTCTTACATTGATGGTAAATTGCCGTTTTTAAGATGCCTGAACGAAAAATCCTGAAATTTCATATATCTTTCCACAATTCATTTTTTACATTGACGGTAAATTGCCGTTTTTAAGATGCCTGAACGAAAAATCCGGAAATTTCAGAAATCTTTCCACAATTCCTTTCTTACATTGACGGTAAATTGCCGTTTTTAAGATGCCTTAACGGAAAATCCTGAAATTTCATATATCTTTCCACAATTCATTTCTTACATTGACGGTAAATTGCCGTTTTTAAGATGCCTTAACGGAAAATCCTGAAATTTCAAAAATCTTTCCACAATTCCTTTCTTACATTGACGGTAAATAGCCGTTTTTAAGATGCCTTAACGGAAAATCCTGAAATTTCAGAAATGTTTCCACAATTCCTATCTTACATTGACGGTAAATTGCCGTTTTTAAGATGCCTTAACGGAAAATCCTGAAATTTCAGAAATCTTTCCACAATTCCTTTCTTACATTGACGGTAAATTGCCGTTTTTAAATGCGTAACGGAAAATCCTGAAATTTCAGAAATCTTTCCTCAATGCCTTTCTTACATTGACGGTAAATTGCCGTTTTTAAGATGCCTTAACGGAAAATTTTGAATTTTCAGAAACCATTCCGCAATTTATTTCCTACATTGACGGTAAATTGCCGTTTTTAAGATGCCTTAACGGAAAAACTCTGTTCTCACTTTTTCCCTACCCATATGACGAAAACATTCTGGTAATAGGAGAGATTCGCGGGAACACTTGAGGTTCGATTAACTGCTAAATTTTAAACGTTTGTCAAAGGAACTGATTTTGAAATTCTGTGGCGAGATCGCATATGGTGAGTAGCTTATCTTATGAATTTTGGTTGTTGTAGCAGAGAATATTTCTTGTCCTCTCTCGCATTTTGTGCACCAGCTATAAATATTGTGTTACCGTAAGAAACCGGGTATTTAAATTATTGTACAGGTGATTGTGCGATGTCTATGTATCAGTTTGTGGAATCCTTAAAACAAAGGCTATTTAAAAACTAATCAAAACTAAATTTTATATTTTGTGAAATAATACTATAAAACAGTACATTTAACTTTTTCTTAAATATAATTGAAAGTTATTTCAAGTTAAAAAAAAAAGATCTCAAGTTCTAAAGCATTCTGTTGCTTCGAAAAATCGCAATGAAAAAATAAACCTAAATTGTGATAAGTCCTCCTACAGAAAACATAAAATTATTACTAACGTATTGAAAAAATAATAATCTCCAACAGAAAATAAATGACTAAATCACTCGCATTAATGAAGGGAAAAAAATTCATTGTCGCGCAATAAGTTTTTCCTTGAACGTGAGTGCGATTCCAAAGACATTCTGGCTCAGTGGTTGCGACTCGCGGCTTGTGTAGACCCAACCCAATCGACTTCTGTTCGATCCTAGCTACCGGCACGAAAGGATTGTATGGCGTAAGGTCTGAAAAATTAGTTTTTCGATTTCGCGAAATTTCTGTATAAATATAGAAAAATTTTAAACGGACTTTTCTTAAATAAATGGAATTACCGACCACGTAAGATCGGTGAAAGTACGGAAGTTAAATAAAAAAAAAACAAACAGGTATATACTTTTAAAAACGGAAATTTACGACGGACACTTACTGGCAACTTTGGTGTACACTATTTTCAGAAATTACCCGTGAATTCACAGCACTTATTTTTGACACTGTTTCATCAAATCACGCAAATCCTATGCGAGACTACTGGAGCTGATGTTAGGACCACTGCACCACTACAGTGTGGAGCAACGCTGCACGACATGGGTTACCAAGGTCAAATATCAAGCGGCTAATGACTTCGAGTAACGACGCCACACGCCGATTAGCGTGGGGTAAGAAACTTCGATCTATGACTGTAGACGAATGGGAAACTCTGCTTTGGACAGATGGCTCACGGTATGAACTTTTCGTACCAGTAGCTAGGACCGAACGGAGGTTGATTGGGTTGGGTCTACACAAGCCGCGCGTCTTAACCAGTCTACAAGTCTGACGGTCGTTCCTGGATGTAATGAATGCCTGGGGAAAGGTACCCTCCGGATTGTATCGTCCCAACAATAAAGTTTGAGGGAAGTAACATGATGGTGTTGACCTGTTCTTTAAATTGTGTAGGGATATCTTTCCGTGCTACATATTATACCACAACTCTATCATGGGTATCAAAGTATATTTAGCCGCTCCGGTGGCGCAGTGGTCTAAGGCGCTGGCCTCTGATCATTCGTCGAATCCCAGTGAGGCATGGATGTTGTGTTTGTCTTACGGCACTGGCTCTCCCCCTTCCCTGGAACCAGTGACCCTAAATTAGGGACGGGCGACTGCTTATAGCCCATTGAGTTGCTCACGGTGGTCGTTAAACCTCCAATCAAAAAAAAAAAAAAGTATATTTACCATTTTCGGAAAAAAAAATTTTTATTCGGTCAATATGCAAATATGTTAGAGCAGAAATCCGTGTTCACTGGGTCTCTGTAGAAATGAGAGAATGTTATCTATGCTAGTCCTTGAATTTGAAAAAGCCATAGGTAACAGATCTCAAAATTTCTGCATTCCTTCCAACATGCTACAATGTGGTTTGTGTGTGTGTGTTAATTGGTGATTAATTAAATTTGTTGTCATTTTCTAAAAAAAAAAAAAAAAAAAGAACATATATACACTATCTACCAACATGTAATTGGACACCTGGGATAGCAAAGGAAAACGAAGTTTATTCACCTTCAATAGTTGGTGGAGCCTCCACGAGCGGCGATTACAGCTGCGACCCTCCGGGGCATACTCTCAACCAGGTGTTGTACGACGGCTAGCGGTATTTTCTTCCACTCGCTTGGAGAAGACAGGTCAGTTCCTTCACCGATTTCGGACGGTGTGGGGGCACCTCTTAAGTCGGCGCTCCAACTCGCCCCACAGGTGCTCGATAGGGTTAAGGCCCGGGCTCTGCGCAAGCCAGTCCATTCGATTAACTCCATTGTCACCATATCAAGCCATGGTGGACCTCGCAACATGACAGGTGGCATTGTCATCCGAAAGTAACATGGGTCCACCCCGTAAAACTGCCACAACGTAGGAAGCGCATGGTCATCCAAAATGGTGCAGCAGGTGTCGGCGTTGAGTCTACTAGGAATTGCGACCAAGGGTCCCGTGCCGTACCAGGAGAAACACCCCCATAGCATAATTCCACCGCCGCCGAACTTCACAGTTGGCATAATATATTCCGGCAGGAGGCGTTCTCCAGGCAGACGCCAAACCCAGACCCTGCCATCCGAACGGAAGAGAGTGGACCTTGATTCGTCGCTCCAGAGAACCTGTTTCCACTGTTCAACGGTCCACTGTCGACGTTCTTTGCACCACGTTAGCCGCGCAGCGCTATTGGACTTGGTGATCAAAGGCTTGTGGGCAGCAGCAGGTCCACGATAACCAAGCAGATGGGCTTCCTTACGGATGGTATTCATCGACAGAACACTCCCGGATGCCTGTTGAAACTCCTCGCGGATGTGGCCCATCGATTTGGTGCGGTTCTTCTGAATTTCTTTGGCCAGCACCCGTCGGTCTCTAACTCCCATTTTTGTGGGTCTGTCGGGTCGGGGCACATTCCAACAGTCACCTCTCATCTTCCACTTGCCAATCACGTAGGCTACTGTCGATTTTGGGTACTTAACTCGCTGGATATGTCACGTATGGATCGGCCATTTCTGTGATACCCGACGATTACACCTTTCTCGAAATCAGAAAGCTTCGAACTAGGTGGCATCTTGCATGCGACCGGTTGCGTTGTTGTTTCCCGCACGATATTTAACGGCGGCGGCCGTGACGTGTATCACGACCGCAGATATCGTCGATTGCCGGTGTGTCCAATTACTTGTTGGTAGATAGTGTATATACAGAGTCGTATCAGAAAGATATAATCACCCCCGTAGTCACAGAGTACTTCACGCAGGAGCGTCACAGAGCGCACGTGATACGGTCGACCATACGGAGATATAAATGGCCGGCCAGGAAAGATGAGCCATAGTGTGTTACGAGAGCACAAGGTCAGAGGTAGTGATTTAACGGACGTTCAAAAAGGAATGGTCATCGTCTACCGCGCCAAAGGTGAAACCATCTGAGAAACAGAAGACTTCGTGGGCTGTTCACGAGATGCTGTAGTAAGGGTGTACCAAGAATGGACCGCTGGCACACGGAGAACCTCCCGATATCATAACTATGGAGACCCAAAGACCGCCGATTCCAGAGGAGAATGTCGCCTCCGTCGACTGATAAAAGCCAATCGACGTGCAATAGTGCAGCAAATGACCATGCGAATGAACGCTGTGGCACCCATGCACGTGTCACCTATAACAGTAGATCGAACCCTATGACGCAAAGGTCTCCGGAGTCAACGCTGCGTTAAGGCGCCCATGTTAACCCAGTTCCATCGGCAACGGCGCCTGCAGTTCGCATGGAACTACCGTCATTGGGCAGTGGAAGAGTGGGAAAAGGTTGCCCTCCCCAACGAATCGAGGTTTCTACTCCCCAGAAGTGAGGAGCGGAGGTGGATACGGCGTCAGACACACGCCAACCAACACCCTGACACACTTGTCGGTCAAGTACAGGTCGGCGGTGACAGTGTGCGTGTCTGGAGGAGCGTTTCTGGTATGACCTGGGACCGCTGGTACCACTGGGTGTGTCTCTGAACACCAATGGCTACCTGTCCATTCTCGCTGACCACATGCATCTCTTTATGTTGTACGTTTACCCTCTTGGTGATGGTGTTTACCAACAGGACAATGCACTGTGCCACGTCGCTAAGGGGATGCGTGACTGGTTCCAGGAAGACGACAGCGACGTCTCCGTTCTCCTTTGGCCGGCGAAATCGCCCGACCTCAATCACTTAGAGCACTTGTGGGACTATTTAGATCGACAGGTTCGACGTGCCGACCCACAACCACGTCATCTCCGAGACCTTCGTGCTCTGCTGCAGTCCAAATGGGCACGTTTGCCTCGGGCAACCTTTCAAGGCATCATTGCAACCATGCCACGCCGTCTCGCGGCTGCCATCGGGGCCAAGGGTGGTTATTCCTATTATTAGGTAGACGGTCATATTACTCTGATACGACCGTGTGTGTGTGTGTGCATGCGCGCAACAGTTTCCACGGTTATGACTGAGTACACAAAATATAGCAAGTCTTCATCGGCGAAGAAGAATAGCAGGTAAAAATCAAAATCCCGTGAGAGGGACCGTCGAACACTAACAGGGATTGTCTCCGAACAACACAGAACTACTGCAGCCAAAGTGACAGCAGAACTCAATATCGCCGCCCCGGTGGCGCAGTGGTCTAAGGCGCTGGCCTCTGATCATTCGTCCGTAAGGGGTCCGGGTTCGAATCCCGGTCAGGCATGGATGTTGTGTTTGTCTTACGGCACTGGCTCTCTCCCTTCCCTGGAACCAGTGACCCTACATTAGGGACGGGCGACTGCTTATAGCCCATTGAGTTGCTCACGGTGGTCGTTAAACCTCCAAAAAAAAAAAAAAAAAACTCAATATCCACCTGGAAGACCCTGTTTCTACAAAAACAGTCAGCAGAGAACTTCCCAAAGCCAACATCCACAAACAACTGGAATTGTTAAACCTTTAATCACAGAAACCAACGCTACAATGGGAAAAAGATGGTGTGATGGGCATAAAAGCTGGACAGATGATGACTGGGAACCTGTGATATGGTCCGATGAGTCATCATTTACATTATTCCCAACAGTAAGCCGGTCTTTTTATGGAGAACCTCTAAAGAAGCGTTTAATTCGGAATGTCTGGTCCCAACTGTGAAACATGGCGTCGATCTGTGATGATTTTCGCAGCCATATCTTGGTATGTATTCGGCTGGCCCCATCTTACCCTACATGTTCGAGTTACTGCCAAACATTCTTGGTGATTAGGTGCATCCTATGGCTTAAACGTTGTTTTCTAACAATGATACCATTTTCCAATACGATAATGCGCGCACACACACACAGCCAGAACAGTTCAGTCTCAGTTTGAGGAGCACTTCAACATCTGCCCTAGCCAGCTCAATCGCCTTACTCGAATACCATCCAGCCACTGTGGGTAGTTTCGGAGAGCAGAGTGAGAAGCAGATTCCTTCCTCCAGCATTTCTGAAGCAATTTCTGATGTTCTGATCGACGAATGGTACAACATTCCATTGGAGACCATTTACAATCTCAATCACCTGACTTGAATATCGTCGTGGAAAGTTTTGGAGAACAGAATAAGAAGCAGATTCCCTCCTCCAACATCTCTGAAGCAATTGTCTGATGTTCTAATCGACGAATGGTACAACATTCCACTGGAGACCATTCACAATCTCAATCACCTGACTTGAATATCGTCGTGGGCAGTTTTGGAGAGCAGAGTGAGAAGCAAATTCCCTCCTCCAGCATCTCAAAAGCAATCGTCTGATGTTCTGATCGACGAATGGAACAACATTCCATTGGAGACCATTCATAATCTCAATCACCTGACTTGAATATCATCGTGGAAAGTTTTGGAGAACAGAATAAGAAGCAGATTCCCTCCTCCAACATCTCTGAAGCAATTGTCTGAAGTTCTAATCGACGAAATGTACAGCATTCCACTGGAGACCATTCACAATCTCAATCACCTGACTCGAATAACATCGTGGGCAGTTTTGGAGAGCAGAGTGAGGAGCAGATTCCCTCTCTTAAACACCTCAGAAGTATCTGGCTGATATTCTGATCGAAGAATGGTAAAACATTCAATTGGAGAGTATTCAAAAGCCCAATCACCTGGCTTGAATATCATCGTGGGCAGTTCTGGAGAGTAGAGTGAGAAGCAGATTTCCTCCTCCAGCATCTTTGAAGCAATTGTTTGATGTTCTGATAGACGAATGGTACAACATTACACTGGAGACTATTTAAAAGCTATCTGAATCTATTCCAAGAAGGTCGGAAGCTGTATGTATTTAAGGAAAATAATGGTCCATCACCTTATTAATAAAGACATCAGCTATTCCCCAGATGTTTACATCATTTTATTCTACCCCTATACATATAAGTAAAAAACATACAAATACATACATCTGGTGGTTGAAAAGACACGGTTTTGCATGTTTACGTCACTTACACTTTTTTGGACAGGTGGGTTTTATGAGTTAACCATGACCAATACTTTTTTGTTTTAGTATATATTTGCACGCATGTAGTTAGGGTTTTGTGTTTCTTCTTACACGCCATGATGCTCGTGGATGGTAAGTTCTGTTCGTTTTCCTCTTGCTTATTTATTGAAGTTTGGCAATTTAGTTTTGTGGCTTCTAGAGCATTACCAGCCGACATTTGGTTCTTCCTGTCGTCCGCTGGTACCAGAGAAGCCAATCCCACAGGTTGATGCCCCCTTAAAAAAGGCAACCTGTTCTTTGTTTATTCGTTTTTTCTTGCTACAATTCTGATATTTATTTGTATTTCTTTTTGTATGTTTTTTTACTTATATAATTGCTTTCCATGAGGTGTAGCTGACTTAGGCGCTCCCTCCGGAACAACCTTCGACATTATTTCGTTTTATTCGGTTTGATTTGTTTAGTTAAAACAAAAATCTGGTGGTGTTTCCGTATATATATATATTCGGTGAAACCATCAGCAGCAGTTACAATGGCTTTGAAATCCTGCGGTACTGAAGAAGCATACATAAATATTATTAATAACATCTATGAAACTGCAAGTGCAAAGATTCGGCTATTTGAGAATACAGCACCCATAAAAATTGGACAGGGAGTGAGACAAGGCGACCCTATGTCTCCCAAACTCTTTAATGCCACTTTGGAAAATGTCTTTCAATCACTGAACTGGGAAAACAAAGGGGTAAAGATTAATGGAGATTATTTAACTCAAATTCGTTTTGCTGATGACGTAGTCATTTTTGCACCTACCCCATCAAAGCTGCAGAGTATGATCCAGGAACTTGCTGACAAGAGTAAAGAAGTGGGATTAAAAATGAACTTTCAGAAGACAAAAGTGGTGTACAATGCTTTTACAAGAAATGAAGATTAATCGATTGATGGGGAAAAGCTGGAGATAACCAATAGCTAAATTTTTCTTGGACAGCAGATATCGAGTGAAGATCACATTGATGAAGAAATTAATCGGTGTATAAAACTTGCCTGTAGAGCTTTTGGAAGAAACAGTATAATTTTCAAGAGCAATATGACATTATGTCTCAAAAGAAAAGTTTTTAATCAATGCATCCTTCCAGTGCTTACGTATGGTGCAGAGACGTAGACCTTAACTAAAAGAGACATACTGTACAAAGACTGTAGACAACTCAAAGAAGCATGCAGAGATGCATGCTTGCTGTAACCAGGAGAGATAAGAAGAGGAACTCGTGGATCAGAAAAATGCAAAGAGTGGAAGAAATCATGGTCAGAGTAAAATCCCTGAAATAGCAATGGGCTGGATATATTGCCAGAAGGACAGACCACAGTCGAAATTTTAAACTGGATTCCAAGGGACAGGAAAATACCCAGAAGAATACCACATGTGAGATGGGTGGATGAAATTCGAAAGTATGCGGGAGTAACATGGAGGAGACTGGCACAAGACAGACCGTTGTGGAAGAAACTTGGGGAGACCTTCGTCTAGCAGTGGATTGATAATGGTTGACAATGATGATGATATATATATATATCTTTTTTTGCTTTGGCACTAAATTAGAGACTGGCGATTGCTTATAGACTTATACATTCACAAGGAGTTATTGAACCCCGAAAAAAATTAGCATATAGATATTGATAGATCGAACATTATAAGATAGAGTGAACAGGATTTCTTTGTCTGAACCACTTGACTTTCTCATCACAGTATTTGCTGTATAGTGGAAGCCAGAAAAATCCCATTGCTGTGTTGACAAAGCATTAAAGTTAACGTTGGTATTTTGACAGCGCACTGCATGATCAATTTTCGGCAGTCAGACAATGCGGAGAATCAAGAACGAAACCCAGATGATAAAAATCTTTTTCCCGCAGAAGAGAACAGCATCTCACTGACGCCACGAGTACTTCACAAAAGTGAAAATGTCGCCTATTTTCACAACCGACGAACTTTTTTTAGCAACTGAGCATTCATACGACGACAGAGTGGAATTACTCCGAATTCCCTCCAGAGATCAAGTTGCTCTCAAAATAGATCAAAACACCATTCATTTTGTGTTGAAAGACGCGAAGACCGCTTCTTTGCAAGTGCAAAAATTACAATTTTCTGAACCGCTTTCAAGGCATCTATACTACCAAAAACAGTGCCTGCATACAAATTCAGCCAATAATGAAAACTTCCGTAGAAACGGCTAACGATCCAGTCATGTCACTAAAGCGTTTCAGAAATACGTCTTTTAGGGGGAAATTGTACCTGCTTATAGTATCATGTTACTCGGTCCGACCAGAAACACGGTATCTCCCATCTTAGACTAAAAAATGTATAGGATTAGAACATACCACGAAGATGACGAATTTTGTGATGCATAGGTCTTCTGCTAAGTCACGTAAACTTATTTTTCTGCTTGATAGGATATTTAAGCGTCCGAAAGTCGGATTATTATTTTATTATTATTATTGGTTGGGGGTTTAACGACCGCCGTGAGCAACTCATTGAGCTATAAACAGTCGACCGTCCCTAATTTAGGGTCACTGGTTCCAGGGTAGGGAGTCAGCCAGTGTAATAAGACAAACACAAAATCCATGCCTCATCGGGATTCGCACCCGGATCCTTCACGGACGAATGATCATAAGCCAGCGCTTAGACTACGGCGCCACCGTTGTAGCAAAAGTCGGATTAATAACAGCATTGTTTTGAAATCTTCAGCAGGAACTATATTTTCTAAGCGTCCGATTAAATAATGTTATTTTTAAAGGGTGCTGTAGACACGAAAAAAAAATTTCTTTGCCTTCCAGCTTTCTTGGTGTATATTTTTCCTATGCCGAGGAACGTATTTTTTTTAGTAATTTTTTTCATCCAACGATGACTCAGATTTTGCAGGTAGTATGGGAATTTTTTTTTATGGTTGCGGGGGTTTAATAAGACCCTGTGAGCAACTCTACGTGTTATAAGCAGTCTCCCGCCCCTAATTTAGGGACACTGGGTCCATGGGGGAGGAGAGAGAGAGAGAGAGAGAGAGAGAGAGAATCAGTGCAGTAAAAGAAACAACAGCCATGCCTCATCGGAATTCGAACTAGAACCAACGTCGGATGAAAAATAAACGAAGTCAATCGAGGGAGGAAAAATATGTCATAAACTCTATGCTATTTTCAGAAAACGAATTTTAACAATCTGACATTCTGAAGCCGAAAATCGCCTCTGCGGATGGACAAATAGACGGATGAATAGAAGGACAGATACTAATGACCTTGTGCACATGCCTCTCTCTATCAATCAGAGAACGAATTTTTTAAATGTGGCCGTTAGAAGCGAAGATATAATTTCTTAGGACTGTGACGAATGGATGCCTGAAATGGGAGATATCTGAATTTTATAGGCATATGTTTTCTCCATCGAATAAGAATCAACATTTGGAAGAAGATTGTTCTTAAGAGAGAGAGAGAGAGAGAGAGTGAGAAAGAGAGCCAGAAAAACAGCCTACATCGTATATTCACTGTACACGATTTGCATGTGACCAAGAGTTGGAATCACAACAAATTTATTTGTCCGCGACGAATCGACTTTAGCCACAAATTTCCCCAAGAAGAATTGACGCATAACCCTTCAGGATGCCCAAACAATTTTCTGTTGAGCGCAACGACAAATAACTCATACGCATTCGAAAATCTAACCTCTTTAGAACTCGGTTGGCTCCTTACTTGCACTCATATTGACTACCACTGATCCTGCTAGCTTTGTAACCTGATTCTGGATCCTCATTGTTGCGAGTTTTAATGACCCCACGAGCAACTCTTTGGGAAAGAAGTTGCGGCTCTTCCCGATTTAGGGCCACTAGTTCCAGGGAGGAGAAATATCCAGCGCCGTCAGATAAACACACCATCGATGTCTCATTCAAGATTCGAACCGAGTTGAACTCAGATCAATGGCTGGAAGCTAGCGCTTCAGACCACTCAACCATCGGGCGGCGTTTCTTAAATTTATACAAGCCATTCACTTCTTTTTGACGTATATCCAAACAATTTTGAGGATGTAGTGTATTTACGCATATATGTACATCATAGCCTCTTAACTTGTGCATTTAAAAGAGACCTCGAAAAAGAGGCGCAAGATAAAAGATACCGCTTAAGCAAACTATATTTTATGGTTTGTTCTGGGACAGAGGAGAACCTTTTCATGTTGGAGGACTGCATTAAGTTAGCTATAATCTAACAAGGCCGCATTCAATATACATGTATAGGATTTTAGGAAGGGAGTGTCTGACCCCAGGTCTTAAACAACCCTTAGAAATAGGAAGCTATGAGATTTGGGCTAGAGTGCCCGATAGGAAACTGACACGGAAGCGAAGTAGAAAGGGGGAGGAAGACACCCTTATTTATTACCGGGGGGGGCAGTACCCGGAGAACGACGGCTTAACGTGCCCATCCGACACACGGCGGATATTTAGTGGATCGAACGTTCGCACCTGCTGGGATCGAACCTGAGGTCCTTTCCGTGGCAGTCACGAACGTTGCCCACTAGGCCACCCGCGGCCCTCAAGAAACTTCAATTAGATATACTTCGAAATGTATAATATTTTGTAAAAATCTTACTGTGTGCTAACTTCAAAAATTGAAAAAGAAAATTGTTAATTCTAAAGTTAACTAACTTTTTAATGACTTCATTGTGACTGCTTTTTGTTGGAAAGCATTTGAATATGTAGTCGCAACGTGGAGGTCAGCACTTTTGGCTGATAATGGGTATCCGTCATGTGTGACCTTAAGGGCGTCTTGACTTGGATTAGTCCTCTAAATGGGTATCCGTCATTTGTGACCTTAAGGGCGTCTTGACTTGGGTTAGGCCTCTAAATGGGTATCCGTCATTTGTGACCTTAAGGGCGTCTTGACTTGGGTTAGGCCTCTAAATGGGTATCCGTCATTTGTGACCTTAAGGGTGCCTTGACTTGGGTTAGGCCTCTAAATGGGTATCCGTCGTTTGTGACCTTAAGGGCGTCTTGATTTGGGTTAGGCCTCTAAATGGGTATCCGTTATTTGTGACCTTAAGGGCGTTTTGATTTGGGTTAGGCAGGAGAATGTACATTCGCAACAATAAGTGTTTGAAAGCAAGAAATCAATTTTTGTGCATGTTGCCGAAGTCGTGGGTATATTCAGGTCTCGCTTTTAAGTAAGCATTGCGAGGCCCCTACAGCAAAATGATAATCCCATTCTCAATAGTGCCTCTCTCTATTGTTTCAGGACTGTTTTCTGCCTACACTTTTGTTATTATATAATGTTGTATATGTTGCTGTCTTATTTACTGAAAATTTAAATACCCTACACTTCTACCTAAGGTTCCGTTATACGACGACTTCGCACGCTTACCTGTTTTTTTTTTTTTTTTTTTTAGTCCACAATTACTATCTACTTCATCCATGAATATATCTGTTGGTCTTATGTTGGGCCGGTTCTTGGTTATTGTTTTTTAAGAATTTTTGAAGTCGGAACTTTATCCTCTTCCGATCCTACTTCTACGAATGGATGGCGGCTGGGTACTACACTTTCCGACGTCTTTTTTGTTTACTCTTTTCAGTTATCTCTCTGCTAAACCTAGGTATACGCATTTCACCTGGACTATCGTTGTATTGAGCAATACCCCCCGCTATTCCTATTTTGTTTTCAAACGGGGATTATGGATACCAGCAGAGAAGATTTTCTATCCCGCGTGTGGTTTAAATATAACCAAAAAAAAAAAAAAAAAAAAAAAAAAAAAGAAAGAAAGAAAGAAAAATTAAAAGCTTGGGAGGAAATACTAGGATGTTGGGGCCTCCTGAAAATTGGGGCCTTAGGCCCGTGCCTTACGGGCCTAGTCGGTAATCAGGGCCTGGGTATATTATTGCATTTTTTCATATTTCAAATGGATCTTCCTTAGCGTCAAATATGGACTTGTCATCCTCTGAGATCTCAGCCAATTCCATCTGTAGTTCTTTAGGTGGCATAGAATGAGATCAAAACATGTCAAAACATGCCTTATGACTCATGTTTTAATTGTGACCGTCCGTCGGGGACCATTATTTCGTTGAATCTTCTCTTACTTTTTTATTTTAAATGCGGCCATTTTAAGATTGAAGCAAAAATAATAAAAGACAAACAAAAACATACCAATAAGAACAAAAGGATTTGTTCTGCAAAATTTAGATTCACTCAAAAGGCCGCACTTAATGTCCTAGAAGGATGCAGGTTTTCCCACCTTTATTCTAGGAGGTTAAATATTTAACGCGTATGTTTGCTTTTGAAAAAAAAAAAAGGCTGTTTTCCGTGCACGATTTGTGTATAAACTTGAACAAGACATCTTTCAATTTTTTAAATAGAGAGATTTTATACACATACTCCATATCTCGTTGTGTTAACGGCTGAGAATCTTTAGTCCAAGTCTTTCAGAAGTGAAAACTGTTGTTTCTCGTCATAGATGATAGACATGATGTCGTGTGCTTCCAAGGTCAACCTCTACAATTGCTGAAGCCCTTTGTATAACGCATCAGAATGTTCATTTCATGTTTCTAACGCGGAAGTTTACACCGCCGGAATAATAAAGATGACTTGCCAAAGGGCTAACATTTCTTCTCTGTGCCAGCAAGTGCGTCACAAATCGTGTCATTATTCAGTGACACACTCGGAAGTTTTCTTTCACTGTTCGAGCTGTGCATGTCATTGGAGTAGCAAACAACCTGTGGGGCGGAGAAAAAAAGATATAGTGTTACTTTCGATTGTTATAAAGGATCCAAAAGAACATCATTATTAAAGCATGTTTCTCTTTCTTCCTTTTTTTTTCTTTTTGCTTTGAGTGGGTTTGTCGTTATATGTCGTCATACTGAATACTACGTCTTTTAAATCATTTACGCTGAGACTTCTCGTACGTAAAACATTCGAAATTTCAGTGAGAAAGTTACTGTAAACACAAGATAAAGCTTCGTTGTAATCCGTGCTCGAAATGGACTGGTATGCGCCGGTATGGCATACCGGCACTTCTTTTTTCCTAGTATTTCATACCAGCACTTTTTTTTACCCGGAATTTACATACCGGCACTAATTTTAGTAGTGGGAACACCGAAATGATTTTGTGTGTGTGTGTGTGTGTATGTGTGCCTCAGTTAAGAGCGCGCATTCTTAAACATAGAAACCTTATGTGCCTCGTACCCTTGAAAAATAGTTGTGTAGGAATCGTAAAGGGTAGGAGAATAGTAGTTTCATTTTAATCCTTCAAAAAATGTAAATGAGTTTACCCGTAGGGGGTAATCAAATCTTGCCCAAGCCCCAGATCATCCCACTAAAGATGTCTGTAATTTATATTATATCAATTAATTTAATATATCCAATTTGAATAGCTTCTTCATAGAATGAAGAATTAGGAGTAATAGATTAAACACAAATTTTAGTTTTTCAGCAATGAGGATAAACTTTTTTCATACTTCGCTCCCTTTTTTTTTTTTTGAGGGTGGTGAGTTCGCTATTTATTTAAGACTGAATATTCATTCTGATCGTGGAGGTTCTAATTGCCCGTCTTTATACTTCATGAAGTCAAGACTGAATATTCATTCTGATTGCGGTGGTTCTAATGCCCGACTTTCTACTTCATGAAGTCAAGACTGAATATTCATTCTGATTGCGGTGGTTCTAATTGCCCGACTTTCTACTTCATGAAGTTAAGACTGAATATTCATTCTGATTGCGGTGGTTCTGATTGCCCGACATTCTACTTCATGAAGTCAAGACTGAATATTCATTCTGATTGCGGTGGTTCTTATTCCCCGACTTTCTACTTCATGAAGTCAAGACTGAATATTCATTCTGATTGCGGTGGTTCTAATTGCCCGACTTTCTACTTTATGAAGTCAAGACTGAATATTCATTCTGATTGCGGTGGTCCTAATTGCCCGACTTTCTACTTCATGAAGTCAAGACTGAATATTCATTCTGATTGCGGTGGTTCTGATTGCCCGACTTTCTACTTCATGAAGTCAAGACTGAATATTCATTCTGATTGCGGTGGTTCTCATTTCCCGACTTTCTACTTCATGAAGTCAAGACTGAAATTCATTCTGATTGCGGTGGTTCTGATTGCCCGACTTTCTACTTCATGAAGTCAAGACTGAATATTCATTCTGATTGCGGTGGTTCTAATTGCCCGTCTTTCTACTTCATGAAGTCAAGACTGAATATTCATTCTGATTGCGGTGGTTCTAATTGCCCGACTTTCTGCTTAATGAAGTCAAGACTGAATATTCATTCTGATTACGGTGGTTCTAATTGCCCGACTTTCTACTTCATGAAAGTCCCCATTAGAAGGGTGCCGTGTTCTCGGCTCGAGACCTGAAAGTTCTGGGTTCAAGTCCAACTAAATCACTAATGATTAGCCGAGGTTCGGAAGTCTCGTTAATTCGTTGGCCCCGGAATGGAGACTCCTGGTGGTAAACGAAGTGTAACCCCAGTCCCCGGTGTAGCATAAGTATATACCTGCTGGATCCACAAAACAACGAACTGAAATCGACCGCCGTCGTTCCTGTCTTATGGTGCAATAGTATTCCACGGAATTGTCAATTACATTTTCACACAAAGGAGTTTTTTTTTCCAATGATTTTTTAATTTTTTAATTTCTTTTAGTTTTGGAGATTTTCTGGGAAAGATAGTTTCTCTGGATGATGATGAAATTAGCTAAATATGAGCATACCGGCACTTCAAAATTTCCATTTCGAGCATTGGTTATAATATCTGATAAAGGAAAGTGAAATTTATGATGTTATGTTCCAGCGCCATTTTAATCAAGTCTTACTTATATAAAATCATTGCATCGACAGAAATCCTTAAAATGAAATATCTTACTTATTAGTTAGGAAAAAGAGAGAGAGATGGTGAAGCTTTCGAGCAGATAATGAAATGTCATTTACACTGCTGGCAATTAAGAGTGCAACCCCAGGAAGATCGCATCCAAAGAGCTCGAAAGTTGGCAAAGGGGCAGAACACGGGCGTACATGTAAATAATAATTAATCGGGCAGCACATATAGAAATCATGTGGGACAGTAACGCCCCCTGGAAGTCGTATAAGAGAGGTGAACAAGGAGCCGGTGTTAAGCACTCGAAGTCTGTTTGCTCCCCATTCCTGGACATGGATAACTGCAGTAGCCCCGTCGAAGACAACGGCAGCCTTACCAGAAAGTTTCCGCCTTCGATAGTAGAGAATTATGGCTGCTTTCGGTGCAATAAATATGACTTTGATATCTCTTGTCTTTCGTAGTGTTGCACTTTTAATGGCCACCAGTGTATAATTTGAAAACTATACTACAGTGTACTAATAATTTTCTCTAAACAAACGATAAATAAAACTGGACTGATTTCTTCCTTCTGTTTTAAGGGCCAATGACGCTTATGAACATCTGAGGCGTCAGCTGTTCCTGCTTTAGGGTCATTGGTTTCAGGGAGGGTACCGAACCAGAGTTGGAAAACGGTAAAAAATTTCGGACCCAGCCCCGCAACTGACCCGGACAAATCTGCTTTGAACTATAAATTCGAAACTCAATATATATATATATATATATATATATATATAGACACTTTCTACATTCAGTTGTTCTCTTTTTTTTTTCTCTTTTTACTCACACCGGTCAATACATAACCTTTTCTATGTTGTACTTGGTGTGAGTCAAAAATTTTTTTGCTTCAGTCTCTTCCTAATAGAATATATATATATATACACTATCTACCAACAAGTAATTGGACACCTGTGATAGCAAAGAAAAACGAAGTTTATTCACCTTCAATAGTTGGTGGAGCCTCCACGAGCGGCGATTACAGCTGCGACCCTCCGGGGCATACTCTCAACCACGCGTTGTACGACGGCTAGCGGTATTTTGTTCCACTCGGCTTGGAGAAGACAGGTCAGTTCCTTCACCGATTTCGGACGGTGGGGGCACCCCTTACGTCGAAGTTCCAACTCGTCCCACAGGTGCTCGATAGGGTTAAGACCCTGGCTCTGCGCAAGTCAGTCCATTCGATTAACCCCATTGTCACCATATCAAGCCATGGTGGACCTCGCAACATGACAGGTGGCATTGTCATCCGAAAGTAACATGGATCCACCCCGTAAAACTGCCACAACGTAGGAAGCGCATAGTCATCCAAAATGGTGCAGTAGGTCTCGGCGTTGAGTCTACTAGGAATTGTGACGAAGGGTCCCGTGCCGTACCAGGAGAAACACCCCCATAGCATAATTCCACCGCCGCCGAACTTCACAGTTAGCACAATACATTCCGGCAGGAGGCGTTCTCCAGGCAGACGCCAAACCTAGACCCTGCCATCCGAACGGTAGAGGGTGAATCTTGATTCGTCGCTCCAGAGAACCTGTTTCCAGTGTTCAACGGCCCACTGTCGACGTTCTTTGCACCACGTTAGCCAAGCAGCGCCATTGGACTTGGTGATCAAAGGCTTGTGGGCGGCAAAAGGCCATGATAACTGAGCAGATGGGCTTCCTTACGGATGGTATTCATCGAAAGAACACTCCCGGATGCCTGTTGAAACTCCTCGCGGATGTGGCCCATCGATGTGGTGCGGTTCTTCCGAATTTCTCTGGCCAGTACCCGTCGGTCTCTAACTCCCAGTTTTGTAGGTCTGCTGGGTCGGGACACATTCCGACAGCCACCTCTCATCTTCCACTTGCCAGTCACGTAGGCCACTGTTGATTTTGGGTACTTCAACTAGCTGGATATGTCACGTATGGATCGGCCATTTCTGTGACACCCGACGATTACACCTTTCTCGAAATCAGAGAGCTCCGAACTGCATGGCATCTTGCATACGACTGGTTGCGTTGTTGTTTCCCACACGATATTTAACAGCGGCGGCCGTGATATGTATCAGGACCGCAGATATCGACGATTGCAGGGGTTTCCAATTACTTGTTGGTAGATAGTGTATATATATACACTGACGGAAAAAAAATCCCAACAGTTGTAGAGGAATGAAATGGCGGCAATGCATTTGTATAGGTAACATATTTAATCGATTAAGGTTTCAGGATCACAGCTTAATGTAAGCGCGAGAAGAGCCATTTTAAATGTGAAATGCTGGTACATTAATAACCGGTGTAACCGCCAGAATGTTGAATGCAAGCACGCAAACGTTCATGCATTGTGTCGTACAGGTGCTGGATGTCAGTTTGTGGGATGGAGTTCCATGCCTGTTGCACTTGGTCGGTCAATACAGGGACGGTTGGTGACGCTGGAGTTGTCGTCCAATGATGTTCCATACGTGCTCTATTGGTGAAAGATCTGGTGATCTAGCAGGCCACGGCAACATGTCGACACTCTGTAGAGATGTTGGGTTACAACAGCGGTATGCGGACGAGCGTTATCCTGTTGGAAAACACCCCCTGGAATGCTGTTCATGAATGGCAGCACAACAGGTTAAATCACCAGACCGACGTACAACTGTGCCGTCAGGGTGCGTGGGATAACCACGAGAGTGCTCCTGCTGTCATGGAAAATTGCTCCCCAGACCATAACTCCAGGTGTAGGTCCAGTGTGTCTCGGCAGCAGACAGGTTGGTTGCACGCGATCACCTGGCCTCCTTCTAACCAACACACGGCCATCACTGGCACCCAGGCAGAACAGGCTTTCATCAGAAAACACAACAGATCTCCACTCCGTCCTCCAATGAGCTTTAGCTTGACACCACTGACGTCGCAACGGCAGTGGTTTGGAGTAAGTGGATTGCACGCTACAGGGCGTCTGGCTCCGAGCTGTCCTTCAAGTAACCGATTTGTAACAGTTCGTTGTGTCACTGTGGTGGCAACTGCAGCTCGAATTGCTGCCGCAGACGCAGTACGATGCGCCACGGACATACGCTGTACACGGAGGTCTTCCCTCTCAGTAGTGCCACGTGGCCGGCCGGAACCCGGTCTTCTTGAGACAGTACCTTCCTATGACCACCGCTGCCAACAATCATGCACGGTGGCTACATTCCTGCCAAGTCGTTCTGCAATACTGCGGAAAGAAAATCCACCTTCTCGTAGCCCTATTACACGACCTCTTTCAAACTTCGTGAGCTGTTGATAATGGCTTCTTCGTCTTCTTAAAGGCATTCTTGACTAACATCGACACACTACGTCGAATCTCAACGATAACTAACGCTCACGAACGTTACAGCGCGTATTTACAGCAAACCTGCTTTGCATGTTCCGAGGGGCGCTACTAGCGCCACACGTATGCGCCGAACGCGAAATTTGCATAGACGTCATCTTACAGATGTACTCTCACCGCCTACCAACTGTCGTTTATCTAACACAACCCCTTCTTGGTGTTGGGATTTTTTTTCCGTCAGGGTATATATATATATATATAAATTGGAAAGAGAGTGAGACAAGGTGACGCCATATCTCTGAAGCTCTTTAATGCCACATTGGAAAATGTCTTTCAATCGCTGAACTGGGAAAACAAAGGGATAACGATTAATGGAGATTAACTAACCCACCTTCATTTTGCTGATGACGTAGTCATTTTTGCAACTACCCCATCAGAGCTACAGAGTATGATCCAGGAACTTGCTGACAAGAGTAAAGAAGTGGGACTAAAAATGAACTTTCAGAAGACGAAAGTGATGTTCAATGCTTTTACAAGAAATAAAGATTTATCGATTGATGGAGAAAAGCTGGAGATAACAGACACGTACTTTTATCTTGGACAGCAGATATCAAGTGAAAGTCACATTGATGAAGAAATTAATCGGCGTACAAATCTTGCCTGGAGAGCTTTTGGAAGAGACAGCATAATTTTCAAGAGCAATATGCCATTATGTCTTAAGAGAAAAGTGTTTGATCAATGCATCCTTCCAGTACTTACGTATGGTGCAGAGACATGGACCTTAACTAAAAGAGACATACAAAGGCTGCAGACAACTCAAAACAGCATGGAGAAATGCATGCTTGGTGTAAACAGGAGAGATAAGAAGAGGAACTTGTGGGTCCGAAAAATGACAAGAGTGGAAGACATCATGATCAGAGTTAAATCCCTGAAATGGCAATGGGCTGGACATACTGCCAGAAGGACAGACCATCGATGGACAGCCGAAATTTTAGATTGGATTCCAAGGGACAGGAAAAGACCCAGAAGAAGACCACATGGGAGATGGGTGGATGAAATTCGAAAGTATGCGGGAGTGACATGCAGGAGACTGGCACAAGACAGACCGTTGTGGAGGAAACTTGGGGGACCTTGGTCCAGCAGTGGATTGATAATGGTTGACAATGATGATGATGATGTCATATAAACGTAATATATTTATTCATTCCCAATAAAAGCTTAATATTTAATAATTGAAATCCTTTTTTAATAATAAAATTTGGTTATTTGCTAAATTTTAATGCTATTTTTAGTGCCCCTATTTTGCGTACTCCAGAAGTAAAAGCTGATTATGACCGTGACCACATTACAAATGGGAATCATTATTTACGATTACAGAAATGTATTTTTTTAAATGTACACAGTGCGTCAAAGAATTTTTAAGACTGGGTCTGTAAAATGAAATAGAAACAAGAAATTATAATTTGTTTTGGTTTGTTATTCAAAATAAGTCCCTCCGGCTTAAATACACTTGTTACAGTGATTTAATAATGATTCGAATGCCTGTTCCAGTTCACTTTGCGGAATTGCCTCTAAAGCACACGTCGAAGCTGTTTGTATGGTCGAAATATCATCAAAATAACACCCTTTTAACGTCAATTTAAATTTTGGGAACACAGAAAAGTCCCAGGGTGCTAAATCAGACGAATACGGTGGATGATTCAACACACAGATGTTATTTTTTGCCAAAAATCTACGAACAAGAAGTGAGGTGTGACTGGGTGCATTATCGTGCAACAAACACCAGCTGTTTTCATCTCAATATTCTGGATGAATGCGACGAATTCTGCCCATCAAACGCCTCAAAACATTTAAATAAAACTCACCAGTAATTGTTTATCCACTAGGAACAAATTCTTTGTGGATAATACCCTTACTATCGAAGAATGTAATGAGCATTGTTTTGATTTTCGATGGAACTTTTCTTGTTTTTTTTTTGGCTTGTGGAGAGTTTTTTTTTTGCTTCCATTCCGCACTTTGTCGCTTTGTTTTAGGATCATATTGAAAACACCATGTTTCATCACCAGTAACACTCGATTTTAAGAAGTGTGGATTATTTTCAGCGGCTGAAATGATGTCTCTGCAATGTGCACTGCTCCTTGATTTTTGTTCATTAGTTAACGTGTGTGGAACAAATTTAGCACTGTCTTTTGTTTTGCCCAAATCTTCATGCAGGATGGTTCGAATCATTTCTTTGTTGATGTTTAAAGACTCTTCCATCATTCTTAGTGACGCACATTGATTGTTTGCCACGAAATCACACACTTTTTCAATAATCTCAGGTGTCCTATATGAACTTGGTCTTCCGGTATGCTTATCATCTTCTAGAGTCTCTCTTCCGTCCAAAAAACGTTTGTGCCACAGGAAAACATTTGATCTACTTAAACAAAGCTCACTGTAAACTTGTTTCATCATTTGGTACGTTTCCGAGGCACTTTTACCAAGTTTCACGTTAAATTTAATAACAGCCCTTTGCTCAATCTTAATAATTCAACACGAAAAAAATTTTACTTCTTTAATGAACGCCCGTTTCGTTTGAGTTACTTTAACAACTGCGCAGTACTTTTGGCAGAAAGCAAGCAGATGGTCACGGTTTATAACGCATTCACGACTACACTGCTGGCACCACTGTAGGCTGAAATCTAGCGCCAGTCTTAAAAATTCTTTGACGCACTGTGTATTTAGATTGTTCACTCTCGCTACGCTTTAATGGACGTGCTTATACTATCATATTGTCCGTTAGATTTTTGGTTCCATAATCTCTTATTACACCGTCGACATCTTCTTTGTAATTATACACTTTCCACATTTTGAACAACAAGTAAAACCAAACAACACAGAATTATTCACCGGTTCCTTAATGAGACGAAACGATTTCCAGCATTCGCTCTTCTCCTTGAGATTTTGAACAAGCACTTATTTGTTGACCTCGACGCCTTTCTCAACCTCCTTAATATTAAATCCATCCATATTAACAATTAAGGAGTTCATGTCGACATGACATGTCATGGGAACGCGATGTTAGCACATCAATCAGAAACCTCTGAATGCTCAATGTAAAAGATGCGATGTGAAAAGTAACTCTTAGTCATACAGTCAACTTTGCACGGAGAGAGTGAATCAGCTGAGAAGCAGGCGAATGGCGTTTTCCTGTACCTTGCCCTGGACAATCGCACCGTAAAAGAACGCAAAGGAAGTATCTTTTTACGATCAGGTGTCGGTGTATTTGACGTCGGTCGGTCGAAATCTTCGTTGCTTTAAAAAAGAGACGACAATATTTTTGCATGGTAAATCATTTCACTCCGTGGGCACCAGTATCGACTACAGAATTCCACAACACGCATTTTTCTTTGGAATATTTTTTTCTGTTTTCAAAAATAAAACGGGAACAAAACCGGGTCAAAATCGAGTCTGGAACACCTTGACCCGACCCGTTGGACCCGCAAGAAATTGTTGACCCGTTGACTTATTGATCCGTTGATCCGTGACCCGTTTCGATCTCTGTACCGAACCATTTCGCTTTTTGTTACAAGGTTTAACCCTTTAACCAGCTGAAACGAATTAACTAGGGGTTAGCAAAATAGGATGAAAGAAGCTGGGGCGAATGTGTTCGCTGTCTAATAAGTGAACCGAACACGGCTGTGACAAGTAAAACTGCGCGTCATAAAACATCGGTTTGGTTGGTTATTTCATGTGGTCATTTAGGGGTGTGATCGACTCTAATTAATGCTTTCGGATTGATACCGGCTGAAGGGCTATAAGAATGGCGCTTAACCTGATCAAGGAGAAAGAAGATGTTTGAGTAACTTGCTTTTACCCAGTGGCATGATGTACGTGTCAATGGAACTAGCCGTTCTCATCATACCTTGGGCCATGGAGCTGAAATACAAGACTTGATTTATCAGCCGTGACAGGTTTATGGCCAGTAGTGCTGAAATGACGGCGGCGGGGGGGGGGGGATTGCTTGCCATGGATTTTTTTAAAATCCGACAGCTATATGAACATTTCTGTTTGGGGGGCCTAGAAAATTTAAGCGACCATTTGTGTTTCAGGCACTTTAAACCCTTAACGGGTTAACGACAACCATGACCAAACCGCCCCTGTGGCGCAGTGGTCTAAGCGATGGCCTCTGATCATTCGTCCGAAAGGGTTCCGGGTTCGAATCCCGGTGAGGCATGGATGTTGTGTTTGTCTTACAGCACTGGCTCTCTCCCTCCCCTGGAACCAGTGACCCTAAATTAGGGACGGACGACTGCTTATAGCTCGTTGAGTTGCTCATGGTGGTCGTTAAACCTCCAATAAGAAAAAAAAACAAAAAAACATGACCAAATCTTAGGGCTATCAGCGATTGCCCTTCCCCGATTTGGGGGCACCGGTTTCACGGAGGGTAGAGAGCCAGCGCCCTTAGAACAAGCGCCCATGCCTCATCCGGGACTTGAGTCTTTGCGTAGCTCCAAAGACTAGCCCAAAACCTGCGCCTCTGACCACTCGGCCACCGGGGCGATAGGTACCGAACCATCACCAGAGAAAAAGCATACCATCCATGCATCAACTGTGTCCAGCCGGGGAGATTAGCGAGAAAAGTCGCTTCTTGCACGCGCTGCCGTGCAAAAAATGCTTCTTACACATTCTGCCGACGAGGTAGATTTCAATTTGTCACTTTGTATGTATACTGGATAGCTTTATGGTATACAATATACAATTTTAAAGGCTGAAATGTACACCTCATGTTGTTAATACGTTACGTACCTGTCGTTGCATTTAATTTAGTGAAATTTATTTCACTTTCTACAAATGAGTGTATGGCTTTAATTTTGCCCATCAGTAAATTTTCAGAGATTCCCGTGCACTTCCTTCCAAAGCTTGCTCTACAGACATCGCAGTTTCCTCGGTGCAAAAGATGCAAAAAAAAAAAAAAAAAAAAAAAAAAAAGAAAGAGGAATAGCTGGACTTTTTTGTCTTTTTGTGCTTAAAGAAACTTGAATAAATTATTTCTCTAATGCATTTTGCAGATTGATTCTATCTCATATAGAACTCAAGTTCATGGTATTATAATTTGCAAAAGGACTTTACGGACATCCTGTATATTATAAACAAAAATACAGTCATTCTTGATAATAGCATTCTAACACATCCAAATGAGCATCCTGAGTATCTGTACATACTGAAGAAACACACGCACAGACGCAGTTCTTAAAAATAGCAAACACCGAAATAATGTGAAAGTGTCAAAAGACAGCCATTTCTGTGTTTTCCATTCTTTCTGAGAGTGAATTACAATATTTCTCATTATTATTATATACATAGTTGCTTTAAGCTCACTTTTTCAAACACTTTTGTTTCTTTCAGATGTGCTGCAAAAGAAAACGCAGGGCCGGTGAGAACTTCCGTACTACATTGACCAAGAAATTCGGACGTGAAGAGTGGTTGAATCTGCGAAGTAATTATAAAGCATTTTACTTTTAATTAAACTAGATATTAAGGATTTTTGGGGAGACAGTTCTTCGGTAAATTTAGTTTTTATTATCGCTGCATCATAATGGTGCATGGGAAATCTTTCTTCGCTGTGGAAATAGCGTCGAAATTTTTTCCATCGGAATTATAGGGAGCAAAATTACTAGACCTTAAGACTTTAGTTGTCAAAAAGACGCGTTTGCTTGTTACACCCGAGAATTTTGCGTCATCTATTCTTTTTTCTTTTTCGCGCACGTGTGTGTGCTTCAAAATAACTTTTCAAAGGAAAAAAGAAAGTATCTATGGTGTTTCATAAAGGCATTAAAATCCAGATTCCGGAAATAGAACAAGTGAAGTCTTTATTTCTCGTAGGCTGAATCCATGGAAGGAAGGTCAAGGCAGTATCTGAAATAACTCGAGACTAGGGAAACGGAAGTTACCTAATAAAGAATCAGCAAAACAATTCACTTTCGCGTTCTTGTCGTTGAGTGAAGTAAAGCATAAAACACTCAACATCCTCACTGCGTCCGTTGTTTTTCTCAAGAATCTGGAGAAAGAGCGAAAATGATTAGCTCTACTGAAGAACAGTCAGCTTTTTATTACAACATAGTAAACTCTCATGTAGAAAAGTAATTTTTGAACTAGTTATTAACTGAAAAGTACGCGAGGGATAAATCTCCTGATGAAATGTATCCGTTTCGTAACTTTGTCAAAAGGGCTTTGTAGCGTGGGTTTTAGCACGTCTTTTCGCATATGAAATATGTACAGATACGCCTAGCATGGTCGCCCATAGAGAGGTGCAAGAAGGGTACTTGCCCTTCACTAGAAATCTGACTTTACAGTTTCTGGTTTTGGAAGGTGCTATAATACAAAGATTTTTGCGATGACATTATTTCTGATTGTTTATTTTTTCTGCTGAACTTCTGAATGCGCCTGTATGCACTAAAATTAGGAAAAACGTTGTGAGTGTACAGTAGAAAACAATAATAATAAATTTTTCTATTGAATGTTAGACAACAACATAAATACGTACACCGAGAAAAACGTTTTGTTAATTCAACAAAAAAATCTGTCGATATACAGTCAACAAAATTTTTTATTGAAAGTTATTGTTGATTTAACAAAATTTATTTTGTTATCACGACAAAACGTTTTGTTAATTTAACAAGATGATTAGGTCGATTTTTGAGAATTTGTTTGATCCAAGAAAACATTGTTATCATGACAAAATGTTTTGTTGCTGCAACAAAACATAGTTATCGTGACACAGTAAGTGCTGTTGCTGTAACAATATGTTTTGTTGCAGCAACAAAACATTTTGTCATGATAACAATGTTTTCTTGGATCAAACAAATTCTCAAAAATCGACCTAATCATTTTGTTAAATGAACAAAACGTTTTGTCTTTGTTAAATCAACAATAATTTTCAACAAAATAATTTTGCAAATTCAGCAAAATTTTTTGTTGACTGTGTACTTTACTTCAATTTTTCCCACTAAAGTTCTTGTTGAATTAACGAAACGTTTTTCTCAGTGTACAGCATAAAAGGAGAAGGAATGAAAAATGTACCATTCTTTGCAGCAGCCGCATTCACTGCTTGACAAAGATCTGAAATTGTTTCCAGAACATTTTCTTGAGGGTTTTTTTTTTTTTAAGACCAATTAAGTGATCGCTGGAGTTTCGTGGCGCTTGGGTCACAACAAAGAAATTTCATTACTGTCTCAACAAGCTGTGGAATTTAATTTATCCATGTCTCTTATGAAGGTTTTGGATCTTCTGATTTTCAATTAAATTTATGCATTGTATGTTTGGTAAACCTGATTAGATAACAAGAAGGGACCGAGGAAATTTACGTGTGGCGTTTTTGCATGTTGTTTGTACTTAGAATTGAGGAGATAGGTGGAACAAGTTGTTTGTAGTTGGAATTGAGGAGATAGATGGAACAAGTTATCCATAACAACATGGTTCTGAGAAATTCAGTTTTAAAGGTTTTAAACAGCACATATTATATCGACAGGCACATAAAAATAAAAATACCTTTTTTGATATAAAAAACGAAACAACCGCATAACACACCTTAAGTCGTTGTTCCAGCCCAGGTCATCAATTTCACTTTACCCCCTCCAGAAAACTAATTTCAGTTTTTTTCCCTCTTGAAAATTAATTCAGTTTTTCCCCTTCTGAAAATGAATTTCTGTTTGCCGCATTCTGACAGCTAATTTTAGTTTTCCCCTCCGGAAAAATTATTTCTGTTTGCCCCCTCCTGAGAACTAATTTCAATTTTTTCCTCCTGAAAAAAATAAAATAAAAAAATAATAATAAAAAAATAAAAATACATAAATAAATAAAAATAAAACGAAACAACCGCATGAAACACCTTAAGTCGTTGTTTCAGCCCAGCTCATCAATTTCTGTTTGTCCCCTCCTGAAAACTAATTTCAGTTTTCCCCATCCCGAAAATTAATTTCAGTTTGCTTCCTCCTAAAAACTAATGTCAAATTTCCCCATCCTGAAAACTAATTTCTCTTTGCCGCTCCTGAAAACTAATTTCAGTTTTCTCTTTCTGAAAGCTGAGTTCAGTTTGCTCCTTCCTGAAAACTAATTTCAGTTTGCCCCCTCCTGAAAACTAATTTCTGTTTGCTCCCTCCTGAAAACTAATTTCCGGTTTTCCCTCAAAAAAAAAATAAATAAATAATAATGAATAAAAATAAATAAATAAATAAAAATAAAAATAAATTTGTTGATATAAAAAACAAAACAACCGCATAAAACACCTTAAGTCATTGTTCCAGCCCAGCCCATCAATTTCTGTTTGTCTCCTCCTGAAAGCTAATGTCAGCTTTGCCCCTCCTGAAAACTAATTTCAGTTTGCCCCCTCCTGAAAACTAATTTCTGTTTGCTCCCTCCTGAAAACTAATTTCAGTTTTTCCCTCCTGAAAAAACAAAACAAAAAACAATAATAATAAATAAAGATAAATAAATAAATAAATAAATAAATAAAAATAAAAATAAATTTGTTTATATAAAAAACAAAACAACCGCATAAAACAACTTAAGTCATTGTTCCAGCCCAGCTCATCAATTTCTGTTTGTCTCCTCCTGAAAACTAATGTCAGCTTTGCCCCTCCTGAAAACTAATTTCAGTTTGCCCCCTCCTGAAAACTAATTTCTGTTTGCTCCCTCCTGAAAACTAATTTCAGTTTTTCCCTCCTGAAAAAACAAAACAAAAAACAATAATAATAAATAAAGATAAGTAAATAAATAAATAAAAATAAAAATACATTTATTGATATAAAAAACAAAACAACCGCATAAAACACCTTAAGTCATTGTTCCAGCCTAGCTCATCAATTTCTGTTTGTCTCCTCTTGAAAACTAATTTCAGCTTTGCCCCTCCTGAAAACTAATTTCAGTTTGTCCCCTCCTGAAAACTAATTTCTGTTTGCTCCCTCCTGAAAACTAATTTCAGTTTTTCCCTCCTGAAAAAACAAAACAAAAAACAATAATAATAAATAACGATAAATAAATAAATAAAAATAAAAATACATTTATTGATATAAAAAACAAAACAACCGCATAACACACCTTAAGTCATTGTTCCAGCCCAGCTCATCAATTTCTGTTTGTCTCCTCCTGAAAACTAATGTCAGCTTTGCCCCTCCTGAAAACTAATTTCAGTTTGCCCCCTCCTGAAAACTAATTTCTGTTTGCTCCCTCCTGAAAACTAATTTCAGTTTTTCCCTCCTGAACAAACAAAACAAAAAACAATAATAATAAATAAAGATCAGTAAATAAATAAATAAAAATAAAAATACATTTATTGATATAAAAAACAAAACAACCGCATAAAACACCTTAAGTCATTGTTCCAGCCCAGCTCATCAATTTCTGTTTGTCTCCTCTTGAAACCTAATTTCAGCTTTCCCCCTCCTGAAAACTAATTTCAGTTTTTCCTCTTCTGAAAACGAATTTCTCTTTGCCCCCTCCTGACAGCTAATTTTAGTTTTCCCCTCCGGAAAAATTATTTCTGTTTGCCCCCTCCTGAGAACTAATTTCAGTTTTTACCTAATGAAAAAAATAAAATAAAAGAATAATAATAAAAAAATAAAAATACATAAATAAATAAAAATAAAACGAAACAACCGCATGAAACACCTTAAGTCGTTGTTTCAGCCCAGCTCATCAATTTCTGTTTGTCCCCTCCTGAAAACTAATTTCAGTTTTCCCCATCCCGAAAATTAATTTCAGTTTGCCCCCTCCTGAAAACTAATGTCAAATTTCCCCATCCTGAAAACTAATTTCTGTTTTCCCCTTCCTGAAAACTAATTTCTCTTTGCCGCTCCTGAAAACTAATTTCAGTTTTCTCTTTCTGAAAGCTGAGTTCAGTTTGCTCCTTCCTGAAAACTAATTTCAGTTTGCCCCCTCCTGAAAACTAATTTCTCTTTGCTCCCTCCTGAAAACTAATTTCCGGTTTTCCCTCAAAAAAAAAAAAAATAATAATAATAAATAAAAATAAATAAATAAATAAAAATAAAAATAAATTTGTTGATATAAAAAACAAAACAAGCGCATAAAACACCTTAAGTCATTGTTCCAGCCCAGCTCATCAATTTCTGTTTGTCTCCTCCTGAAACTAATGTCAGCTTTGCCCCTCCTGAAAACTAATTTCAGTTTGCCCCCTCCTGAAAACTAATTTCTGTTTGCTCCCTCCTGAAAACAAATTTCAGTTTTTCCCTCCTGAAAAAACAAAACAAAAAACAATAATAATAAATAAAGATAAATAAATAAATAAATAAAAATAAAAATACATTTGTTGATATAAAAAACAAAACAACCGCATAAAACACCTTAAGTCATTGTTCCAGCCCAGCTCATCAATTTCTGTTTGTCTCCTCTTGAAAACTAATTTCTGTTTGCTCCCTCCTGAAAACAAATTTCAGTTTTTCCCTCCTGAAAAAACAAAACAAAAAACAATAATAATAAATAAAGATAAATAAATAAATAAATAAAAATAAAAATACATTTGTTGATATAAAAAACAAAACAACCGCATAAAACACCTTAAGTCATTGTTCCAGCCCAGCTCATCAATTTCTGTTTGTCTCCTCTTGAAAACTAATGTCAGCTTTTCCCCTCCTGAAAACTAATTTCAGTTTGCCCCCTCCTAAAAACTAATTTCCGTTTGTCTCCTCCTGAAAACTAATTTCAGTTTCCCGCCTCCTGAAAACTAATTTGTTTGCTCCTTCCTGAAAACTACTTTCTGTTTGTCCCCTCCTGAAAACTAATTTCAGTTTGTCCTCTCCAGAAAAACTAATTTCAGTTTGCCCCCTCTTGAAAACTAAGCGATGGGCGCCCGTGACGCCTAGATGTGGATACCGAAGAGGTAACCCCTGTAATTTTTATGAATGTTTTCATTTTGTGCCAAAACAGCTGCTCTAAGCAAAGAAAAAAGTCCCTCCAGCATGAAATTGAAAAAAATGATGAATTCTTCTCTGGTATGCAGTTATGTAACCTTTATTCAATTAAAGAAATTTCTTCGTGTACTGTGGCCTCTCACTATCTCAAAAGTTGTACAGATATGTACTCATACAACAGACACCTAGAAAAGTTCTTACGATTAAAGCCAGCTCAGCTTCTGTTCTGCTGTCCTTGTAACATTACGTTTTTGCTATACGTTCGACAGCCATTTCATGGCAGTGAAATAAAAATAAAAAACGAAAACAGACAAAATCTCATGCTAGCCATCTTATTAATCACAGAGGAGAAAAAAACAACAAATGGAGCGTGGTATTTTCAAAAACTAGAGCACAAAATGAAGAGAATTCTTTATATGAGGTGTGATAAGAAAGTATCCAGACTGGTTGCATAAGTTCGGAATCGCGCGTCACAGCAGGAAGCTGTTTAGCACAAGTTGACTTTGGAACCCACTACGCATGTGCGGGGAGTCACTTCTCCCTTGTTCACCCGGTTTTTTACAGTAGTGCATTGTTTTCCCGTGTGTGAAGCTGTTCATTTGCATTTGCCATGTCGGAAAAAAATTTATTAACGAATTTGCATCAACTTTTATCAAAACCTTGTCGAAACTTGCAAAGACATATACCGTACATACTCTCATATAAGCCGATCTCATGTATAAGCAGACCAACGCTACTGCAAGAGCAAAAATTTGCGAAAAACCTTGACACGCATATAAGCCGACCTTAAATTTCCAGATTTCGCAAAATACAGTCATTTGCAAAAGTTTAAGACCACTTGTCAATTTATTGAAAATTAAGATTTTCAAAGAAACAACTAATTATACTACTCAGAAAAAAATGACACCACAGATGAATATCTACCAAAATCAGTACTTTGTGTGGCCACCTTTGTTTTTAATAACAGAGGGAATACGATGTGCCATACTCTCAATGAATGATTTGCAGTAGTCACTTGAAATGTCTTTGCACCATACGTACTTGATCGCGTCAATCAAAGCTTGAGAATTTGATGACCGTTTTTCTGCTACCTTTTCTTTTAAAATGGTCCACAAATTTTCGGTGGGGTTAAGGTCGGGACTATTACTGGGCCACACAAGCACGGTTATGTTTTCCCTCGGCAGGTAATCCTTTACTATCTTTGATCTGTGGCATGGAGCACCATCATGCATAAAGATTGTGCATCTATGCACTTGCATATGAGTTAACAGCTTCTCGCGTAATATTTCCATATAAAAAGGACCAGTCAAGGTAGTGCCTGTCGGCAAAAAGATAATGAAGCAGTACCGGATGCTGACATAGTACCCCTTATCATCTGACTAGGCGGATGTCTCACGGTGCTAACGGTGTATTTTTCATCAAACCTTTTGTCTTTTGGTCTTCGAGCGTGTGCTTCACGTGATTCGAATTGACGTACAGTTGATACATCGGAAAAAAGAACTTGGCTCCAATTTTAGCAGTCCACGATTGATGACGTTTCTCAAACTGGAGTCTCTTCTTTTTCATGATAGAGGTTAGTCTAGGTTTATGTGCAGGTTTTATAAGACTTTAATCCAAAATCTTAAGACGTCGGTAAACAGTGCTGATACTACACTGCTGGCCACCCAAAATGCAACACCAAGAAGGAAGCATCCGATTGGCCTGAAATTCGCAGCATGCGTCGCCCGCGAGAGGACATGCAAACGATTAGCATTGCAGAGCATATGCAAATCATATGCGCCCGGCACGCCACCGAGAAGCACTATAAGAAGGGTGCACAGAAGGCGGGATGTAAGTAGTGGAAGTGTGTTGTGCTGCCGGACGGGTGAGTGGGAAGCTTCCTGATGCCTCGTCGCCGAATACGACAGTCATTCCAGCACGTTTCGGAGTTCGACAGAGGACGAATAGTGGCTTATTGCGACATCAGTTTATCGTACCGAAACATCAGCGCTCGTGTGAGACAACATCCAGCCAGAGTGAGGTGAGTATGGATTCGGTGGGTGCAGGAGGGACGGACGGGCCGACTGACCGACGTGAGCGATTTCCGCAGCTGCGGCACACCACCGAACGAGAAGACCGGCATGTTGTGCAGCGGGCATTGACGGCTCGCACCGCCACATCACGAACGTTAACGCAGGAATTAGGGTGTGTTGCGCAATAACCTGTGTCAGCTCGTACCGTTCGACGTCGTCTGCAGGAGCGGTGACTTGTAGCACGGCGCCCATTGCTCCGACTACCATTGACGTTACACCACCGGCGAGTGCGGCGGCAGTGGGCCGTTGAACGCCGCACCTGGATTATGGAATGGCACGACATTGTCTTCTCCGACGAATCCCGCTTCTGCCTGCAACACCACAATGGTCGGATCGGCGTGTGGCGGCACCGCGGCGAGAGACTGTATGACGCGTGCATTATGCATTGCCATACTGGTCCGTCACCTGGCGTTATGGTTTAGGGCGCAATTGGATATGACACCCGCACCCCTCTGGTACGCATCGCCGGTACACTCAACAGCCACAACTGCATCTCCGACGTTTTGGAGCCTGTAGTCCTCCCTTACCTGCAGGACCTGCCAGCGGCCACTTTTCAACATACCAATGCGCGCCCGCACGTGGCGCGCATCGTGCAACAATTCTTCACAGCTCGCCAGGTGTCACTGCTGTCGTGGCCCGCCTGTTCTCCCGATATGTCGCCCATCGAACACTTCTGGTCGCTGATCGGCAACCGAGTGGCCCGGCAAGCACAACCCGCTGCTACGCCTGATGAACTGTGGCAACGTGAGGAAGCAGCCTGGACCGACATACCCCAAGCCCACATCCAAAACCTCTTTCGTTCGATGCCGCGGCGTGTAGCGGCCGTTATTGCCAGCCATGGGGGCCACGCGAACTATTGATATCTGCGTGTTCCGCAAGTCGCACGGGTCTGTAAGTTCAATCGTTTGATCTTTGTAACTGTTGTTATGTGTACAGTAAATCTGGCTTTGCTATCTCGCGTCCTTCTTGGTGTTACATTTTGGGTGGCCAGCAGTGTAATATCAGACCCTTTTGAATGTGGAAAGGCCTTTAGTATCTTGCACGAACTCCTCAGAGAACGCATTACTATTCGCCTCACAGTATTGTCGCCACGTGAGGTTGTTTTCCTTGAACGTCTACTTCTCTTTCGGTCGCTAGATTCACCTGTATCTCGATATTTCATTATCGTATTATGAACAGCAGTCTTGCTCACATTCAACTTTCTGCTTATATCTCGTTCGAAATACCCATCATGATATAAAATCACTATTTGTGCCCTCTGAGTAACAAGTAATGACGCTTTTTTTGGCCACTTTTTTCTGTACAGAAAATACGTACAAAACCTCTCAGCTTGAAAACCAGAAGCAAACTGACACTCGCACGCTTCACCCAACTCTATAACACCGACAGGAAGTTGTGTAAGACAGACAGTAGCTTCGGCAGAAATTTCCTAATACCAACAGGTGATAGTATAGTTTTTCAAATACCTGTATATTTATTGAAATGAATTATGCAAATTTCTGAGATTATCTTCTGTAAAAACCTTCAGAGAACGATTCACTGTCGGAGTTTCCTAATACCTGCAGTAACATCCATTGCATTACTTATGTAGCATTTTTCGAGAGAATTTATAACCAGTTCTTGTGAAATTACATTCCACAATTCTTTCATCCAAGAAGTAACACGGCGGTGTCGGCCTTCTTTGAAGTTATCACCTTTCGTTTAACAATATGTCTTTGTTATTGAATACCGCGAAAGGCTTTTGCCAGCGCGTGGCGCAACATACGCACCCCCACGCTTGCTGTGTAAACCCGCGAGAAGAGACATACCTGATTGGCTGTGGCCCACCTAACCAGCTAAGTGATTTACGCGGTGTCGACGGCGTCCCGCGATTGCATACGGGAAGTAATGAGGTATCCCATGTTTGGAAGCGAGAAATTTCAAGGTCTCATTTGGAAACGGGATAAGATTTTTCAATCATGTTAGCGGCACCTACAGGGGTTGGACAGAATAATGTGAACACCTGGAAAAAGAAGGTTTTACGTACCTAATAGGGTATGGGACCCTCTTTGGCCTTCAAAACCGCCTGAATCCTCCTTGGAATGGACGCATACAAATCATGGATTGTGGTTAGTGGGATGTTACACCATTGTTCATGTAGAAACTGCTCCAGGTTCTTGAGAGATGCAGGAGGAGGATAACTGGATCTTACTCTGTTTTCCATCACAGACCACAGTGGCTTGATTTTGTTTAAGTCTGATGATTGGGGAGGCCAATGAAGGTGTGACAGTTCGTTCCCGTATTCCTCAAACCAGGATTGGACATTTCGAGCTTTTTGAATTGGGGAGTTATCATCTTGATAGATGGCATCCCCTGCAGGAAATAGGGCCTGAGCCATTGGATAGACATGCTCGGCCAAAATGGTTTCGTACGCCCTGCCAGTCATCCGCCCTTTCAAGGTGATCAGGAGACCTGCTGAAAACCAAGAAATGATCGCCCAGAGCATGACAGAACCACCACCATGCTGCACTGTTGGGAGCAGATAGTCTGGACTGTTCGCTTCTGACGGTGTTCTCCACACGCAAACACGTCTTGCGGTGGGGAATAGTGTGAATGTGGATTCATCCGACCACATTACACGCTTCCATGCATCGTCAGTCCACGTTGTGTTCACAGGTATGTGGAGCCATGCTGACTGCAATGCATCTGACAGCTGCTGGAGGGTTCGTGGTGGAGGATCCATAGAGCGAACAACACGATCGAGGTGGTCCCTTGCACAGATGCTCAATTGGGTTTAAGACTGGGGAATTAAGGAGCCAGGGATGTACTGTGAAGTCTTCATCGTGCTCTTCCAACCACTCTCAGACATTTCTAGCTGTGTGACACGTCGCAGTGTCGTGCTGGAAGATCCCATCTGCCCCAGGGAAGACAATCAGCATGTATGGGTGTACGTGGTCTGCAAAGATGGATTCATAACAAATTCGGTCCGTAGTGCCTTCCATACGTGTGAGTGGACCCAGAGAATGCCATGAAAACATTTCCCAGACCATAACGGTGCCCCCACCAGCTTGTGTTCTTCCAGCAATGATTGAAGAGTGTTTGTTCTCCGATATTTCTCGCCTTATACGCCAACGTCCATCCGTTCGATGAAGCAGAAAACGTGACTCATCGGAGAAGGCAATCCCTTTTCCAATCAGCGAAGGTTCAATTCCTATACTGCTATGCAAATGTACGCTTTTACTGCCGATGCACCTTTGTTAGCATAGGTGCAGTGACCATTCGTCTGCATCGGGGCCTCACACGCAGCAGAGTGCGCAGAACTGTTGTTTTAGACACACTTTCGGTAGCCCCCTGGTTCATTTGGCCAGTGAGTTGCTCCACTGTAGCGCGTCGATCGGCCTTCACGCACCTTCGAAGCTGACGTTCACCTCTCACATCAATGGCACGTGGTGCTCCGCAGTTTCCACATCGCTTATTCGCAATGGTGCCGTTTCTCCAATCACGATACACCTTAGCCACAGCAACAGCCGAACAGTTCACAAACTGCGCTGTTTCAGAAATACTGCCACCCTTGGCCCGAAAGCCGATAATCACCCCCTTTTGCAAATCTGATAAATCGCTCCTTTTATCTATGATAGCACCGAGTGATGTGTTTTCAGAATGCATACAGCAGACTTTAATAACCCTCCAAGCCTATATACCCTTCTTCTTTCATTGGCTACGCGCTGTTGACGTCAAAAGTAGGAGGTGGTCACAATTATGTGATTCGACTGTGTATATGTGCGCAGATGAATACATACATATGTGTGTGTGTGTGTGTTTCATTTTCTCCACTTTATCTGCTGCTAACCCTATTTTGAAAATTAAAAATTATTTTTGCGTCGGATAGGTTTCACTATAAGAAATATTTTGCTTGCGAAAGTCAAGTGACAGCCTACTTTAATAAAAGGTGGCTTGCTTCCATTCTCAATAAAGCACAGAATTCTTCTTTTGTGGACAGCAAGAAATTTTACGCAATGGTCAACCAATAATCATCCTATTTAAATCCAACCAAATCTAACTGCTTACTTTTCACGTAATTTCGCATCTGACTTATTTCCGACGCCTATGTAAAGGTGAACAGAGCTCACTCTTCATATGACATTTCTATTTATAACGACATATAAAAACATTTACTCACACACCATAAGACAATTGGAACCTCGGGAACATATAATCACACTTCATATTACATTTGAAATCTTAATAACATACTATATTGTGCAAATTAATGGGGACAAAGTAAAAAATCACTCTTTTTTCAAAACTATGCCTTTATATCATTCTATGCCTCGATATACACTGAAAAATACCTGTATTAGTATGAAGTATGTCCTCCTTTAGCAGAAATGACCTCTTGAATTCGTTTTGGCATTGACTCCACTAATTGAGGGCATATATTTTTGACTTCATAATCGTGGAACCACACTTTTATAGCATTCGTCATCATGCGTTCTTTGGTTGTACAGTCCATTTTAACTAAACGTCTCTTCAAAATATTCCACACGTTTTCTATGAGATTTAAGTATGGTGAATTTCCAGTGCAATCAAGCAAATGAATTTGATTTTCCAGCATGAAATTCTTGACAAATTTCGAATTGTGACATGGAGCCAAGTCATGTTGAAATGTCCCGTTAAAAGTTTGCAAGAATCGAACAATCCTACTTTGTTATATTTCTACGTACTTGGTTGAATTCATCATACCTTGAACAGGAACTAAGCTTCCAGTGCCATTTGAAGTGACCCCCCCCCAACAACTGTTTCAGAGGGTGTTTTACAGTTTGTTTGACATGCTCAGGTCTTAAGGGTTCACAGTTGCTTCGTCTAACGACATTTGCTTGGTAACCCTGCACAAATAAATGAGTTTCATCACTGAAAATTACCTTTTTCCAGTCGTCAGCAGTCCATAATTTATATTTTTTGGCCCATGCTAAACGTTTTGTCTTCATTTTCGCATTCAAATATTGTTTTTTCGTTGGTCTTCTTGCCTTCCGACCAACTTCCCAGAAGCCTACGGCGTACAGTTGAATCACTAACATCACAACCACTAGCCAATAAATCTCTTTGAAGGTCGGTGCTTTTTTTTTGGATTCATTTTACTATTTCTGATTAGATATTTATCGGTTCGTGGAGTTGTTCTTCGTTTTCTTCCACATTTACCTCTCCTTTATGAAGACGATGATCCAGATGCATTATATCGCGTAAGCAGTCTTGATACACTTGATTTGCCTACACCAACTGCAGAAGCGATGCATCTCACTGTCATAGAAGTGTGATCCTTCAGAGCAATGATTTTTGCACCTTTCCTTGGGGAAATACCACTTTATCAATACACAAAAGCAACACGTACTCACAGAGAGCAAAAACTAAGATCCACCTGTCACACACGAAAGCTCACAACTGAAGCTGAAGTGCCTATTTCCTGTTTAAAACCGGTCAAACCACATTCTTACTATCAAGTTCTAACAGTCTCACAGCTGATAAAACCGGTTTACGTCTGTTTCCGACATCAACTGCAGATCACATTACAATTCTGAGAATAAAATTGCTTGTCCAAATTAATTTGCACGGTATAGTATGAAAACATACGCTCACACTTCATGCGACATTTGTAACCTTTACGGTATATAAAACGTGCTCTTACACTTCATACACATTGGGGGAATTAAATAATGAGACTGATTTTTTTTTAATGGAAAAGTAGGTAAACTTACCTGAATATATTTTATTTGAAGTACATTCCTCCTGCTTTAAAACAAGAAGTGGCACAATCGTCCAACAAAAGGAAGAACTTGCAGAGATCATCTTTTGGTATTCATACAGCTGTTTCATTAACACACTCATTTTAATTCGATTTCTGGATGACTGGAAGCATTTCTTTGGACTATTAGTGCTATTGAAGATTAAAAGCAACACTTCTTGCACTGCCATCAAGAAGCAAGGTGAGTCAATCCATTAGCTGCATTGTGCTGCCTATTCTTTTCCGCAGTAGGTTCCGGTAGGTATGTCTTTCCATAATGATATTGCCTCATTAGCAACAAAGACACCGACTATGGGGTGACAAGGGAAATCTTGACCCTCCAATAATTTTACTGGGGGAGGAGGAGGCAGTGCCCACCCAATATTTCCCATCCTGTTTAATTGAATAGTACCTTTGGCTTCATAACATATACCGAACTGCACCTTATGACGCCAAAGCGATTTTTTTTCCAAAAAATTAATAAATAACAAAATAAGTAAACTTTTTTTCCATATTCAGCATTGCTCGTTTCATAAGAAACTGGATTGCCAGCCCCGTATTGTGTTTGACATATGTGATACGTGACAAGTGTTTAAAACAATTATCAAAAAATAAAATAAATAAAAATACAGAAACGTATACTCTCTAGTGCCTTTATTTATCTGTTTATTTTTTGCGTTTCTTGTTCTTTGTTTCAGTAACCCAAAATAATTTCTCATTTTTTTATAAACGTTTGGAAATAAAATCTCTCTAGATATTTTTATAAAATCATAGACTGAGTTTTATTTTTAAAACTATTACCGTTTCTCTTTTCATTTGCTGATGAACAATTACAATTTTGTCTGAAAATATACGTTGAATCTCGTACTTTATTTTTATTTTTTTTAATTTCCTCCTGATAATGGAAGAGACGTGCCCCGTCCCTTCCATTATCAGGAGGAAATTAAAAATTATCAGGGGGGGGCGTTAAGAGATCACACGTGGGAGGGGGCACGTCTCTCCCATGGTCAGGAGGGGGGGGGGGAAGGACAGAAAGATAAACTACGAGATTCGACGCATATTTCAAAATACAATTGTAATTGCTCTTCAGCACATGGACAAGGAAACAGAAATATTATTTTGCTGAATATTAATATTTTTAAAAATATAATTCAGCTTGCGATTTTATAAAAATATCTACAAAGATTTTATTTCCGAACATGTATAAAATAAGTTAGTAAAATCATGCAATACATTTATTATGATACGCTTTCCAACATACCAGAAATTGTAACGCAGGTTATTACTCAAGTTATGACGATAATTGCTGAGGAATAAATCTCGCTTCTGTGTCCTGACCTTTGACCCCATTTCGACGATATTAAACAGAATTGGTTCAGTATGCCTCCGGAACAACATGATAAAGTTTTGTTGCAATCGATGCATTTTTACGTAAGTTATGACGAATAAGGGCGATGGAATGAATCCCACGATGGAATGAATCCTCACCTCTGAACCCATTTCGTCCACTTTCAATAGGATTTGTCCCCAGGTAGCCCTCTACCACATACTAAAATTTCATCGAAATCGAAGCATTTTTACGCAAGTTATGACACATGAGGGCAATGGAAGGGATTCCGGTCCTATGTCCTGACCTTTGACCCCATTTCCCCCATTTTCGATAGGGTTCGTCCCCAGTGGTCCCTTACCATATACTAAAATTTCATCGAAATCGAACCATTTTTACGCGAGTTATCGTGCGAATGGGCAGGCAGACAGACAGACAGACGGAAAAAGCCGGAGCATATACGCTTCTTCAACCTACGGTTGGAAAGCGTAAAAAAATTAAAAATTAGCGCAATTACTCAAAGAACAAGAAGCGCAAAAAATAGATAAATAAAGGTGCTAGAGATTAAACGTTTCTATATTTTTATTTATTAATTTTATTTTTGATACTTGTTTTAAACATTTACCACGTATCATGAGAACATGTCAAACACAATACGGAGCTGGCAACCGAGTTTCTTATCAAATGAGAAACGCTAAATATGAAAAAAAGAGTTTTTACTTATTTTGTTACTTATTATTTTTTGGAAATAATCTCCTAAGTTAGAACTTGGTCCATCTTATAAAGAATAACACATTTCTATAAAGGAAAGAAATGTACTTGTTTTGCAATTAGCACAGCATACGATAGCCTCAGTAGTATGGGGAAAGCATTTTTCTCTGTAAAAATATTTCCACTCACGCATTTCGAAAATGACATACACACAAAAGAAACTTATTTAGTTAAATAGGGCAAAAAATATTGGGTGGAAACTACCCCTGTAGGAAAATTATTGGAGGAGCAAGATTGACCTTGCCACCATAAAGTCGGCGCCTATGGACGTACCCCTCTCACGTCTGATATCTTCACGCCTCCCCACCCACCTAATAATTCCGTGAAGTCGGCGCCTATGGACGTACCCCTCTCACGTCTGATATCTTCACGCCTCCCCACCCACCTAATAATTCCGTGAAGTCGGCGCCCTTGATCATCGTTAAAAAAATCTGACAAGCAGAATTACCTTCTTGTTGAATTATTTCGGAAAAGCATTCTGCAAAGTCTTTTGAAGATTTTCATCTGCCAGCAGATTATCCAATCAATTAAATGACATGCTTTCGAACGCAACAAAGAAGTCTTCAGTTATAAATATCTGAAGTGTCGGATGATCAGCAGTCTCCGCCCCGTGCCTCTTTCGGTTCTACATATCCAGTCATATTTGCTGGTTAAATACGTAAATATCACGATCGTAGCGACATTTCTTGGCCTTATCACAGCATGACATGATAAAGGACCAACGGCGTGCCGAAATAGCTCAGTTGGGAGAGCGTTAGACTGAAGATCTAAAGGTCCCTGGTTCGATCCCGGGTTTCGGCACAGCATTGTCCTCGGTAGTATAGTGGTCAGTATCCCCGCCTGTCACGCGGGAGACCGGGGTTCGATTCCCCGCCGGGGAGTGCAATTTTATTTCGACTGCAAAGTAATCGATGATGATGTACATTAAGTTTTTGTTACCGAAGGATTCAATTCTGGCACCATTACTTTTTCTAATTTATATTAATGACATTTTCAACATTGAACCTAATGAGCATTTAATTTTATTTGTGGATGATGCTACAGTTGTGATTACAGGTACAGATATAAATGAGGCAAAAATAAAATGTAATAAATTTATTGAAAAATTGATGATACAAATTTTTTGTGTTTAAATATTGAAAAAGCTAAGATTATGATTTTTAAAAAAGGAGATAGACTAATTGTTGAGCTACCATCTATTTTTATAGGACACTGTATCCTTGAAATTGTCAATAATATTAAATACTTGGGAATAATACTGAGGATAATTTAAAATGGAATATTAACATACAAAATATAGTAAATAAAATTTCAGAGGTATCGGGTTTAATTACGAGAATTTCAAATAATTTAGCTATTAAAATATTGAAAATGCTATACTTCAGTCCGATTTATCCATGTTTGACTTATTTTTTATTAGTATGGGGTCAAACTACTAAGACTAATTTATATAAATTATAATCGTTACAAAGTAGGGTGGTCAAAATTTTGAATAATTTTAGGGGAATTAATTTTAATATGGGGGTACTGATTAAAATCTATGGATTTTTAGACATTGAGAAATTATGGCAATATAGATTACTAGGATTTATGTATAAAAGAATAAAGGAGAATAGGTATCAATATTTAATTCAGCTGAACACTGTGGGTCACAACTATCGAATTAGAAAAAAACAACCAGTTTTGCTACCAAAAATGTATTTTTAACCCAAAATGATTTATTGATTACCAGGGATTGGTGTTATGGAATAATCTACCTTGTCAACTAACACATATCAATAATTATAATTATTTTCGAAAGCAACTGAGAAATATTTGCTAACAAAATAAAAATATAAAATTTGAAGGTAGAAAATTATTAATCAGTCCATATATGCCTAAATTTTGTATTTGCTGGACGTCTGGCTTGACTACGCACTTTAGGGCAATTGGGATTCACTCAGTCTATGTACAGCATATATAGCATTTTACTCAATTTCCTGCTCTGTGGTTACCCTGTACATAAGTATATATATTATATATGTTTTCTTAATATTATATGTTATAAAATTAATATTGAAATGTAATATGGTCAAATGTAACCTACGAATAACGAAAAATAAATGAAATTAATCATACCTCAAATCACATACTGTGTGAAGTCATCAATGTTTGGTATTTCTACATAAATGCTACCAAAATCCTTTGAAATATCAGTAATATTATACTCTCTTTTGATTTCTTTCGATATTTTTTAGTGTGGGCATACATCCTTAAATTTTCACTCCTGAAAACATCCGTGGAATTTTATTTTGATATTTTGTAGATTATGCTCATTTATAGACGTATCAGATAATATTAAAATGGACGTTGATCACAATAGAAATTCGAGTAATTTATGTGTGTCTGAAAAAGAATCCTGTAGATTTTACCTTTTAATCATTTCATCATCATCATCATCATCATTGTCAACCATTATCAATCCACTGCTGGACGAAGGTCTCCCCAGGTTTCCTCCACAACGGTCTGTCTTGTGCCAGTCTCCTACATGTCACTCCCGCATACTTTCGAATTTCATCCACCCATCTCCCATGTGGTCTTCTTCTGGGTCTTTTCCTGTCCCTTGGAATCCAATCTAAAATTTCGGCTGTCCATCGATGGTCTGTCCTTCTGGCAGTATGCCAGAAGGACAGAAATCATTTAAAGTCGAATATATGCCGGAAATCATTTAAAGTCGAATATATGCCGGAAATCATTTAAAGTCGAATATATAGATGTATCAGTGAGTGAAAACGGAAAACAATCGGCATAGTAAAATAAATAAAGGATGAATTCCTGCCTCTTTCCTTAGGGAACGTTGACAATAACAAAATAACTACTGGCATTACACTTTAAACAAGCCCTTAAGAAATGTACAGTAAATGTTCTTTTATGTAGTAGATGCTGTGTCTTTTTTTTTTTTTAATGTGCAGGAGGTATTGACGTTATGGAAAACGACAATTTGCAACAAGCTACGAAGGAACACCACACTGTCAAAAAAAAAAAACTTGCGGATCGAAATATTTATACATAAGAATTTTCCTCTGAAAGTGTACGACAAATATCTTATTATTACTAGATTTTTGTTTCTTTAAAGATATTTTTAAGCCGCAAATGGCACACGTATAAATAATTCCAATCTGCATGTTTTGTTTCTAAAGATTATGGAAATCTTCCGGTGCTTCTTGCATGAATTGTTTTCTCCAAAATTATCTTCTTTCATTGAGGTCATGGTTAACAGTGGAATTCCTTTCTTTCCTCTTCTGTCCAGAGTGTGAAAATATATCCATACTTTAAGGTTTCGTTTGTATAGGAGGATTCCAATGTTAGTATTGCCTTTCTCACCGCGTCTTCTGCTTTCTGCACTTTTTAGCACGTCTTCTGGTAAAAAAAAAAAAAAAAAAAAAGAGCTTACTGATAGTATCACTATGTTTTCCCGTCTGTCCATCTGCCCGTCTCCTTTTAGACAACATATCTCTGCAAGTATTAGTCAGATTTAAAAAATTCTTTCTTCAGTCGAAAGCAAAATTTCGTACGTTTGTCTTCTTCCAATGCATAAACTCACCGCTAGGGGGCGACACATGCTATTAAATTCATAATATATTTTACTCTATGCAGTTTCTCCGAAAAAAAAAAAAAACGATTCAAGAAATTGTATCTATCGTCTTACACGTTTTATTACGAAGGACATTTTACGTACATTATCTATTTGAAATAATGCGTGCTGTTACCGCTAGGGGATGGAAAATACATTTTCTCAGAAATCTGTGCTTCTAAATATCCAATCATAAAAACTTTTTTCCGTTAGCTAAAGGTTACGACAAAGAATATTCTGCATGCCTTTCGCAATATTTCCTGACAAAATGCTTTGCTACTAGGGGGCGTGAGGACATATTTCCATTTTTAACGTGTTTGCAATCGTGTCTTCGTTTCCAAAATTCAAATTAAAAAAAATAATTTTTCAGACTGACGTCACTCACCGTAGAAAACATTTACGTGTTCCCTTCTGTTTTTTCAAACAAAAGTTTACTTTTTCCGCCAGGCGACGTTGATGCAAATAACCGTAATAACGTCAGCTACTCTTCTAAAAGTCTGATTTAAAAAAAATATATATATTTTTTTTTTTGGTAACGATAGTGTTTTCGGGGAAGAATATTTTCATGCATTTGCTACTTTTTGTACCACACAGTTTTGCCACTAGGGAGAGAATGTGCTCATTTCTATTTGTGCCGCACTTGGAAACGTATCTTCACTTCTAAACCTTATGAACATCAGTTCGCACGATTAAAATTGGGTAAAAACGCCTAAGCTAAGGCCTAGGGATCTAAAATTGATTCCTTTTGCTTGAAAAAAATGTGCAACATTATTAATTTTACTTTTCATGTAAACCTTATGAACATGAGCACTGAACATGACTTTTATGTAAACCTTATCAACATGATTAAAATTTGCTAAAAAGGCCTAAGCCGAGGCCTATTGTCCTTAAAAAAAAAAAAAAGATTTGTTTTAAAGCTAAATCTTTGGTTTCTCTGTGACACGGAGAAATGAAAAGTGCAATTTGAGGATAATCCCCTAACGTTTCGGTGGTCTGTCTGCCAAACTTGCACCATGCTTAACAACCGATCCTGTAACGAAATCCAAAGCTTTCGATAAACTGACCCTTCGGTGAAATGACCTTTCGATGAAATGAAGTTTTAGGTAAAAAGGCCTTTCGGTGAAATGAACTTTTCGATCAAGTGATCTTTCGGTGAAACAATCTTTTCGGTGAAGTGATTTTCGGTGACCCGTAGGTGAAGTAAACGTCGGGCAAATGAACCAGAACCCTTGAGACATTGTAATCTATCGAAGTCCAGTAATTTTTATCTCCGCTGCCATTTAAGATTTGTTAGAACATCTCGTAATGCATTCGCTTATGAGCCATAATATTAGGAACACATAGCTAATAGCATATTAGGAACACCTAGCTGACGTCACGGCTAAGTATTGTTGGATGCGTCCTCTCATCGTGAAGACTGGAGTGGTCATGTCGATCTATCAGATCATATCAGATCATATGTAGAGGATTTTAGGAAGGGAGTGTCTGACCCCAGGTCTTAAACAACCCTTAGAAATAGGAAGCTTGGAGATTTGGGCTAGAGTGCCTGATAGGAAAGTGACACGGAAGCGAGCTAGAAGACGCCCTTATTTACTACCGGGGGCCAGTACCTGTGGCCCGACGGCTTAACGAGACAACAATGCTCTTGTAGATCAGATCAGATCACACGTAGAGGATTTTAGGAAAGAAGTGTCTGACCCCAGGTATTAAACAACCCTTAGAAATAGGAAGCTAGGAGATTTGGGCTAGAGTGCCCCATAGGAAAGTGACACGGAAGCGAGCTAGAAGACGCCCTTATTTACTACCGGGAGCCAGTACCTGTGGCCCGACGGCTTAACGAGACAACAATGCTCTTGTAGATCAGATCAGATCACACGTAGAGGATTTTAGGAAAGAAGTGTCTGACCCCAGGTATTAAACAACCCTTAGAAATAGGAAGCTAGGAGATTTGGGCTAGAGTGCCCGATAGGAAAGTGACACGGAAGCGAGCTAGAAGACGCCCTTATTTACTACCGGGAGCCAGTACCTGTGGCCCGACGGCTTAACGAGACAACAATGCTCTTGTAGATCAGATCAGATCACACGTAGAGGATTTTAGGAAGGGAGTGTCTGACCCCAGGTCTTAAACAACCCTTAGAAATAGGAAGCTAGGAGATTTGGGCTAGAGTGCCCGATAGGAAAGTGACACGGAAGCGAGCTAGAAGACGCCCTTATTTACTACCGGGGGCCAGTACCTGTGGCCCGACGGCTTAACGAGACAACAATGCTCTTGTAGATCAGATCAGATCACACGTAGAGGATTTTAGGAAAGGAGTGTCTGACCCCAGGTATTAAACAACCCTTAGAAATAGGAAGCTAGGAGATTTGGGCTAGAGTGCCCGATAGGAAAGTGACACGGAAGCGAGCTAGAAGACGCCCTTATTTACTACCGGGGGCCAGTACCTGTGGCCCGACGGCTTAACGAGACAACAATGCTCTTGTAGATCAGATCAGATCACACGTAGAGGATTTTAGGAAAGGAGTGTCTGACCCCAGGTATTAAACAACCCTTAGAAATAGGAAGCTAGGAGGTTTGGGCTAGAGTGCCCGATAGGAAAGTGACACGGAAGCGAGCTAGAAGACGCCCTTATTTACTACCGGGGGCCAGTACCTGTGGCCCGACGGCTTAACGAGACAACAATGCTCTTGTAGATCAGATCAGATCACACGTAGAGGATTTTAGGAAAGAAGTGTCTGACCCCAGGTATTAAACAACCCTTAGAAATAGGAAGCTAGGAGATTTGGGCTAGAGTGCCCGATAGGAAAGTGACACGGAAGCGAGCTAGAAGACGCCCTTATTTACTACCGGGGGCCAGTACCTGTGGCCCGACGGCTTAACGAGACAACAATGCTCTTGTAGATCAGATCAGATCACACGTAGAGGATTTTAGGAAAGGAGTGTCTGACCCCAGGTATTAAACAACCCTTAGAAATAGGAAGCTAGGAGATTTGGGCTAGAGTGCCCGATAGGAAAGTGACACGGAAGCGAGCTAGAAGACGCCCTTATTTACTACCGGGAGCCAGTACCTGTGGCCCGACGGCTTAACAAGACAACAATGCTCTTGTAGATCAGATCAGATCACACGTAGAGGATTTTAGGAAGGGAGTGTCTGACCCCAGGTCTTAAACAACCCTTAAAAATAGGAAGCTAGGAGATTTGAGCTAGAGTGCCCGATAGGAAAGTGACACGGAAGCGAGGTAGAAGAAGCCCTTATTTACTACCGGGGGCCAGTACCTGTGGCCCGACGGCTTAACGAGACAACAATGCTCTTGTAGATCAGATCAGATCACACGTAGAGGATTTTAGGAAGGGAGTGTCTGACCCCAGGTCTTAAACAACCCTTAGAAATAGGAAGCTAGGAGATTTGGGCTAGAGTGCCCGATAGGAAAGTGACACGGAAGCGAGCTAGAAGACGCCCTTATTTATTACCGGGGGCCAGTACCTGTGGCCCGACGGCTTAACGAGACAACAATGCTCTTGTAGATCAGATCAGATCACACGTAGAGGATTTTAGGAAGGGAGTGTCTGACCCCAGGTCTTAAACAACCCTTAGAAATAGGAAGCTAGGAGATTTGGGCTAGAGTGCCCGATAGGAAAGTGACACGGAAGCGAGCTAGAAGACGCCCTTATTTACTACCGGGGGCCAGTACCTGTGGCCCGACGGCTTAACGAGACAACAATGCTCTTGTACATCAGATCAGATCACACGTAGAGGATTTTAGGAAGGGAGTGTCTGACCCCAGGTCTTAAACAACCCTTAGAAATAGGAAGCTAGGAGATTTGGGCTAGAGTGCCCGATAGGAAAGTGACACGGAAGCGAGCTAGAAGACGCCCTTATTTATTACCGGGGGCCAGTACCTGTGGCCCGACGGCTTAACGAGACAACAATCCTATTGTAGATCAGATCAGATCACACGTAGAGGATTTTAGGAAGGGAGTGTCTGACCCCAGGTCTTAAACAACCCTTAGAAATAGGAAGCTAGGAGATTTGGGCTAGAGTGCCCGATAGGAAAGTGACACGGAAGCGAGCTAGAAGACGCCCTTATTTACTACCGGGGGCCAGTACCTGTGGCCCGACGGCTTAACGAGACAACAATGCTCTTGTAGATCAGATCAGATCACACGTAGAGGATTTTAGGAAGGGAGTGTCTGACCCCAGGTCTTAAACAACCCTTAGAAATAGGAAGCTGGGAGATTTGGGATAGAGTGCCCGATAGGAAAGTGACACGGAAGCGAGCTAGAAGACGCCCTTATTTACTACCGGGGGCCAGTACCTGTGGCCCGACGGCTTAACGAAACAACGATGCTCTTGTAGATCAGATCAGATCACACGTAGAGTATTTTAGGAAGGGAGTGTCTGACCCCAGGTCTTAAACAACCCTTAGAAATAGGAAGCTAGGAGATTTGGGCTAGAGTGCCCGATAGGAAAGTGACACGGAAGCGGGCTAGAAGACGCCCTTATTTACTACCGGGGGCCAGTACCTGTGGCCCGACGGCTTAACGAGACAACAATGCTCTTGTAGATCAGATCAGATCACACGTAAAGATTTTAGGAAGGGAGTGTCTGACCCCAGGTCTTAAACAACCCTTAGAAATAGGAAGCTAGGAGATTTGGGCTAGAGTGCCCGATAGGAAAGTGACACGGAAGCGAGCTAGAAGACGCCCTTATTTACTACCGGGGGCCAGTACCTGTGGCCCGATGGCTTAACGAGACAACAATGCTCTTGTAGATCAGATCAGATCACACGTAAAGGATTTTAGGAAGGGAGTGTCTGACCCCAGGTCTTAAACAACCCTTAGAAATAGGAAGCTAGGAGATTTGGGCTAGAGTGCCCGATAGGAAAGTTACACGGAAGCGAGCTAGAAGACTCCCTTATTTACTACCGGGGGCCAGTACCTGTGGCCCGACGGCTTAACGAGACAACAATGCTCTTGTAGATCAGATCAGATCACACGTAGAGGATTTTAGGAAAAGAGTGTCTGACACCAGGTCTTAAACAACCCTTAGAAATAGGAAGCTAGGAGATTTGGGCTAGAGTGCCCGATAGGAAAGTGACACGGAAGCGAGCTAGAAGACGCCCTTATTTACTACCGGGGGACAGTACCTGTGGCCCGACAGCTTAATGAGACAACAATGCTCTTGTAGATCAGATCAGATCACACGTAGAGGATTTTAGGAAGGGAGTGTCTGACCCCAGGTCTTAAACAACCCTTAGAAATAGGAAGCTAGGAGATTTGGGCTAGAGTGCCCGATAGGAAAGTGACACGGAAGCGAGGTAGAAGACGCCCTTATTTACTACCGGGGGCCAGTACCTGTGGCCCGACGGCTTAACGAGACAACAATGCTCTTCTAGATCAGATCAGATCACACGTAGAGGATTTTAGGAAGGGAGTGTCTGACCCCAGGTCTTAAACAACCCTTAGAAATAGGAAGCTAGGAGATTTGGGCTAGAGTGCCCGATAGGAAAGTGACACGGAAGCGAGGTAGAAGACGCCCTTATTTACTACCGGGGGCCAGTACCTGTGGCCCGACGGCTTAACGAGACAACAATGCTCTTGTACATCAGATCAGATCACACGTAGAGGATTTTAGGAAGGGAGTGTCTGACCCCAGGTCTTAAACAACCCTTAGAAATAGGAAGCTAGGAGATTTGGGCTAGAGTGCCCGATAGGAAAGTGACACGGAAGCGAGCTAGAAGACGCCCTTATTTACTACCGTAGGCCAGTACCTGTGGCCCGACGGCTTAACGAGACAACAATGCTCTTGTAGATCAGATCACACGTAAAGGATTTTAGAAAGGGAGTGTCTGACCCCAGGTCTTAAACAACCCTTAGAAATAGGAAGCTAGGAGATTTGGGCTAGAGTGCCCGATAGGAAAGTGACACGGAAGCGAGCTAGAAGACGCCCTTATTTACTACCGGGGGCCAGTACCTGTGGCCCGACGGTTTAACGAAACAACGATGCTCTTGTAGATCAGATCAGATCACACGTAGAGGATTTTAGGAAGGGAGTGTCTGACCCCAGGTCTTAAACAACCCTTAGAAATAGGAAGCTAGGAGATTTGGGCTAGAGTGCCCGATAGGAAAGTGACACGGAAGCGAGCTAGAAGACGCCCTTATTTACTACCGGGGGCCAGTACCTGTGGCCCGACGGTTTAACGAAACAACGATGCTCTTGTAGATCAGATCAGATCACACGTAGAGGATTTTAGGAAGGGAGTGTCTGACCCCAGGTCTTAAACAACCCTTAGAAATAGGAAGCTAGGAGATTTGGGCTAGAGTGCCCGATAGGAAAGTGACACGGAAGCGAGCTAGAAGACGCCCTTATTTACTCCCGGGGGCCAGTACCTGTGGCCCGACGGCTTAACGAGACAACAATGCTCTTGTACATCAGATCAGATCACACGTAGAGGATTTTAGGAAGGGAGTGTCTGACCCCAGGTCTTAAACAACCCTTAGAAATAGGAAGCTAGGAGATTTGGGCTAGAGTGCCCGATAGGAAAGTGACACGGAAGCGAGCTAGAAGACGCCCTTATTTACTACCGGGGGCCAGTACCTGTGGCCCGACGGCTTAACGAGACAACAATGCTCTTGTACATCAGATCAGATCACACGTAGAGGATTTTAGAAAGGGAGTGTCTGACCCCAGGTCTTAAACAACCCTTAGAAATAGGAAGCTAGGAGATTTGGGCTAGAGTGCCCGATAGGAAAGTGACACGGAAGCGAGCTAGAAGACGCCCTTATTTACTACCGGGGGCCAGTACCTGTGGCCCGACGGCTTAACGAGACAACAATGCTCTTGTAGATCAGATCAGATCACACGTAGAGGATTTTAGGAAGGGACTGTCTCACCCCAGGTCTTAAACAACCCTTAGAAATAGGAAGCTAGGAGATTTGGGATAGAGTGCCCGATAGGAAAGTGACACGGAAGCAAACTAGAAGACGCCCTGATTTATTACCGGGGGCCAGTACCTGTGGCCCGACGGCTTAACGAGACAACAATGCTCTTGTAGATCAGATCAGATCACACGTAGAGGATTTTAGGAAGGGAGTGTCTGACCCCAGGTCTTAAACAACCCTTAGAAATAGGAAGCTAGGAGATTTGGGCTAGAGTGCCCGATAGGAAAGTGACACGGAAGCGAGCTAGAAGACGCCCTTATTTACTACCGGGGGCCAGTACCTGTGGCCCGACGGCTTAACGAGACAACAATGCTCTTGTAGATCAGATCACACGTAAAGGATTTTAGGAAGGAGTGTCTGACCCCAGGTCTTAAACAACCCTTAGAAATAGGAAGCTAGGAGATTTGGGCTAGAGTGCCCGATAGGAAAGTGACACGGAAGCGAGCTAGAAGACGCCCTTATTTACTACCGGGGGCCAGTACCTGTGGCCCGACGGCTTAACGAGACAACAATGCTCTTGTAGATCAGATCAGATCACACGTAGGATTTTAGGAAAAGAGTGTCTGACACCAGGTATTAAACAACCCTTAGAAATAGGAAGCTAGGAGATTTGGGCTAGAGTGCCCGATAGGAAAGTGACACGGAAGCGAGCTAGAAGACGCCCTTATTTACTACCGGGAGCCAGTACCTGTGGCCCGACGGCTTAACGAGACAACAATGCTCTTGTAGATCAGATCAGATCGCACGTAGAGGATTTTTGGAAGGGAGTGTCTGACCCCAGGTCTTAAACAACCCTTAAAAATAGGAAGCTAGGAGATTTGGGCTAGAGTGCCCGATAGGAAAGTGACACGGAAGCGAGGTAGAAGAAGCCCTTATTTACTACCGGGGGCCAGTACCTGTGGCCCGACGGCTTAACGAGACAACAATGCTCTTGTAGATCAGATCAGATTACACGTAGAGGATTTTAGGAAGGGAGTGTCTGACCCCAGGTCTTAAACAACCCTTAGAAATAGGAAGCTAGGAGATTTGGGCTAGAGTGCCCGATAGGAAAGTGACACGGAAGCGAGCTAGAAGACGCCCTTATTTATTACCATGGGCCAGTACCTGTGGCCCGACGGCTTAACGAGACAACAATGCTCTTGTAGATCAGATCAGATCACACGTAGAGGATTTTAGGAAGGGAGTGTCTGACCCCAGGTCTTAAACAACCCTTAGAAATAGGAAGCTAGGAGATTTGGGCTAGAGTGCCCGATAGGAAAGTGACACGGAAGCGAGCTAGAAGACGCCCTTATTTACTACCGGGGGCCAGTACCTGTGGCCCGACGGCTTAACGAGACAACAATGCTCTTGTAGATCAGATCAGATCACACGTAGAGGATTTTAGGAAGGGAGTGTCTGACCCCAGGTCTTAAACAACCCTTAGAAATAGGAAGCTAGGAGATTTGGGCTAGAGTGCCCGATAGGAAAGTGACACGGAAGCGAGCTAGAAGACGCCCTTATTTATTACCGGGGGCCAGTACCTGTGGCCCGACGGCTTAACGAGACAACAATCCTATTGTAGATCAGATCAGATCACACGTAGAGGATTTTAGGAAGGGAGTGTCTGACCCCAGGTCTTAAACAACCCTTAGAAATAGGAAGCTAGGAGATTTGGGCTAGAGTGCCCGATAGGAAAGTGACACGGAAGCGAGCTAGAAGACGCCCTTATTTACTACCGGGGGCCAGTACCTGTGGCCCGACGGCTTAACGAGACAACAATGCTCTTGTAGATCAGATCAGATCACACGTAGAGGATTTTAGGAAGGGAGTGTCTGACCCCAGGTCTTAAACAACCCTTAGAAATAGGAAGCTGGGAGATTTGGGATAGAGTGCCCGATAGGAAAGTGACACGGAAGCGAGCTAGAAGACGCCCTTATTTACTACCGGGGGCCAGTACCTGTGGCCCGACGGCTTAACGAAACAACGATGCTCTTGTAGATCAGATCAGATCACACGTAGAGTATTTTAGGAAGGGAGTGTCTGACCCCAGGTCTTAAACAACCCTTAGAAATAGGAAGCTAGGAGATTTGGGCTAGAGTGCCCGATAGGAAAGTGACACGGAAGCGGGCTAGAAGACGCCCTTATTTACTACCGGGGGCCAGTACCTGTGGCCCGACGGCTTAACGAGACAACAATGCTCTTGTAGATCAGATCAGATCACACGTAAAGATTTTAGGAAGGGAGTGTCTGACCCCAGGTCTTAAACAACCCTTAGAAATAGGAAGCTAGGAGATTTGGGCTAGAGTGCCCGATAGGAAAGTGACACGGAAGCGAGCTAGAAGACGCCCTTATTTACTACCGGGGGCCAGTACCTGTGGCCCGATGGCTTAACGAGACAACAATGCTCTTGTAGATCAGATCAGATCACACGTAAAGGATTTTAGGAAGGGAGTGTCTGACCCCAGGTCTTAAACAACCCTTAGAAATAGGAAGCTAAGAGATTTGGGCTAGAGTGCCCGATAGGAAAGTTACACGGAAGCGAGCTAGAAGACTCCCTTATTTACTACCGGGGGCCAGTACCTGTGGCCCGACGGCTTAACGAGACAACAATGCTCTTGTAGATCAGATCAGATCACACGTAGAGGATTTTAGGAAAAGAGTGTCTGACACCAGGTCTTAAACAACCCTTAGAAATAGGAAGCTAGGAGATTTGGGCTAGAGTGCCCGATAGGGAAGTGACACGGAAGCGAGCTAGAAGACGCCCTTATTTACTACCGGGGGCCAGTACCTGTGGCCCGACGGCTTAACGAGACAACAATGCTCTTGTAGATCAGATCAGATCACACGTAGAGGATTTTAGGAAGGGAGTGTCTGACCCCAGGTCTTAAACAACCCTTAGAAATAGGAAGCTAGGAGATTTGGGCTAGAGTGCCCGATAGGAAAGTGACACGGAAGCGAGCTAGAAAACGCCCTTATTTACTACCGGGGGCCAGTACCTGTGGCCTGACGGCTTAACGAGACAACAATGCTCTTGTAGATCAGATCAGATCACACGTAGAGGATTTTAGGAAGGGAGTGTCTGACCCCAGGTCTTAAACAACCCTTAGAAATAGGAAGCTAGGAGATTTGGGCTAGAGTGCCCGATAGGAAAGTGACACGGAAGCGAGCTAGAAGAAGCCCTTATTTACTACCGGGGACCAGTACCTGTGGCCCGACGGCTTAACGAGACAACAATGCTCTTGTAGATCAGATCAGATCACACGTAGAGGATTTTAGGAAGGGAGTGTCTGACCCCAGGTCTTAAACAACCCTTAGAAATAGGAAGCTAGGAGATTTGGGCTAGAGTGCCCGATAGGAAAGTGACACGGAAGCGAGCTAGAAGACGCCCTTATTTACTACCGGGGGCCAGTACCTGTGGCCCGACAGCTTAATGAGACAACAATGCTCTTGTAGATCAGATCAGATCACACGTAGAGGATTTTAGGAAGGGAGTGTCTGACCCCAGGTCTTAAACAACCCTTAGAAATAGGAAGCTAGGAGATTTGGGCTAGAGTGCCCGATAGGAAAGTGACACGGAAGCGAGGTAGAAGACGCCCTTATTTACTACCGGGGGCCAGTACCTGTGGCCCGACGGCTTAACGAGACAACAATGCTCTTGTAGATCAGATCAGATCACACGTAGAGGATTTTAGGAAGGGAGTGTCTGACCCCAGGTCTTAAACAACCCTTAGAAATAGGAAGCTAGGAGATTTGGGCTAGAGTGCCCGATAGGAAAGTGACACGGAAGCGAGCTAGAAGACGCCCTTATTTACTACCGGGGGCCAGTACCTGTGGCCCGACGGTTTAACGAAACAACGATGCTCTTGTAGATCAGATCAGATCACACGTAGAGGATTTTAGGAAGGAGTGTCTGACCCCAGGTCTTAAACAACCCTTAGAAATAGGAAGCTAGGAGATTTGGGCTAGAGTGCCCGATAGGAAAGTGACACGGAAGCGAGCTAGAAGACGCCCTTATTTACTCCCGGGGGCCAGTACCTGTGGCCCGACGGCTTAACGAGACAACAATGCTCTTGTACATCAGATCAGATCACACGTAGAGGATTTTAGGAAGGGAGTGTCTGACCCCAGGTCTTAAACAACCCTTAGAAATAGGAAGCTAGGAGATTTGGGCTAGAGTGCCCGATAGGAAAGTGACACGGAAGCGAGCTAGAAGACGCCCTTATTTACTACCGGGGGCCAGTACCTGTGGCCCGACGGCTTAACGAGACAACAATGCTCTTGTACATCAGATCAGATCACACGTAGAGGATTTTAGAAAGGGAGTGTCTGACCCCAGGTCTTAAACAACCCTTAGAAATAGGAAGCTAGGAGATTTGGGCTAGAGTGCCCGATAGGAAAGTGACACGGAAGCGAGCTAGAAGACGCCCTTATTTACTACCGGGGGCCAGTACCTGTGGCCCGACGGCTTAACGAGACAACAATGCTCTTGTAGATCAGATCAGATCACACGTAGAGGATTTTAGGAAGGGACTGTCTCACCCCAGGTCTTAAACAACCCTTAGAAATAGGAAGCTAGGAGATTTGGGATAGAGTGCCCGATAGGAAAGTGACACGGAAGCAAACTAGAAGACGCCCTGATTTATTACCGGGGGCCAGTACCTGTGGCCCGACGGCTTAACGAGACAACAATGCTCTTGTAGATCAGATCAGATCACACGTAGAGGATTTTAGGAAGGGAGTGTCTGACCCCAGGTCTTAAACAACCCTTAGAAATAGGAAGCTAGGAGATTTGGGCTAGAGTGCCCGATAGGAAAGTGACACGGAAGCGAGCTAGAAGACGCCCTTATTTACTACCGGGGGCCAGTACCTGTGGCCCGACGGCTTAACGAGACAACAATGCTCTTGTAGATCAGATCACACGTAAAGGATTTTAGGAAGGGAGTGTCTGACCCCAGGTCTTAAACAACCCTTAGAAATAGGAAGCTAGGAGATTTGGGCTAGAGTGCCCGATAGGAAAGTGACACGGAAGCGAGCTAGAAGACGCCCTTATTTACTACCGGGGGCCAGTACCTGTGGCCCGACGGCTTAACGAGACAACAATGCTCTTGTAGATCAGATCAGATCACACGTAGGATTTTAGGAAAAGAGTGTCTGACACCAGGTATTAAACAACCCTTAGAAATAGGAAGCTAGGAGATTTGGGCTAGAGTGCCCGATAGGAAAGTGACACGGAAGCGAGCTAGAAGACGCCCTTATTTACTACCGGGAGCCAGTACCTGTGGCCCGACGGCTTAACGAGACAACAATGCTCTTGTAGATCAGATCAGATCGCACGTAGAGGATTTTTGGAAGGGAGTGTCTGACCCCAGGTCTTAAACAACCCTTAAAAATAGGAAGCTAGGAGATTTGGGCTAGAGTGCCCGATAGGAAAGTGACACGGAAGCGAGGTAGAAGAAGCCCTTATTTACTACCGGGGGCCAGTACCTGTGGCCCGACGGCTTAACGAGACAACAATGCTCTTGTAGATCAGATCAGATTACACGTAGAGGATTTTAGGAAGGGAGTGTCTGACCCCAGGTCTTAAACAACCCTTAGAAATAGGAAGCTAGGAGATTTGGGCTAGAGTGCCCGATAGGAAAGTGACACGGAAGCGAGCTAGAAGACGCCCTTATTTATTACCATGGGCCAGTACCTGTGGCCCGACGGCTTAACGAGACAACAATGCTCTTGTAGATCAGATCAGATCACACGTAGAGGATTTTAGGAAGGGAGTGTCTGACCCCAGGTCTTAAACAACCCTTAGAAATAGGAAGCTAGGAGATTTGGGCTAGAGTGCCCGATAGGAAAGTGACACGGAAGCGAGCTAGAAGACGCCCTTATTTACTACCGGGGGCCAGTACCTGTGGCCCGACGGCTTAACGAGACAACAATGCTCTTGTAGATCAGATCAGATCACACGTAGAGGATTTTAGGAAGGGAGTGTCTGACCCCAGGTCTTAAACAACCCTTAGAAATAGGAAGCTAGGAGATTTGGGCTAGAGTGCCCGATAGGAAAGTGACACGGAAGCGAGCTAGAAGACGCCCTTATTTATTACCGGGGCCAGTACCTGTGGCCCGACGGCTTAACGAGACAACAATCCTATTGTAGATCAGATCAGATCACACGTAGAGGATTTTAGGAAGGGAGTGTCTGACCCCAGGTCTTAAACAACCCTTAGAAATAGGAAGCTAGGAGATTTGGGCTAGAGTGCCCGATAGGAAAGTGACACGGAAGCGAGCTAGAAGACGCCCTTATTTACTACCGGGGGCCAGTACCTGTGGCCCGACGGCTTAACGAGACAACAATGCTCTTGTAGATCAGATCAGATCACACGTAGAGGATTTTAGGAAGGGAGTGTCTGACCCCAGGTCTTAAACAACCCTTAGAAATAGGAAGCTGGGAGATTTGGGATAGAGTGCCCGATAGGAAAGTGACACGGAAGCGAGCTAGAAGACGCCCTTATTTACTACCGGGGGCCAGTACCTGTGGCCCGACGGCTTAACGAAACAACGATGCTCTTGTAGATCAGATCAGATCACACGTAGAGTATTTTAGGAAGGGAGTGTCTGACCCCAGGTCTTAAACAACCCTTAGAAATAGGAAGCTAGGAGATTTGGGCTAGAGTGCCCGATAGGAAAGTGACACGGAAGCGGGCTAGAAGACGCCCTTATTTACTACCGGGGGCCAGTACCTGTGGCCCGACGGCTTAACGAGACAACAATGCTCTTGTAGATCAGATCAGATCACACGTAAAGATTTTAGGAAGGGAGTGTCTGACCCCAGGTCTTAAACAACCCTTAGAAATAGGAAGCTAGGAGATTTGGGCTAGAGTGCCCGATAGGAAAGTGACACGGAAGCGAGCTAGAAGACGCCCTTATTTACTACCGGGGGCCAGTACCTGTGGCCCGATGGCTTAACGAGACAACAATGCTCTTGTAGATCAGATCAGATCACACGTAAAGGATTTTAGGAAGGGAGTGTCTGACCCCAGGTCTTAAACAACCCTTAGAAATAGGAAGCTAAGAGATTTGGGCTAGAGTGCCCGATAGGAAAGTTACACGGAAGCGAGCTAGAAGACTCCCTTATTTACTACCGGGGGCCAGTACCTGTGGCCCGACGGCTTAACGAGACAACAATGCTCTTGTAGATCAGATCAGATCACACGTAGAGGATTTTAGGAAAAGAGTGTCTGACACCAGGTCTTAAACAACCCTTAGAAATAGGAAGCTAGGAGATTTGGGCTAGAGTGCCCGATAGGGAAGTGACACGGAAGCGAGCTAGAAGACGCCCTTATTTACTACCGGGGGCCAGTACCTGTGGCCCGACGGCTTAACGAGACAACAATGCTCTTGTAGATCAGATCAGATCACACGTAGAGGATTTTAGGAAGGGAGTGTCTGACCCCAGGTCTTAAACAACCCTTAGAAATAGGAAGCTAGGAGATTTGGGCTAGAGTGCCCGATAGGAAAGTGACACGGAAGCGAGCTAGAAAACGCCCTTATTTACTACCGGGGGCCAGTACCTGTGGCCTGACGGCTTAACGAGACAACAATGCTCTTGTAGATCAGATCAGATCACACGTAGAGGATTTTAGGAAGGGAGTGTCTGACCCCAGGTCTTAAACAACCCTTAGAAATAGGAAGCTAGGAGATTTGGGCTAGAGTGCCCGATAGGAAAGTGACACGGAAGCGAGCTAGAAGAAGCCCTTATTTACTACCGGGGACCAGTACCTGTGGCCCGACGGCTTAACGAGACAACAATGCTCTTGTAGATCAGATCAGATCACACGTAGAGGATTTTAGGAAGGGAGTGTCTGACCCCAGGTCTTAAACAACCCTTAGAAATAGGAAGCTAGGAGATTTGGGCTAGAGTGCCCGATAGGAAAGTGACACGGAAGCGAGCTAGAAGACGCCCTTATTTACTACCGGGGGCCAGTACCTGTGGCCCGACAGCTTAATGAGACAACAATGCTCTTGTAGATCAGATCAGATCACACGTAGAGGATTTTAGGAAGGGAGTGTCTGACCCCAGGTCTTAAACAACCCTTAGAAATAGGAAGCTAGGAGATTTGGGCTAGAGTGCCCGATAGGAAAGTGACACGGAAGCGAGGTAGAAGACGCCCTTATTTACTACCGGGGGCCAGTACCTGTGGCCCGACGGCTTAACGAGACAACAATGCTCTTCTAGATCAGATCAGATCACACGTAGAGGATTTTAGGAAGGGAGTGTCTGACCCCAGGTCTTAAACAACCCTTAGAAATAGGAAGCTAGGAGATTTGGGCTAGAGTGCCCGATAGGAAAGTGACACGGAAGCGAGGTAGAAGACGCCCTTATTTACTACCGGGGGCCAGTACCTGTGGCCCGACGGCTTAACGAGACAACAATGCCCTTGTACATCAGATCAGATCACACGTAGAGGATTTTAGGAAGGGAGTGTCTGACCCCAGGTCTTAAACAACCCTTAGAAATAGGAAGCTAGGAGATTTGGGCTAGAGTGCCCGATAGGAAAGTGACACGGAAGCGAGCTAGAAGACGCCCTTATTTACTACCGGGGGCCAGTACCTGTGGCCCGACGGCTTAACGAGACAACAATGCTCTTGTAGATCAGATCACACGTAAAGGATTTTAGGAAGGGAGTGTCTGACCCCAGGTCTTAAACAACCCTTAGAAATAGGAAGCTAGGAGATTTGGGCTAGAGTGCCCGATAGGAAAAGTGACACGGAAGCGAGCTAGAAGACGCCCTTATTTACTACCGGGGGCCAGTACCTGTGGCCCGACGGTTTAACGAAACAACGATGCTCTTGTAGATCAGATCAGATCACACGTAGAGGATTTTAGGAAGGGAGTGTCTGACCCCAGGTCTTAAACAACCCTTAGAAATAGGAAGCTAGGAGATTTGGGCTAGAGTGCCCGATAGGAAAGTGACACGGAAGCGAGCTAGAAGACGCCCTTATTTACTACCGGGGGCCAGTACCTGTGGCCCGACGGTTTAACGAAACAACGATGCTCTTGTAGATCAGATCAGATCACACGTAGAGGATTTTAGGAAGGGAGTGTCTGACCCCAGGTCTTAAACAACCCTTAGAAATAGGAAGCTAGGAGATTTGGGCTAGGGTGCCCGATAGGAAAGTGACACGGAAGCGAGCTAGAAGACGCCCTTATTTACTCCCGGGGGCCAGTACCTGTGGCCCGACGGCTTAACGAGACAACAATGCTCTTGTACATCAGATCAGATCACACGTAGAGGATTTTAGGAAGGGAGTGTCTGACCCCAGGTCTTAAACAACCCTTAGAAATAGGAAGCTAGGAGATTTGGGCTAGAGTGCCCGATAGGAAAGTGACACGGAAGCGAGCTAGAAGACGCCCTTATTTACTACCGGGGGCCAGTACCTGTGGCCCGACGGCTTAACGAGACAACAATGCTCTTGTACATCAGATCAGATCACACGTAGAGGATTTTAGAAAGGGAGTGTCTGACCCCAGGTCTTAAACAACCCTTAGAAATAGGAAGCTAGGAGATTTGGGCTAGAGTGCCCGATAGGAAAGTGACACGGAAGCGAGCTAGAAGACGCCCTTATTTACTACCGGGGGCCAGTACCTGTGGCCCGACGGCTTAACGAGACAACAATGCTCTTGTAGATCAGATCAGATCACACGTAGAGGATTTTAGGAAGGGACTGTCTCACCCCAGGTCTTAAACAACCCTTAGAAATAGGAAGCTAGGAGATTTGGGATAGAGTGCCCGATAGGAAAGTGACACGGAAGCAAACTAGAAGACGCCCTGATTTATTACCGGGGGCCAGTACCTGTGGCCCGACGGCTTAACGAGACAACAATGCTCTTGTAGATCAGATCAGATCACACGTAGAGGATTTTAGGAAGGGAGTGTCTGACCCCAGGTCTTAAACAACCCTTAGAAATAGGAAGCTAGGAGATTTGGGCTAGAGTGCCCGATAGGAAAGTGACACGGAAGCGAGCTAGAAGACGCCCTTATTTACTACCGGGGGCCAGTACCTGTGTCCCGACGGCTTAACGAGACAACAATGCTCTTGTAGATCAGATCACACGTAAAGGATTTTAGGAAGGGAGTGTCTGACCCCAGGTCTTAAACAACCCTTAGAAATAGGAAGCTAGGAGATTTGGGCTAGAGTGCCCGATAGGAAAGTGACACGGAAGCGAGCTAGAAGACGCCCTTATTTACTACCGGGGGCCAGTACCTGTGGCCCGACGGCTTAACGAGACAACAATGCTCTTGTAGATCAGATCAGATCACACGTAGGATTTTAGGAAAAGAGTGTCTGACACCAGGTATTAAACAACCCTTAGAAATAGGAAGCTAGGAGATTTGGGCTAGAGTGCCCGATAGGAAAGTGACACGGAAGCGAGCTAGAAGACGCCCTTATTTACTACCGGGAGTCAGTACCTGTGGCCCGACGGCTTAACGAGACAACAATGCTCTTGTAGATCAGATCAGATCGCACGTAGAGGATTTTAGGAAGGAGTGTCTGACCCCAGGTCTTAAACAACCCTTAAAAATAGGAAGCTAGGAGATTTGGGCTAGAGTGCCCGATAGGAAAGTGACACGGAAGCGAGGTAGAAGAAGCCCTTATTTACTACCGGGGGCCAGTACCTGTGGCCCGACGGCTTAACGAGACAACAATGCTCTTGTAGATCAGATCAGATTACACGTAGAGGATTTTAGGAAGGGAGTGTCTGACCCCAGGTCTTAAACAACCCTTAGAAATAGGAAGCTAGGAGATTTGGGCTAGAGTGCCCGATAGGAAAGTGACACGGAAGCGAGCTAGAAGACGCCCTTATTTATTACCGGGGGCCAGTACCTGTGGCCCGACGGCTTAACGAGACAACAATGCTCTTGTAGATCAGATCAGATCACACGTAGAGGATTTTAGGAAGGGAGTGTCTGACCCCAGGTCTTAAACAACCCTTAGAAATAGGAAGCTAGGAGATTTGGGCTAGAGTGCCCGATAGGAAAGTGACACGGAAGCGAGCTAGAAGACGCCCTTATTTACTACCGGGGGCCAGTACCTGTGGCCCGACGGCTTAACGAGACAACAATGCTCTTGTAGATCAGATCAGATCACACGTAGAGGATTTTAGGAAGAGAGTGTCTGACCCCAGGTCTTAAACAACCCTTAGAAATAGGAAGCTAGGAGATTTGGGCTAGAGTGCCCGATAGGAAAGTGACACGGAAGCGAGCTAGAAGACGCTCTTATTTATTACCGGGGGCCAGTACCTGTGGCCCGACGGCTTAACGAGACAACAATGCTCTTGTAGATCAGATCAGATCACACGTAGAGGATTTTAGGAAGGGAGTGTCTGACCCCAGGTCTTAAACAACCCTTAGAAATAGGAAGCTAGGAGATTTGGGCTAGAGTGCCCGATAGGAAAGTGACACGGAAGCGAGCTACAAGACGCCCTTATTTACTACCGGGGGCCAGTACCTGTGGCCCGACGGCTTAACGAGACAACAATGCTCTTGTAGATCAGACCAGATCACACGTAGAGGATTTTAGGAAGGGAATGTCTGACCCCAGGTCTTAAACAACCCTTAGAAATAGGAAGCTAGGAGATTTGGGCTAGAGTGCCCGATAGGAAAGTGACACGGAAGCGAGCTAGAAGACGCCCTTATTTACTACCGGGGGGCCAGTACCTGTGGCCCGACGGCTTAACGAGACAACAATGCTCTTGTAGATCAGACCAGATCACACGTAGAGGATTTTAGGAAGGGAATGTCTGACCCCAGGTCTTAAACAACCCTTAGCACAAGGACGTTAGGAGAATTGGGCTGCAGTGCCCCATAGGAATGCCACACGGAAGCGAGGTAGAAATTGGGAAGAAGACGCTCCTATTTGTTACCATGGGACCGGTATCCGGGGCCCGACGGCATAACGTACCAATCCGACGCATGGCAGATATTTAGTAGTTCGAGCGTTTGTACCTGCCTGGGATCGAACCCGAGGTCTTCTCCGTGGCAATTATATGACGATCTATCCCATCAGTGTGTGTATATACACTGAAGACTAATTGAATTAGAGATACCTGTCTAGTAACGTGTAGCACTGCCTTTCCTCCTGATGACGGCGGCGATTCGGCTTGGCATGGACTCGACAAGACACCGGAAGCGTTGGGAAGCCATACAGATCCACGACTCCTGAACAAGCTCCCACAGTTCACGAAGATTTGATGGAGAGGGTCAGAGCCTAGAACATCTCTCTCGATGGCATCCCAAATGTTCTCGATGGGATTGAGATCAGGTAACTTAGCTGGCCAAGGAAGCGAGGTCACGTCGGTGGAGTTTTCATCCAACCATTTAGGATACAATTCGGGAGCGATGGCACGGTGCATGTCTTGTTGCAGGATGAGGTCCCCAGTGGGATGTTGAAGACGCACAAACGGGAGCAAATGGTCGTCCAGGATATCCCGGTAACGTTGACCTGTGAGGGACGATGTTACACGTACCAGTAGTCCCATTTCAGTCCACGTAAACAGTCCCCAGACGAGAATACCACCCCCACCAGCTTGAAGAGTGCCCTGCTGGCGAGAAAGATCGATCGCTTCATGTGGTTTGCGCCGTACTCGTATCCTACCATCCACATGTACCAACGTGAATCTCGACTCATCAGTCCAGGCAACATTTTTCCACATGTCTAGGGTCCAGTGGCGATGTTCCCGCGCCCATGCTAATCTTTGCACCCTGTGATGTGCGGTCAGCAGCGGTACCGTCGTGAGACGATGGCTTCTGTACCCCATAGCGAGGAGATGGTTCTGGATGGTGTGGCTGGTTACATGTTTTTGTGCACCAGCGTTAAATTGCCGAGTGATTTCTTGCACTGTGGCTCGTCTATCCGCTGTTACAATGCGAGCTAGCCGACGATGACCCTGCTCATCCACACGCTGTTGTCCACGGCAGTTGGCCCTTGCAGGGATGGTTTTACCGGATTCGATGTACTCACGGTGCACCCGTGACACAGTGGCTCGTGCAAATCCCAGTGCCTGCACGACTTCCGAGATGGAGTGAATCATTCGTCGGGCGGAGACAATTTGCCCACGATCGAATGCGCTTTCATCCTTCGTCTTACCCATACTGCGTCCGACTTTTACTGATTCCCGTCGCATCACTCCTTATATTGTCGGATCGCTGCATACGTCATGTCGTTTCCGTTTGCCAGGCCGCCCACAGCGCCACATTTGCATAACGCCAGCTGTCTCTAATTCAATTGCTCTTCACTGTATATACGTCGGTGAACCGAAAAGTAATGTACACTATCTTTTTGGCAACAGTTTAATAGACAGGCAAAACAAAACATATACGCAGTGAAACTACATTTCTTAGCTAGTTTTCAACATAAGAACCAGATGCTGGAGACGTTTATCGCAGCGTGATACCAGTTTTAGCATACCTTGTTCATAAAAGTCCGTTTTCTGGGCGTATAGTCACCTGCGGACAACCGATTTGGCTTCGTCAGCCGAATCGAAACGTTGGCCGCCCAGGAAACTTTTGAAGGGACCAAACAAATGAAAGCCCGAAGGAGCCAGGTCGGTCTGTACGGTGGGGGCTGCAGCACTTCCTAGCCAAATTGCGCAATTATGTCACGAACGTGTTGTGTAACATGTGGGGGAGCGTTGTCGTGAAACAGTCTGACATTTGCAGCGCCTCTGTTAGGTCTTTTGTCAAGAAGGGCACGATGCAACTTTGTCACTGTGTTAGGGTACGTTTCGGCATTCACGGTGGTCCCCGTTGAATGAAACTCCACACGGAGAACGCCATGCATGTCTTAAAAAACCACCATGAGGACTTCTTGTGCAGATCAGGTTACTCTGGATTTTTTTGGTGGTGGGGAATCCTTCTTCTGCGTAACGCATCAAGTGGTCCATTGCAATAGCCATTGCAATTTGTCATGCACAAAATCTTATACTATATCATCATCATCATCATCATCATTGTCAACCATTATCAATCCACTGCTGGACGAAGGTCTCCCCAAGTTTCCTCCACAACGGTCTGTCTTGTGCCAGTCTCCTCCATGTCACTCCCGCATACTTTCGAACTTCATCCACACATCTTCCATGTGGTCTTCTTCTGGGTCTTTTCCTGTCCTTTGGAATCCAATCTAAAATTTCGGCTGTCCATCGATGGTCTGTTCTTCTGGCAGTATGTCCAGCCCATTGCCATTTCAGGGATTTAACTCTGATCATGATGTCTTCCACTCTTGTCATTTTTCGGATCCACGAGTTCCTCTTCTTATCTCTCCTGGTTACACCAAGCATGCACCTCTCCATGCTTTTTTTGAGTTGTCTGCAGCCTTTGTATATGTCTCTTTTTGCTAAGGTCCACGTCTCTGCACCATACGTAAGAACTGGAAGGATGCATTCATCAAACACTTTTCTTTTAAGACATAATGGCATATTGCTCTTGAAAATTATGCTGTTTCTTCCAAAAGCTCTCCAGGCAAGTTTTGTACGCCGATTAATTTCTTCACCAATGTGACCCTCACTTGATATCTGCTGTCCAAGATAAACGTACGTGTCTGTTATCTCCAGCTTTTCTCCATCAATCGATAAATCTTCATTTCTTGTAAAAGCATTGAACATCACTTTTGTCTTCTGAAAGTTCATTTTTAATCCCACTTCTTTACTCTTGTCAGCAAGTTCCTGGATCATACTCTGCAGCTCTGATGGGGTAGTTGCAAAAATGACTATGTCATCAGCAAAACGAAGGTGGGTTAGATAATCTCCATTAATCTTTACCCCTTTGTTTTCCCAGTTCAGTGATTGAAAGACATTTTCCAATGTGGCATTAAAGAGCTTCGGAGATATGGTGTCACCTTGTCTCACTCCTTTTCCAATTTTTATGTGTGTTGTATTTTCAAACAGCCGAATCTTTGCACTTGCATTTTCATAGATGTTATTAATAATATTAATGTATGCATCTTCAATACCGCAGGATTTCAGAGCCATTGCAACTGCTGATGGTTTCACCGAATCAAAGGCTTTTTCATAATCGATAAAAGCCATGCACAATGGAAGTTCATATTCCCTCGCTCTTTCAATTAGTTCTCTCAGTACGTGGATATGATCTATTGTGCTGTAGCCACTCCTGAATCCAGCTTGTTCTCTCGGTTGAGCCATGTCCAGTGTCACCTTAAAGCGGTGTGAAAGAACTTTAGTGAAGATTTTATAAACCACTGATAGGAGGCTGATAGGTCTGTAGTTCCTGAGATCCTCAATGTCACCTTTTTTATGTAGCAAGATCATTGTAGCGTTGTTCCAATCCTCCGGAATTTTCCCTTCATTAAGGCATCGAGTGAAAATTTGGGCGAGTACTGTTTCGATTTCTCAACTTGCTTCTTGTATGATGTCTACAGTAATTCCATCTTCTCCTGGAGCTTTTCCCCGCTTCATGCTCTTGATTGCATGTGCAACTTCTGCTGGAAGGGCTGGAAGAACTCTGGTACTGGTACCTTTCATGATGTCTGGAGTACATGTATCATCCCTTTCATATAATTTGGAGTAGAAATCTTTCACTCTTGTCAAAATTTCGCCTCTATTTCTTGTTACAGAACCATCTTCTTTTCTCAGTGCCATAATCTGTTTTTTCCCCTTACTGAGATGTCCCTTTGCTATCTTTAGGCTTTGGTTGTTTTCAATTGCTTTCCTTACTAGTTCACAGTTGAATTTCCTTACGTCTTCAGTGATACTTTTTCGTACTGTCTTGCATAGCTCTATATATTCCACTTTGGAAGTCACATCTTCTTTAGTTGTCCTCATCACTCTTCTTTTTGCATCAACATTTTGGTTTTTCCTGATAATTTGTTCACATGCAATTTGTTCTTAGACCCAGCTAATTTTGTTGCTGTTTCCATAAGATTGGTTACACTATATACCGTACGATATATTGAACTCCTATGCCAATGTGCGCAAATGAATCCGCCGGTCACTCAGAATTGCCTGTTCAATGCCTCTCACTGTAGCACGTGATGAGCAGTCCAATTGCGAAGTAGATGGCACCATCGCAAACGGGCGGTACGGTGACGTCTGGACAATGGGATGCACACAACAGAACGGCGGGCGGATAGTCCTCCTTCATGCAAACGTCTGGCGACAGTTTTTCGGGAGATCCGCTTGCCAGTAGCAGCCATAAACTGATTTGCTACCTCACTAGCTGTGCTGCGCCGGTGTCTTTTTGTTGATAGCACTATGTACCGATCTTCTGCAGGTGTCGTACTGCGAACACGACCTCTCCCGTGACGTTTGCTACACTCTCCATTTGTTTGAAATGATTTCCAAAGCCTTGAAACAACACTGTGGCTGACGTCGAACTCCCTGGCAACATCTGTTATTTTTCGCCCTTCTTCAATCTTGCCAATAATACGGCCACGCGTAAAATCATCTAGGTGATGTCGGGAAGACATACTGAAAATTGCAAGTTCGTCAATTGATTCTTTCCCATTTCAACTTTGCGTTTGAACAACAACGGTCAATATGCGTCACATCCTTTATATCTCTTATCAGCGCTATGACGTCACGAACAAGTTCGTCAATCCAAAATTTGCATACGCACAACACGTCTTACTGTATCCCGCACTTATGCTAATTTCCACATTTTCCTGCCTTCCATTTTATGGTTGCTATCGTTGCTATTGTCATCCGTCCTTAGCAATTGTCCGGCAGTGTATGCAGCTTTAAAAATGAAAAAAATATCAGTAGATTCACCAAAATCTATCACTGAACAGGAGCAAAAACTCAGTAGAATGGCAACACTGGTCAGAAAGAACTCATTCATTTGGTTGTGGTGCTCTCCAGCCTAACGGCCGCCAGTAACATAGGCATTCCAAGCAAATTCGCGCTACCTTCGCTATAGCAAAACTTCACCACAGATTCGTGTTTGTTTAAGCAAAATCAAGCGCCTTTCCAGGCCTGGGTTGAGGAGGTGTTCCACGGGTGTTGTGCTAAATGAAAAAGTACAGGAACGCACGGCGCCTTTACGTCTTCAGTACCTTTCCCTTCTTAACCTCCCTCTTTCCATTCCGCTTCTCCCTTTTTTTGGTTTCTTATATTTGTAATATGAGAAAGTTCAGTGATGGGTTAAAATCAGATTTCCGGATTTACACATTTTGGCATTCAGGGAACAAGATTTCACCATTTTGGCAAGGAAATACTGAGATGTTAGAGCCCAAATTAGGGCCTTTTTGAGGTGAAAAAACTAAAATTAGCCCCATATTATTCAGTAAGATGTCGTTGGAAGCGGAAACTAATTTAGAGTGCAATGGTGAAAGCCATTTATTACTGGGAGTCTTAGTTCTCGAGTTATTTTGATAGGGGGCAGTTTGGGTACAGCATGGACAATCCAACAGTCCGCTTAAAAACGAACTGTACAACAGCCCGGAGATTTATTGCTTCGACGGATTTTTTACTCCTGTGTGAAACGGGCCTAAAGCTCCAGATAGAGAAATAATCTCCTCTGCTTCCAGCGTAATTAAGACTTAAGAGACATTCGTAAATGGACTAAATTCACTGAGACTCACAACTAGACTCCTTAATAATGACTAGATTAATTACATTCCCAATTAAAATGAGACTCACAACTAGACTTCTTAATAATGACTAGATTAATTACATTCCCAATTACAATAATTTCCCCACTGCAATATCCCCACCTCAACGTTTTTAACAACAGTAGAAAAAGGCGTTTCAAAGGACTGCCAAGTTGGAATGGATTTAGAGACTAACTCTACTTTCAAACAAAAATGGGACGTTAATTCCACTGACTGTGCAGTTTTTCTGCTGCATTTTTTTAAGAAAAAATTATAAGATATTCGCTCCAGTGGCGTAACGCAAACTCCCCCAAGCGAAATTTTCCTAACAGGCCCCCAACATAGTAAAAATTAATGCAAAAATTGAGGGTAAATATTTAACTTCGCCGTAGTAAAAATATATTTTCCAGATATTGATTCTATGATCACTTTGTATGTATTGCTTTTAATTATGTGAGTATTTAATCCGGTAAGTATACTTGATAAATTTAATACTCAAGGGAAAAAGTGCAAAATCTTCGAATGGCAAATGTTGACGATATCAAATCAAGTAAAATCAAATACTGATCTTCGAGTGTCTGGTTTCGAACTTTCTTTAAAGCTCTTTAATTCCTTAATACAATAATTTTTGACAAAGAGGAAAAACAAGTGTGTTTACATTTTTCTACTTTTAAATACTTCAGCGATACTGTTTCTTTTTAGTGTCTTGTCTTTTAAATTCAAGAAGCAAGCATACTTAACAAAATAAAGAAAACTTACGTTACTAAAATCAGGATTCCCTTCTAACGTTCTACTTAGCAAATATTTCAATCAATTTCGTCACATCTAGTTTTCTGGCTCTGTCATTTCCAATGCTTATCATCAAAAGTCCTTCAAGAATACTTTGAGTGTGCGATGACCGAAGGTAGAAACCTCAGGTTCGATGCCAGGCAGGTACGAACGCTCCAACCACTAAAGATCCGCAGTGCGTCGGCAGGGCATGTTAAGCCGTCGGACTCCTGGTACTGCCCCCCGGTAATAAATAAGGACGTCTTCCTCCCCCTTTCTATCTCGCTTCCGTGTCACTTTCCTATCGACCTCTCTATTCCAAATCTTCTAGTTTCCTATTTCTAAGGGCTTTTTAAGACCTGGGGGTCAGACACTTCCTTCCTAAAATCCTCTACATATGGTCTGATCTCTAATTGGCGCGCAGATAAAAGGCTGTGTCAGTTGAGCACTTCAGTTCAAAAACTTTCGTATCCAAAAGACAGAAAATTTAAAACAAACATTTTTAGAGCAAGTAACCTCTTGTCTAAAAATAAATGGCTAAACAAAAAAAAAAAAAAAAAAACATACGTAGAAAAAAATACATACGTAAAATACATATGTAGATCAGTGGTGTACTGGAGCCGAAACGCCGTTCCGGCTCCAGTACACCACTGAGCAGTACCTCCAAATGTTGGATCGACCAGCCCAAAACCGGCCTGAATCCAATAGAACATCTGTGGGACGAGCTGGAAATGCCCAATTCGTTCTCAATAGGTAATACCTTTCTCTATGGCAGCTATGGCTAGAAATTCGTTCTCAATAGGTAAGACCTTTCTCTGCGGCAGCTATGGTCAGAAATTCGTTCTCAATAGGTAAGACCTTTCCCTACGGCAGCTATGGTCAGAAATTCGTTTTCAGTAGGTAAGGCCTTTCTCTACGGCAACTACGATCAGAAATTCGTTCTCAGTAGGTAAGGCCTTTCTCTACGGCAGCTATGATCAGAAATTCGTTCTCAATAGATAAGACCTTTCTCTACGGCAGCTATGGCCAGAAATTCGTTCTCAATTGGTAACACCTTTCTCTACGGCAGCTATGGTCAGAAATTCGTTCTCAATAGGTAAGACATTTCTCTTACGGCAGCTATGATCAGAAATTCGTTCTCAATAGGTAAGATCTTTCTCTACGGCAGCTATGGTCAGAAATTCGTTTTCAGTAGGTAAGGCCTTTCTCTACGGCAGCTATGATTAGAAATTCGTTCTCAGTAGGTAAGGCCTTTCTCTACGGCAGCTATGATCAGAAATTCGTTCTCAATAGGTAAAACCTTTCTCTACGGCAGCTATGGTCAGAAATTCGTTCTCAATTGGTAAGAACTTTCTCTACGGCAGCTGTGGTCAGAAACTTTGCAGGAGGAATGGCGGGAAATTCGGATTCACACAGGGTATAGACCTACCGGTATTTCGCGGAAGGCATGCTTAGAAGGCTCACTCTAGTCACAACGACCCAAAGTGGAGCGACTGGGTAGTAATTCCGGCTAATGTACAGGGTGTCCGAAAAATAACTCAGCACTGAAGGTAACACCATGTGGAACTGGTTCCTACAGGAGGTGTTCGAAATTGACTGCACCGACGTCCAGACATGTCTGCACACGCTTCTGCACGTTGGTGAAGACCTTTCTCAAGGTATGAGGGTCGTTATTGCAGCCTGTAGCTCTTGAGGTGTGTGAGTATTACCTCCTCACACCTTCCTCTTCAGTGCTGCTTGCAGAAAGTCGCCTCCAAAATGGCCTCACCTTCTTCAGACAAGGGCTCATGGAACCACATGGAGTACCGAACACGGGTCACGTGGTCTGTTTCTTTCATCTGATGCACGGCAGACACTTCGCACGGGTGGAAACACAACTTCCTTTTCAGAATATCTTGGGCTGTTTTCTTTGGCACATTAGCTTGTCCTTACAACCGCCTCAGGGACTTGTGTGGAGTCCTTTGTGTCCTGTCCTGGATATCCTGCACGGTCTCGTTTGCCGTGGATGTCCTACCGGCAGTGTTTCTTTCAGGACTTTTTGGCCGGGGGAACTTTAGAGGGGGCAAGTTTTCCATTTGCTATATATATATAATTTTAACAACGGCATTTATATATAGAGAAGTAATTACTATATGGGATGTAAGGTCAGGTGATGCGTAACATCACAGCCTCTCCTTGACAAATGTCAACCCCGCCTTCTCGTGGTGCATCCTGTTCCCACTAAAGGGGCTCTGACGATCGACAATAGCGGTATAACTATACCATCGGGATTAGAGGAAATTCTATCCCACACTCACCAACCCGCTTGGCCAGCCAGCGTGGTGAGTTATGCCCAAACCCCACCAAAATGACTCCACAACTTAAATCTTGTCCCTCAGTCTCCGGCAGCTGGAATGTACCTGGCCAAGGCAGCGGCCAGTGCGACATGAAGGCAGAGGGTGCTAAGAATCCCCGGAGGACCGGACTAGGCTGCCATCTGATGCTGACCTTGGCTACGTATAAGGGACTCTCCCTATCTTCTGATTCAAGGCTTCTTGAATTGGAAGAGGAACTACAAAGAATCAAGTGGGACATCGTCGGGCTAAGTGAGGTAAGGAGAAAAGGAGAAGATCTCATTGAACTGAAAAGTGGACATCTCTTCTACTATCGTGGGACTGATACTGGCAGAACTAGTGGTGTTGGATTTATAATAAACAAGAAACTGAAAGATAAAGTTGTAGAAGTTGAAAGCTCCTCTGACAGAGCTGCACGACTCGTTATCCAACTCTCGAGAAGATACCAGGCTCAGATTGTTCAAACTTATGCACCCACCACAAGTCATCCTGAAGAAGAAATTGAAGAATTTTATGAGGAAATTTGTCATCTAAATAATAAAGGTAAGCAGCACTTGAAGACATTTATGGGAGATTTCAATGCAAAAATAGGGCAACGGCAACAGAATGAAACTTCAGTAGGTAAATTCGGTCACGGCAACAGAAACCAGCGTGGAAATACTCTCGTTGAGTTTGCAGAGGCAGAAGGGTTTTTCATCTTGAACTCCTTTTTCAAGAAAAAGCCACACAGGAAATGGACATGGAGACATCCAAATGGGACGACAAGTAAATTTGATTTTATTATGTGTAACAAAAAATTCGTCATAGAAGACTGCAGTGTGCTAAACAAGTTCAACACAGATAGTGACCATAGATTGGTGAGATGTAAGATGCACCTAAACACTAAACTCGAACGTGGCAAGCTCATAAGACAAACAAAATGTATTGACATAACCAACCTTAAAAAACACCATAATACCTTCGAGTTAGAACTGAAGAACAGATTCTCTGCTTTAGAAGGCCTAACATCGGAAGAAGTGGATATTTCTGAAGTTAACAGAAAAGTAACCAAAGCTCTTATGCAAACAGCAACAAAATTAGCTGGGTCTAAGAACAAGTTGGACGTGAACAAATTATCAGGAAAAACCAAAATGTTGATGCAAAAAAGAAGAGAGATGAGGACAACTAAAGAAGATGTGTCTTCCACAGTGGAATACATAGAGCTATGCAAGACAGTACGAAAAAGTATCACTGAAGACGTAAGGAAATTCAACTGTGAACTAGTAAGGAAAGCAATTGAAAACAATCAAAGCCTAAAGATAGCAAAGGGACATCTCAATAAGGGAAGAAAACAGATTATGGCACTGAGAAAAGAAGATGGTTCGGTAACAAGAAATAGAGGCGAAATTCTGACAAGAGTGAAAGATTTCTACTCCAAATTATATGAAAGGGATGATACATGTACTCCAGACATCATGAAAGGTACCAGTACCAGAATTCTTCCAGTCCTCCCAGCAGAAGTTGCACATGCAATCAAGAACATGAAGCGGGGGAAAGCTCCAGGAGAAGATGGAATTACTGTAGACATCATACAAGAAGCAAGTGGAGAAATCGAAACAGTACTCGCCCAAATTTTCACTCCATCCCTTAATGAAGGGAAGATTCCTGAGAATTGGAACAACGCTACAATGATCTTGCTACATAAAAAAGGTGACATTGAGGATCTCAGGAACTACAAACCTATCAGCCTCCTATCAGTGGTTTATAAAATCTTCACTAAAGTTCTTTCACACAGCTTGAAGGTGACGCTGGACATGGCTCAACCGAGAGAACAAGCTGGATTCAGGAGTGGCTACAGCACAACAGATCATATCCACGTACTGTGAGAACTAATTGAAAGAGCTAGGGAATATGAACTTCCATTGAGCATGGCTTTTATCGATTATGAAAAAGCCTTTGATTCGGTGAAACCATCAGCAGTTACAATGGCTCTGAAATCCTGCGGTATTGAAGATGCGTACATTAATATTATTAATAACATCTATGAAAATGCAAGTGCAAAGATTCGGCTGTTTGAAAATACAACAGACATAAAAATTGGAAAAGGAGTGAGACAAGGTGACACCATATCCCCGAAGCTCTTTAATGCCACATTGGAAAATGTCTTTCAATCACTGAACTGGGAAAACAAAGGAATAAAGATTAATGGAGATTATCTAACCCACCTTCGTTTTGCTGATGACATAGTCATTTTTGCAACTACCCCATCAGAGCTGCAGAGTATGATCCAGGAGCTTGCTGGCAGGAATAAGGAAGTGGGATTAAAAATGAACTTTCAGAAGACAAAAGTGATGTTCAATGCTTTTACAAAAAATGAAGATTTATCGATTGATGGAGAAAAGCTGGAGATAACAGACACGTACGTTTATCTTGGACAGCAGATATCAAGTGAGGGTCACGTTGGTGAAGAAATTAATCGGCGTACAAAACTTACCTGGATAGCTTTTGGAAGAAACAGCATAATTTTCAAGAACAATATGCCATTATGTCTTAAAAGAAAAATGTTTGATCAATGCATCCTTCCAGTGCTTACGTATGGTGCAGAGACGTGGACCTTAACTAAAAGAGACATGCAAAGGCTGCAGACAACTCAAAGATGCATGGAGAGGTGCATGCTTGGTGTAACCAAGAGAGATAAGAAGAGGAATTCGGGGATCCGAAAAATGACAAGAGTGGAAGACATCATGATCAGAGTTAAATCCCTGAAATGGCAATGGGTTGGACATACTGCCAGAAGAACAGACCATCGATGGACAGCCGAAATTTTAGATTGGATTCCAAGGGACAGGAAAAGACCCAGAAGAAGACCACATGGAAGATGGGTGGATGAAATTCGAAAGTATGCGGGAGTGACATGGAAGAGACTGGCACAAGACAGACCGTTGTGGAGGAAACTTGGGGAGACCTTCGTCCAGCAGTGGATTGATAATGGTTGACAATGATGATGATGATGATGAATTACTATATATCTAGGCTCCCCCCCCCCCCGGAAAATGCTTCATTTTTTTGTTTTTGGTTAAAATGCGACGTACATTAGAAAAAAATGGCTTAATTTAATAAAAATGTATCAATTTACTTTAGAAAAGAAATGCTCTAATTTTTCCTCAATTTTTCATTAACTTTAATTTTGTTCCAGATAGTGGATTTTAAAAACCTCCTTTTTTTGTCCCCGAAGAAAAATTCTATATACATACCTAATATAGTAGTTACTTCTTCAAACATTTCAGGAATAACAAACTGTTTTAAGCTAAAGGAGGGAAGGGGGAGGTTCCGCAGGTTTGAAAATTTTACCTGCTAAAATACATTCAACGCACTCTTGTTCCTGAATCACGATTTCCAGACAATTAGGTATGATTAGTCTACTTATTATAATTTGAAGAATACCATGCGCCGTAATACACTTTTTAATAAAATAAACTATAACTAGTACCATTTTAACAAATATTTAAAAAAATAAAATTGAAGAAATATTTATTTCATAAAAAGAAACGAAACTTCCTTTTTCATCATAGCCTGAATTTATTAAAATTTGGCTCGGTAACCTAAAATGTCTCGGGGGGGGGTCGTGTCCGGTAGGGCTTCACCCCCTAGATGTATGCCTGAAAGAAAAAGAAACATTGCCTACCGGGGCGGGAGGCATCCAGAACATTGCCAGTTTCCCGAAACTTCGCTATAAGCTAACGTACTGCATTACGGTGGGGGACGTCTGCATCACGAAATGTCCTAGCGAACTGTTTTTGCACTTCGTCCGTGAACTAGTCGTCATGGCAAAAGACATGTTCCACCAAAAACACTATCTGTTCAACCGTCAACACCATTGTCCTTGTGCCGAGACGAATGCTGAATCGACAAGTCTACAGGTTGGGACAAATGAAGGTTACCAGACACAGAGAACTTCCACGTGGCGGTTCAGTTCTACTGTAATTCCATTCAAAATTTCTTTATTATTACATTACTGCAATTCGTGCATTTAGTGTACTGTCACTATTCGAACACCCTGTATATGTACTATGTAGACAAAAATTTCTCCGAATACTTTTGTCTAGATAGTGTATATGCATTCCAAAAAACTAAGCTCTAAATAATTTCAACAAAATTTCTACTCCAACATTTGGAAAACCCTGGCCTTGCTAAAAATGCTGCAGAGAATTTTTTGAATTAATAAATAAATAAAAAAAAGGAGCAAAAAATATGAAAGCAAGAAAGAAATTTGTATTTCCACTTTCACAATGCCTGCAATTCTTAAAGCGGTTACGTTAGTCATTTGTGCCTATTGAATAATAATCAAAATCAGTTGCTTTTGCACTCATCTTCCACCACTATATCTTTTAATCAAAAAAGCGATACACTGCTCCTTAAAATATGTCATTCAATGTCAGAAACTTAAACACTTTAAAAAATGAATTCCGAATGAGAAAAAGGAAGGTTAAGAAATTTTTTTCCTTCTGTTTCAGTCGAAGCTAGATCAAAAGAATGTTTTCCCAATTTCCAGCGAATATCAACTGCAACAAGAGTACTGTGACAACAAAGTAAATGAATGTAAAATCAACTGTTTTCTGTTTGGGCAATTCAACGGGGAAAACAAGCGTTGCTGGAGGGTGACCCCTCCCCCGTATGTACTCTCACTATGAACAGTTGAGTTTATCGGTTAAATAGATATCGCAATGATATTGATACTTTGTCCTCCCGTCGTCTTTTCAACATGACACGATAACAGCTGCTTCACGTGCCGAAATAGCTCAGTTGGGAGAGCGTTAGACTGAAGATCTAAAGGTCCCTGGTTCGATCCCGGGTTTCGGCACGTTGTTGTCCTCGGTAGTATAGTGGTCAGTATCCCCGCCTGTCACGCGGGAGACCGGGGTTCGATTCCCCGCCGGGGAGCGTTGTTTTAATTTTTTATTTCTTTCATTTTGTAAGCAAAAGAATTGCCATACAAATACAATTGTAAAAAAAAAAAAAAATGTGTAGACAGTAGAATCAATACATCAACGGTGCAAAATTTTTAAAGCTGCGAGTGACTGGTATTTATTTGTAGGTAAGTATTACTTACTTTTCAGTCGCTGAGCTGGGAAAACAAGGGGATAAAGATTAATGGAGATTATCTAACCCACCTTCGTTTTGCTGATGACGTAGTCATTTTTGCAACTACCCCATCAGAGCTGCAGAGTATGATCCAGGAAGTTGCTGACAAGAGTAAAGAAGTGGGATTAAAAATGAACTTTCAGAAGACAAAAGTGATGTTCAATGCTTTTACAAGAAATGAAGATTTATCGATTGATGGAGAAAAGCTGGAGATAACAGACACGTACGTTTATCTTGGACAGCAGATATCAAGTGAGGGTCACATTGGTGAAGAAATTAATCGGCGTACAAAACTTGCCTGGAGAGCTTTTGGAAGAAACAGCATAATTTTCAAGAGCAATATGCCATTATGTCTTAAAAGAAAAGTGTTTGATCAATGCATCCTTCCAGTGCTTACGTATGGTGCAGAGACGTGGACCTTAACTAAAAGAGACATACAAAGGCTGCAGACAACTCAAAGCAGCATGGAGAGGTGCATGCTTGGTGTAACCAGGAGAGATAAGAAGAGGAACTCGTGGATCCGAAAAATGACAAGAGTGGAAGACATCATGATCAAAGTTAAATCCCTGAAATGGCAATGGGCTGGACATACTGCCAGAAGGACAGATCATCGATGGACAGCCGAAATTTTAGATTGGATTCCAAGGGACAGGAAAAGACCCAGAAGAAGACCACATAGGAGATGGGTGGATGAAATTCGAAAGTATGCAGGGGTGACATGGAGGAGACTGGCACAAGACAGACCGTTGTGGAGGAAACTTGGGGAGACCTTCGTCCAGCAGTGGATTGATAATGGTTGACAATGATGATGATGATGATGATGAAGTATTACTAAAATCTTTAGAAATGATTACAGTTTTATTTTTCCAATTTACTACTTTGAAATAATAAGTTCATGCTTTTAGAATCACTATGTCCGTCTGTGGTACGATATCTCTGCCGATTTTCCGATTTTAAAAAAAAATGTTTTTGTATTGAGAATCTTGAACGGGCAGAAAAGCCACTTCCGTGGCGCAGTAGTCTACGCTTTGGCTTCTAACCAGTCGTCAGAGATGGGTCCGGGTTCGAATCCATTTGGATGTTGTGTTTGTCTTACAGCACTGGCTTTCAAAGTTTTGGGGCACGAAGCCCTTGAAAAGATACTTTTATATGTTTTATTAGTTTACAATGCCCCCGCTTGCATTTACGTTACTGCCCTTCGTCGTAAAAACACTGGGATTTTCAGATTTCAGGTTATTATTATTATTATTATTGCTACAACCACCTTAAACTTTTCATTACTCATGAAATAGCAAATTAAATTTCATCATTTTATAACTCCCTACAATATGTTCAACAATTTGTGTGTAAACCTGATACTTAAGTTTAAAAATAATAAAAAGAACAATATCAAAGTTTTTTTATGGCTACATATGGAGGACATTTATTTGTTCAGCGATTTTAAAAACATTACTGGAATTGAAAAAAAAAAAAAAAAAAGCAATTTCTTATATATGAGTGCGCAAGGGTCGCTCTGGCTTCTTTAAAGTTTTCGCCAACTTATTCGTCAAATTCAATTTATTTTCGCCAAAGTGTTATAACAGTATAAAATGGTAATCGCCAAAACATTTTTTTCAACGCCAAAATGATTATTTTTTTCGCAGTATGTATATACACTGCTGGCTACTAAAAATGCAACACCAAGGAGGAAGCATCCGATTGGCCTGAAATTCGCACCATGCGTTGCCCGCGAAAGGACATGCAAGCGATTAGCATTGCGGGGCATATGCAAATCATGAGCGCCCGGCACGCCACCGAGAAGCGCTATAAGAAGGGTGCACAGAAGGCGGGGTGTAAGTAGTGGAAGTGTGTTGCGCTGCCGGACCTGTGCATGGGAAGCTTCCTGATGCCTCGTCGCAAAATACGGCAGTCATTCCAGCACGTTTCGGAGTTCGACAGAGGACGAATAGTGGCTTATCTCGACAGCGGTTTATGGTACCGAGACATCGGCGCCCGTGTGGGGCGACATCCAGCCACAGTGAGGCGAGTATGGATTCGGTGGGTGCAGGAGGGACGGATGGACCGACGTGAGCGATTGCCGCACCCGCGACACACCACCGAACGAGAGGACCGGCATGTTGTGCGGCGGGCATTGACGGCTCACACCGCCACATCACGAACGTTAGCGCAGGAATTAGGGTGTGTTGCGCAACAACTTGTGTCAGCACGTACCGTTCGACGTCGTCTGCAGGAACGGGGACTTGTCGCACGGCGCCCATTCCTCCGATTACCATTGACGTTACCGGAGAGTCAACACCGGCGAGTGCGGCGGCAGTGGGCCGTTGAACGCCGCACCTGAACTACGGAATGGCACAACATTGTCTTCTCCGACGAATTCCGCTTCTGCCTGCAACACCAAGATGGTCAGATCCGCGTGTGGCGGCACCGCGGCGAGGGACTGTATGACGCCTGCATTATGCATCGCCATACCGGTCCGTCACCTGGCGTTATGGTTTGGGGCGCAATTGCATATGACACCCGCACCCCTCTGGTACGCATCGCCGGTACATTCAACAGCCACCGCTACATCTTCGACGTTTTGGAGACTGTAGTCCTCCCTTACCTGCAGGACCTACCAACCGCCACGTTTCAACAGGACAGTGCGCGCCCGCACGTGGCACGCATCGTGCAACAATTCTTCAATGCCCACTAAGTGTCACTGCTGCCGTGACCCGCCTGTTCTCCCGATATGTAGCCCATCGAACAGGTCTGGTCGCTGATCGGCAACCGAGTGGCCCGGCAAGCACCACCCGCGGCTACGCCTGATGAATTATGGCAACGTGTGGAAGCAGCCTGGACCGACATACCGCAAGCCCACATCCAAAGCCTCTTTCGTTCGATGCCGCGGCGTGTAGCGGCCGTTATTGCCAGCTATGGGGGCCACATGAACTGTTGATGTCTGCGTGTTCCGCAAGTCGCACTGGCCTGTAAGCACAATCGTTTCATCTTTGTATCTGTTGTTATGTGTCTAGTAAATCTGGCTATGCTATCTCGTGTCCTTCTTGGTGTTGCATTTTGGGTGGCCAGTAGTGTATATATATATATTTAAAAGTTAAAAAAAAAACAAGCAAAATGTATGAAAGTCGAAGCTGTCAGCACATCTGGGCCACATTAAACAACGTGGATCACTATATCCCCGAGACTCAAGACAGTAAAAATTGTAAGTATTAAGACATTGCAAAAGTCAATATATATAAACAGTAAAAGTGAAAACCGAAAAAACGACGAAGATCTTACCTTCGTTCAAAATATTTATACAACACAGAAAATTCATAAATAGAATCCTGAACACATAAAATGCAGTGCTAAGTGTCAGGTCCCAAAATGTCACTGAAATTACAAACGATCAAGAACAAAAGAGTCTTATCAAAGAATGTACAGTTATTATCAGGGGAAACACCTGTACATAAGGCAGCTTTTCGAACTTGACCAAAAAAGCCTTGCTTTAGCAAGAGGCCGGTCAAGGTGTTCCCTGAGCCGCCTGGGAGTTTATGAATGAGTTCACAACGAAGGATTACTTGACAGGCTCACAGTTATATATTAAACCAATGAAATATGAAGTTGCCAGAGGAATTAAACTAAATAATGAATGAAATGAATCAACATGTACGTCATAGCTCAGCTATAAAGTAGGGCTAACTGTGTTGTAATTTTTAATTGTGACAAAATGTGAAAAGGGGGGGGCGGAGTTAAAGGGCTTAGCTACAATTGATCTACCGAGTAGGTCTTGATATATCATCATCATCATCATCTACTATCAATCCACTGCTGGATGAAGGTCTTCCCAAGTTTTTTCCACAATTGCCAGTCTTGAGCCTGTCATCTCCAAGTCACTCCATAATATACAGTAGTTAATATATTAAAAACATTTTTTTTTTTTTCGCAAATTGCGAAAAATGCGATCGGCAGCGCCACCCGTGTAAGCGCGTATAAAAGGGAAAAAAAGTTACTAATTTGTCAGTTGGGCCGCGGGTGGACTACTGGACAACGTTCGTGACTGCCACGTAAAAAACCTCGGGTTCGATCTCAGCCGGGCAAGTACGAACGTTCGAACCACTAAATATCCGCCGTGTGAGGGATGGGCACGTTAAGCCGTCAGACCCAGCGTACTGACCCCCCCCCCCGGTAATATATAAGGGAGTCTTCCTCCCCCTTTCTACCTCGCTTCCGTATAACTTTTCTGGCACTCCCTTCGTAAAATCCTCTACATATGATCTGATCTGATCTAATTTGTCGGTTACTCCATCCTGCATCAAACATCAATCACTAAAACATGTACCAGGTAAAAAAAATATATAAAAGAAATTATTTAACAGGGATCCGAATTGTTCTCAAAAAATCATTTAAAAATCACAATACTACCTAAACCCCTTTCCCTTCGGAAAGCAAATCGTAGATTTTAGAAATTTTTACTCTCTCTCTCTCTGAACTTTCAATCGATTTTATGGACTTGTTCTTAATCTCACAGCAATTGGAGATTTTTATGGTTGTTTTCGAGTGTTTTGATTTTCCTCGTAAGGACTTTATTAAACTATGAGATTTGCTTTCTAGGATCCGCTATGAAATTCAGCCCCGGGCCCCACAAAGGTTTCATCGGGCCCTGCTCTCTCCTTTCCCTGGAACCAGTGGCCTTAAATTAAGGACGGCTGACTGCTTATAGCCCATTGAGTTGCTCACGGTGGTCTTTAAAACTCTCAAACAAATAAACTGGGAGAAAGACGATCGACCCATTTCGTCTGTTTCCTATACACGCCCAACATTGGCGCTAAGGGTGGGAGCGGGAGGTCTGACAACAGATGTTACTGAATGCAAGATACACAGTATATTGACAAAAGTCTCCACACACCCCTTCAAAAGCAAATGAACAAATTCGCTGCGTTGTTAAGATGCGCGGTACAGCTGCAAACGGTACGAAAATAAGCTTGCAGCTGACCGCGATTATATCCCACTGTGAGGTCGAGTGAAAATGTCGCAGCGAGAGAGAACTGACTTTGAGAAAGGAAAGATTGTTGGGTGTCATATACACTATACATAGTGGGTTGTCCATAAGAGAAACCGAGAGGCATTTAAACATTCCCAAGTCAACTGTTTTGGATGTACTGAATAAGTGGGAAGACACATGACGTGCCTGAAGCAACAAAACGCACCGGCAGACCAAAGAAAATCAGTGATAGAGGACGTCGAAGCCTCAGGAGAGTCGATACAGCTAATCGACAGAGTACTGCACAAGACCTCAATGTACAAGTGAGTAAAAATGCTAGAATATCGGTATGTACACGTACCATTCGCAGAGAACTTCATTCCATCGGTTACCGTCGTCGTGCGGCTGCTCATATAAGCCTTTCACGTTCACTCGAAATGCTACTCGTCGTTTAGCATGGTGTAAAAAACACTTATCGTGGACCGTAGATCAATGGAAACGGGTCATTTGGACTGATGAATCCAGATACGTGATCCATCAGTCTGATGGCCGTGTGTTGGTATGGCGGCAGCTGGGGGAACGCTGTTTACCACAGTGTACTGTTCCTACAGTCAAGTTTGGAGCTGGCAGTGTACTCGCGTGGGGGTGTTTTCCGTGGTATAGTCCCAGTCCATTGGTTATCGTGGACAAACCTATAAACCAGAACGTCTACCTCGACATTCTGGACAATTATGTCCTACCAACTCTGTGACGGAACCGAGTCTTGTTGGTACCAGCAGGGTAATGCACCGAGCCATAAATCAAGAACTGTCACGTCGTGGTTTGACGAAAATTCCCTATCGTGTGTGGACTGGCCAGCACAGAGCCGTGATCTTAATCCTACAGAGCACCTATGGGATGAATTAGGGCGCCGCATAAGAAGTTTGGAACCAAGGTCTACTACTAAGCAACAGCTAGCGGAAGCATTATGTACTGAATGGAAGCACATATGTATCGCTGTGTTCCAAAACCTTGTCGAAAGCATGTCTCCACGGGTCAGTGCATGCATTAAGACCAAAAGTGGACCGACACCGTACTAATTTATGTCAATAAATGTTATGTTGTGTTTCTCTTCTAGGTATCCGGTGGCTTTTGTCAATATAGTGTATATTGTGTTACTGTAAGAAACCGGGAATTTAACTTATTGTATAGATGGTTATACGATGCCTATGTATCAGTCTTTGGACAATTTAAGACAAAAGGTATTATAGCTATCGAGAGTAAATTTTATATTTAGGAGTTTTTTCGGTTTTAATTTTTTTTTTTTTTTTTTTTTTTTGTAAAATAATACTATAAAGAAGCACATTTCACTTTTAGTAAAGATAACTGAAAGTCATTGTCAGTTTAAAAACATCAAGTTGCAAAGCATTTTGTTGCTTCGAAAAATCACGATGAAAAAATGCTGAATTTGTGAAAAATCCTCCTACAGGAAAAAAAAATTCTTACCAACCTATTCAGATAAATAATAAGCTCGAGCGGAAAATAAAATTACTAAACCACCCGCATTAATGAAAAAAAAAATTATCGTGGCGGAATTTGTTTTACGATGTATGGTTAATCGAATTTCCGAGCGCTTGTGGATCAGTGGTTAAAAGCTTACGCTACCTGTTTAGCCAACCTAAACAACGGGGTTCGATCCTGACTGCAGCGAAAGGATTATCTGGGGAAAGAGCTTAAAAATGCAGGGTCGTTAGTTTTGCGGAATTTCAGTTTAAATACGTGAAACCCTGAAATGGATTTTTCTGAAATAAACGGAATATCTGACTGCGGAAAAATCTATGAAAATACGGAAATTAAAATAAACGGTCACTTTTAAAAACAGAAATTTCTGAAAGAGACTGACACCTACCGGCAACTCTGCTGCACGTTATTTTCGAAATTTTCCTTGATTTTTTTTTTTTGAATTCACACCACTATTACACACACCATTATTTTCAGAAATTTTCCTTGAAATGTTTTTTGAATTCACACCATTATTTTCAGAAATTTTCCTTGAATTTTTTTTTTTTTTTTTTGAATTCACGCCACTATTTCACACCATTATTTTCAGAAATTTTCCTTGAAATTTTTTTTTTTGAATTCACACCACTATTTCACACCATTATTTTCAGAAATTTTCCTTGCATTTTTATTTTAATGCACACCACTATTTCACACCATTATTCTCAGAAATTTTCCTTGAATTTTTTTTTGAATTCACACCATTATTTTCAGAAATTTTCCTTGAATTTTTTTTTTAATTCACGCCACTATTTCACATCATTATTTTCAGAAATTTTCTTTGAATTTTTTTTTAATTCACAGCACTATTTCACACCATTATTTTCAGCAATTTTCCTTGAACATTTTCTTTGAATTTACACCACTATTTCACACCATTATTCTCAGAAATTTTCCTTGAATTTTTTTTGAATTCACACCACTATTTCACACCATTATTCTCAGAAATTTTCCTTGAAAATTGTTTTTGAATTCACACCATTGTTTTCAGAAATTTCACACCATTATTTTCAGAAACTTTCCTTGAACATTTCTTTGAATTCACACCACTTGTGTTTTACATTATAAGGAGCGTAAGTGCATGCAATTCCTGTTTGGAATATATTTGCAGCTGTATCTACACTTCTGAACCCCGACTGAAGATATTGATATTGGGTTAAACACCATTCAGTACGGGAATTATCCTATGCATATTTCCTACTGAAAATGATTGACAAACTTTCCGCTGGAGGTCGCTAATGTATACCATAGTTTTCTCGATATATGCACTTCTAGAAGTCGCATTAGAAAACTTTTTCTGGCGCCTTATACAGTGTATAGATTGAAGAACATTTGGCGGGTGGGGTATGAGGTCTAACGACCAACGTGAGCAACTCAGTGCGCTATAAGCAATCGCCAGTCTCTTATTTAGGGCCACGGCTTCTACGGCCAGTAACTTATAAATCAGATGACTAATCTGTAATAATAGGTTACTAATCCACATTACTAATCCCGATCATTCAACTGGATTACTACCAGCCAAGGAACCTAGCTTTTGATGCTACGCATCTTTCCTGATAGTAGTAAAATAAATCCCTAGTAAAAAGTTTCGATGTAACGAAAATCTATAACGGAAGTAGTTAAAGCCATTATTTTTAAATCTGATTTTTGAATGCTGTCTCATGAAGTGACGTAACAATTCCATTGTTACTTAAGAATATGTTTACTAAACTATATTCAAATATTATTTTATCACGTTTTACATAAACGTAACAATATCTGATTGCAATCTGCGTAAATTACGAGAACATGATACTGAATGTGATAAAAGCCATTACAAAACTGCAATTTTTTGATGCTATGAAAACTTTGCGAGGCAGCGAAATTTGGCTTCCTCTCGACCCAGGTAGCCTGCTATTGAGGAGAACTTTAAAATGGTGTATAATACAATACGGTGTAACCTGCAGATATACTGTATTAGACCACCTCTTCCGCTGCATAATGTATTAGGTGCATAAATAAGTTTTAAAGCGTTTTTTGTGTGACGTATATACCGCTAATTTACATATCCGACATTCCCCCGCGTTGTTGTCATGTGACCGCAACTGGTCCACAGTATAAAATGTGACACAGAAGCTTGCCCAACAGTCAAACGCCCTTGCACATCGGTAGGTGAAAGATGGCAAGCGATACTGCATTTATTCGACACTGCATTCATTACGAATTTCATCAAAGAAAAAGTGCAGCAAAAGCATGTACATCGATCTGTTCTGTTCTGGGGGAGAATAATGTATCAAAAAGCACGTGTGAGTTTTGGTTTAGATGGTTTAAAGCAGGTGATTTTGATGTTAGCAATCAAGAACGTAGTGGCGCCCCGCAGAAGGTTGCACATGAGGAACTGCAAAGCATTGCTGGATGAAGATTCATCTCAAACACAAAAAGAGCTAGCTGAATAATTGGGGATTACTCAACAAACCGTTTCCAATCGTTTACGTGCAAAGGGAAAGATTCAGGAAATAGAGAAATGGGTGCCACGTGGCCTGAGCCAGGGGAACAAGGATAAGCGTGTGTCATGAAGTGTTTGAATCTGTTGAATTTACAACACAGGAAATATTTCCTGTGGAAAATCATTACGGGTGATGAAAAGTGGATAGGTACCACAATCTCAAACACAAAAAAACTCTGGGTAGATTCCGGTGACGCAACGACTTCGACACCGAAATGCAATATTCACTCCAACTGTGCACCTGGTGGGATATGAAAGGTATGTTCTATTATGAACTATTGGAACAGGGTCAAACTGTTGCTGCTGAACGCTTCAAGCAATAATTGCTGCGATTGAACAAGGAAATCTGTCGGAAACGTCCGTTTACAAGCTAAGGATTGCGTCCCGTGAACCTACTGCATGACAACGCTAGGCCGCATGTTTCGAAATAGGCTAAGGAAACGTTATTGACGCTTGGCCGGGAAGTTTTGGAGCACCCGGCGTATAGTCCCGACATAGCCCCTTCAGACTATCATTTGTTTCGATCGATGCAACATGGTTTGTCTGCTGTGCAGTTCCGGAATGTGACGAAGTGCAAAAATGGGTTGACGACTTCATCGCGTCACAGGACGAAGTATTTCTTCATGGCTGGAATCCGTCAGCTGCCCGACCGATGGCGGAAGGTGATAGATAATGGCTGTGATAATTTTGGATTCATAAAGGTATTGTTGTTTTCTCTCAAATTACATGTTGCGTTGTCTTAAAGCACTTCAAAACTTATTTTTACACTTAAGAGTTGCCAGTTTCTCCACTAACACACTTGCGATTCAGCTTTTTTTTTTTTTTTTTCTACCTTCAGGTCAGATTTTATCTTGCGCATGAGAAGATGGACTTTCCTAACTACATCACATTTCATAGGGTCGTTTCTTACGTTGATCTAAATCTGAATAATAATAATAAATATCGGTTTTGAAGAACTAAACAGTCGAAATACTTACTATTGCCGCCATAGTTTAGAAAATGTTTACTTTTACGACTCTCGTATCTTTTTTCATTGGATTCACGACGATAACATTCATTAATACACCTACTTAAGTGCTGCTCAATATCAGGAATCAGCAAAAAAAAAAAAAAATATTATTCAGATTTGCCGCCATAGTTATTATTAATAAAATTTATTATTCATAGTTATTATTATTAAAATTTTATTATTCATAGTTATTATTATTAAAATAGTTATTATTAAAATTTAGATTATTAAAATTTATTATTCATAGTTATTATTATTAAATTTTATTATTCATAGTTATTATTATTAAAATAGTTATTATTAAAATTTATATTATTAAAATTTATGTTATTAAAATTTCATTATTAAAATTTTACATAGTTATTATTATTATTATTATTATTATTATTATTATTATTATTATTATTATTATTATTATTATTATTATTATTAAAATTTTATTATTCAGATTTGCCGCCATTTTCTAAACTATTGCCGCCATAGTTTAAAAAATGTTTACTTTTACGACTCTCGTATTATTTTTCATTGGTTTCACGACGATAACATTCATTAATCCACCTACTTAAGTACTGCTCAATATCAGTAATGAGCAAAAAAAAAAAATATATTATTCAGATTTGCCGGCATAGTTATTACTATTAAAATTTATTATTCATAGTTACTATTATTAAAATTTTATTATTCATAGTTATTATTAAAATTTATATCATTAAACTTTTATTATTAAAATTTTACATAGTTATTATTATTATTATTAAAACTTTATTATTCATAGTTATTATTAAAATTTATATTATTAAAATTTTATTATTAAAATTTTACATAGTTATTATTATTATTATTATTATTAAAATTTTATTATTCAGATTTGCCGCCATTTTCTAAACTATTGCCGCCATAGTTTAAAAAATGTTTACTTTTACGACTCTCGTATCTTTTTTCATTGGTTTCACAACGATAACTTTCATTAATCCACCTACTTAAGTACTGCTGAATATCAGTAATTAGCAAATCTTATTGTTTGTTGTTATGATTTAACTCCACTTAATTGGTAGCAGGCTGTGGATGGGTGTGGTCGTGTGAGTGACGATGCAATGTGTTGTATGTAAATTAATGTATACTCTCGAATCAGTCTCACACTCAGAAATATCTTGGCATGCGAAAAATGCATAGCATAAATTATCTACAAAGAGTACCAAAGTACTCTCTCGATTTGTTTTTTTATCATTATTGGGAATAACAATAATTTGGGGAAGGGGAATTCTAGAAGCAAATGGTATTTTCCCCATGACTGAGGATATTCGTGATAAATATTCATCGCAGTCGGATTTATGCAGCCGGGAGGTCACTGCACCTATGCTAACGAAAGTGCATCGGCAGAAAAGGCTTACAGTATCGGAATTGGACCTCCTCTGATTGGCAAAAGATTGCCTTCTCCGATGAGTCACGTTTTCTGGTTCATCGAAGGGATAGACGTTGGCGTATAAGTCGAGAAACATCGGAATACAAACACTCTTCAACCATTGCTGGAAGAACACAAGCTGGTGGGGGCAGCGTTATGGACTGGGCAATGTTTTCGTGGCATTCTCTGGGTCCACTCATACCTGTGGAAGACACTATGGACCGAATTCGTTATGAATCCATCCTTGCAGACTACGTACACACCCATACATACTGATTGTCTTCCCTGGGGCGGATGGGATCTTACAGAACGACAATACGACGTGTCACACAGCTAGAAATGTCCGAGAGTGGTTGGAAGAGCACGATGAGGACTTCAAAGTACTTCCCTGGACCCCTAATTCCGCAGACTTAAACCCAATTGAACATCTGTGAGACCACCTCGATCGTGTTGTTCGCTCTATGGATCCTCCATTATACGCACCCTCTAGCAGCTGTCAAGTGCACTGCTGTCAGCATGGCTCCACATACCTGTGAACACCTTCCAGCACCTTATTGAGTCATTCCCAGCCCGTCTAGCTGCTGTCCGCGCTGCACACGGCGGTTACTCTGGATATTAGCTGGTGGTCACAATCATGTGACTCGACCGTTTGTAGGGCGTTCAAAAAGTGTCTCTGCAGTGGGTATTTTAGGTATATGGAAATCAAACAAATGTATTATGGGAACGTATAATTTACTCACTTGCAGGAAGTATTGAGACTGTCGTCCTCCATTTGCAAGACACAACCTAAGTGTTTTACACTTGTTTTAAACACATCTCCGAGAGTCAAAAAGTCCTTCCGCAGTAATGGTAATGCACATTCCAGCACCTTATTTGGCGGCGCTACAATGAAATTTTTTGAATTAAGTAACTTATTGTATGTTTAATTTCAGTTTTTGCTGTTATCTTGATAACATGTCAAGCTTCAGAATATGCTTCACAGCAACACCAATTTTCAGAAATTTATGATGAGTTGAAAGTAGTGAGTTCATTCTCGCTCAAGCAGTGCGGTTGGCCTAGTGGTGAACGTTCGTGACTACCATGGAAAGGTTCTCAAGATAGATCCCAGGCAGGTACGAACGCGCGAACCACTAAGTGTCCGCCGTGCATCGGGTGAGCACGTTAAGCAGTCGGATTCCGGGTACTGGCCCGCTGGTTATAAATAAGGGCGTCTTCCTTCCCCTTTCTACCTCGCTTCAGTGTGACTTGCCTGTTGGGCACCCCAGCCCACATCGACTTCTAAGGGTTATTTCAGACCTGGTGTTAGACACTTGCCTTCCTAAATTCTTTTACGAACATACATATGCTATACACTGAAGAGCAATTGAATTAGAGATACCTGTCTAGTAACGTGTAGCACCACATTTCGTCCTGATGACGGCGGCGATTCGTCTCGGCATGGACTCGACAAGACACCGGAAGCGTTAGGAAGCCATACAGATCCACGACCCCTGAACAAGCTCCCACAGTTCACGAAGATTTTATGGAGGAGGGTCAGAGCCTCGAACATCTCTCTCGATGGCATCCCAGATGTGCTCGATGGGATTGAGGTCAGGTGACCTAGCCGGCCAAGGAAGCGAGGTCACGTCGGTGGAGTGTTCATCCAACCATTCGGATACGATTCGGGAGCGATGGCACGGTGCATGTCTTGTTGCAGGATGAAGTCCCCAGTGGGATGTTGAAGACGCACAAACGGGAGCAAATGGTCGTCCGGGATATCCCGGTAACGTTGACCTGTGAGAGACGATGTCTTACGTACCAGGGGTCCCATTTCAGTCCACATAAACAGTCCCCAGACGAGAATTCCACCCCCACCAGCTTGAAGAGTACCCTGCTGGCAAGAAGGATCCATCGCTTCATGTGGTTTGCACCGTACTCGTATCCTGCCATCCGCATGTACCAACGTGAATCTCGACTCATCAGTCCAGGCAACATTTTCCCACATGTCTAGGATCCAGTGGCGATGTTCCAGCGCCCATGCTAATCTTTGCGCCCTGTGGTGTGCGGTCAGCAGCGGTACCCTCGTGGGACGATGGCTTTTGTACCCCATAGCGAGGAGATGGTTCAGGATGGTGTGGCTGCTTACACGTTTTTGTGCACCAGCGTTAAATTGCCGAGTGATTTCTTGCACTGTGGCCCGTCCATCCGCTGTTACAATGCGAGCTAGCTGACGATGACCCTCGCTCATTCACACGCTGTTGTCCACGGCAGTTGGCCCTTGCATGGATGGTTTTCCCGGATTCGATGTACTCACGGTGCACCCGTGACACAGTGGCTCGTGAAAATCCCAGTGCCCGCACGACTTCCGAGATCACGTGACCCATTCGTCGGTCCCCGACACTTTGCCTTCGATCAAATGTGCTTAGATCCTCCGTCTTACCCATACGGCGTCCGACTCTTACTGATTCATATCATCATCATATGTAGAGGATTTTTGGATGGGAGTGTCTGACCACAGGTCTTAAACAACCCTTAGAAATATGAAGCTAGGAGATTTGGGCTAGAGTGCCCGATAGGAAAGTGACACGGAAGCGAAGCAGAAAGGGGGAGAAAGACGCCCTTATTTATTACCGGGGGCCAGTACCCGGGGTCCGACAGCTTAACGTGCCCATCCGACGCACAGCGGATATTTTGTGGACCGAGCGTTCGTACCTGCCTGGGATCGAACCTGGGGTCCTTTCCGTGGCTGTCACGAACGTTGCCCACTAGGCCACCTGCGGCCCTCTTACGGATTCCCGTCGCATCACTCCTTATGTTGTCGGATCGCTGCATGTCGTTTCCGTTTACAGGGCCGCCCACAACGCCATATTTGCATAACGCCAGCTGTCTCTAATTCACTTGCTCTTCAGTGTTTTTCGTGAAACGAGTTTTGGCTGTAATAGCAATAGCAGTAATAGTAATGATAATAACTCTATGGGCAATCTCCGCCAGCAGATGTCAAAAGGATTTCCCTATCTCGATTGCTTAAAGTTGAGCTATCGTGAAAATGAAATAGGACAAAATGAAGAAAAAAAAATGATGAGCTCAAACTGGGAAAAAAAAAAAAAAAAAAAAAGAAGAAGAGGAAGAAGAAAATAAAAAGAAAACCACGAAGATGTGTTTAATTTTGTTTCGTTTTGAGATCCGTCCTCTCCAACTGAAGGCAAGCAGCAACGAAAAGCGAATGAGAGCCGGAATCAAGATAAACACACCGTAAACAAATTGACTGTGTATTTTGCTGCAAAGGAAACCAGCGCTTATAAAATCAGCATGTATGTATTTAATTTGCCTTCAGTCGCCCACAGTCAACCTTCCATGCGCTCGTGACTTGACCCTTTCTCCATCTAACCAGCGTTCCGAGCCTCCCACTGGGTTACTTTCCACAAGGCCGCACAGAAGACCAGTTATCTGGGTATCGTAATTACTTGAACAGCCGGAATCAAAAACGTCAGCCACTTACTGCTCCGTTTCAGTTTTCTCGTATTTCGCGGTTTATGTTTTAAAGCTTCCTTCTTAAAAGAAATGCTATATTAATCTCCAAAAGAATTAAACAAATTAGTAAAATCATGCAATGCATTGATTATAATGCGCTTTCCAACTTACCAGAAATCATTACTCAAGTTATGAGGATAATGGTTGTGGAATAAATCTCGCTCCTGTGCCCTGACCTTTGACCCCATTTCGATGACATTAAACAGAATTGGTTCGGTATACCTCTGGAACAACATACTAAAGTTTTGTCGTAATAGAAGCACTTTTAGTCAGATAATGGCTGTTAAATAAATCTCGCTCTTGTGTCCTGATCTTTGAATCTATTTCGATGATATTCAACAGAACCGGTTCAGTATACCTCCGGAACAACATGATAAAGTTTTGTCGCAATCGAAGTATTTTTACGTAAGTTATGACGCATAAGGGCGATGGAATGGATCCCGTTCCTATGTTCTGACCTTTAACCTCATTTCACCCATTTTCAATAGGGTTCGTCCCCAGGTTGTCCCCTACCACATACTAAAATTTCATCGGGATCGAACCATTTTTACGTGAGTTATCGTGTGGACAGACAGACAGACAGACAGACAGACGGAGAAAGCTGGAGCATATATGCTTCAACTTACGGTTGGAAAGCGTAAAAAAACCTTTGGTCGGATGAAACCTTACACAAAAGTTCTTAGTAAGTACTTTCCACCTATTACAATTTATGAAACACAATTCCGTCAAGTCAAATTTCAATCATCAACAGTTCTCAATCCACTGCTGGATGAATGGTCCCCAAGTCTCTTCAATGTCAGTCCGGTATGCTTTCGAATTTCATTTACCACGTGATCTTCCTCTCGGTCTTTTCCTGTCCCTGGGTACCCAGTCTAGTTATACATATAAACACCCAGATGTATCTGTATGCCTGTCTCTCTGAAGCGCTTGACGTCAGAGCAACGTCTGCATTATTGCGCCCTCACATATCGATCAATTCGTGTGTGCTGTTGAGATGTCAAAGTCATTGCCTGCTATATAATAACACGCGATCACTTTTAGATGTCAAGGTGATCGCTTGCTAATTTAAAAACATTGGATTATCAATGACTCGAGTTCTATTTATTCAATATACAAAATTCGAATTGAAATCTTAACATCACGGTAAGTTGCGTTTGTATATTAATTTAATTTAGCAGAAAGAATATTAATTTCTATGCTTTAATTATTTTTTACTTTTTTAATTTGACTAACTTTCCGAGTTTAATGCTGATTATGTTATACATTTTGCAAAATGTCCATCTATCTAAACGCTCTAACCTGCAATAAAAACAGAAATCTTGAGAAATCAGAGTGAGCAAAATTGCATCTGAAAGCAGATGTTGCCCCAATAGCACAATATCGATAACTTAGATAGTTCCGATTTGCAATACCAGATGGCGCGTTGTTTTGCAGAAAAACCTTCGGTATGAAGTTTCAAATTAACCATCGAACAGGGCAGTCTAAAACAAGCCGTGAACAGAATAATACCGTATATTCTCGTGAAAAGGGCGACACCCCGATTTTTATCTCTGAATATTTGCAGTTTTTGTATATCCCTTGATAAGCCCCCCCCCGCTTTTTATGTGACCATCTGCAGTTTTTGTATACCTACCTACTTGTGTATAAATTAAGAAAAAAAAAATATTCCAAGGAGGCGCCCGCTTGCGGAAATGTGAACCTACTATTTATTAGCTGCTCTCGCAATGTTGCTTGCGGCAGTTTCCCGCAAAATGTGGGTGGAATTGAGGCACAATTCTGGGAAGATGATAGGGCTCACCACACTGGTTAGAGAGTTTTCAGGGGAAGGTTACACGCTTTCACAATATATTAACCCACTTTCGCACATTGTCCCCCCCTCCTTCTCTCACTCTTTGCGAGCGAGTTTTCTGCAGTTTCTTCATTCATGGAGAGTACAGCATTTGCTCCCGCAGCAAACGAATCGTGATGCATTTACCAAACGTTGTAAGGCAAATGGTTATTAAAAAAAAAAAAAAATCCTTCCTCAACCATATTTGGAAAGCGTAAATAGGTCTTGATGTCAACCTGATAGTTTTTTTATCCCATAAAGAATATGCATGCCGTAAAAAATAAATGTGTAACTTTTGAAGTTTTCAATGGATTTCCTCATAATTTAAAACGAATCTTTATTTTGATATATTGTGGACACTGTCAAATTTGCATGCAACTATTTTTTAAAAATTGAAGAAAATGTGTTCTATAAATTTTCTTCCACTACCCTGTGCAGCGTAGCAGCTGTCGGCCAACTGCTGAGCTGGACGAGTGTGTGATCGACAGAAAGGTTGTTTATCTACTCCCGAGTTTCATACCCCCCTCCCCACCGTGTTTGTGACAAACAATCGGCTTTAGTGACAAAACCAAACATCGCCCCATACAGTAAAGACGCAATCCTTTTTACTCGCTCTTATAGTCTTCAGAAAAGGTAACTGTTTGTTTGATTTTTTAGAGCCGGGGCACACTCAATTTAATAACAAACGTAAATAGGTTCTTAAACTAATGCACTTTTTTACTATCAGTGCCAATGTTATTCTGAGCGATCGGCCAAGTTTAAACACTTTCGTTTTCGTGATGCATTGATCAAGTTACCGCTGTTCTGTAGATCGTCACGCCCACCCTGGTTACGCCTCTCTTCTCCGCCGTCGCTAAGCAGGGGAAGCTGTCTCCTTTTACAATAGTCTCTTCTTTTCCCTCTTTATCCCCCTGTCGAGAATTGAGCACGGTCGTAGGTCACGGCACGATGCAACTTAAACTACTGGCTGACGCGTTCACCTCTTTCCTCTGGGTGATTTACCGACTGGGTATAGTCAAGGCCACATCAAAAGATCTAAAACGGACTTTGAAACATCCTTGCGAAATGAGTTTGTTTATTAGTGCATAAAAAAACTCATACATATAAAATCAAGAAAATTCTTAGCAATAACTTTCCTCTGGAGCAGTATCACCCGGAAAATGACTAAATATACAACTCCAAATGAACTGGTGGTGCAAAGGGCTAAGTATGCTAATTTCCATAAGGCATCAAAATTTTGGTTTTCAACCCATCCGAAATATTTTCCGATTATAGTTCGACCCACTAATTTTGACCTAAATACACTGGCGTGCAAAAATTAATAACGAGACGGTTTTTCGAATGTAAAGTCGTGCAGAAGTGCTCTACATCGACTCAAATCGTACCATAAGATCCCCAAGATGTAAGAATATGGGACAAGTGAGCAAAACCGTCCAAACAAGGAATCCAAAGGAAACAAAGGCACTTTATTGAAAAGGTAGCTTCGAGCACAACTGGACAGAAGATAGAAACGTCCATGTGACAGGCGGCTACCAAGAAAAATCCAGTGTTTAGTAGGGGATATGATCACCACTGACGGCGTTGCAGGATTTACAACGTCTGTCCCTACTGAGGACGAGGTTGTCAAGAAGCTGTTAAGGCATCGCGGCCCATTCCTCTTGTAGCGCCAATCGCAGCTGCGAAATCGTTGCTGGCGGCTGGTGACGTGCTGCCAAGCGTCTCCCGAGAAGGTCTCACACGTGTTCGATTGGATTTAGGTCTGAGGACCTTGCGGGCCCATCCATGCGTTGAATATTTTCACTCTCCAACAGCTCTGCGGCAGCCACTGTACGATGAGGTGTAGCGTTCACGTCCATGAAGAGGAACTCAGGACCCACATCACCTCTAAACAGACGCACGTGAGGCAGGAGAACCTCGGTACAATAGCGGACACCAGTGGCTGAACCTCCTTGAAAGATGTGGATGTCAGTACGGCTATCAAGCATGATACCGCCCGAAACGAGAACTCTGCCACCTCCAAACCGGTCCATTTCGATGATGTTGGAGGTGTGATTGCGTGTTCCCTGCTCTCTGCAGATGTGTATACGTCCAGAATCGCTCGTCAGACTGAATCGGCTCTCATCCGTAAAGAGAACTCGACCCTATTGCTGATGTGTCCAGTTCTTGTGTTCCTGGCACCACAGAAACCGCCGTCTCCGATGAGCAGGCGTTAATGGCACACACCGTACTGGTCGTCGTGCAAACAGACCACCTTTGTGCAGCCTCCTGGCAATGGTGAAATGCGATAACGGACGTCCAGTTGTCTGTTGCAGGTGCCTTGCGATTTCTTCCGCTGTCTGCCGTCTGTCTCTTCTCGCCTGTAGGACAATATACCGATCGTCCGCCGCCGTAGTTGCTCGTGGACGACCACTGCTTAACTCTCGGACAGCTGTTCCTGTCGTTTGAAATGCTCTCCAAGCTCGTGAAAAGATGTTGTGAGCAATCCCGAACTCCTCGGCCACACTAGTCAGACTTCGACCTTCTTCCAACTTCCCAATCACGCGACCTCGGGTAAAGTCATCCAGATGTCGTCTACTGGATTGCCTGTTGGTCATATCCCACGGTGGCAGCAACTCGACGTCGTTCAAACCGATGTACACCGTGCAATAGCTTTCACCGAATTGCTGCGCGTACACCGCCCATGTGCTTTATACCCTTCCGACACCCCCTTCCCCCTACGTCATGCTGCATATATGCACATGCCCTACTGTACCGGACCCTAGTTTATCTCCAGTGGACTTTTGGTCCGTTCTGTCTGCTCGTTCCGCAGTTAAGCTAATTTCTCTTCTTCGTCCTTAATTTTTGCACACCAGTGTATTTCATTAAAAAAGTCGACCTATACACAAGTATATACGGTAAGTGTGCCGGAGAAAAAGTCATTTAACGTGTCTTTCGAAAAACGGAAATAAATAGCATATAATTTTCAGTTCTAACATGAATGAGTTCTTACTAAACTGCTGGCCACCCAAAATGCAACACCAAGAAGGACACGAGATAGCAAGGCCAAATTTACTGGACACATAACAACATATACAAAGATGAAACGTTTGAGCTTACAGGCCCGTGGGACTTGCGGAACACGCAGACATCAATAGTTTGTGTGGCCCCCATGGCTGGCAATAACGGCCGCTCCACGCCGCGGCATCAAACGAAAGAGGCTTTGGATGTGGGCTTGCGGTATGTTGGTCCAGGCTGCTTCCACGCGTTGCCACAGTTCATCAGGAGTAGCCGCGGGTGGTGCTTGCCGGGCCACTCGGTTGCCGATCAGCTACCAGACGTGTTCGATGGGCGACATATCGGGAGAACAGACGGGCCACGGCAGCAGTGACACCTGATGGGTCGTGAAGAATTGTTGCACGATGCGTGCCACGTGCAGGTGCGCATTGTCCTGTTGAAACGTGGCCGCTGGCAGGTCCTGCAGGTAAGGGAGGACTACAGGCTCCAAAGCGTTAGAGATGTAGCGGTGGCTGTTGAGTGTACCGTCGATGCGTACCAGGTGGGTGCGGGTGTCATTTCAAATTGCGCCAGGCGACGGACCGGTATGGCGATACATAATGCAGGCGTTCTACAGTCTCTCGCCGCGGTGCCGCCACACGCGGATCCGACCATCTTGGTGTTGCAGGCAGAAGCGGGATTCGTCGGAGAAGATAATGTGCCATTCCGTAGTCCAGGTGCGGCGTTGAACGGCCCACTGCCGCCGCACTCGCTGGTACAATTGCGTTTTAGAATATACGTCGAATCTCGTAGTTTATCTTTTTGTACCTCCCCCTTCCCCTTTATTTTCTTTCTGACAATGGAAGAGACATGTCCCTCCCACATCTGATCTCTTCACGCCCCCTCCCCCAATAATTTGGAGAAGTCCATGGCCCCTGGTATTCATAAATGGATTGGGTCATGAACAAAAACATGCAACAAATTTCCAAGCTGAAAATATCTTTTCTATTAAATATTTGATATAGAAGGGAGCAAACTTTTTTTGAAAGATTTTATCCAGACGTGCGATTTAAAAACCTCAAGCTGGTTTGTTCTATAAGCAGACAATTGAACGTCATGAAAATAGCGCTGATTTTTCAGTCCTTGTTCGTAGTTTGTGATATAAAAATTTAGAATAATTATTTTAATGGAATTTTTTTATAAACCTTTCAATTACAGAAAGGGAAAGCGCTGCACGCTCATAGCATGCTGTGCCCTCCACAAAGCTTCTTTTTCCCTGTTTTTTACACCGCAATAACCTAAGTTAAGCTTCTGGTTCGGTCCCTGGCTAAGTGGTAAACATTTTTATTTTTAAATAAAGCCTTTGTGTATGCAAATGTAGATTAAAAACATGAGAAGCAAAAGGTAATTTTTCGATTAGAATAAAATTGAAAATAATCTGTGCTTCGGAATATATTTAGACCAAGAAAAGCATTTCAGCTAAAATGTTTATAACATATCCCCATGGTAAGAAAAGTTGCAAAGGAAGTTCCGTACCCTTAATGTTGTCTGTAATTTTTATTATGTTTGTTAAATACTATTTCAGTGAATTTCAATTTGTTTCCTTTTCAGAAACTAGTAAACATTTTAATTCAACTGGGTTTCAAAAGAAAACTAAACATAAAAATGAGCGAGTAAAGAAAGCTCTTTTCAAAACCTGTGCAACTTTTTGTATAGTGCTGCCATCAAGTGGAGATTTTTATCCTAACAAATGGTTGCTTTTGCAGAAGTAATGGAAAATATGAATGATCTATGTTGGCACGGGCGGTTCTCGTAGTGCAGCCCGCCCGAACTGATGGTTCTTTTTATTTTACACAAATATTGTTAGTTTATTATATACACACTCCATCATTTGAGAAAAGGCTTATGCAAGAACGACCACCAGGTTTCTGAGAGGCAAACTAATGTTTTTTATTGGTTTTCATTTGAGTAAACTTTTGGTATGATAAAAAAAAAAAGAAATCGGTTTTGAAACTGAAGCCTCTGGTGACGTAATTTACTATTTTAAGGAATTCGTTAACTACATGCGCGAACTGAGAAGATATAGTGAAGCCATGTTCCGTTATATACAAGTGGTATTCCTTCCTATTTATATCCGTTTCTGAGGGGGGGGGGGGGGGGCATTTTAAACCATCGCCGACCGTGCCTTTTCTCTGAGGTATCTTACGAACTGCCAATAACCGAATGCCCCTTCCTTCTAAAAGCGAATTCATACATACTAGGGGTGTTCAAATGAAAAGGTACGAAACGACACTGTGGGTATAAATGAAGACTTTATTCAAAGTATACACCATAGGCCGTAGCACAACGATCCCATTGATTAACGAGCCGAAGGAATCCTTGTTCCCAGAATTCCTGTGGCCGTGACGAGACCCAGTCCTGCACAGCGTCCTTGAGTTCGTCGTCCGAGTGGAAGCGCTTCCCTTTCAGATGTTTTTTCAGGGGACCAAACACATGGAAATCGCAGGGCGACATGTCCGGGCTGTAGAGCGGATGGTCAAGCTGCTCCCACTGGAACTTGGCCAGTTCCGCGTGTGTGACCCTGGAGACGTGTGGACGCGCGTTATCATGGAGCAGAACGACACCCTCTGTGAGCAGCCCCGGTCTTTTGTTCTTGATGGACCTGCGTAGGCTTCGGAGTGTCTCACAGTACACATCGGAGTTAATGGTTCGTCTGTGCTGGAGGAATTCAACAAGTAGTCAATTGGACGGCGCTCTTTATAAGAGCCTCTGCTCTCTCCTGCGCATGCGGGCGCCCGCGCATGCTCCGATCCACGCCGGCGACTCCAATCGCATCCCTAGATGTGTCGCTACGTTCTCCCATAGCGGCATAGGCAAATATGTTAACGGTTACGTTCTTATGACGTTTCGTACCTTTTCATTTGAACACCCCTAGTACCTTTTGATTCAATTTTTTTATAAGTGTGAATGATGCAGAAAGTAATGGCATTCCATTCCCTGTTCTGTTATACATATTTCTTGAGTTCGCCATCTGGTTTTCTCTGCTACAGAGATGCATTACCAACACTCACCTCCGAACTTTACTTTATTGCTCACATATCTAAACCATGAGCGCGATAGCGTTTCTCCCTAAATATCTCATACGCTTGGCCTTCCGAGATGTTGATTCCTTCGTAGTATTCGAATTCCTCTATTTCAGAGGGACCAACTACAAATTGAGTTTGTGCAAAATCTGTCTGTGTAATTAACTTAAAAATTCTGACTTAAATCGAACACTTAATTAAATTTATACTTTCAATAAACGTGTTGTAATGGTTTTGAAAAAAATCATTCCGATATCTACAACCACTAATTTCAGCCAAAATCTCTTCCTGACACCTTAAAAAAATTTTTTTTAATATATAACGACATATCTTACATCTACTGATTCAATATCGATTACTTTTAGTAACATGGTAAAAGATAGCATGGAAAATCAGTGCTGAACTATTATCCATGCGACAGTCAGTTATTGTGATACTTTTTATATAAAAACTTACTATTTGCAGTAGCAGACTGGCGATCCGCAAACGGCCCTGGAAGCTGATTTTGAGCGGTCTGCTTTTGGGAATAATGGTCAAGGTATCCCTCCTCCCCAAAAGAACGATATGTCAGCACCACCGTTTATTGTTTAAAGATCTTTTCAATACAAGTTTACGAATCTTCGCAGTTTTTTTTTTTTTTTTTTGCGTCGAGACAATAATCAATATTTTACCTATTTTCCTAGACCGTAAATGCCCAGTAATATTTAATGTAAGAGCAAAATTACTTACGTTGCTGAGAAACAATGAACAAGGTACGTTCTCTTCAGAGGCGTAACTATGGCGGGGCAGACCAGGGCGCAGCTCAAGAGAGGGCGCAAAGACCACTGCTTGTAGTCTGATTAAAATTGAAACTAACTTTTACACAAACTTTTGGTACACTTAAAATTCGAATTGCTTCCTTAAAATGTTCAGAGCAAGGGCGCCCATTAAGGGGAGTGGGGCTCGCCCCCTCCCCCGACCGTTGATATAATCAAATTTTTGATAAATGTAAAACACTAAAGTAAACGAAACCTCTCTTTAAAGCATTTTTTTAAAATAATAACATATTAATGATTGATTGTATCAATTATTTTTGTTGTATTTAAGTATCTTGTACATTTAGAACACTTTCGAAAACTCTGAAATATTCTGGAAAGTCGTAGAATATCATAGAACACAATAGAAAACTCTGGAAGGATCTGAACGTTGTTATTATTTTTAGAATAAAACGTCGAATTTAATTAAGTGATTTTTATCTTCCACAGAAAAATGTCGCAACCTCCAAAAAAAAAAAAAAAAACTATCAGGCGCTCAAAACCTAAAAAGAAAACTAAAAAAACAAAGCTAAATTGAAAAGGGCGCTAACTTACTCGCCAAATATTTCAGGGTTGAAAAATCCTCTGAATCGTCATCCGAACTGGTTCAACATGAAACAGAAGAAGAACACGATAACTAAATTTATAAAAGTTCTTCAGTCGACGTTCGTGAAAAAGGAGAGCATCCATCATAAACAAGAACTAGCTATTCCTGGACCATCATTTCAAGCTCAAAATGCTACTGAAAAGGGCAAATCTACAGAGAAACAAATATCAACACACAAGGTACCATTTCCAGCATCTGTGCAAGATACATAGTATGACGATATTTCTAAATGGCCACTCATAGACTCTGCCACAAGAGATGAAATCATCATTCGAGGACCTATGAGTCACCAAATCAGCAACGAAAACTATCCAAGAAATGATGATGGACGGCACTTTTCCAATATACACTTTCAAAGAGTAATGCCAAATGGGAAACTTTTGAAAGAAGATGGCTTGTTTACTCCAAATCTGCGAATAAAGTGTATTGTTTTTGCTGTTATTTGTTCTGCGGGAGTCCCCCACTCCAGTTTGGGAAAAGAAGAATTTGACGACTGGAACCACTTATCAGCACGCCTCAAAAGTCACGAAGCATCTCCAGGTCATCGGCTTGCTATGAGCAGTTGGATAGAAGCGTGGAAACGACTGAAGCAATTCAGCGGAATAGATAAGAGGTTGCCAAAACAGATTGAAGATTAGAAGTCACGGTGGGCCGCTGTACTGGAACGGATGATGTCTATAGTTTTCTTCTTAGCGGGCAATAATCTATCATTCAGAGGAAGTTCTGGCTCTGAAACCTTGTATACCCCTAATAATGGCAACTTTCTAGGTTTGGTTCAACTGTTAGGAAAATTTGACCCAGTAATGGTGAACACCTTCGGCGCATTGTCAATAAGGAGACCAATGTCCACTATTTTAGCAAACGCATTCAAAACGAGTTAATCAGCTTACTTGGAGGCGAGCTTCGAAATAAAATTTAATCTATGGTAAAGACAGCCAAATACTTCTCTATCATACTGGACTGTACTCCTGATGTGAGTCACATTGAGCAATTATCATTCACATTGCGCTTTGTTGACACTAAAGTAGATGAATTCAAAGTGCGAGATTGTTTTATTGCTTACAAGCCAGTAAGTGACTCCTCGGGCGAAGGACTTACTGGCCTTTTTCTTGATGAAATTGTGCAACAGTTTGATTTAGACATGAACGATTGCCGAGGCCAAGGCTACGATAATGGCGCAAATATGGTAGGAATAAACAAAGGCATGCAAAGAAGAATTCTAGACCAATATTCTCGAGCATTTTTTAATCCGTGTGGTTGTCATAGCTTAAATTTGGTCATAGCAGATGCCGCTAAAACATCAGTTAAATCGGTTTCGTTGTTTGGGGTCCTCCAAAGACTGTTTGTTTTATTCTCTGGATCACCGAAGCACGTAGGTGGACTGTCACTGAAAAAAGTTTGCGAAACACGTTGGGAGAGTAGGGTTTCTAGCCTTGCTATTCTCTGGATCACCGAAGCACGTAGGTGGACTGTCACTGAAAAAAGTTTGCGAAACACGTTGGGAGAGTAGGGTTTCTAGCCTTGCTATTCTCTGGATCACCGAAGCACGTAGGTGGACTGTCACTGAAAAAAGTTTGCGAAACACGTTGGGAGAGTAGGGTTTCTAGCCTTGCTATTCTCTGGATCACCGAAGCACGTAGGTGGACTGTCACTGAAAAAAGTTTGCGAAACACGTTGGGAGAGTAGGGTTTCTAGCCTTGCTATTCTCTGGATCACCGAAGCACGTAGGTGGACTGTCACTGAAAAAGTTTGCGAAACACGTTGGGAGAGTAGGGTTTCTAGCCTTGCTATTCTCTGGATCACCGAAGCACGTAGGTGTACTGTCACTGAAAAAAGTTTGCGAAACACGTTGGGAGAGTAGGGTTTCTAGCCTTGCTATTCTCTGGATCACCGAAGCACGTAGGTGGACTGTCACTGAAAAAAGTTTGCGAAACACGTTGGGAGAGTAGGGTTTCTAGCCTTGCTATTCTCTGGATCACCGAAGCACGTAGGTGGACTGTCACTGAAAAAGTTTGCGAAACACGTTGGGAGAGTAGGTTTTATAGCCTTGCTGCAGTTCGGTATCACTACTCTTCTGCTCGTGATGCCCTTCTGGAACTCCACGAAGAAACGAAAGACTCAGTCGCAGCATCAGAGGCCTGGTCACTAATTCAGCACATGGAGCATTTTGAATTCTTACTTACGATGGTGGCTTGGTATGACATATTGTTTCAAGTTAACATTGTGAGTAAGGCTATGCAGTCTGAAACTATGGATCTACCAAATGCTAAAGAATTGCTCGGAATTTGTGAAACAGTTCAGGAGCAGTTACTCATTTGCTTTAATAGCAGCCAAGGAAATAGCTGCTCAGGCTGCAATAGAGCCAGTTTTTAAAGCAGTCCGATCCCGAAGAAAAATGAGGTTATTCGAGTACGCGAGGCAAGAGATGAGACACCAACAGATCCTGAAGAATTGTTTAAAACGAGCGTCTTTTATCCTATGATCGACACAATTGAAAATGCACTGGTCACTCGATTTGAACAATTATCAAAATTAAATGACACATGGTCCTTTTTATACATCAAAACAATTCCTGAAAAATCCAAATTGGAAAAAGTGTGTGCGGATTTACAAATAAGTTTGACGGATCGTGAAAAATGTGACATTTCTCGTTCTGAATTAGTTGAGGAACTTTTAAGCCTTAACCCATTATTAAAAGAATCCGATTCAGCAGAACCGTTAAAAGTTCTTCAACTTATTAAACAAAATAGTTGGCAGGATATTTTCCCGAATGTGTGGACTGCTCTCCGGGTCCTGCTAACTATACCTGTCACTGTGGCTAAAGGTGAACGTAGTTTCAGAAAATTGAAACTCATTAAAACTTATCTACGCTCCACTATATGTGCCAGGAAAGGCTGTTGGATCTAGCAATTTTATCCATCGAAAATGACATTGCCCAGGTAATAAATCATTCTGATTTAATTAATAAATTTGCCGGTGTTAAGGCGAGAAAGGTGCCCATGTAATAATCGTAAATAACCTTTTTTTGTAATAAAACACTTACATACCAAAAAACATTTTTTTCCTAAGCAAAATATTAATCATCCTAATAGTCATTGCGGGTGGTGCAATCCGGAGATCTCGCACCACCTAGAAATATTGCTAAGGCTGCCGCTGGTCAAAGTATGACCTATCAACACACTGTTCCTCAAAAAACAACGCTAAATACCGACTGCTACAAAACAGTGCTACAAAATCTGCAGATACACATGTGACTACAAAACGACCACACCTGAAAAAGAATTGGGTGTTACACCACGGTAATATAAAACCGCACATGGCCGGTTCTGCCGCATATTACATAGAAAAAATGAATATCAAATTAATGCCCAAACCTGCATATAATCCAGACCAGACTTGTCACCATGTGACTTCTGGTTTCCCCCATTTTAACAAGAAAGGTGACACCGACTTTACAGGTGTAATGAGCACATCTTTTGAATCCGTTATGGCCGCCCTCGTAGCCCAGTGGTCTAAGCACTGGCTTGACCACTGCGCTACTAGGCTCTCTCCCTTCCCTGGAATCAGTGACTCTAAATTAGGGGCGGGCGACTGCTTACAGCCCATTGATTTGCTCACGGTTGTCGTTAAACCTTCAATAAAAAAAAGAATCTGTTCTTACGCAAATTTAATTTATTAAAGCTATTTAAAGTCAATGGAACCGGTATGGAAAACAATAGTATCCGACCGAAGAAAGTTTTTCAATCGGGATTTTAATCCTGCAGATACTGCTGTAAATGGAATGGTGAACTTAGGCCCTCTGGTTGCGGACTTATGAGCTAAGAAACATTTGATTTTATATGTGAACATTTCGCAGCGGAAACGCTCTCCAACAAAGAAAGAATTTTTCAAATCGGACTCTTAGAAGCAGAGATATGGACAAATATAAGATATGCATCTACGCCCCTAGCGATAAAACCATGCATTATTTTAGGAAGAAAGTATTCTGAAACAGCTTTTCGATGTGAGCGGTGTCGGTCCAAGAAAAAAAAAAAAAAAAGAAATTAGTCGAGTTTTCAGGAGCTCAGATTTTGCGGGAAATGCACCAAAAGCAGAAATTAGCACTCATGCTCTCTGGTGGCCAAACCATTCTTTACCAAATATTAGAAATTACATGAAAAACATTTTCCATCACGAGCTGTGTGCGATACAGGAATAAATTTTCAAATCGGAATTTTAGAAGCATAAATATCAGGGGAAACACAATTTACCTTTGCGCCCTCTAGTGGAAAGTCTGTGATTAACTTGAAATTTTTTAATTTATATGAAAAACATTTCGGATCAGAAACACTATCCAACAAAGTAGAATTTTTTCAAATCGGACTTCAAGAAGTAGAGATATTGACAAAATAAGATACGCCTCTACGCCCTCTGACGTAGAAACCAGGCATTATTTTAAGAAGAAAGTATTCCTAAAAAGTCTGTCGACGTGAGGAGCATCGGTCCAGGAACGAATTTCTTTAATCGAGATTTTAGAAGCTCAGATTTTATGGCAAATACATCAGAACAAAAAATTAACACTTACGCCCCCTGGTGGCCAAAGTATTCTTTGCCAAAAAATTTGAAAATAAATGCAAAAATTTTTTAATCAGGAGCTGCATACGCTGAAGAAAACGTTTTTCAACTCGGAGTTTTAGAAGCAGAAATATCGGGGAAAACGCAATTTACTGTTACGCCCCCTAGCGGAAACTGTATGAGTAACTTGAAAAAGTAACTGTATCTAAAATACTCTTCGACATAAATGAAATCGAAAGATAAAAAAAAAATTTAATCGGATGTTTAGAAGCAAATATATGAAATAAAATGTATTTTGAATTCGACATCATCTGCATTTACAACTCAATGGGCTATATAAGCAGTCGCCCGTCCCAAATTTAGGGTCACTGGTTCCAGGGAAGGGAGAGAACCAATGCCGTGAGAAAAACACAACATCCGTGCCTTACCGGGATTCGAACCCGGACCTTTCTCGGACGAATGGTTATGAGCCAGCGTTTAGACCACTGCGCCACCGTGGCAGCTCAGCTGCTTTGGGACAGCCTATGTATATATACTTTTTTCTTGAGTTAACATAAAACCTATCTGCCCAGAATACCTCGGCCCACTGGAAATTCTCCTGGTATCCCGGCGGCCGAGTCCGAGCCTGCTATGTGTGTACCTTTCTTTCCCAGTTATAAAAAAAAAAATCATGTTTGCTAGAAACTTTCTTCTGGTGCATTTAGAGGGACATATTAAGATGGATTCAAGAGGTGGCTACAACGTACTATAAATCATATCTATACGTATACTGAAAGACTGTTTTAAAGAGCAAAAGAATGTGAACTCCCATTATGTATGGTTTTATTGGTTATGCAAAGGCTTTCAATGCTGTGAAACCATCAGCAGTTATAACAAAATCTTTTGAAATCTTGCGGTATTGAAGATGTATACCAGCTAACACAGCTATTAAAATGCTAGTACAAAGGTCGGTTGTTCTACAGCAGGGTAACTAAGACGGGCAGGGACGTCGCTAGACTTCGAAATCAGGATGGGCGATGGGTGGGAGAGCATTATTTTTGGTGGGGCAAGTTTGATAGCAACTATATTTACCAAACACAGAAAGAAAGAATTTTTAATGCTTTTTCCTACCAGCTACAAAGGAATTCGAGCAATCTCTACAGACACAAACACGGCTCTGACTAATTACGCTACTGGTGTAGGATGGAAGTGTTACTAGAAAGTCGCCTTTAACTTTTTGCTTGCTCTTAATTGCCTTTCAAAATTTAGCATTTCTTGCTTACGAAAATAGTACTACACTTGGACAATCAATTCAAAGGAAAATGTCGTTTTTGTTTATCTAAATCATATTTTTTGCAGACACAATCCTCTTCCTCCTAATTAATTCCCTTTCTTCACGTCAGCGACTTTGCCTTGAACTCCTCTCCAGCAAAATAGTAGTCAGCCACTTTCTGCATTTTCATTGTGCCGGAACTCAACTTTCCTTGTTGGAATCCACAATTTCGAAAAGAAAACAAACAGCAGAGCAATTAGTAATGATCTCACTCACTGAATTCTAATCCACCCTCCTCATTCGCCCCCTGACCACACAAACATGAAAAAGAGGCTTAAATTGAAGAGGCTTAATTTTGCTTAAATTGCTTTATTTGAACAGTGGATAGCAATTGAATTTTCATGACTATGCTAATACTATTTTGATAACCTTTCTACGGAGGTGTAAACAACGCACTTCGAAGGGAAAACTACGTAAGGCCACATGAACTAGAACACATGATTTATTATTACTCGGCGAGTCCAGATTACATTTTAAAGTTGAAAAAGTGCGTATTTTGTATTGGCAGGGCGTCAGGGTGGGCAAGACAAATTTCAGGGTGGGCCAGAGCCCACCCTCGCACCCCTTGGCGACGTCCCAGAGGACGGGGCTGGTGGGGGCTTCTGCTCTGCGAGCAGCTCTAAATAGGGTGCAATACTGATATTCACGTTCTTTTTTAAAATCCATCACTGAATGCGAACAAGTAAACAATGTTAAAAACATGATGATATATGTACGGTATGATATACACAACAAGTTAGTAAAATCACGCAATGCATTGATTATGATACGCTTTCCAACATACCAGAAATCATTACTCAAGTTACATAGTATTACTCAAGTTATGAGGATAATTGCTGTGGAATAAATTTCGCTTCTGTGACCTGACCTTTGACCCCATTTCGATGGTATTAAACAGAATTGGTATAGTAAACCTCCGGAACAACATACTAAAGTTTTGTCGCAATGGAAGCATTTTTACGTAAGTTATGACGCATAAGTGCAATGGAATAGATCTCGCTCCTATGTCCTGACCTTTGACGCCATTTCGTCCATTTTCAATAGGTTTTGTTCCCAGGTGGTCCCCTACCACATACTAAAATTTAATCGAAATCGAACCATGTTTACGCAAGTTATGATGCATAACGGCAATGGAATGGATCCCGCTCCTATGTCCTGACCTTTGACCCCCATTTCGTCCATTTTCAAGAGGGTTCGTCACCAGTGGTCCCCTACCACATACTAAAATTTCATCAAAATCGAACCATTTTTATGTGAGTTATCGTGCGGACAGATGGACAAAACTGGAGCATATGCGCTTCGTCAAAGTACGGTTGGAAAGCGTTAAAAAATTGCATGTCGCCCTCAGAAGAAACAAACCGGCAGCAAAAACGGGTGGTAGGCGCAATGATGCCATCCATGTTTGCGAAGCGTCGGCTGACGTTACGGTAGACAGCAGCGTGACACCGAAGAGCACAAAATGAGTCTATGCACACAGGCGCGCATGATACAAAACCAGCTCGTTGGTAGTTAAACGTTGGCAGGATCCGAAGAGTCTCGTGCCAACAAGAAAATGAAACATTCTTACAGAAGTGTTATGATCATGGATGAAATCTCATAACATCGGAAGGGTTATTTTTCCTGTAAATAAAAATATTATGCGGGGAAACAAATTGGAGACGAAAGAAAAACGCTGAAAGCGCCCCGGACTTTGGGATTTTGCTTTATTTCATTGTAGCGAACAGCTACAACACAATTGATACCGGCTGAGAATCAAGGCCCCAAATTCGGAAATGTTGCCGCCACCATAAATTAGTAGGTAAACTAAAATTAAGACTGAAAGCCCAGTCAAGTCGATTGAATGTAAAGGTCCTGAGCATTCCAGAAGCGTTTCTTTTTTCTTTTTTTCGGTTGGAGGTTTAGCGACCACTGTGAGCAACTTGTAACGTATACTCTAGATTCAGTTTCCTTTTGATTTTACTATTTCTTGTTATTTTATTTTCCTATGCAAATTATCTTCTCACTTAACGAGATGTTATTTCTCCCGCTGAATTATATGTGGCAACGAGTGTAAGTCATGACGTGGTGGTATGCAGTATATATAGGCGCGTTCAACTGTACCAAGCAGCTTCGTTTTAGATGTGATAGGTTCTTCCATTATTATTGTTATGTGATTTATCTACGATAGTACGAAAGTTCGGAATATCAGTAGTTGTGTTTTGTTGGAGTGTGTTTGAGTAATACCAGGAGTTCCCCAATAAAAGGTTAAAAGTGAGTACGTTTTCTTAGTTCATTTTATTGTCAGACCTCTGTCTGGCCGTTAAACCTATTTCATTGAGTGTCTACGTTAAGTCCAGGGTATATTGTGTTTACCGCTCTAATAAGGAGCCTTCAAGGTACTAATGTACTAAAACCGAAGTTATAGTACTGATATTCAAGATAATGAGGAACGCTGAGTAAAAAGAAGTTCCATATTCAATGAACTTATTGCACGTGCGTGTCTTACCTAAACAAACTTTAGCACTTTGAAGATTAGGCACACTGTAGCTACGTCAAGTAACCTTCCAATAACCCTAACGTGACTTAACGTAAGCTTCCCTGCACTACACGTCCAGCGGAGAACTTTATTCATTATAAACTCAATGGGCTATAAGCGGTCGTCTGTCCCTAATTTAGGGCCACTGGTTCCAGGGAAGGGAGAGAGCCAATGCCGTAAGACAAACACACCATCCATGCCTCATCGGGATTCGAACCCGGACCCTTCACTGACGGATGATCATAAGCCAGCGCTTAGATCACTGCGCCACCGGGGCGGCAGAAGCGTCTCTGTCTCCTTTCTCTTCTTTCCTGAAGAAATACTGTCCCCCTGTTCGTTGCCTTCGAGCTCCTCGGAATAAGCTACGTATATAGGACTCCCCGTGTTTGAGGCAGAGACGGAAACGGGTCACAAGTCACTGGGTCGAAAATTTCTTGCGGGTCAACCGGGTCAGGTCAAAGTGGGCCTGATCCGATTTCGACCCGGTTTTATTTCAGTTTTATTTTTTAAAAGAAAAAAAAGTATTTAAAAAAAAAGGCGTACACTGAAATTTTCAGCCATTGAACTGGGAAAACGAAGGGATAAAGATCAATAGAGATTCTTTAGCTCACCTCCGTTTTGCCGATGACGTCATTTTTGCTGCTACCCCTTCAGAGCTGCAGAGTATGAACCAGGAACTTGCTGACAAGAGTAAAGAAATGGGATTAAAAATGACCTTTCAGAAGACAGAACTGATTTACAATGCTTTTTACAAGAAACGAAGATTTACCGATTGATGGAGAAAAGCTTGAGACAACAGTTACCTACATTTATCTTGGGCAGCAGGTATCAAATGAGGGTCACATTGATGAAGAAATTAATCGGTATATAAAATTTGGCTGCAGAGCTTTTAGAAGAAACAGTACAATTTTTAAGAGCAATATGTCATTATGTCGTAAAAGAAAAGTGTTTATTTAATGCATCTTTCCAGTGCTTACGTATGGAGCAGAGACGTGCAAAGACTGCAAACAACTGAAAGCAGCATGGAGAGATTCATGCTTGATGTAACGAAGACAGATAAGGAGAGAAACTCGCGGATAAAGAAAATGATGTGCAGACAGCAGCGTGACACCGAAGAGCACAAAATGATTGTATGCACTCAGTCGCGTGTATATATATATGCACGCGCCTATATATATACATATATTATATATATATATATATATATATACTTAAGAGCAAAACTGAAGACTAAGGAAAAAATTTTAGAATTTAGAACGAAGGGTGCAAAATAACCTGAAAATCAAAACGCGCAACGCAGCAGTTTTGAAAATTCAGAATTCACATTCTATAAAGAAACCTAAGCAAAAAAAATATACAAATATAATTTTGACTCACACCTAGTACAACATAGAAAAGGTTATGTATCTACCTGTGTGAGTAAAAGGAGAAAAGAAAAAAATAAAATAAAATAAAACAACTGAATGTAGAAGGTGTCGAGAATACTGAGCCTTGGCTTTATCAAGGACCAGCAAAAACTCTGCATTTTCTCACTTCCACAAAGACCTAGTTGGAAATGGGTTTCTGCAAGGCCATAGATGCAAGTAACATTCCCACCTAAAATAGTTTAAAATATATATATATATAAGTCATGTCCTCCGTAGAGTAGCATGACCTAGCACTAGTTAACAATTTCGCTTGCATCCATTAACCTTCATGGCCCGACCCATGCTCTTCATCTGTTACTATTAAACAGAGAAGAAGATTAAAGAGAACTCAAGCTGTGAGAGTGACATAATAAATAGAAATGATTTTCAGCTATAACGAAATTCCAAGTTCGTTTGAGAGAGAATTTAAACCTGAAAAACAAATTTTACATTGCAATTAAAAAAGGAAATGTTAATTTATAACGAACAGATTTTTGAAAGAAGACTTGAGTCTAAAACCCCCTACTCTACAACTTATGACAGCACGAAAACGAGAATAAGTTAAAGATAATAATTAACTAAAGAAAACTTTGTGAAAGTTATATACCTTAAACAGTTAGTTGCAATATGTACAAAGTATTTCAGCAGTGCTTTAAGTGCATAATTAATTAGTTATTAAGAACTTAACTACTTTGAAAAAACAGCGCATAGACAGCGCATAGAAAAGGAACAAGCTTAGCCATCTTCTGTTCCTAGGTACCACAAAAGACGCTCAAAGTTACAAAGAAAAGTAAGAGTTAAAACCCGCATAAATGTTAACAGACAAACCAATGCTTAAAAGCTGAAAAGCTAAAAAAATACAGAGAAAAGGTACAGGAAGTACTAACATTGAACTTATAAAACCTAGAGCCCAAAAACAAGGAAGAGAGCTTACCTCTTGTGTTACAAAAACTTTTCTCCTCACAAGAGGAGAACATGGCTGACCTCTTCCGCCACTCCCTAGACGCTGGGGGCAGTGAGGTGGGGCTGATGGCCTCCTCATACAGCAAGAAACCAACGCGCGGAGATTTTAACCAGAGAAAAAAAAAATATAAACTTAAGACTGTGGATCTGTATGATCAGAATGAGCAGAATTAACTCTCCAGAATACATGAGAAATATTATAAAATACACGAGCAGTTTATTTAATAATCTTTGCATGTATTAAATCACCTTAGTGAGCTTCTATAGATTAATCAGAATCTTATTAATTTTAATGTTGGTTTTACTATTTTTAGTATAGCTATCCTAGTGATGAATAACTAGTTTTCTTTTTTATTTGTTTTTATTTTCTTTTATAAACAGATTTTTAAGCTTTTTTTGTGATTTTGTTTATATTATTTAATTTTTTTGTTTTAATAGGACCGTCATATCCATAGCACTAAGGTTCCTTTAGGTAGTTAATAGGCATCCTCTAGCCAACTTCCTTACGGCTTTGATTGGTCAGAATCATATTATTAACTGTGTAGAAAATTAAAGCAGATCTGCCAACCTTACTCTATTATTCAGAATAATTTTTCTTAAAGTTCTTTTGATGAAAGAAGAAGGAATTTTGTTCTCTAGAAAACTTTCTAATAGTATATTAATGTGGTAATTGAAGTCCAAATTGTTGCTGCAAATTCTTGAAATCCTTAGGACCTGAGAAATTAGTACATTCTCAATTACTTTGGTTGAAATGTTATTATTCCAGTGTAGATATTTAATTACTTTGAAAGGAAAATTAGCTCTTTTATCAAAGAGGCTAATAGATGGGTTACCTCTGTTGAGCTTAATACTTAAGTCTAGGAACTCAAGTTCCTGATTACTGTGGTTGGTTTTACATAAGTTAAGAGAGCTAGGATAGATATTATCAAAATCACTCTCTATAACTTCGGAATTATTGATACACAGCAGATCATCAATATATCTAAAAGTGTAAAGGTAGTTATCTGAGCAGGTGGGGTGATTTTTAATGAATTTATATTCCTTAAAGAACAGGAATAGATTAGCGATATTCGTGGACGTTGATGTTCCCATTGGAATACCGTTCACTTGCTTATAGAGAGTATTATTATATAAGATATGGTTGTTTTTTATGCAGCAATTGAGATAAGAGTTCCAAGTTCCTACATCAACAAATTGGTTAAGTTTAAATTCTGCATACAGCTCTTTAAAGGTAGTGATTATATCTGATAGAGGCAGATTAGTATATAGGTTTTCAAAATCATAACTATTAATATCTAGGGGACAAACTTTGAGTATAGTAGAAATTACTTCTGCATTATTATTAATTATCCAAAAATCTCTGTACACCAAGTTAGAACAGTTTCTAATGTGTTTCAAAACCTTCTTTAAGACATCTTCAAAAGCAAGATCTATTTTCTTTTTATGACTCCTTACTCCACTAGCTATGAACCTGAACTTCACAGGATCCTTATGAAACTTAACCGTTGCAAAAAGAAATGGAAATTCAGGCCCATATCTTCTAGTTTGCGGAATTTTAAGTTTCTTGAAGAATGCCTTAAACCGATTTTCTAACTGCCTGGTAGAATAACTTACGGGCTCGTATGTTACTATATTATTGAGTTCCATAGTTAACAATTCAAAATAGAACTTCTTACAGATAATTGCAAAATTATTGCTAGCTTTATCCGTAGTGGTAAAAATAAATTGGTCTTGTAGTTTGGAGAGAGACCTTTTAGCTTCTCCAGAGAAAAAAGAGCTTTCTGTCGAAGCAAAAGTCCAGACCTGCCAACTCACCGGTGAAGCTATTGATTATATAATCAATAGCTTCACCGGTGAGTTGGCAGGTCTGGACTTTTGCTTCGACAGAAAGCTCTTTTTCTCTGGAGAAGCTAAAAGGTCTCTCTCCAAACTACAAGACCAATTTATTTTTACCACTACGGATAAAGCTAGCAATAATTTTGCAATTATCTGTAAGAAGTTCTATTTTGAATTGTTAACTATGGAACTCAATAATATAGTAACATACGAGCCCGTAAGTTATTCTACCAGGCAGTTAGAAAATCGGTTTAAGGCATTCTTCAAGAAACTTAAAATTCCGCAAACTAGAAGATATGGGCCTGAATTTCCATTTCTTTTGCAACGGTTAAGTTTCATAAGGATCCTGTGAAGTTCAGGTTCATAGCTAGTGGAGTAAGGAGTCATAAAAAGAAAATAGATCTTGCTTTTGAAGATGTCTTAAAGAAGGTTTTGAAACACATTAGAAACTGTTCTAACTTGATGTACAGAGATTTTTGGATAATTAATAATAATGCAGAAGTAATTTCTACTATACTCAAAGTTTGTCCCCTAGATATTAATAGTTATGATTTTGAAAACCTATATACTAATCTGCCTCTATCAGATATAATCACTACCTTTAAAGACTGTATGCAGAATTTAAACTTAACCAATTTGTTGATGTAGGAACTTGGAACTCTTATCTCAATTGCTGCATAAAAAACAACCATATCTTATATAATAATACTCTCTATAAGCAAGTGAACGGTATTCCAATGGGAACATCAACGTCCACGAATATCGCTAATCTATTCCTGTTCTTTAAGGAATATAAATTCATTAAAAATCACCCCACCTGCTCAGATAACTACCTTTACACTTTTAGATATATTGATGATCTGCTGTGTATCAATAATTCCGAAGTTATAGAGAGTGATTTTGATAATATCTATCCTAGCTCTCTTAACTTATGTAAAACCAACCACAGTAATCAGGAACTTGAGTTCCTAGACTTAAGTATTAAGCTCAACAGAGGTAACCCATCTATTAGCCTCTTTGATAAAAGAGCTAATTTTCCTTTCAAAGTAATTAAATATCTACACTGGAATAATAACATTTCAACCAAAGTAATTGAGAATGTACTAATTTCTCAGGTCCTAAGGATTTCAAGAATTTGCAGCAACAATTTGGACTTCAATTACCACATTAATATACTATTAGAAAGTTTTCTAGAGAACAAAATTCCTTCTTCTTTCATCAAAAGAACTTTAAGAAAAATTATTCTGAATAATAGAGTAAGGTTGGCAGATCTGCTTTAATTTTCTACACAGTTAATAATATGATTCTGACCAATCAAAGCCGTAAGGAAGTTGGCTAGAGGATGCCTATTAACTACCTAAAGGAACCTTAGTGCTATGGATATGACGGTCCTATTAAAACAAAAAAATTAAATAATATAAACAAAATCACAAAAAAGCTTAAAAATCTGTTTATAAAAGAAAATAAAAACAAATAAAAAAGAAAACTAGTTATTCATCACTAGGATAGCTATACTAAAAATAGTAAAACCAACATTAAAATTAATAAGATTCTGATTAATCTATAGAAGCTCACTAAGGTGATTTAATACATGCAAAGATTATTAAATAAACTGCTCGTGTATTTTATAATATTTCTCATGTATTCTGGAGAGTTAATTCTGCTCATTCTGATCATACAGATCCACAGTCTTAAGTTTATATTTTTTCTCTGGTTAAAATCTCCGCGCGTTGGTTTCTTGCTGTATGAGGAGGCCATCAGCCCCACCCTCACTGCCCCCCAGCGTCTAGGGAGTGGCGGAAGAGGTCAGCCATGTTCTCCTCTTGTGAGGAGAAAAGTTTTTGTAACACAAGAGGTAAGCTCTCTTCCTTGTTTTTGGGCTCTAGGTTTTATAAGTTCAATGTTAGTACTTCCTGTACCTTTTCTCTGTATTTTTAGCTTTTCAGCTTTTAAGCATTGGTTTGTCTGTTAACATTTATGCGGGTTTTAACTCTTACTTTTCTTTGTAACTTTGAGCGTCTTTTGTGGTACCTAGGAACAGAAGATGGCTAAGCTTGTTCCTTTTCTATGCGCTGTCTATGCGCTGTTTTTTCAAAGTAGTTAAGTTCTTAATAACTAATTAATTATGCACTTAAAGCACTGCTGAAATACTTTGTACATATTGCAACTAACTGTTTAAGGTATATAACTTTCACAAAGTTTTCTTTAGTTAATTATTATCTTTAACTTATTCTCGTTTTCGTGCTGTCATAAGTTGTAGAGTAGGGGGTTTTAGACTCAAGTCTTCTTTCAAAAATCTGTTCGTTATAAATTAACATTTCCTTTTTTAATTGCAATGTAAAATTTGTTTTTCAGGTTTAAATTCTCTCTCAAACGAACTTGGAATTTCGTTATAGCTGAAAATCATTTCTATTTATTATGTCACTCTCACAGCTTGAGTTCTCTTTAATCTTCTTCTCTCTGTTTAATAGTAACAGATGAAGAGCATGGGTCGGGCCATGAAGGTTAATGGATGCAAGCGAAATTGTTAACTAGTGCTAGGTCATGCTACTCTACGGAGGACATGACTTATATATATATATATATTTTAAACTATTTTAGGTGGGAATGTTACTTGCATCTATGGCCTTGCAGAAACCCATTTCCAACTAGGTCTTTGTGGAAGTGAGAAAATGCAGAGTTTTTGCTGGTCCTTGATAAAGCCAAGGCTCAGTATTCTCGACACCTTCTACATTCAGTTGTTTTATTTTATTTTATTTTTTTTCTTTTCTCCTTTTACTCACACAGGTAGATACATAACCTTTTCTATGTTGTACTAGGTGTGAGTCAAAATTATATTTGTATATTTTTTTTGCTTAGGTTTCTTTATAGAATATATATATATATATATATATATATATATATATATATATATATATATAAACCATACCTCCGAAGCTCTTTAATGCCACATTGGAGGGTGTTTTTCAGTCACTGAGCTGGGAAAACAAGGGGATAAAGATTAATGGAGATTATCTAACCCACCTTCGTTTTGCTGATGACGTAGTCATTTTTGCAACTAGCCCATCAGAGCTGCAGAGTATGATCCAGGAACTTGCTGACAAGAGTAAGGAAGTGGGATTAAAAATTAACTTTCAGAAGACAAAAGTGATGTTCAATGCTTTTACACGAAATGAAGATTTATCGATTGATGGAGAAAAGCTGGAGATAACAGACACGTACGTTTATCTTGGACAGCAGATATCAAGTGAGGGTCACATTGATGAAGAAATTAATCGGCGTACAAAACTTGCCTGGAGAGCTTTTGGAAGAAACAGCATAATTTTCAAGAGCAATATGCCATTATGTCTTAAAAGAAAAGTGTTTGATCAATGCATCCTTCCAGTGCTTACGTATGGTGCAGAGACGTGGACATTAACTAAAAGAGACATACAAAGGCTGCAGACAACTCAAAGCAGCATGGAGAGGTGCATACTTGGTATAACCAGGAGAGATAAGAAGAGGAACTCGTGGATCCTAAAAATGACAAGAGTGGAAGACATCATGATCAGAGTTAAATCCCTGAAATGGCAATGGGCTGGACATACTGCCAGAAGGACAGATCATCGATGGACAGCCGAAATTTTAGATTGGATTCCAAGGGACAGGAACAGACCCAGAAGAAGACCACATGGGAGATGGGTGGATGAAATTCAAAAGTATGCAAGGGTGACATGGAGGAGACTGGCACAAGACAGACCGTTGTGGAGGAAACTTGGGGAGACCTTCGTCCAGCAGTGGATTGATAATGGTTGACAATGATGATGATGATGATGAGATATATATATATATATATAAAGAAGCATGGAGAGGTGCATACTTGGTGTAACCAGGAGAGATATGATGATGATGATGATGATATATATATATATATATATATATATCATCATCATCATTGTCAACCATTATCAATCCACTGCTGGACGAAGGTCTCCCCAAGTTTCCTCCACAACGGTCTGTCTTGTGCCAGTCTCCTCCATGTCACCCCTGCATACTTTCGAATTTCATCCACCCATCTCCTATGTGGTCTTCTTCTGGGTCTTTTCCTGTCCCTTGGAATCCAATCTAAAATTTCGGCTGTCCATCGATGATCTGTCCTTCTGGCAGTATGTCCAGCCCATTGCCATTTCAGGGATTTAACTTTGATCATGATGTCTTCCACTCTTGTCATTTTTCGGATCCACGAGTTCCTCTTCTTATCTCTCCTGGTTATGGCAAGCATGCACCTATCCATGCTGCTTTGAGTTGTCTGCAGCCTTTGTATGTCTCTTTTAGTTAAGGTCCACGTCTCTGCACCATACGTAAGCACTGGAAGGATACATTGATCAAACACTTTTCTTTTAAGACATAATGGCATATTGCTCTTGAAAATTATGCTGTTTCTTCCAAAAGCTCTTCAGGCAAGTTTTGTACGCCGATTAATTTCTTCATCAATGTGACCCTCACTTGATATCTGCTATCCAAGATAAGCATACGTGTCTGTTATATCCAGTTTTTCTCCATCAATCGATAAATCTTCATTTCTTGTAAAAGCATTGAACATCACTTTGTTTTCTGAAAGTTAATTTTTAATCCCACTTCTTTACTCTCGTCAGCAAGTTCCTCGATCATACTCTGCAGCTCTGATGGGGTAGTTGCAAAAATGACTACGTCATCAGCAAAACGAAGGTGGGTTAGATAATCTCCATTAATCTTTATCCGTTTGTTTTCCCAGTTCAGTGATTGAAAGACATTTTCCAATGTGGCATTAAAGAGCTTCGGAGATATGGTGTCACCTTGTCTCACTCCCTTTCCAATTTTTATGTGTGTTGTATTTTCAAACAGCTGAATCCTTGCACTTGCATTTTCACAGTTGTTATTAATAATATTAATGTATGCATCTTCAATACCGCAGGATTTCAGAGCCATTGTAACTGCTAATGGTTTCACCGAATCAATATATATATTTATCTGTGGGTTATATATATATGATGATGATGATGATGATGATATATGATCCTGCTACATAAAAAAGGGGACATTGAGGATCCAGACCTATCAGCCTCCTATCAGTGGTTTATAAATTCTTAACTAAAGCTCTTTCACACCGTTTAAATGTAACACTGGACAGGGCTCAACCGAGAGAACAAGCTGGATTCAGGAGTGGCTACAGCACAATAGATCATATCCACGTACTGAGAGAACTAATTGAAAGAGCGAGGGAATATAAACTTCCATTGTGCATGACTTTTATCGATTATGAAAAAGCCTTGCGAGCGGCTAGTTTCTGCAAGGCAGGAAATTAATCATATACATAAGGTTAGAAATAATATTAAAATTTGATTCGGTGAAACCATCAGCAGTTACAATGGCTCTGAAATCCTGCGGTATTGAAGATGCATACATTAATATTATTAATAACATCTATGAAAATGCAAGTGCAAAGATTCGGCTGTTTGAAAATACAACACACATAAAAATTGGAAAAGGAGTGAGACAAGGTGACACCATATCTCCGAAGCTCTTTAATAACACATTAGAGCGTGTCTCTCAGTCGCTGAGCTGGGAAAACAAGTGGATAAAGATTAATGGAGATTATCTAACCCACCTTCGTTTTGCTGATGACATAGTCATTTTTGCAACTACCCCATCAGAGCTACAGAGTATGATCCAGGAACTTGCTGACAAGAGTAAAGAAGTGGGATTAAAAATGAACTTTCAGAAGACAAAAGTGATGTACAATGCTTTTACAAGAAATGAAGATTTATCGATTGATGGAGAAAAGCTGGAGATAACAGACACGTACGTTTATCTTGGACAGCAGATATCAAGTGAGGGTCACATTGGTGGAGAAATTAATCGGCGTACAAAACTTGCCTGGAGAGCTTTTGGAAGAAACAGATAATTTTCAAGAGCAATATGCCATTATGTCTTAAAAGAAAAGTGTTTGATCAATGCATCCTTCCAGTGCTTACGTATGGTGCCGAGACGTGGACCTTAGCTAAAAGAGACATACAAAGGCTGCAGACAACTCAAAGCAGCATGGAGAGGTGCATGCTTGGTGTAACCAGGAGAGATAAGAAGAGGAACACGTGGATCCGAAAAATGACAAGAGTGGAAGACATCATGATCAGAGTTAAATCCCTGAAATGGCAATGGGCTGGACATACTGCCAGAAGAACAGACCATCGATGGACAGCCGAAATTTTAGATTGGATTCCAAGGGACAGGAAAAGACCCAGAAGAAGACCACATGGGAGATAGGTGGATGAAATTCGAAAGTATGCGGGAGTGACATGGAAGAGACTGGCACAAGACAGACCGTTGTGGAGGAAACTTGGGGAGACCTTCGTCCAGCAGTGGATTGATAATGGTTGACAATGATGATGATGATATATATATATATATATATATATAGTACATAAATAAAACAAAAAAATTACTTCATAAATAAATTATTTACCAAGAAAATTAGACAAAAAAGGCTAATACCATGAGAAACGCCGAAGGCAGCTAAACCTCATGTAGTAGCTTACATAGAATGAAAATATTACAGAACAAAAATACAAAATTTCGAAATAAGTAGAAAACTGGAACAAGTTGCCGTCATCAGGAGAGCATCAACCTGTGGGAGTGGCCTTTCTAGTACCAACAAAACGACAAGGCAAGCCAAATTGTCGGTTGGTCAAGCTCCCTAGGCCACACTATTGGTATTGAGGCCTAGGGAGCATGACCAACCGACAATTTGGCTTGCTTTGTCGTTTTGTTCGTACTAGAAAGGCCACTCCCACTCCTAATGCCGGCAACCTGTTCCAGTTTTCTACTTGTTTTGAAATTTTGTATTTTTGTTCTATAATATTTTCATTCTCTCTCTATATATATATCATCATTATCATCATCATCATCATTGCCAACCATTATCAATCCACTTCTAGACGAAGGTCTCCCCAAGTTTCCTCCACAACGGTCTGTCTTGTGCCAGTCTCCTATATATATCATCATCATCATCATCATCATTGTCAACCATTATCAATCCACTGCTGGACGAAGGTCTCCCCAAGTTTCCTCCACAACGCTCTGTCTTGTGCCAGTCTCCTCCATGTCACCCCGCATACTTTCGAATTTCATCCACCCATCTCCCATGTGGTCTTCTTCTGGGTCTTTTCCTGTCCCTTGGAATCCAATCTAAAATTTCGGCTGTCCATCGATGGTCTGTTCTTCTGGCAGTATGTCCAGCCCATTGCCATTTCAGGGATTTAACTCTGATCATGATGTCTTCCACTCTTGTCATTTTTCGGATCCACGTGTTCCTCTTCTTATCTCTCCTGGTTACACCAAGCATGCACCTCTCCATGCTGCTTTGAGTTGTCTGCAGCCTTTGTATGTCTCTTTTAGCTAAGGTCCACGTCTCGGCACCATACGTAAGCACTGGAAGGATGCATTGATCAAACACTTTTCTTTTGAGACATAATGGCATATTGCTCTTGAAAATTATCTGTTTCTTCCAAAAGCTCTCCAGGCAAGTTTTGTACGCCGATTAATTTCTTCACCAATGTGACCCTCACTTGATATCTGCTGTCCAAGATAAACGTACGTGTCTGTTATCTCCAGCTTTTCTCCATCAATCGATAAATCTTCATTTCTTGTAAAAGCTTTGTACATCACTTTTGTCTTCTGAAAGTTCATTTTTAATCTCACTTCTTTACTCTTGTCAGCAAGTTCCTGGATCATACTCTGTAGCTCTGATGGGGTAGTTGCAAAAATGACTATGTCATCAGCAAAACGAAGGTGGGTTAGATAATCTCCATTAATCTTTATCCCTTTGTTTTCCCAGTTCAGTGATTGAAAGACATTTTCCAATGTGGCATTAAAGAGCTTCGGAGATATGGTGTCACCTTGTCTCACTCCTTTTCCAATTTTTATGTGTGTTGTATTTTCAAACAGCCGAATCTTTGCACTTGCATTTTCACAGATGTTATTAATAATATTAATGTATGCATCTTCAATACCGCAGGATTTCAGAGCCATTGCAACTGCTGATGGTTTCACCGAATCAAAGGCTTTTTCATAATCGATAAAAGCCATGCACAATGGAAGCTCATATTCCCTTCTTTCAATTAGTTCTCTCAGTACGTGGATATGATCTATTGTGCTGTAGCCACTCCTGAATCCAACTTGTTCTCTCGGTTGAGCCATGTCCAGTGTCACCTTCAAGCGGTGTGAAAGAACTTTAGTGAAGATTTTATAAGCCACTGATAGGAGGCTGATAGGTATGTAGTTCCTGAGATCCTCAATGTCACCTTTTTTATGTAGCAAGATCATTGTAGATTTGTTCCAATCCTCAGAATTTTCCCTTCATTAAGGCATCGAGTGAAAATTTGGGCGAGTACTGTTTCAATTTCTCCACTTGCTTCTTGTATGATGTCTACAGTAATTCCATCTTCTCCTGGAGCTTTTCCCCGCTACATGTTCTTGATTGCATGTGCAACTTCTGCTGGAAGGACTGGAAGAACTCTGGTACTGGAACCTTTCATGGTGTCTGGAGTACATGTATCATCCCTTTCATATAATTTGGAGTAGAAATCTTTCACTCTTGTCAAATTTCGCCTCTATTTCTTGTTACAGAACCATCTTCTTTTCTCAGTGCTATAATCTGTTTTTTCCCCTTACTGAGATGTCCCTTTGCTATCTTTAGGCTTTGGTTGTTTTCAATTGCTTTCCTTACTAGTTCACAGTTGAATTTCCTTACGTCTTCAGTGATACTTTTTCGTACTGTCTTGCATAGCTCTATATATTCCACTATGGAAGTCACATCTTCTTTAGTTGTCCTCATCACTCTTCTTTTTTGCATCAACATTTTGGTTTTTCCTGATAATTTTTTCACATGCAATTTGTTCTTAGACCCAGCTAATTTTGTTGCTGTTTCCATAAGAGCTTTGGTTGCTTTTCTGTTAACTTCAGAAATATCCACTTCTTCCGATGTTAGGCCTTCTAAAGCAGAGAATCTGTTCTTCAGTTCCAATTTGAAGGTATTATGGTGTTTTTAAGGTTGGTTATGTCAATACATTTTGTTTGTCTTATGAGCTTGCTACGTTCGAGTTTAGTGTTGAGGTGCATCTTACATCTCGCCAATCTATGGTCACTGCCTGTGTTGAACTTGTTTAGCACACGGCAGTCTTCTATGACGAATTTTTTGTTACACATAATAAAATCAATTTCACTTGTCGTCCCATTTGGATGTCTCCATGTCCATTTCCTGTGTGGCTTTTTCTTGAAAAAGGAGTTTAAGATGAAAAATCCTTCTGCCTCTGCAAACTCAACGAGAGTATTTTCACGCTGGTTTCTGTTGCCGTGACCGAATTTACCTACTGAAGTTTCATTCTGTTGCCGTTGCCCTATTTTTGCATTGAAATCTCCCATAATTATCTTCAAGTGCTGCTTACCTTTATTATTTAGATCACGAATTTCCTCATAAAATTCTTCAATTTCTTCTTCAGCATGACTTGTGGTGGGTGCATAAGTTTGAATAATCTGAGCCTGGTATCTTCTCGAGAGTTGGATAACGAGTCGTGCAGCTCTGTCAGAGGAACTTTCAACTTCTACAACTTTATCCTTCAGTTTCTTGTTTATTATAAATCCAACACCACTAGTTCTGCCAGTATCTGTCCCACGATAGTAGAAGAGATGCCCACTTTTCAATTCGATGAGATCTTCTCCTTTTCTCCTTACCTCACTTAGCCCCACGATGTCCCACTTGATCCTTTGTAGTTCCTCTTCCAATTCAAGAAGCCTTGAATCAGAAGATAGGGAGCGTCCGTTGTACGTAGCCAAGGTCAGCATCAGATGGCAGCCTAGTCCGGTCCTCCGGGGATTCTTAGCACCCTCTGCCTTCATGTCGCACTGGCCGCTGCCTTGGCCAGGTACATTCCAGCTGCCGGAGACTGAGGGCCAAGATTTAAGTTGTGGAGTCATTTTTGAGGGGTTTGACCATAACTCACCACGCTGGCCAAGCGGGTTGGTGAGTGTGGGATAGTATTTCCTCTAATCCCGATGGTATAGTTATACCGCTATTGGCGGTCGTCAGAGCCCCTTTAGTGGGAACAGGATGTACCACGAGAAGGCGGGGTTGACATTTGTCAAGGAGAGGCTGTGATGTTACGCATATATATATATATAACCAGTCAATAAGTTTCAGAACCCTCACAATTCGTAATTGCCCCACCGCAAAAAAAAACACTGAATTCAACGCTGCGGGAAAGCAGATAACATGAGGCTCCTTTTCGCAGCCATATATACTGTATGTACATTCATAAGATAATGTGAAAGAAATATAAGTTAAATGAATGAAAATTTTATTCCAGTGAGGATAAGGTTGTATGCACTACAATTGTTTGCACATAACTACACATCTTTCGGAATATAATTGTTCTTCGCGGGAAGGAAGAGACATAGATCCTTATTTTTTTATAACAGAGTCATGAGAAAAGTTTCTATTATGTGCAAAACTTTGTGGCATTATTTTAAGTGTATTTTTATATTCAAAAGTAAATAATTTAATTGTGTGCATGTGTGTGTGTGTGCTACAATTGTTAATCGTTACTTATGTTCTGTATGCTCGTATAAATCAATCGGAAAAGCTCACTGGACACTGTCACGGCAGTTATGTGTTTTGTGTATGTGATCTTAAAGCATTTCAAAGAAATTATCAAAGAAAAAATATCTAAAGCTCAGTTATCTAAAAGAATAAAATTTTCCCGACATGATTGACTTTGGCGTAAGTGTTTTATAGTACTTTGTATTGGTTTAAAACTAGAGCAATCAACGTACACATTTGTGTTACACGCAAAAAAAGGTAATAGTTCTGGTTTTACGCAAAATACCTGGAGCTGTGGCGTAGCTAAGAATGATGGATGGGTGTAGGGGCTAAGCCCCTCCGTTATTTATATACATATATATATGGGATGTAAGGTCAGGTGATGCGTAACATCACAGCCTCTCCTTGACAAATGTCAACCCCGCCTTCTCGTAGTGCATCCTGTTCCCACTAAAGGGGCTCTGACGACCGCCCATAGCGGTATAACTATACCATCGGGATTAGAGGAAATTCTATCCCACACTCACCAACCCGCTTGGCCAGCGTGGTGAGTTATGGCCAAACCCTCCAAAATGACTCCACAACTTAAATCTTGGCCCTCAGTCTCCGGCAGCTGGAATGTACCTGGCCAAGGCAGCGGCCAGTGCGACATGAAGGCAGAGGGTGCTAAGAATCCCCGGAGGACCGGACTAGGCTGCCATCTGATGCTGACCTTGGCTACTTACAATGGACGCTCCCTATCTTCTGAATCAAGGCTTCTTGAATTGGAAGAGGAACTACAAAGGATCAAGTGGGACATCGTGGGGCTAAGTGAGGTAAGGAGAAAAGGAGAAGATCTCATGGAACTGAAAAGTGGACATCTCTTCTACTATCGTGGGACAGATACTGGCAGAACTAGTGGTGTTGGATTTATAATAAACAAGAAACTGAAGGATAAAGTTGTAGAAGTTGAAAGTTCCTCTGACAGAGCTGCACGACTTGTTATCCAACTCTCGAAAAGATACCAGGCTCAGATTATTCAAACTTATGCACCCACCACAAGTCATCCCGAAGAAGAAATTGAAGAATTTTATGAGGAAAATTGTCATCTAAATAATAAAGGTAAGCAGCACTTGAAAATAATTATAGGAGATTTCAATGCAAAAATAGGGCAACGGCAACAGAATGAAACTTCAGTAGGTAAATTCGGTCATGGCAACAGAAACCAGCGTGGAAATACTCTCGTTGAGTTTGCAGAGGCAGAAGGGTTTTTCATCTTGAACTCCTTCTTCAAGAAAAAGCCACACAGGAAATGGACATGGAGACATCCAAATGGGACGACAAGTGAAATTGATTTTATTATGTGTAACAAAAAATTCGTCATAGAAGACTGCAGTGTGCTAAACAAGTTCAACACAGGTAGTGACCATAGATTGGTGAGATGTAAGATGCACCTCAACACTAAACTTGAACGTGGCAAGCTCATAAGACAAACAAAATCTTTTGACATAACCAACCTTAAAAAACACCATAATACCTTCAAGTTAGAACTGAAGAACAGGTTCTCTGCTTTAGAAGGCCTAACATCGGAAGAAGTGGGCATCTCTGAAGTTAACAGAAAAGTAACCAAAGCTCTTTTGGAAACAGCAACAAAATTAGCTGGGTCTAAGAACAAGTTGCATGTGAACAAATTATCAGGAAAAACCAAAATGTTGATGCAAAACAGAAGAGAGATGAGGACAACTAAAGAAGATGTGACTTTGTAACGTACCAGGAGATGTGACGTACCTGCCCAAAGGACGCACAGGACATAAAGGCAGATAGGAATCAGAATAAAATGTCCGCGTAGCTTAATTGGTAGAGCAACTTATTCCGGAATGAGTGGACCCGGGTTCGAACCCCGGCGCGGATACCAGTGGACAGAAATGAAGGAGAAATTTACTTCGTTATAATGGCGCCCGAACTATCCGGATGACCCGACCGTTCAAAATCTCGCATTGGTGTGATGTTATTTCCACACCGCGAGATAGGAAAAATAAGAGAATCCTTTCTCCAGCACTTCGAAAAAAAAAAAAAATAAATAAAAATAAGGGGGAGATGATGTAACGTACCAGGAGATGTGACGTACCTGCCCGAAGGACGCACAGGGCATAAAGGCAGATAGGAATCAGAATAAAATGTCCGCGTAGCTTAATTGGTAGAGCAACTTGTTCCGGAATAAGCGGCATCGGGTTCGAATCCCGCCGTAGACCAAAAATGACGGAGAAATTTACTTCGTTATAATGGCGCCCAAACTATCCGGATGACCCGATCGTTCAAAATCTCGCATTGGTGTGATGTTATTTCCACACCACGAGATAGGAAAAATATGAGCAGCACTTCGAAAGAAAAAGAAAAATAAGGGGAGATGATGTAACGTACCAGGAGATGTGACGTACCGGCCAGAAGGACGCACACGACATAAAGGCAGATAGCAATTAGAATCAATGTCCGCGTAGCTTAATTGGTAGAGCAACTTATTCCGGAATGAGTGGACCCGGGTTCAAATCCTGGCGCGGATAAAAATGACGGAGAAATTCACTTCGTTATAACTTCCAAAGTGGAATATATAGAGCTATGCAAGACAGTAAGAAAAAGTATCACGGAAGACGTAAGGAAATTCAACTGTGAACTAGTGAGGAAAGCAATTGAAAACAACCAAAGCCTAAAGATAGCAAAGGGACATCTCAGTAAGGGAAGAAAACATATTATGGCACTGAGAAAAGAAGATGGATCTGTAACAAGAAATAGAGGCGAAATTTTGACAAGAGTGAAAGATTTCTACTCCAAATTATATGAAAGGGATGATATATGTACTCCAGACATCATGAAAGATACCAGTACCAGAGTTTCTCCAGTCCTTCCAGCAGAAGTTGCACATGCAATCAAGAACATGAAGCGAGGAAAAGCTCCAGGAGAAGATCGAATTACTGTAGACATCATACAAGAAGCAAGTGGAGAAATCGAAACAGTACTCGCCCAAATTTTCACTCGATGCCTTAATGAAGGAAAGATTCCTGAGGATTGGAACACCGCTACAATGATCCTGCTATATAAGAAAGGAGACATAGAGGATCTCGGAAACTACAGACCTATCAGCCTCCTATCAGTAGTTTATAAAATCTTCACTAAAGTTCTTTCACACCGCTTGAAGGTAACACTGGACATGGCTCAACCGAGCGAACAAGCTGGATTCAGGAGTGGCTACAGCACAATAGATCATATCCACGTGCTGAGAGAACTAATTGAAAGAGCGAGGGAATATGAACTTCCATTGTGCATGGCTTTTATCGATTATGAAAAAGCCTTTGATTCGGTGAAACCATCAGCAGTTACAATGGCTCTGAAAACCTGCAGTATTGAAGATGCATACATTAATATTATTAATAACATCTATGAAAATGCAAGTGCAAAGATTAGGCTGTTTGAAAATACAACACACATAAAAATTGGAAAAGGAGTGAGACAAGGTGACACCATATCTCCGAAGCTCTTTAATTCCACATTGGAGGGTGTCTTTCAGTCGCTGAGTGGGAAAACAAGGGGATAAAGATTAATGGAGATTATCTAACCCACCTTCGTTTTGCTGATGACGTAGTCATTTTTGCAACTACCCCATCAGAGCTACAGAGTATGATCCAGGAACTTGCTGACAAGAGTAAAGAAGTGGGATTAAAAATGAACTTTCAGAAGACAAAAGTGATGTTCAATGCTTTTACTAGAAATGAAGATTTATCGATTGATGGAGAAAAGCTGGAGATAACAGACACGTACGTTTATCTTGGACAGCAGATATCAAGTGAGGGTCACATTGATGAAGAAATTAATCGGCTTACAAAACTTGCCTGGAGAGCTTTTGGAAGAAACAGCATAATTTTCAAGAGCAATATGCCATTATGTCTTAAAAGAAAAGTGTTTGATCAATGCATCCTTCCAGTGCTTACGTATGGTGCAGAGACGTGGACCTTAACTAAAAGAGACATACAAAGGCTGCAGACAACTCAAAGCAGCATGGAGAGGTGCATGCTTGGTGTAACCAGGAGAGATAAGAAGAGGAACACGTGGATCCGAAAAATGACAAGAGTGGAAGACATCATGATCAGAGTTAAATCCCTGAAATGGCAACGGGCTGGACATACTGCCAGAAGGACAGATCATCGATGGACAGGCGAAATTTTAGATTGGATTCCAAGGGACAGGAAAAGACCCAGAAGAAGACCACATGGGAGATGGGTGGATGAAATTCGAAAGTATGCAGGGGTGACATGGAGGAGACTGGCACAAGACAGACCGTTGTGGAGGAAACTTGGGGAGACCTTCGTCCAGCAGTGGATTGATAATGGTTGACAATGATGATGATGATGATATATTCTTCAAAAAACACCCAGAAGCAAAGATGTGCAACTCGACAAAAGCTATCCAAAGTACCCTGATTTACCTCGGTTATTTATAAAACTTGAATAATATCGAACCTTATGCATACCAGATTTTTCCTCTGTATCACAGGATAATTATCTGAAACTGAATTTGAATAAAATCGACAATAAATAAAGCACTTTTGTCTGGAATAAATTTCTTTTGTGTTAGAGAGCGCGTGCACACAATGACTACTTGGGTTAAAGACCGTTGTTTGACGCTGTTTTCCAAGAGAAGTATTTCGCGGTGCTATTTTTAGAAAATTTTCCATCCTAGTAGCTCTGAAAGTATAGCTTGCAGAGGACAAAAAAAAAAAAAAAAAAAAAAAATTAACTGCACTTAATTGAAAAGAATACGTAGCAACACTGTTCTGTTAAAAATAATCTATTATGCGGCAGTTCACTTCTTCCAACGCCCTTTTTTTATTTCCCGCCAGATGGCCAAATCCATCCATTAATAAACTACCGTAATGAGAAATGAGCTAATACTCCACCGAAATCCCTTTACCCCGTGAAGCAAACGCCTTCACTTAGTAAAAACTTCTGCTCCCTTTCATGTTGTTTTTTATTACCTTAGTAAAGATGCCGCCTTTTCATAATATTACCGTTTCCGACAAGCTGTAGCAGTTGCTGTCCTACATCGCTCCTTCAGCCTTTTGGCCTACGGCTGATTCTCAGGGTTTGGGCTTTTGTTAGCTTGCGACCGTGTCTTCCGCATTCGCCTATTCTTGTTTCGCTTATTCCTGCTACGTCGAAAGTTAATGGGTTCCGCCATTTTAGGCGAGGAAATAATTCTTGATTCGCCTATTCCTGCCTCGCCTAAAACCTTCACCAGCTAGAGGGGAGAGATTCACCTGGAGCAAACTTCCTTTCTCCCCTATTCTTGTTACGCCTATTCCTGCTACGTCGAAAGTTAATGGGGCGAGAAATAAAACTAGTTTCAAACTCTAGGGATGAAACTAGCTTTTTTATTTCACAGGAATTTTTTTTTTTTTTTTTTTAACACGCGAAAAATTTAGTGTTTCGATTTAAATAAATAAAACAAAAAAAAAAAAACACGGGAGGTAAAGATGTATCTTTTTTTTTTTTAAATCACTCCGTCAGAGCTTAAGCGAAATAATGTAATAGCATTTTCTCGCCCCATTAACTTTCGACATAGCAGAAATTGGCGAAACAAGAATAGGGGAAAAAGGAAGTTTGCTGCAGGTGAATTTCTCCCCTCTAGCAGGTGAAATATCCGCCGTGCGTAGGATGAATTCTTTCCTCGCCTAAAATGGCAGAACCCATTAACTATCGACGTAGCAGGAATAGGCCAAACAAGAATACGCAAATCAGGAAGTAACCGCTTGGGACTGATGGTATGTGCCTCAACGATACTTTCACCCCCGTAAATCATTAAGTTGATTGATGTATTGTTCCCTAATGTCCTAACCTAACTGCTACAGGGACTAGTTGACGAGATTGTCCAAACTACAGTAATGTTATCTTAATGCTGTTGATGTGACACCTGACCCCCTCATCGGGGGAAAAAAAAAAGGAATCGGACTTTGTTGTTGTTGTTGTTTTGCTTTGACAACAAAATATTGAAGAAAATTCCCACCTGCCTTTTTTTTTTTTTTTAAGTGTAAAAATATTACATAGCTAAAGTTAGCTAACACAAGAAAATATTTATTTTGATTGGGAAGGCTTTGCGCTTCTTTGGGGGAATGGGGGGGGGGCTTGATCCCCGAAAAATTGGTCTAACGGTTCCAAAGAATTTGAATAATTTAAACGCAAATAAAACTTAGTTAAATACAGTATATTGACAAAAGTCACTGGACACCCCATCAAAAGCAAATGAACGGATACGCTGCGTTGTTAACATGCGCGGTACAGCTGCAAACGGTATAAAAATAAGCCTGCAGCTGACCGCGATCATATCGGGCCGCGGGTGGCCTAGTGGGCAGAGTTCGTGAATGCCACGGAAAGGACCTCAGGTCCGATCCCAGGCAGGTACGAACGCTCGATCCACTAAATATCCGCCGTGCGTCGGATGGGCACATTAAGCCGTCGGACCTCGGGTACTGGCCACCCGGTAATAAATAAAGACGTCTTCCTCCCTTTTCTACTTCGCTTCCGTGTCGCTTTCCTATCGAGCACTCTAGCCCAAATCTCCTAGCTTACTATTTCTAAGGGTTGTTTAAGACCTGGGGTCAGACACTCCCTTCCTAAAATCCTCTACATATGATCATTTGATCATCACCGCGATCATTTCTCACTGTGAGGTTGAATGCAAATGTCGCGGAGAGAGAGAACTGATTTTGAGAAAGGAAAGATTGTTGGGTGTTATGTTAGTGGGTTGTCCATAAGAAAAACCGAGAGGCGTTTAAACATACCCAAGTCAACTGTTTTGGATGTACTGAATAAGTGAAAGACACATGGCGTGCCTGAAGCAGCAAAACGTACCGGCAGACGAAATAAAATCAGTGATAGAGGACGTCGAAGTCTCAGGAGAGTCGCTACAGCTAATCGACGGAGTAGTGCACAAGACCTCAGTGTACAGATAAGTAAAAATGCTGGAACCTCGGTATGTACACGTACCATTCGCAGAGAATTTCATTCCATGTGCTTCCGTGGTTGTGAGGCTACTCATAAGCCTTTCATTACTGTTCCTACGGTCAAGTTTGGAGCTGGCAGTGTACTCGTGGGGGTTGCTTTTCGTGGTATGGTCCCTGCCCATTGGTTATCGTGGACAAACCTGTTAACCAGCAGGTCTACCTCGATATTCTGGACAATTATGATCTACCAACTCTGTGGCAATACTATGGAACCGAGCCTTATTGGTACCAGCAGGATAATGCACCGAGCCATAAAGCAAGGACTGTTACGGCGTGCTTTGACGATAATTCCGTATCACGTGTGGACTGGTCAGCACAGAGCCTTGATCTTAATCCCATAGAGCACCTATGAGATGAATTAGAGCGCCACATAAGAAGTTTGGAACCAAGGCTTACTACTAAGCAACAGTTAGCTGCAGCATTATGTACTGAATGGAAGCGCATTCCTATCGCTGTGTTCCAAAACCTTGTCGAAAGCATGTCTCAAAGGGTCAGTGCATGCATTAAGGTCAAAGGTGGACTGACACTTGTATGTCAATAAATGCTGTGGTGTGTATCTCTTATAGGTGTCCGTGACTTTTGTCAGTATAGTGTATGTCAATAAATGATATGTTGTGTTTCTCTTCTAGGTGTCCGGTGACATTTGTCAATATAGTGTATATGGAATTTAAAAACTTCAGTCATTGAAAGTTAATAGATTTTCGCAAAAGGGCTTCGAAAATATTTCTTGTCGGAGGGCCACGAGGTTTTCCGGTACGCCATCTGGCCTGTATCCTGCAGGGCTGTAACGTACCAGGAGATGTGACGTACCTGCCAGCAGGACGCACACGACATAAAGGTAGATAGGAATCAGAATAAACGTCCGCGTAGCTCAATTGGTAGAGCAATTTATTCGGGAATGAGGGGACCCGGGTTCGAATCAGCCTGGCGCGGATAAAAATGACGGAGAAATTTACTTCGTTATAAGGCTTAGTAGCAAGGACTGGCCCATCCCTTTGTGTTTCTGGTAGTTGAAGTGGTCCACGCATGTTCCTCTCAGTGACGTCACGGAGATGCATGTCACTTGTCAGTGCGCGATGTAAAGCGCTCGGTGGATGCTGTTAACCCACGTTTGTTGCATTCGTATTAGTTATCTGCTGTTTATTAGGTTGTATTTCTGACATCGAATTTTTTTATTTAATTTCTTTGGAACATCGTTATCGTACAGTGGTTTCTTGCGCTGTTGCTACGTGCTGAAATACCTGCGGGAATACGAAATAGCGAAACATAAGTTTTCACTGTTTCCCTAGAAATGACCCAATAGTTACAAAAAAAAAAAAAAAAAAAAAAACTGGATTAACAGGTGTTGCAGAGCAGATTCCTTTAATTTGAAAAATGCCAGGATTTGCAGTGAGCACTTTTTAAATACTCTGCTGGCCACCGAAAATGCAACACCAAGAAGGAAGCTACCGATTGGCCTGAAATTCACGGCATGCGTCACCCGCAAGACGACATGCAAACGATTAGCATTGCAGGGTATATGCAAATCATGTGCACCCGGCACGCCACCGAGAAGCACTGTAAGAAGGGTGCACAGAAGGTAGGGTGTAAGTAGCGGAAATGTGTTGTGCTGCCGGACCTGTGCGTGGGAAGTTTCCTGATGCCTCGTCGCAGAATACGGCAGTCATTCCAGCACGTTTCGGAGTTCGACCGAGGACGAATAGGGGCTTGTCACGACAGCAGTTTATCATACCGAGACATCGCCGCCCGTGTGGAACGACATCCAGCCACAGTGAGGCGAGTATGGATTCGATGGGTGCAGCAGGGACGGACGGACCGACGTAAGTGATTGCCGTAGACGTGGCACACCACCGAACGAGAGGACCGGCATGTTTTTCGGCGGGCATTGACGGCTTGCACCGCCACATCACGAACGGTAGCGCATGACTTATGGTGTGTTGCGCAACAATCTGTGTCAGCACGTACCGTTCGACGTCGTCTGCAGGAGCGGGGACTTGTCGCACGGCGCCCATTGCTCCGATTACCATTGACGTTACACCACCGGCGAATGCTGCGGCAGTGGGCCGTTGAACGCCGCACCTGGACTACGGAATGGCACGACATTGTCTTCTCCGACGAATCCCGCTTCTGCCTGCAACACCACATGGTCGGATCCGCGTGTGGCGGCACCGCAGCGAGAGACTGTATGACGCCTGCATTATGCATAGCCATACCGGTCCGTCGCGTGGCGTTATGGTTTGGGGCGCAATTGGATATGACACCCGCACCCCTCTTTTACGCATCGCCGGTACACTCAACAGCCACCGCTACATCACCAATGTTTTGGAGCCTGTAATCCTTCCTTACCTGCAGGATCTGCCAGCGGCCACGTTTCAACAGGACAATGCGCGCGCGCACGTCGCACGCATCACGCAACAATTCTTCACGGCCCACCAGGTGTCACTGCTGCCGTGGCGCGCCTGTTCTCCCGATATGTAGTCCACCGGACACGTCTGGTCGCTGATCGGCAACCGAGTGGATCGGCAAGCACCACCCGCGGCTACGCCTGATGAACTGTGGCAACGTGTGGAAGCAGCCTGCACCGACATACCCCAAGCCCACATCCAAAGCCTCTTTCGTTCGATACCGCGGCGTGTAGCGGCCATTATTTCCAGTCATGGGGGCCACACGAACTATTGATGTTTGCGTGTTCCGCAAGTCGCACGGGCCTGTAAGCTCAATCGTTTCATCTTTGTATCTGTTGTTATGTGTCCAGTAAATCTGACTTTGCTATCTCGTGTCCTTCTTGGTGTTATATTTTGGGTGGCCAGCAGTGTAGTAAGTACGAAGACGATATGATATATCGCCTGTTTGGTTAATCAATGAAAAATATATTGAAATCGTCGGCTATACCAACAGTCAATTTACCGAGATCAAACGTTGAAAATGTCACTGCAAGAGGCGAAAGACAAAGAAGGAGGAAAATACTGCATGATGCTTTTGATAGATTTAAAAACCTTTGTCCCAAAAAAAAAAAAGGTATTTTGCAGAAAATGTGGCTCCAATTTAACCTGCATCAGATAAAGAGAAATTATTCTGCGTGAAATGTGACATGTTCAAAAAAAAAAAAAAAAAGGTAATTTTTAAAATTTTTGAAATGACAAATTATTAGTAACAGAAAAAGAGCTAAACTTTCTGAAATCAGGAAAAAAAAAAGAAAAAAAAAAGGGATATTTCAATGAACTTTTCTAGCAAAGCCAGAAAATGAAATCTTTCGCGCCGGCTTTTATTGAAACAAATCAGAGAACTGAAAATTAAGGTAAAAAAATAGAATACTAAAAATCAAAAATCTCTCTATTCTAAAAAAAGTAACTGCCGCTGTTTTAGAAATTTCGCGACACTCTTGCTTTCATAGCTCGCAGCGCAAAACGTATTGAACACAAAAATATGAAATTTACATCGTTTGTAGAGAATTGTTTGGAAAACACCCTGAAATAAATCTTTTCTTGATTGTAGCGAAACTTCAAGAGCTATTGTATTTCAAAGTTAAGGTAAGCAAAAAAGTGCTATCCGGTCGCGTTCCGGACACACTAACAGCAACAGAACCACGAAACTTTGTAGGCATGTAGTGTCATGACCGAATTTTTGCACCTCGTCGCCCTTTTTTTGAATTTCGATTTAGTTTACGAGAAATTAAATATCTAAATTTCACAAAATTCTCTATTTCGCTATGGGGTCGATTTAAAAAACCGGATATATGGCAAACTGTAAATCATAACGCATTGCAATTTTTACAGCATAAACTCACAACTATCGTCCCTTTTTTACAAAACAAATTTAAGAAAAAGTCATTTTCTGATTTTTAAGCAGTTTTTGAAGACGCAAAGAAAAGAAACGAACGGCTTGTCTGTCTTCACGATAACAACAGAGGAACGTTCTGGTCCCGTGACCTGCTGCCATGGTGACACAGAGAATTTGTTATGCATATGTTTTGTTATGCATATGTTTTGTTGTTTAAGGTGGACATCAAGTAATTTTGCGTCCTATACTTCCAATGGAAAAACTCCTATACACATTTTCTTCACAATTAATGCGTTCCCAAGGATGAAAATTTAAACATCGATTAAAATAACTTCATTTCATAACTTGGAATAGTTAATATTTTCTAAAACATAACCATAATTATGTAATCCAACATTTGTTTGTCTACTGACATCATCAAAGTACAGGTCGCGCCATCTTTTTTCTGGTTCCAACACCACCAAAGAAAAAGTTATTGAGTTTTTATAGAATTATGGTTATGTTTCAGAAAATATTAAGTATTCCAAGTTATAATAAGAAGTTATTTTAATCGATGTTCAAATTTTCATCCTTGGGAACACAGTAATTGTGAAGGAAATGCGTACAAAATTTTTCCATTGGAAGTATAGGAAACAAAATTACTTGACATCCACCTTAACGGTTTAGCATAACGGTTTAAGGTTTACGGAAATGCTTTTTGGACCGCTTTTGTTTTCCTTAGTGGTAAATTTAGTAAGTGCTATAAGTTCAAACGACAAAAGTCCGACCTACCAAAAATTAAGGATATTAAAAAACCGTCTGAAATTTCGGAATAACAAGCCTTATTTGCTTAGATATGCAACAAACATTTAAATTTATATGAATTTTTCAGTTTTTATTTCATGTGATATACTTGGAGATCGGGCTGCAGGACCCCAGCGCTACTCTGGAAACGAGCGTAGCGAGCCTAGAGGCGCAGCCCATAGTTGAAACCAAAAATGACAAATGCTTTCCAAGCATACTTACAAAAACACAGGTAACCTCTCTTGTAGAGGGTAAAAGTCGAATTAAATGGACACCTGAATATCCGAAACGTTTCACAAAAATAACCGTAGTCGAGGTTTTGTTATTAACAAAAAATCATTATTTTCGCGTTTGATGGAAGTAGCACACATATATATAAAAGCGTAAAACAATCAATGATATATTCTGTTTCACTCCTTTTGTTTCTTTAAATCATTTCACCGTTTTGTTTCATATTCGGCAGCTCAGTAGTTGTATTTATCACCAGAGTTCCTCACACAGAGCAAAGCAAACGCGATTCCCAACACTCAGTGATGGATCCCAGCTACGTCACCAGTCGCAACTTCCGGGGACAACTGAAATCTGCCGTATTTTTTTTTTTTTTTTTTTTTATTGGAGGTTTAACGACCACCGTGAGCAACTCAATGGGCTATAAGCAGTCGCCCGTCCCTAATTTAGGGTCACTGGTTCCAGGGAAGGGAAAGAGCCAGTGTCGTAAGACAAACACAACATCCATGCCTCACCGGGATTCGAAACCGGACCCCGTTCGGACGAATGATGAGAGGCCATCGCTTAGACCACTGCGCCACCGGGCCGGCAAATCTGCCGTATGATCCATATGTATGATCCATATGTAGAGGATTTTAGGAAGGGAGTGTCTGACCCCAGATCTTAAACAACCCTTAGAAATAGGAAGCTAGGAGATTTGGGCTATAGTGCCCGATAGGAAAGTGACACGGAAGCTAAGTCGAAAGGGGGAGGAAGACGCCCTTATTTATTACCGGAGGGCCAGTACCCGGGGTCCGATGGCTTAACGTGCCCATCCGACGCACGGCGGATATTTAGTGGATCGAGCGTTCCTATCTGCCTGGGATCGGACCTGAGGTCCTTTCCTTGGCAGTCACGAACGTTTGCCCGCTAGGCCACCCGCGTCATCTGCCGTATGAGCCAGCCCTTGTATCTAGAGCCCTGCGTATCCAGATAGTGCATTTGGGAGGGGTGGCTGGTGATTGAGGTCGGGCAAAGAATATACACGAGGTCGGGCGTTGAACTGTAGTGTAATTCGCTAGGACGGGCAAAAGGAAACGCAAGTTGGGCGGTTTCCGGTGTGGCTCCAACCTTGCTACAGCCCTATACCCCAAAGCCCATTTAAGAGGGAGGCTAGGGGGCTGGTGGCCCAGAAATATTCAGGATATTTGAAAAATTGACAGAGTTCTACAGTTTTTTTTTGTTTTGTTTTTTTGCAGATAGCACAGCAAAACCTACGTATAAGAAACGGCCTTGTGAAAAAGATTTCCAATTTCTTTCCGCTTTTTTAAGAGTCCACAAAAAAGTATAGTCGCCCCCAGTCCATTCTCAAATCTTTCGAAAGCATTACAGATTTTTTTTTTTTTTACACATCTGTAATTGGAAGAAAGTTTTATACATTAAGAATTGCTTGAATCATAATATTGGATCATATCATTTTGTGCATTACTTCGATATAATTTCAATAAGCTGAACCCTGGGGAAGAGGGGGAAGGGGAGGGAGAATAAAGCAGAACTGAACTGGTATCCATTTTTCAATCATGCATTCTTACATTTTCTTGCTAACACTGATTTGTCGATGAATCATGGGATACGCACTTCAATACGGCGGGGATATTTTTATGGCCTCCTAATCATATTTTTTTAATGTTTTCTTCTGGGCATTTTTATTCATCTACCCTAGCTAAATGTAGAGGTCTGCGAGGGCCGAGTCAGACCTCTTTTTAGTTTAGAGAGCAAAGCAACTGGCCGGGCTGGGCATTTTCCCAGACACTTACGACCGGGCCTGGCCAAGTCGACCCATTCTTTTTATTGCAATAGTAAAGAAAGAATAAAGTCGTCCTCCCCGATTTCCTAATGTGTTTAACTGTCCCTATTAACTGTTTATCTAACTGTTCCTAGAGGCACTCACAGTGTTTTTACCATTCTGTTGGTATTGAGACGGTAAAACCATTTTGGGGCATGTTGACAACAAAAAAGATTAGACCCCGAGTGCGTGTGTGTGTTGTGCAGAGTGGGGGACCAAGGATGTCTGCAGTGGAGTGAGCGTGTGTGTGTTTGTATGAGACAGTGGGACGACATGATTTTTTTTTTTTCTGTCCCTAATCTGTTTATTGTGTTACCTTTTACTAGTTCAGAGAAAGGGAGATTCTGAACGCGCTTAGTCTTCCGTTTTCTCTCTTTTTAAAGGTTAAATTTTTCGATAATTGCCAAAGTTTAGTTAATATTTTTAGGCTTACATTCAACTAAATATTTTCAATAATATCTCATTTCATTATTTAATTTTCACGTTTGAATAAAATACAATAGAGAGACAAAATAATACCAAATGGCACATCACTGGCCGGGCCAAAATAGGAGCTGCAATTTGCGGGCCTTAAACGCACGGTCTTGTGCCGGGCCGGGCTCACTAAATTTGGCCCGTGCACACCTCTAGCTAGATGTGCCACTAATACTGGAGCCCCAAAATACTATCCAGCCCCTGCTGTCTACTTAAATGTGCTCTGACACCATTGAATAACAGAAGCACCTTTTTTGTTGGCTAATTGAATTTCTAAGGGAATTCGGTGGTACGGTTATTTTTCTTAAATAGAACAATAGAGGATCTGTAGCGGATCCAGTGGGGGTGGGGGTGCTGTGGCGATCCGCCCCCCCGTACGTTTTTCCTTTTTAAATGGCCAATGTCTAAATAATTAGTGCATTTATTTTTTTTAAATGATAGTAATATATCCACAGATTTTCATAAAAGTTTTCATAACAACTAAAATTTGTAGATTTGAAAATAAAATGTTCTGTTCTTGCTTCAGCAGAAAACAACAATAGACAAACAGAGAAAGATGAGAACAGAACTGAAAAGAGATTTTTAACTGATCATGTAAGGCAATGGGTGAGCTTTGCTCTGCTTTTTTAGTATTGTCTGGCATCATTAGTAACTGAGAGTAGGGAAAGTTAGAGTGTGTAAGGGCAAAGTAAAGTACTTCGATTGGGACATAAACAAACACTAGAAAAAAATTCCAACCTGTAAATTTTTATATTAAATTAACCCATCGTAATAAAAGGGATCAAATTTTATATTGAAAGATTTCATCTAGAAGGTGAGATTTAAAAACCATCAAGTTGGTTTCCTCGGAAAGCGGGTAATTGAACGCCATGAAACTAGTGCTGATTTTTCAGTTCACGTTCGCAGTTTGTGATTTAAAAATTTAGAAATATTTTTAATGGAAATTTTTGAAAAGCCTTGCAATGGCAGGAAGGGACTCCAAGTTTATACCCCCCCCCCCCCCTCACTATTACTGTTGTCGAGGATTGCCGAGGATATAAGCACACCGGACAAAAATTATGTCACCCTTAACAGAAATGACAGTAGGAAGTTACCAGTTGCACAGAGGGCGCTGTGATAGCATTGTTGGAAGATAAATAGCACTGGCGTGGTCTACAAGATCATTTCTGTCTTGTGCAGTGGTGAAGAGCAACGTGTGCGTTGAATTTAGTCTGCAATATGGGTCGTAAGACAGACGTTAGTGAGCGGCAAAAAGCAGCCATCGTGTTTGGCCGTGCCCACGGACACAAAGTGAATGAAGTCGCCCAATTTGTTGGTGTGTCGAAGCGTACAGTTCAGCGGGTCTACAAACAGTGGTGTAGCTCGCAGTCAACTGAAAATCGGTGACGTAACTGTGACTGGAAAACAATTCTCACCATCAGGGACCGCCTCCATGTTTCACTCCCAGTAACTGCAAATCAATTTCAAACCAGGCAACAATTGTTCCAAATAGTCAATGAAAGTCCACTCCAACCAATTTCCGAAAAGACATTGCGACGGGAACTGCATGCGATGGACATCTGGAGCAGAATGCCATGGAAGAGGCATCTTTTAACAGCAAGTCACAAAGTTACACGTTATCAATGGGCCGCCAAAACTTTACTGTGAAGGATCGGAAACGGGTAATTTGGCGATGAGTCTGGTTTTTGTTTGTACTTCAATGATGGGTGGCGACGAGTGCATCGCAGGCCCAATGAAGCCTTTAATCCTGATTGTGACGAAGGTGTTGTTCAAGCTGGAGGGGTGCTGTGATGTTTCAGGGATGTTTTTCATACCACGAAATGGGCCCTATTGTTGCAGTGACGATGAATTGGAACCAGCATGCATACCTCCGCATTCTGAATGACGAAGTGCTGCCCTTTGCCCTGTATTTCCAGGAGCAGCATCACATTGCTACTCCTGTCTTCCACGACGACAATTGCTGTGTGCACAGGGCTAAAACTGTATCTGAGGGGCCCGACGAACAATCAGCAACACTCTCTCACACTGACTAGCCCACCATATCCCCAGATTTAAATCCTATGGAAAATCTGTGGAATCATTTGGAACAATAGGTGAAACGCCGGAATAGACATCCTCAAACTCTGGCGGAACTGCAGGACCAATCGACGCACGAGTGACTGCAAATCGATGTTTTATACATCCACAGTCTCGTGGAGTCTCTACCACACGGGATTCAGGCAAGAGGCGCCATCACCCGTTATTAGATATGTTCTGACAGGGGTGACTAAATTTTTGTCCGGTGAGCTTATAATTTATCGGCTTTTTGTGGAAGCTTCGTTAATTTTTTATTCGTTCAGGTTTGAATATTTGCATTGGGATACAAACATGAGTTTTTAGAATTAAAAAAAAAAGTCATCTTGAAATTCTGTTTTTTAAGTTTCAAATGCATGCATTTGTGCTACACAAGATTGTGGGGTTTTATAAATAAAAAACTGTAATATGTTCTTTTTAATTTGTTGAAAGATTTTCTGTGTTGTTTCACTGTACCTGCATTGATCAAGCAGGTAGGTATATTTGTACATGATTTACAATTCCCTATAACAATAGAATCTGACATAGAAGCAGTGTAGTGCACAATAAGAAAGAGGTTGGGTTAAAAAAAAAAGGTCATGATGTACAGCGCAGTATTTAGACCGACCCTGCTTTGTAGTAGTGAAAGTTGGGTGAGACATAAAGGCCTCGTGAGATTTGAGTTGGCGGACATGAGGTTTTTAAGGAATATCAAGGGAGAAATATATGGGTCCAGTGGCAAGACAGAATTCGAAAAAGTATTAAAATAGTATTAGTAATCAGTATTTTGGTATTAAAATCAGCCATTATATTTACTGCTGAACTTTGTCCAAACTTGTTTTTGAGCCGTGAAGTGCGTAAACAGACTTTTAGAACTGTTACTTTTCGCCGTTGCTCGTGAAAAGGCAACCTTCAACCGACAGAGTGATTTTGGATTGGACCTGTTTACTAGAGTGATTTTGGATTGGACCTGTTTACTAGAGTGATTTTGGATTGGGCTTGTTTACTAGAGCAATTTTGGATTGGACCTATTTACTAGAGTTATTTTGGATTGGACCTGTTTACTACTCGTTTGGGTGCTGGCGACAGCCGAACCTGAAATAGTGAATTTGGAACTGTTACTTTTGGTTGCTGGTCGTAACTGTGACAGTGATATTTCAGTAACTGTGACAAAGTAACAGTTACGTGATTTTCGACCCATCTCTAATTGTTACCAATGACTAAAAGATTTTCTTACAGGTGGCAGCACTGTGCAGACAAGCTTAATGACATCACAGTAGGAGTTTAAAATGGCCGCCTCATTTCACACATGCACCAAACAGGAGCAACGTTCTGTTATCCGTTTTTTGAGTAGTGAAGGCGTGAAACCTATTGAAATTCATCGTCAAACGAAGTTGCAGTATGGTGATGCATGTCTGTCTCTCCAGCAAAGTGCACGAATGGACTAGGAAGTTCCGAAACAGCGTGAGTTCTGTGACAGATTCTCCTCCACTGAGTCAGGCACACAGATTAGTGACACCAGAGTCCGTTACAGCAGTTGAAGTCATTGTGATAGGAAATCGCCGAGTGATGGTGGACGAAATGGCTGCACTTTTGAACATCATTCATGGTTTAGCGCACCACATCATCCATGATGTGCTTTAGATCAACAAAGTGTCTGCAATGTGGGTGCCACGCCAGCTGACTCCAGAACTGAAGCAACGATGTGTTGATGCCTGTCAAGAACTTTTGTCGGGAAGCAGAAGGTGATGGCTTCCTACAGAGAATTGCTTACTGGAGATGAAACATGGGTTCACTATCAACAGCCAGACGCCAAGAAAGCGAGCAAGAAATAGCGCCATCCTTCCTCACCAAAACCGAAGACGTTCCGCATGCAGTCAACTGCAGGGAAGGTTATATGCTGGCTCTCTTTTGGGATGAACGAGGGGTAATTTTGGAGCACTAAATGCCCGGGGAACACTACAACCATTGATACGTATGCAGATCTTATCAGGAACCATCTTCGACCTTCCGTCTAATCCAAACTACATGGACTTCTGAGTACTGGTGTCTTGTTGCAACATGACAACGGTTGGCCCCGTATTGCCCGTGCAGCGGTTGCAGCCATGCAAGACTTGCACTTCGGGTATCTTCCACATCTGCCATATTCACCAGAGCTTGCCGCATGTGATTACCACATCTTAAGACTACTCAAAAATGCAATGGGAGGAAAGACTTTCAGGTTCGATGAAGAGGCGAGGCAGGTGGTGCATGAGCTGCTGTAAATGCGATTTGAAGAATTTTTATCTACAGGAATCTATGCACTTTATAAGCGCTGGAGGACTTGTATTGCACAAAATGGAGATTTCAGTGAAAAATGATACAGGTGTGGATCACTTTTGTTCAATAAATTGTGAGAAAAAAATTACTTAAGGTTTTCATTTGACTCGAAAAATTTGCTCTGCAATGAATTCTTCGTTCGATGAATTCGTTTTCGAATAATTGGTTTTCGATGAATTCGTGTTCGATGAATTCGTATCCGATGAATTCACCTACAGCCGATGTTTAATGCCTAAGTAAAAGCGCAACCTCTACTTGGTTTGTAAACGTTATGAATATGAGAGCGTCGGACTAAAAATCGCAAATTGCTAAAGAAACCCAGGCCAAGGAACTAATGTTTTGTGCCTGAGTAAAAGTGGGATATCATTTTTATTTTTATTTTTTTCCTGTATAAACCTTACGTTTAACATGAATACTGTGAGATAAAAAAATTGCTAAGATGGGTCAACCCGAGGCCCATATCTTTAATGGCTGGGGAGATACTCTCTCTCTCTCTCTCTCTCTCTCTCTCTCTCTCTCTGTACATATATCATCATCATCATCATTGTCAACCATTATCAATCCACTGCTGGACGAAGGTTTCGCCAAGTTTCCTCCACAACGGTCTGTCTTGTGCAAGTCTCCTCCATGTCACTCTCGCATACTTTCGAATTTCCTCCCCCCATCTCCCATGGGGTCTTTCTCTGGGTATTTCCCTGTCCCTTGGAATCCAATCTATAATTTCGGCTGTCCATCGATGGTCTGTCCTTCTGGATAAACGTACGTGTCAGCCCATTGCCATTTCAGGGATTTAACTCTGATCATGATGTCTTCCACTCTTGTCATTTTTCGGATCCACAAATTCCTCTTCTTATCTCTCCTGGTTACACCAAGCATGCACCTCTCCATGCTTCTTTGAGTTGTCTGCAACCTTTGTATGTCTCTTTCAGTTAAGGTCCACGTCTCTGCCATACGTAAGCCCTGAAAAGATGCATTGATCAAACACTTTTCTTTTAAGACATAATGGCATATTGCTCTTGAAAATTATGCTGTTTCTTCCAAAAGCTCTCCAGGCAAGTTTTTGTATGCCGATTAATTTCTTCATCAATGTGACCCTCACTTGATATCTGCTGTCCCAGATAAACGTACGTGTCTGTTATCTGCAGCTTTTCTCCATCAATCGATAAATCTTCATTTCTTGTAAAAGCATTGAACATCACTTTTGTCTTCTGAAAGTTCATTTTCAATCCCACTTCTTTACTCTTGTTAGCAAGTTCCTGGATCATACTCTGCAGCTCTGATGAGGTAGTTGCAAAAATGACTACGTCATCAGCAAAACGAAGGTGGGTTAGATAATCTCCATTAATCTTTATCCCTTTGTTTCCCCAGTTCAGTGATTGAAAGACATTTTCCAATGTGGCCATAAAGAGCTTCGGAGTATGGTGTCACCTTGTCTCAGTCCCTTTCCAATTTATATGTGTGTTGTATTTTCAAATAGCCGAATCTTTGCACTTGCATTTTCATGGATGTTATTAATAATATTAATGTATGCATCTTCAATACCGCAGGATTTCAGAGCCATGTAACTGCTGATGGTTTCACCGAATCAACGGCCTTTTCATAATCGATAAAAGCCATGCACAATGGAAGCTCATATTCCTCGCTCTTTCAATTAGTTCTCTCAGTACGTGGATATGATCTATTGTGCTGTAGCCACTCCTGAATCCAGCTTGTTCTCTCGGTTGAGCCATGTCCAGTGTTTCCTTCAAGCGGTGTGAAAGAACTTTAGTGAAGATTTTATAAACCACTGATAGGAGGCTGATAGGTCTGTAGTTCCTGAGATCCTCAATGTCACCTTTTTTATATAGCAAGATCATTGTAGCATTGTTCCAATCCTCAGGAATCTTCCCTTCATTAAGGCATCGAGTAAAAATTTGTGCGAGTACTGTTTCGATTTCTCCACTTGCTTCTTGTATGATGTCTACAGTAATTCCATCTTCTCCTGGAGCTTTCCCCCTTCATGTTCTTGATTGCATGTGCAACTTCTGCTGGGAGGACTGGCAGAACTCTAGTACTGGTACCTTTCATGATGTCTGGAGTACATGTATCATCCCTTTCATATAATTTGGAATAGAAATTTTTCACTCTTGTCAAAATTTCGCCTCTATTTCTTGTTAAAGAACCATCTTCTTTTCTCAGTGCCATAATCTGTTTTCTTCCCTTACTGAGATGTCCCTTTGCTATCTTTAGGCTTTGGTTGTTTTCAATTGCTTTCCTCACTAGTTCACAGTTAAATTTCCTTACGTCTTCAGTGATACTTTTTCGTATTGTCTTGCATAGCTCTATATGTTCCACTTTGGAAGTCACATCTTCTTGAGTTGTCCTCATCTCTCTTCTTTTTTGCATCAACATTTTGGTTTTTTCTGATAATTTATTCACATGCAACTTGTTCTTAGACCCAGCTAATTTTGTTGCTGTTTCCATAAGAGCTTTGGTTGCTTTTCTGTGAACTTCAGAAATATCCACTTCTTCCGATGTTAGGCCTTCTAAAACAGGGAATCTGTTCTTCAGTTCCAACTTGAAGGTATGGCGTTTTTTAAGGGTGGTTATGTCAATACATTTTGTTTGTCTTATGAGCTTGCCACGTTGGAGTTTAGTATTGAGGTGCATCTTACATCTCACCAATCTATGGTCACTACCTGTGCTGAACTTGTTTAGCACACTGTACATATATATATAAGTAAATATATATAATATAAAACTTGTATAAAACTTAGATGGAGAGCTTTTGGAAGAAACAGTACAATTTTTAAGAGCAGTATGCCATTATGTCTTAAAAGAAAAATGTTTAATCAATACATCCTGCCAGTGCTTACGTATGGAGCAGAGACGTTTTATCTTAACGAAAAAAGACATACAAAGGTTGCAGACAACTCAAAGAAGCATGGAGACATGCACGCTTGGTGTAACCAGGAAAGATAAGAAGACGAACTCGTGGATAAAGAAAATGACAAGAGTAGACGACATCATGACGAGAGTGAAATCCCTGAAATGGCAATGGGCTGGACATGTTGCCAGAAGAACGGATCACCGATGGACAACCGAAATTTTAGACTGGATTCCGAGGGACAGAAAAAGACCCAGAAGAAGACCACATGGGAAATGGATGGATGAAATTAGAAAACATGTTGTAGTAACAAGGAGGAGACAGGCTCAAGACAGTTGTGGAGGAAACTTGAGGAGACCTTCATCCAGCAGTGGATTGATAATGGTTGACAATGATGATGATATATATATATCGATACAAATAATTTACTTTCCCCTTTCACCAACGCATCATAAGCATGGACAGATGGACAGGTGAAATCAAAAGTACGATTTTTATATGACCCCCTTAATGCTCTTGTGGTCAGCCTACATGGAAGTGGACACGAAGAAAATCAAAAATGCAATTTTTGCACTGCCGCTAACGCTCGTGTGGCCAATTATCAGCCTTGTCTTTTAGCCAGAAAATCATAAAAATATCTTAATTTCTTAATGATAATAAGACATGAAAACATGAAAAAAAAATGTGTGCACAACAATTACTTAAGTAGGGGAAAATATAATATATATATATATATATATATATTTATACAGAGCAACTTTATGGCTTTCAAATTTCATGTGCCGTTTTTTTTTTGTTTTTTTTTTTTTTTGCGTGCGGTTAGTTGCCTAAACCCTGTTTTCCTCTTCACCGTCAGACAGGAAAGCGAACTATCAGTTCGCTTCTCTGAATATTTCAGATTTTGTCGCATTAAGGGATATGGGGAGAATTTCGCATCGGGAAATGCAGAAACACCGTGAGCTTATTTTCGTCCGAGGAAATCACGAATGCGATTAATTATAGGCGCCCTGTATAAATGAAATCAAATCTTTATCTCTTCTGGAATTGCTTCAAAACCGTAATGACTTAAGCTCGAAAGTGCGGGAAAATCTTCAGTTGAGTATAAGCACGTTATCTTCGTCTATTTTTCAAGATGTTGCTAGAAAAAGAAAATCATCTCGGATTTCAAAGCGTGTCGTTTCCCCCCACCGAGCATGTTGGCATGGCAACCATGCGAAAAAGAAACTGTAAATATTTGCAGTTTCTAAAAGCAGTTTTTATTTTTTTTATCTTTGCCACTCTTTTTCAACCCCTTCGTTCCCGTCGGGCGTTATAATAGGAAAGCAAAATTTTCTTCGAGGACGTGCGCAACTGCGAAGTTGCAAGTGCGGAATTAATAAATTTAATTTAAATGATATTCGTCAGGAAATGCGGAGATAAGGTTTCGAGATAATGTAGTGCATGTTATGTCCTTTCAAATGAATCACACTGAATCATACTTAACGCGTGCGGGACTTGACGGAAGACGCAACGCCACAACAACAGCAGCATCGAACAGAGAGTCCTTTATCAGAACATCTGCTCCTCGTAGTTCCTGATCTGCGTACCACTATTTATAAACCTTTGACTCTCTGTGGTAGAACAGAGAATGCCAACCCGATTACTTGCCAGAAGGTGACAGAAAAATCGCCGACGAAATTTCACGACTTCTTATTTTCTTCTTTGTTTTATTTCTCTCTCGCGCGCGTTCTTTGTTTGACGTCCTTGAAGACTGAACAAACCTACTTCTAAAGTAAGCAGGCAGAAGTAAAATAGAATGAAAAAGTATTAGGCGAACCGAACGCTGCAGTATTTCGTCTCACTCTTGTTTTGTACCGAAGACCGAAGACTGGCGATCGAACTGTCTCATTCCGATATTCTAATTATCTCCAGGGGTTCTAACCCCTCTTCGTAGGATTAACGAGAAATTTCGGAGTAATATCCATATTTCGTTATCTCACATTGAGTGTAATGGCTCATCAACAAGTGGTTTCAGTTGAACTTATTCGAGATGGTCAATGCACACCTTGGGGGTTTCGGCTGACTGGAGGAGCTGATGTGGGTTCACCCCTCGCCATACAAAGGGTGAGTACGAATTTTTTTTTTGCTTGGCATATCACACTTGAACTGCATGTTGTTCGTTGGAAGTACGCCAGAAAAGAAATAAGCCATTTCGGAAGAATTGTGTCAGACAAATGTCATCGCCGTTTTGTTCTTCCATCTGTCTCTTTTAAAAAACGGAAAACAGATAGGCAAATATATTTTACATGTTTTTTCCTCTAGAAGGCCAGAGCACGGCTCTATCCAGGAATTTCAAATTGGGGTGGAGGAGATACCGAAATAGTTTGGGAGGTGTTTAAAAAAATTGGGGTGTTTGATAAAAGCACATTCTTTTAAAGATGTACATTTTTACAGTGAAATATTTTAAGCTTTCAACTTAAGATTTAAAATGTGGTAAACTTAAAAAATGAAGAACTGTTTAATTTTTAATAATTAAGAATGGCAGCTACGGTCGCGCAGAGGTGCTGGCTTCTGAGTTTGACCATTCGTCCGAGATGGGTGCGGGTTCGAATCTTGGGGAGGAATGGAAGCTGTGTTTGCGATACGGCACTGGTTCTCTCTCTTTCCTGGAACCAGTGGCCCAAAATTAGGGATAAGCGACTGCTTATATCTCATAGAGTTGTCCACGGTTGTCGTTAAAGGCCGAATAAAAAAAGTTAAGAATAATTAAAACTGGGAATCTCTTTTTCCCCAAATCTACACTAGGTTTTGTTGTTGTTGTTGTTGTTGTTTTGTTTTGCTGTTTTTATTTTTAATCTCTCATGTCTAAATGCTTCCCTAAATAAGGAAAAAATAACAATGCATTAACAAAATATTGTGCATGCTGATATGATTCAGAAGAATAACCTGAAAAAATTGCAGCAGACTAAAATGAATTGGTACGTACAAGCATTTGTTGTTCCAATGACTGACTTTAAACACATGCTTTAAAACAAGAAAAATATCGCAACATTACATATTTTTCCCTACAGAAATATTCGTGCTGCACAGAGAATAAACACGTTTTCCTTTAATTTGGGTGAAGAAATAGCCATATTACCATTTTGTGTGGAAGTCATACATTCTTACTCTTCGTTGGCATTCATGACTTCACTACAAAGAACAAGGAAAACAGAAAAAATGCTACACAAAAACAGAGCGAATAGTTGACAGCAATACAATGGCATATAACAATAACACACGCAAGACTCAACTTTTCGGCAGGCGATGTATGAGACAACAGCCTCATTTTGCAAAATTTGTAAAGTGCAAAAGGGTGCACTTCAAAACTAAAATAGAGAAAATCTCCAGCCACCCACCCCGATTCGTAAAAAAAGACCTTCAAAAAATACCAAAAGAAATTCATGTAAATAAAGTTTAAATATAGTAGGCCCAAGAAAAGCGCTATCTATTACAAGGATGTCTCCGCCAGGTTAATAGAAGGCGGCCACAGAAAGCGTGATAATAATGAAAAAAAAAGCAAAGTAAAATGCCTAACAAAACGCAAACTAAAAAACTGAAGCGTAACAAATTTTGACAAAAATAAATAAATAAATAAATAAATAAATTTAGTAAGTAAATAAATAAACACATAAGTAAATAAGTAAACACATAAGTAAATAAGTAAACACATAAGTAAATAAATAAACACATAAGTAAAAAAATAAATGTATTTATTAAGTAAATAAATAAATACATGAGTGAATAAATACACAAGTAAATAAATAAACGTACAAGTAAATAAATAAATAAATAAACGTACAAGTAAATAAATAAACGTACAAGTAAATAAATAAATAAAAGTACAAGTAAATAAATAAACGTACAAGTAAATAAATAAATACATACATAAGTAAATAAATAAATACATACATAAGTAAATAAATTAACGTATAAGTAAATAAATAAATAATGTCAATGATGGCAAACAAAGTGAGTGAGCCATCTTCATCTGTTCTCCACGGCGTCTCATCTGACTGGGAGGTTTTCCTTTCGAATTCCTTTTAAATAAGGGACTCTCACCCGAATTTGTCCCCTAGTGACGTGTTGACTGCCTTTGCCCTAATGATATCTATATATTTAAATGCATTGACGGATCCATGACTTTTTAAGTTGGGGGAGGGAGGTTCACACACACACACACACACACACACACACACCTTCGGGTATATACAGTATATCTATTATTGACACCACATTTCCAAAACCCTTCCATGCCAAATTGCAGAATGTCTTTCAATCATTGAGCTCGGAAAACAAGTGAATAATAATTAATGGAGGTTATTTAATTCACCTTCATTTAGCTGTTGACATAGCCATTTTTGCAACTACCCCTTCGGCTGCTTCAGAGTATGGTACAGGAACATGCTTACAAGAGTAAAGAAATGGGATTAAAAAATTAATTTCTGGAAAACAAAATTGATGTACAATGCTTTTACAAGAAACAAAATTTATTAATTGATGGAGGAAATCTAGAGGTAACCGATACCTACATTCACCTTGGGAAACAGATATCAAGCGAGAGCTACATTAATGAAGAAATTAATCATCGTATAAAACTTGGTTGGAGAGCATTTGGAAGAAACAGTACGATATTGAAGAGCAATATACAATGTATATCATTATGTCTTAAAACAAAGGTTCTTAATCATTACGTACTCCTAGTTCTTACTCATGGAGCAGAGATATGAGCCTTAACTAAAAAATTAGACATTCACATGCTGCAGGCAACTGAAAGAGGCATGTGGAGATGCATGCTTCGTGTAACTTGGAAAGATAAGAAGAGGAACTCGTGGATCAGAAAAATGATAAAAGTTGGAAGACATCATGCTCAAAGCAAAATCCCTGAAATGACAATGGGACGGACATATTGCTAGAACAACCGACCACCGACGGACAACTGAAATATTAGGTTGGATCCCAAGCGACAGAAAGAGAACCAGAAGAAGTCCACGTGGGATATGAGTGAAGGAAATGTGAGAGCTTGTTGGAGTGACATGGAGGAGACAGGCTCAAGGCATACCGTTGTGGAAGAAACTAGGAGAGACCTTCACCCAGCAATGGATTGATAATGGTTGACAATGAATAGATAGATAGATATCATCATCGTCATCGTTTTTCAATCCACTTCTCGATGAAGATCCCCCCCCCAATTTTCTATCACAACCCTCGATCTTGAGCAATTCTCTTCCATGTCATGTTAGCTTTTGAATTACACGCACCCTCATCACTCACGTGGTCTTCTTTTGGGTCATTTGTTGTTCCTTGGAATTCAGTCTAGTATTTCAGTTGCCCGACAGTGGTTCGTTTTTCTAGCAAAATGTCCAGCGCATTGCTGCTTGATGGTCTTTACTCTGATTACGATGTCATTCACTATTGTCATTTTCCGGATCCAAGAGTTCTTTCTCCTACCTTTCATGGTTGCATGTATCACTCCATGCTTCTTTGATTTGTCTGCAGCTAAACTTAAAGTCCGTGTCTTCTGTATGTCATTTTTAGTTAAAGTCCATGTCTTTGATCCATAAGTAAGAACTGGAAGGGTGCATTCATTAAACACTTTTTTTAAGGCATAATGGTAAATTACTCTTCAAAACTGTTCTGTCTCTTCCAGATGTAGTCTAGCCAAATTTTAAACTCCAATTTATTTCTTCCCCGACGTGGTCTTTCCTCGATATCTATTGTCCAAGGTAGATATGTATCATAATTATCATCATCGACAACCATTCTCAATACTGCTCGATAAAGGTCTTCCCAAGTCTCTTCCACAAGTCTTCGTCATGAGCAGCTTTGTTCTATGTCACTCCGACATGCTTTCAAACTTCATCCCCACGTGGCCAGTTTGTACGGGGTTTCCTTTACCTTGGTAAAAAATCTTGGATTGTAGTTGTACAACGGTTGTAATCTTTTCTAGCATAATGTCCAGCCGATAGCAAGTTGAGTCTTTACTTTGATCAGGATGCTATTCACTCTTGTCATTATGCTGATCAATGTGTTCTTTTCCCTATCTTTCTTGGTTGCGCCAAGCATGCACTTCTCCGTGATTCTTCGAGTTGTCCGTAGCCAGAACATATTGTTATTTTGCTCTTTTGCCATACTAACCGCGCGGTCCACATGTACGTTTATATTAATGTCTATGGAAATGCAAGTGTAAAATCTCGACTGCTCGAGAACACAGCACTTCAAAAAATAGAAATGGAAGTGAGGCATGACACCATATCTTCCAAGTTCTTCAATGCCACATTGCAGATTGTTTTTTTCAGTCATTTAACTGGGAAGGGAAGGGGATAAATATTAATGGAGATCATTTAACCCACCTTCATTTTGCTGTGATGTAGTCATTTTTGGAAATACCGCCTCAGAGCTGCTGAATATTGTTCAGGAACTTACAGGCAAGAGTAAAAAGTGGGCATAAAAATGAACTTAAGGAAAATAAAATTTATGTACAATGCTTTTAGAAGAACTGATGATCTGGCAGTTCATGGAGCAAATCCAGAAGAATAAGCAATGCCTACAATTACCTTGGACAACAGATATCACGCGAGGAAGAAATTAAAGTGCGGGTAAAACTTGGTTGAGAGCTTTTGGAAGGAAGAGTGCAATTTTCAAGCGCAGTTTACCATAATGTTTTGAAAGAAAAGTGTTTAATCAATGGATCCTTCCAGTTCTTTCTTCTGGATCAAAGGCATGAACCTTAACTGAAAAAGGCATACAAAGGTTGCAGACAACTGAAAGAAAAGTAAGGCAGTACGTTTTTGATGTAATCAGAAAAGATAGGAAGAGAAGCTTATGTGTCAGGAAAATGATAAGCGTTGATATAATCATGGTGAAGATAGAAATCCTAAAATGGAAATGAACTAGATGTATCGCTAGAAAAACTGAGCATCGTTGGACGATTGAAGTACGAGAGTGGATACAAAGGGGGCAGGGAAAAACCTAAATGAAGACGATGTAGAAGATAGGTGGATAAAATTCGAAAGAAATTGCGAAATACACCGAATTATGAGAGTAATCAATAAAATATGACCACCCCTATCAAAAGTGGATGCGGCCCGCTGACCACGTGATTTCCCAGAGGACATGATTAGTCGATCGACGTAGCATATATAAGGTGTGAGTGGAGCAGTAGATAGTAAAATTCGGAGCATGATGGGTAAACGAAAGGATTTATCGGACACTCAGAAAGAAGAGATTTGTGTGAGCTCGGAAAGCGGGTGCCTCGATTTCCCAAACGGTTGCACTGGTGGGTTGTTCGCTAACTGCCTTAATTAAAGTGTATCAGGGCTGGTGTAGGAAATGTTCAAACAACGAACCGGAAGTGAGACTGCACAGAATAACGTAACGTTGATGTGAGAGGTGAGCGTGGGGTCTGAAGGCTCGTACAGCCCAACAGACGTAGCACTGATCTACAGTTGACTACCAAATACAACAGAAGTCAACCTAGAACAGTATCTGTCATGAACATGCGTCGCACGCTCGCACGTTGAGCTATAACAGAAGTCAACCCGGAACTCTATCTGTCATGACCATGCGTCGCACGCTCGCGCGTTGGGTTATAACAAAAGTCAACCCGGAACACTATCTGTCATGACCACGCGTCGCACGCTCGCACTACGGCCGAGTGGCCTCTGCCGGTACACTGCCTACCAGTCTTATGGTAATACATGGGTGATTCCGAGGAAAAGGTACCATGTGGACTGTATCGTCCTGAGAATGAAGTTTGGTGGAGGCAGCGTACGGAGCTGTTTTACGTGGTTCGGCTCAGGCCCCATCAGTTATTTTAGAGAAAATCATAAATGCTAAGTTGTACATACGCGTCGTGGACAATTATACACTACTAACGTTGTGGCAGTAATTTGGGAAAGGCCCATGCCGCTATTTGCAGGACAACGCACCATGTCATTCTATGAGGATAAAACCATGAATGCTGAGTTTTACCTAGACATCCTGGACCATTATACACTACCAACGTTGTGGCAGTAATTTGGGAAAGGCCCATACTACAATACTATCAGTAGGACAACTCACCATGTCATACTATAAGGACAAAACCATGAATGCTGAGCTCTACCTAAACGTCGTGGACAATTATGCACTAAAAACGTTGTGACAGTAATTTGGGAAAGGCCTATACGACTATCAGCAGGACAACGCACCATGTCCTACTGTTAAGGACAAAACAATGATTGCTGAATTGTACCTAGATATCCTGGACAATTATGCACTACCAACGTTGTGGCAGTGATTTGGGAAAGGTCTATACCTCTATCAGAAGCACAACACACCATTTAATACTATAAGAACAAAACAATGAATGCTGAGCTATACCTAGACGTCCTGGACAATAATACGCTGCCAACGTTGTAGCATTAATTTGGGAAAGGCCCATACCACTATCAGCAGGACAACGCACCATGTCACATTATAAGGACAAAACCATGAATGCTGAATTGTACCTAGATATCCTGGACAATTATACACTGCCAATGTTGTGGCAGTAATTTGGGAAAGGCCCTTATCGCTTTCAGCAGGACAACGCACCATATAAGCACAAAACTATGAATGCTGAGCTCTACCTTGACATCCTGGACAATTATGCACTACCAACGTTGTGGCAGTAATTTGGGAAAGGCTCTTACCGCTTTCAGCAGGACAACGCACCATGTCATACTATGAGGACAAAACCACGAATGCTGGACAATTATGCACTCGACATGCTGGACAATAGGACGTACCTCGACATCGTGGACAATTATGCACTACCGACGTTGTGGCAGTACTTTAGGGAAGACTCACCTCTCTGCCAGCGGGAAAACGCACAATGCCGTACAGGTCTCGTTTTTACACCCAGTGTCCTTTGGAAGGAAAATCAGTTTTTGTTTTCAATGGTTATAGGCAAATAAATATCATTGATGTGGAATTCTGGTGGAAAAAATAAAGTCGGAAAACACTGGCGACAACACAGACTGTAGGGACACTAACAAAATGTTGTTAAAGCAACATAAATCAAGCACTGTTAAGAAAAATGAAAAACAAAGGTGTTACAAACACATTAAAGATTCTCTTTTCATTTTCTAGAATGTTCGTTTCTTTTCCCCCTTTCTTTGTCTTGGTGTTTAACAACCCCTGTCAGCATTTTAGATGATAAGGAGTCGTCCGTTCTTAATTTAGGGTCATTGGCTCCGGAGCAGGGATAGAAACAGCTCTCTAGACAAACACTCTACTCATGTCTCGTCCGGGACCCGGGCGACTGGCCAGAAGCCCACGCTTCTAATCACTCGGCTACCAGAGTGGCAGGAATGTTCGTAACAATGGTATGTCAAATTACAAAAAAACTCTCTGAGCGTTCTTGATGGAAAAAACAATGAAAGAAAGAAATGGAAAGAAAACAAACAAAAATCGCATTTAAATTGCTTTCAATTTTAAGGTACCGTAATCACAATTTCGAACTCATTAGAGAACACTTTGAGTTGCAAAATGCATTCAGAAAGGAAATTATCTGTGTGAATTAAGAGTTTCAGTGGGAATCGAGCCAAGATATTTTGGCCATCATTCCTATGCCACGTGACTTGTGCTCCTTCCTTTTTGTGATGGTTCACCTGCAGATGCTTCTGCTGATTCTGCGGCAATGCCGCCAATGACAATGGGTTCACGTCTATTTTGAACCGGATGTCTCTTCGAAATTTTTGCCCCACAGCAGAAAACATTTCCCGATCGCTCAGTTCTTTCTCCCCGATAGCTTTCGTCCTTAGCGTTTGGCAGAAAAATCTCCTTAAGCAACTTTGCTTTTATTTCGTCGTCCTGGGAGTTAATACTGTTTTACTGAAAAAAGGCAGGCACATGGCAACGTGCTTGGGTAGGCATTTCCTAGAAAAGTACGAGAAGTTGGGGTTAAAACGGAACGTTGAGACCTAATACAGAAAGGCCGTGTTAGAATCTGGAGTTTTACGGATAGTGTTTCACATTAGGAAATCTCTCTTTTAATGCTGCGATGAAGATAATCCAGCAAGAACTTCAGAACGTATAGCATGCACCACCAAACGAGAAACACTAAGGGTTATAAGCAATAGCCAGTTCCGTATTTAGGGCCTGGTTCCAGGGCAGAAGGAAGAACCGTAAGACAAATATACTACTTGTGTCTTAGCCTGGACTCTAACCAGAGCCCATCATGGAAAACTAGCCGGAAACCCGCGTCTCCGACCACTTGACCACACAGACGGTGTTTTCGTAACTGTCACAATAGAATTCCTTATTCAACAACGAATCAAATCTTCTCTCGAGGATGTTTATGTTGTAACACTTTTTTGATCACTCGCTTTCGCCAGAAACGGCATAATTCTGAAAACTAAGAGAGCATGGAATTAAGTGGATGGTTCCAAGTAATGTCCTCACTAAAGGAATCTCTGAAACTCATAAATTAAACTTGGTACGCGTTTCAGTTGGATTAGTTTCAAAGAAATATTAAGCGTTTTTGTCTTTACTGAAAGAATCTACATTGCTCGCAAAGTAAAAATGTTGAGCATTTCAGTTGGATAAGTTTCAAAATACCAGAGTAGTCGTTTAATTAACTCACCAATGATAGATCTTTGCTTCAAGGCCGCCGAAATAGTGTAATAGTTTTATCCGCAACGTTCAATTTCTTCACGGAAACAGAAAGCTCACATATTTTCTAATTCAAACGACATCCGTAAAATTTGCATGTGTAATTCTAAAATAATTTCCTTTAATCAGTTGCGCAGTTCAGTTTGTTTCCTAAGCTCTTGGCAACTACTGAGTGTGTTCGCAATACTACTCTAGCTTCAAGTTTCCTTTTAAATGTTTTTTACGCTTTCCAACCGTAGGTTGAAGAAGCGTATATGCTCCAGATTTGTCTGTCTGTTCGTACGTCGTCCGCACGATAACTCGCGTAAAAATGATTCGATTTTGATGAAATTTTAGCATGTGGTAGGGGACCACCTGAGAACGAACCCTATTGAAAATGGAAGAAATGAGGTCAAAGGTCAGGACATAGGAGCGGGATCCATTCCATTGCTCTTATGCGCCGTAACTTGCGTAAAAATGGTTCCATTTCGATGAAACTTCAGTATGTGGTAGGGGACCACCTGGGGACGTACCATATAGAAAATAACAAAAATTGGGTCAAAGATCAAGACATAAGAGCGGGATACATTCCATTGTTCTTCTGCGTCATAACTTATGTAAACATGCTTCTATTGCGACAAAATTTTAGTATGTTGTTTCGGAGATATACCGAACTAACTCTGTGTAATATCATTGAAATGGGGTCAAAGGTAACGGCACAGGAGGGAGATTTATTAAACAGTCATTATCTTCATAGCTTGACTAAAAATGCTTCTATTGCGATAACATTTTAGTATGTTATTTCGGAGATGTACTGAACCAATTCTGTTTAATATCACCGAAATTGGGTCAAAGGTCAGGGCACAGGAGTGAGATTTATTGCACAGCTATTATCCTCATAACTTGAGTAATAACTGAGTAATGATTTCTGGTATGCTGGAAAGCCTATCATAATCAATGCATTGCATGATTTTACTAACTCGTTTTTTCTTCCGTGCGTACGTGTGGTTTTCGATTCCTAAATCTTTCAAAAGTGGCGGACTATAATAATATGAAGGTTTTGAGATCTGATTGGTTAACAATAGAATCATGCATACCATCCAGACTTTTTTGACGTAGAACTATGTCTTTCTCTGGGTAGGGGGTAACATTGGGTGCGCGGATGCAACGAAAACATATCACATTTTGAACGCTTATATCTTTGAAACTAACAATCGTAGAGTAATAAATATTACATCATTAGGTAGTTTATAGAGTCCCATTTTTAGCACGTCTTTTGTAAAGAAAGATCGTGCTTATGTTACCGGTTTGTCCGTCCGTCCGTCTGTACCCACGATATCTCTGCAACAATTGGTCCGATTTGAAAAATTCTTTTTGCTTTGGGAAGCTTGAAATATGCAAATGATGATCCTTTATTTCGTTTTCTTTACGACGTACAATTTCGCCGCTAGAGGGCATAAATGCAGATGATGTCGAATTCAAAAAAACGTTTTATTCCACATATTTGCTTCTAAACATCCGATTGAAAAAATTCTTTTATCTTTCGATTCAATTTATGTCGAAAAGTATTTTAGATGTAGTTACTTTTTCAACTTACGCATAGATTTTCCGCTAGGGGGCATAAACGTAAATTACATTTTTTCCGATAACTCTACTTCTAAAACTCCGACTTGAAAAAAATTTCTTCAGCGGATACACCTCCTGATGGAAAATCGTTTGCATATAATTTCAAATTTTTTTGTAAATAATACTTTGGCCACCAGGGGGCGTAAGTGTTAATTTTTACTTCTGATGTATTTGCCATAAAATCTGAGCTTCTAAAATATCAATGTAGACTGATGCCACTCACATCGATAAACCTTTTCGGAATATTTTCTTAAAATATCCCACAGTTTCTCCGCCAAGGGGCGTAGACGTATATCTTATTTTTGTCAATGTCTCTACTTCTAGGAGTCCGATTTGAAAAATTTCTTCTTTGTTGGATAGTGTTTCCACTCTGACATGTTTTTCATATAATTTCAAAATTTTCAAGTAATTCGTAGACTTTCCGCTAAGGGGCGTAATGGTAAATTGTTTTCCCTCTATATCTCTGCTTCTAAATCTCCAATTTGAAAACTTCTGTCTGCACTGGATACAGCTCCTGATGGGAAATCCTTTGCACGCAATTTCTAATTTTTGTAAAAAATGGTTTGGCCACCAGGTGGCGTAAGTCTTAATTTCCTCTTCGTGTATTTGCAGCAAAATGTGAACTTCTAAAATCTCGATTGCAAAAAAAGTCGTTTGTTGACCGATACTACTCATGTCGACAAACCTTTTAGGAACATTTTCTTCTTGAAATAATGCATGGTTTCTACGCCAGGGGGGTAGATGTATATCTTATTTTTGTCAATATCTCGACTTCTAGGAGTCCGATTTGGAAATTTCCTTCTTTGTTGGATAGTGTTTCCGATGCGAAATGTTTTCCTATAAATTCAAAATTTTCAAGTTCGCTAGGGGGCACAAAGGTAAATTGCGTTTTCTGCGTTATTTCTACTTCTAAAACTCCGATTTGAAAAATTCTTCCTGTATCGCATACAAGACCTGATGGACAATATTTTTTACATAATTTTTAATGTTTGGCATAGAATGGTTTGGCCACCAGGGGGCATAAGTGTTAATTTCTGCTTCTGATGTGTTTGTAGTAATATCTGGGCTCCTGAAACCTCGACTAATTTTTTTTTATCTTGGACCGATACTGCTCATATGGAAAAACCTTTTGAGAATACTTTCTTCCTAAAATAATGCATGGTTTTCCCACCAGGGGACATAAAGTCACATCTTATTTTTTGTCGATATCTCTGTTTCTAAGAGTCCGGTTTGAAAAATTCTTTCGGTTTTGGAGAGCGTTTCCTGTGCGAAATGTTTCTCATATAAATTCATGTTTTTCTTAACGCACAAGTCTGCAACCAGAGGGCGTAAGCTCACGATTCCGTTTACAGCAATATCTGAGGGATTAAAAACCCGATGGAAAAACTTCTTTCTTCCGTCAGATACTATTGTTTTCCATATCGGTTCCATTGACTTTGAATAGCTTTGATAAATTTAATTTGCGTCAGAACGGATTCAAAAGGCGTGCTTATTACACCCGAAAATTCGGTGTCATCTTTCTTGTTTCTTTCTGTAAGCAAGCGTGAAGCCATAAAAGTTTCATGTGTAATTTTCACATCTGAAAAAACAACTCATATTTTATACGTTTAACAAATTGCACTGCTTCCTGGAATCAACCACAAAATTGAAAGGCAACGGAGATATCATGTTCACACATTGACTTTCTCAGTTGCATGGGATATTGTTCACTACCATTCAGAGAGTACTTATGGAATCCAATAAAAACTAGACGATCATAGCATAATATTTTTCATAACACAAGAAATCATTCCAAAGCCTCTTATAGACGCGTTATTGATCGTGACAAATGCAAACAAATAAGCATCATATCGTGGTAAAAACGAAGAGAAAAGCAAGCATCAAGAAAAATGCGAATGCAAACATCATGAGAAATATAACAAAAAAAAAAAAAACAGATATCACAATATGACACACACGAAAACAAAAAGAACACTATACAGAATGAATACAAAAATGTAACACTTAGCATTCAAACATCGTGCCAAATACCAACAAATACCGTGCCAATACGAATGAAAACGTTATTACAAATGCAAGAAAAAATAAACAGGTACGCTCAGCTCTGATTGAACCGTGAGTTTGGAACGTAGGACTACGACTTGCAGACCGGAGAGTTGAAATGAGCAGGTCGAGTATGGTTTCGAAACGTTTATTTAATTTGTTATAGACAACACAGGTCTATGATATGAAAACTAACTTACATAATTTTTACAAATAATGCTGGCTGGATACATTGCGCACACCAAGCAGATCGATACGTGAATTACCTAACGTGGTGCTCTGCGTGGGATCGGTTACAACATCCATGCCGAGATCTCGGGACATAAACTCTCTGAATCTCTCGTAAGTGGTTCTGTCTTTGAGGCTCAAGTTGAAATCGCCCAACACATAATGATCGGTATGTTGCCGTATCCATTTCTGGCCAGTTGCGGTGTGGCAAGGAATACAAACTGATATCGGGGAACAAAACAGACGACAACGATTTATGCTTCTTTGCGCGAGTTCCGGATGGGCCGAGTACGGGTTCGACCGGTGTGTTGGATTTTTGTTTGGAGAAAGCTGCTTTCAGGCGTTCTCGATACTCTCTATTTCGTTGGGCTGCAGTCTTCTTGGGCTTCTTATATTTCTCATCACTTGCTCTTCCCACTCGTTGTGATTTTCTCCACTTTTGCTTGCATTCTACGAATTCCGCGGCATTGTCAAAAATGTTAACCCGTTCACAGGAAACCATTTTTCTTAATTTAAGCTTAAACCACTGTGATATGTTGATTATATATTTGAATAGATCTCGTCGAGAGCTTTAAAACAATAATACCACGTACAATCATTTTGCACTCACGGTTGTCCAGATAAACCGCGATATTGTCAAAAGTGTTCACCGGTTCAAAAGAAAACAAATTTTTAAATGTTCATTTCAAACTACTGCGAAATGACTTTCATATATTTGAATAGATCTCGTCGAGAGCTTTAAAAAGATACCACACGGTAACTCAGGGAATGATATCGAATTGTTGTAGTAAGTAATGTGATTTATAGTTGATTAAAAAAAGTGCATTTAGTAAACTACAGGAACATATCGATTAACATCGAATAACTCAGTTTCATCGACGTAGGCGGCGCGCATTATAGTGGTCATATAGGTATATAAGGGCCTCTCACAAGGCTCTTGTGTCCTTCAAGTGATGACAACTTTTTCCTGAAGATGGTGTTTATACACCGAAATGCATAGCAATCTGTGAAGATCGTCAATTACTACTTGAGGACGCTATGGACCATGACTTGAAGTTTTAGTCTTTCACTTTCTTTCCTTGGTTATTTTTTGATGTGTATCATTGTCATAAGGTATGTTTTTATAAATATTTTAAAGTTTTCATTAGAGGGCATTTTCATTACGTGGAACCATATGGTTGAGTCCTAGATAATGTGAATTGCCTGGAGTTGTGGCATGCATACAGCTTGGTCATCTGTGACGGCAAAGAGGATTATTTCGTATTTGTGATTTAACCTATTTAAATTTCGTCTGACTTTTAATATCATATATATGGACTGAATATATTTCAGAGCACTGGACTTAGCATTACCTCCAAGTGATTCGTTATGTCTGGTTAAATATACGTCAGAGATTGGTATAGTTATATAAGATATGAAAAATAAATATTTAATATGCTAGAATCTACGTAGTAATTTCATTATATATACATAGGGAAGAGAGGAAAAGGAAAAGTAAAAAAAAAAAAAGAAAAAAGTCTGCCTGTAGCAGATGATCGCAGATACTACTATGTCAGTAATAAGTCAGCCTATTGCAAATGGTCGCAGATGTTATTGCTCTCATACATTGGAAGTGGTATGCTTCAACGTACATAAATGTCCTTAGCTACTCAAGAATAACGTGTGAAGAGTTTTTCACAAACATACACACTTCTTGTTAGTGTGTAATGTTAATATTATATATTTCTATAACACGTTTTGATCAAATGATACTAATATCCTTAGTATCACATTTGGTATAGTCGTGTTGCGCTCACGGTTTCCAAAATGGACTGAGTCAAAAGCGGCGGCACACCCAGAAATATTGCATCATCTCCCCTGCGCCCAGGAAGCGAGCGGAGCATCGCAAACACGTTGTATTCCGCAGTTCGCGAATTGAATTCCATGCTGTTTACGGATATGTTAACACGATTAGTGTAAGGCACGTATTTTTAACGCTATAATGATTTGAATTGGGACCTATTTTTTGTCACAGGCGATCGGCTGTAAAGCGCCACATACTATCAGCGGAGTTAGACGTATAGTCCTACGTAAAAAACAAGTTAGTAAAATCATACAATGCATTGATTATGATACGCTTTCCAACATACCGGAAATCATTACTCAAGTTCTTACTCAAGTTAAGAGGGTAATGGCTGTAGAACAAATCTCGCTCCTGTGTCCTGACCTTTGACCCCATTTCGATGATATTCAACAGAACCTGTAAAGTATACTTCCCGAACAACATGATAAAGTTTTGTCTCAATCGAAGCATTTTCACGTAAGTTGTAACGCATAAGGGCGATGGAATTGATCCTATGTCCTGACCTTTGACCCCACTTAACCCATTTTCAATAGGGTTCTTCCCCAGGTGGTCCCCTAAGACATACTAAAGTTTCATTGAAATCAAACTATATTTATGCAAGTTATGACGCATAAGAGCAATGGAATGGATCTCGCTCCTATGTCCTGACCTTTGACCCCATTTCATCCATTTTCAATAGGATTCGTTCCTAGGTGGTCCACTACGACACACTAAAATTTCATTGAATTTGAACCATATTTACGCAAGTTATGACGCATAAGGGCAATGGAATGCATCCCGCTCATGTGCCCTGACCTTTGACCCCACTTAACCCATTTTCAGCAGGGTTCGTGCCCAGTGATCCGCTACCACATACTAAAATTTCATCGAAATCGAACTGTTTTTACGCGAGTTATCGTGCGGACGGACGGACGGACGGACAAAGCTGGATCATATACGCTTCTTCAACCTACGGTTGGAAAGCGTAAAAAAGAAAGATTCTTTGGTAAAATTTTAGAGAAATTACTATACTGCACGGAACGAGAAGCATGCACATCTATGAGCATAGTTTACAGCAACAGCATCGAAGCTGTCATCAGCGCCCTCTCTGATTTCATGATTTTTAGAATCCGTCTGCAGAAACGCACGACTCACTATCTCTTCTAGGCACTATAGCATGGGTAACATTAATGGGACGACGCCATGACACTAAAAACGTGATAATTAGGGGTGGTTATTTTACCCACTAAACGAATTTCCCTAAAGTCGAGATCAAGCTAAATCGATTTCTAGTACCAGAAAACGGTAGATTAAAGACTTTCATCAAAATCCTTAGAGCCATTTTCAAAATAAAATTTACATACATACAAAAATTGCATCTCTAACAGTATGGAATAAGGGCGATGGAATGGATCCCGATCCTATGTCCTGACCTTTGACCCAATTTCGTCCATTTTCAATAGGGTTCGTCCCCAGTGGTTCCCTACCACATACTAAAATTTCATCGAAATCGAACCATTTTTACGCCCGTTATGACGCATAAAGGCAATGGAATGGATCCCGCTCCTATGGCCTGACCTTTGACTCCATTGCGCCCATTTTCAATAGGGTTTATCCGTAGGTGGTCCCTACCACGTACTAAAATTTCATCGAAATCGAACCATTTTTACTCGAGTTATCGTACGGATGGACAGACAGACAGACGGAAGGACAAAGCTGGAGCATATAAGCTTCTTCAACCTATGGTTGGAAAGCGTAAAAAAGTAAATACCATATATACTCGTGTACAAGCCTAAACGTTTTGGAAGAATTCCTGCTTTCAAAGTTGGGGGGTTGGCTTATACGCGGGTCACTAAAAATTAGGGCTCGACTCCAGTGAATTCTCCCGCGGACTTTATCGGCGGATTTGTTTACGTTTTAGATCACGTCTTTCTGTGCGATAGTTTTCGGACCTTCTGAAAAAAAAAATTAAAAAAAAATGATGAAATATTTTTCCAGTCAGAGTAGAATTCCTACGGGAATAGATGCCTCTAATACTAGGATAAGTAAAATTAATCCCGTTTCAAATTGAGACCCTGAAATTTCTTGCTTCCAAGCATGGCATCCTCGTTACTTCCCGTTGGCAATCGCGGGACGCCATTGAGACCACGTAAATCAAGTGGAGTTGGCCACAGCCAATCAGGTATCTTCCTTCTCCCGGGTTTTTACAGCAAGCGCGGATGTGCGCTTCTCGTGAAAACTCCATCTGCGATATTGCATAATAAAGACATAGTGTTTAACGGAAGGTGGTAACTTGAAACAAGGCAGACACGGCCGTGTTACTTCTTGGATGAAAGAATTGTGGGATGTAACTTGAAACAAGGCAGACACGGCCGTGTTAATTCTTGGGTGAAAGAATTGTGGGATGCAATTTCACCAGAAATGGTTATAAATTCTCTCAAAAAATGCTGCATAAGTAATACAACGAATGTTACTGAAGCTATTAGGAAACTCCGACAATGAATCTTTCTTTGAAGGTTTTTACAGAAGATAATCACAGAAATTTGCATAATTCGTTTCAATAAACATATGTTCCCTAAATCTTGAAACTTAAGTTCGGCTTTTATCTAGCTCAAGATTTTTCACAGATTTTTAGCTCTTGAATTAGGGACCTATGTCTCTAATTCAATGGCTAAAAATTTGTTTTCCGTGAGGCCTATGTCCTCTCCGCACCATTTACCGGGAAAATGCTGGGGAGAGAACATATGTCTTACAGATGTTCAATTAGAGTCATCTCTCCGGATCTGACTCTAATTGAACGTCTGTGAGACGAAGTGAAGCGATGCATTCGACAGCCAGAAAACCGTACCACCGGCAACCATCAGCATTTTATATGGAGTGATGGGGCGCAATACCATCCAAACGTTTCCAAGATCTGTTAGAGTCCATGCCAAGTTATGTTGCTCCTGTTGTTATAGCAAAAGGAGGGGATTACACATTGTTATTATTTGGGCGTACACAGTGCGTCAAAGAATTTTTAAGACTGGCGCTAGATTTCAGCCAATGGTGGCGCCACCAGTGTAATCGCGAATGCGTTATAAACCTTGACCATCTGCTTGCTTTGTGCCAAAAAGTACTGCACAGTTGTTAAAGTAACTCAAACGAAACGGCCGTTCATTAGAGAAGTAAAATTTTTTTCATGTTGAATTATTAAGATGGAACGAAGGGCTGTTATTAAATTTAACGCAAAACTTGGTAAAAGTGCTTCGGAAACACACCAAATGATGAAACAAGTTTACGGTGACTTTTGTTTAAGTAGATCAAATGTTTTCCTGTGGCACAAACGTTTTTTGGACGGAAGAGAGACGTTAGAAGATAATAAGCATACCGGAAGACCAAGTTCATCTAGGACACCTGAGATTATTGAAAAAGTGCGTGATTTCGTGGCAAACAATCGATGTGCGCACTAAGAATGATGGAAGAGTCTTTAAATATCAACAAAGAAACGATTCCAACCATCCTGCATGAAGATTTGGGCAAAACAAAAGTCTGTGCTAAATTTGTTCCACACACGTTAACCAATGAGCAAAAATCAAGGAGAAGTGCACATTACAGAGACATCATTTTAGCCGCTGACAATGATCCAAACTTCTTAAAATCGATTGTTACAGGTGATGAAACATGGTGGTTTCAATATGATCCTAAAACAAAGCGACAAAGTGCCGAATGGAAGTCAAAAAACTCACCACAAGCCAAAAAAAAAAAACAAGAAAAGTTCCATCGAAAATTAAAACAATGCTCATTACATTCTTCGATAGTAAGGGTATTTATCCACAAAGAATTTGTTCCAAGTGGACAAACAATTACCGGTGAGTTTTATTTAAATGTTTTGAGGCGTTTGATGGGCAGAATTCGTCGCATTCGTACAGAATATCGGGATGAAAACAGTTGGCGTTTGTTGCACGATAATGCACCCAGTCACACCTCACTTCTTGTTTGTAGATTTTTGGCGAAAAATAACGTCTGTGTGTTGAATCATACACCGTATTCGCCTGATTTAGCACCCTGCGACTTTTCTTTATTCCCAAAACTTAAAATGACGTTAAAAGGGTATTATTTTGATGATATTTCGACCATACAAACAGCTTCGACGCGTGCTTTGGAGGCAATTCTGCAAAGTGAACTGGAACAGGCATTCGAATCATTATTAAATCGCTGTAACAAGTGTATGGAAGCCGGAGGGACTTATTTTGAATAACAAACCAAAACAAATTATAATTTCTTGTTTCTATTTCATTTTACAGACCCAGTCTTAAAAATTCTTTGCGACACTGTGTATATAATAAATCGTCTTTTCAGTGTACGTGTCTGACCGAAGACCTGCCAATCGTTTTCTGTCCTGCAGGGTGAAATTTGTTTTCGTATAGCAGATGGCGTGTAATCTCTTCCTTCTCTCTATTTTCAAGTCGTCTCTAAATGCTTATTTTAACTTCCATACGTAGATAACCCTTAGAAAACACTCCAGCATGAATGGGATGTTATGGACCTTCCCGTATGATGGAGTGGAAAGCAAACAAGAAAGTGGTTATCTTTCACCAGGCTCAGCAACTCGGTAAATTTAGATTTGATCGTTTATTACATGTTGGAAAGAAAGCAGCTTTACTGAAAATCTGAAAAACTCAGAAAACTTAATCTTTTTAGAAACAATGCAAAGTGGTACAAGAAGTGTGACCCAGAATTCCTAGATGTAGTCAGCACATCTTTTGACAAAAGTCAACAAAAAAGACAGCACCGAATTTTCGGTTGTAAATGTTTTGAATCCCTTCCGACGCGAATAAAATTTATCAAAGTCATTCAAAGTCAATGGAACCGGTTAGAAAACAATCAACCGGATTTCCGCAAGGTACAATCGATAAAACATCCAGAAATAGAAACAGCTACTCACTTCCACCAGCGGCTAACAGGTATGCTACAAAAATTAACAAATGCTGCACAAAATGTTTCTCATAGCGTATCAGAGACCCAGAGATTTTCAAATCGAACAGTTAAAAGAACAAATATAGAACAAAACATGATATAACTCTAAGCCTCCTAGCGAAAGAATTTTGCATAATGGAAAAGTTGTCCGCCCCGGTGGCGCAGAGGTCTAAGTGATGGCTTCTGGTCATTCATCCGAGATGGATCCAGGTTCAAACACGGTACACATGGATGTTGTGTTTGTCTTACGGCATTGGCTCTCTCCCTTCCTTGAACCAGTGGTCCTAAATTATGGACGGGTGACTGCTTATAGCCCACTAAGTTGCTCACGGTGGTCGTTAAATCTCCAATCAAATAATAATAATGGAGAATTTGAAAATATGCGATAAGTATTCTTCATGACCAAAGGTCTGCCAAGGAACTTTGCCGATCCGGTGGAGCAGTGGTCTAAGCGCTGGCTTATGACCATTCGCCCTAGTTGGGTCCGGGTTCGAATCCCGATGAGGCATGGATGTTGTGTTTGTCTTTCGGCACTGGCACTCAATGTGTTACTTGATCAACACTGGCTCTCTGTGGCCATTTAGCATACTGTAAAAACCATGTTTGATACATACTTATTGATGTGAAACATCTGTCTATGTCTGACTGTTTGTCATGCCTCTGTACCACCAGGTCCAATAAATCATCATTTAAACCTCCAATCAAGTAATAATAATGTAAAAGTTGAAAATATGCGATAAGTATTCTTCATGGCAAAATATATGCTAAGGAAAAGGAACTTTGCCGCTCCGGTGGCGCAGTGGTCTAAGCGATGGCCTCTGATCATTCGTCCGAACGGGGTCCGGGTTCGAATCCCGGTGAGGCATGGATGTTGTGTTTATCTTACGGCACTGGTTCTCTCCCTTCCCTGGAACCAGTGACCCTAAATTAGGGACGGGCGACTGCTTATAGCCCATTGAGTTGCTCACGGTGGTCGTTAAACCTCCAATAAAAAAAAAAGATCTCTCGTCCGAGATGGGTCCGGGTTCGAATCCCGGTGAGGCATGGATGTTGTGTTTGTCTTACGGCACTGGTTCTCTCCCATCCCTGGAACCAGCGATCCTAAATTAGGGACGGGCGACTGCTTATAGCCCATTGAGTTGCTCACGGTGGTCGTTAAACCTCCAATCAAAAAAAAAAAAAAAGATCTCTCGTCCGAGATGGGTCCGGGTTCGAATCCCGGTGAGGCATGGATGTTGTGTTTGTCTTACGGCACTGGCTTTCTCCCTTCCCTGCAGTCAGTGGCCCTAAATTTGGGACGGGCGACTGCTTATTACAACTTTTCAAATACAGTGCGTCACCGGAAGCAGAGACAGCAAGAAAAAGATTTGAGCTTCACGCCCTCTAGCAGTAAAACTGTTCATTATTAAAATAGGGAAATGCTTCCCATCTCTATTGTAGAGAATGGCATACAATAAGAAAAGAAATATCTCAATAGGTTTTTTAAAAGTGGAGATACAGCTGCAAACAGAAGTACAGAAACACCACTTAGCGACAGAACTATGAACTACGAAAAACTCCGTAAGTACGAACCTAAAGTGTTCCACATGTTAAATGGTTTCCAGTGTCAAAATATTTTTTTAAATCGGGCATTTAGAATCAGAGATATCGAGAAAAACAGATAAAATATTTGCGCCCTCTAGCGGAGGAATTATGCGTTATTCTGGGAAGAAATTGCACACAAAATATTTTTATACTCGACAGTAGAATCTAACCGAAAAGGAATTTTTTCGATCGGGTTTTTAGTCCCGCAAGTATTGCTGGAAACATACTGTAAACGAAACGTGAATTTACGCCCTCCAGTGGCACACTTGTGCGTTAAAAAAATTTGAAATTATATGAGAAATATTTCGCACCGGAAATGCTATCCGGGAATAAACAGAGAATTTTTCAAATGGGACCATTAGAATCAGGGATATCGATAAAAATGAGATATGCGTGTATGCCCCTGGAGGAAAAACCATGCATTATTTTAAGCAGAAAATATTCTGGCAACATTTTCCGAAGTGAGCGTTATCGGTCGACGAAAGAATTTTGTAAATCTAATTTTCAGAAGTGAAAATTTTGCTGCAAATGCATCACACACAGAAATAAGCGTTTACGCCCTCTGGTGGCCAAAATATTATTTACAAAACTTATAAATTATATGCGGAACATTTCTCACCTTTGGTGTGTATCCGATGCAGAAAGAATTTTACAAATATAATAGAACATTTAGAAACAGAGGTATCAGGGCAATCACAATTTATCTTTACGCCCCCTAGCGGAAAATCTACGCATTACTTGAAAAAGAAACAGTACCGTAAATAGTTTTCGTTAAAAATGGCATCGAAGTCAATAAAGAACTTTTTCAATCGGATATTTAAAAACAAATATGTGGGATAAAATTTACATTGAATTCGATAGCATACAATATGTATATACGTCCTCTAGCGGCGAAGTTATTCATCGGAAAAAAAAAACAAAAAACAGTGATTATCGTTCTCACATTTCAGGCTTTCCAATGCAAAAAGAATTTTTCAAAAATCGGACTAATGTTTGCAGAGATATGGTGTCCAAAGATGGACTGACAAAGTGGTACTACAAATTGTATAAACACGTCCTTTTTTTTTTTTTTTTTACAAAGGACGTGCAAAAACTGAGCCAAAAGTCCTTTTACTTCAAATTGTGAAATCAGTTATTCATTAACAAAATTTTGAATTCCAGTCAAACTAACGGGGCAATTTTTGCATCGGAAAAGACGAGATTGCGTGAAGAATCAGAGTCGGTTTATAATACCATGAGTTAAAAACTAATTTTAAAAATCGGAATTTTTTAAAGACTAGGTATAGAGTCAAACGAATCATGGAAATACAGTGCATCTTAAGAATCGTAGCACATGTGGATAATATTGACCACGGTAAGAGCTAGCCGGTGTAAAATAATTTTCTCACTGCGAACCTGTTAAAGCCGAGGCATTTTCATCAGTTCTCTTAGTTTACATAGCAAGCAGGATGTTTTTCATAAGATAAGGTTCAACATACATAACAATTTTAACCATATACTACGTGGGACGTGAATCTAATAAATTGGGGATATGCCTTCACGTATACTATTACACACATATCAATATAAAAAGTACTCATCGATCCGATTGAAGCGATGGCTTCTGATCATTCATCCGAGATGGGTCCGGGTTCGAATCCGGGTGAGGCATGGATGTTGTATTTGTCTTACGGCTCTGGCTCTCTCCCTTCCCTGGAACCAGTGGCCCTAAATTAGGGACGGGCGACTGCTTATTGCCCACTGAGCTGCTCACCGTGGTCGTTAAATCTCCACTGAAAAAAAAAACAAAAAAAACATCGATCTGCCAAAGTACACTGGTGTGCAAAAATTAAGGACGAAGAGGAGAAATTAGCATAACAGCGGAACGAGCAGACAGAACGGACCGAAAGACCACTCATGAGATAGACTAGGGTCCCGTACGGTAGGGCATGCGCATATATGCAGCATGACGTAGGGCAGGGGGAGTGTCGGAAGGGTATAAAGCACACGGGCGGTGTACGATCAGCAATTTGGTGAAAGCTATTGCTCGGTGTACATTGCTTTTAACGACGTCGAGTTGCTGCCACCGTGTAATATGGCCAACAGGTAATCCAGTAGACGACATCTGGATAACTTTACCCGAGGTCGCGTCATTGGGAAGTTGGAAGAAGGTCGAAGTGTGAGTAGTGTGGCCAAGGAGTTCGGGATCGCTCACAGCATCGTTTCACGAGCTTGGAGAGCATTTCAAACGACAGGAACAGCTGTCCGAGAGTTTAGCAGTGGTCGTCCACGAGCAACCACGGCGGCGGACGACCGGTATATTGTCCTACAAGCGAGAAGAGACAGATGGCAGACAGCGGGAGAAATAGCAAGGCACATGCAACAGACAACTGGACGTCCGTTATCGCGTTTTACCGAGGCCAGGAGGCGGCACAAAGGTGGTCTATTTGCACTACGACCAATACGGTGTGTACCATTAACGCCTGCTCATCGGAGACTGCGGTTTCTGTGGTGCCAGGAACACAAGAACTGGACGCATCAGCAATGGGGTCGAGTTCTCTTTACGGATGAGAGCCGATTTAGTCTGACGAGAGATTCTGGACGTATACACATCTGGAGCGAGCAGGGAACACGCAATCATACCTCCAACATCATCGAAAGGGACCGGTTTGGAGGTGGCGGAGTTCCCGTTTGGGGCGGATCATGCTTGGCAGCCGTATTGACCTCCACATCTTCCAAGGAGGTTCAGTCACTGGTGTCCGCTTTTGTACCGATGTTCTCCTGCCTCACGTGCGTCTGTTTAGAGATGCTGTGGGTCCTGAGTTCATCTTCATGGACGACAACGCTACACCTCATCGTACAGTGGCTGTCGCAGAGCTGTTGGAGAGTGAAGATATTCAACGCATGGATTGGCACGCAAGGTCCCCGGACCTAAATCCGATCGAACACGTGTGGGACCTTCTCGGGAGACGCTTGGCAGCACGTCACCAGCCGCCAGCAACGATTCCGCAGCTGCGATTGGCGCTACAAGAGGAATGGGCCGCGATGCCTCAACAGCTCCTTGACAACCTCGTCCTCAGCATGGACAGACGTTGTAAATCCTGCAACGCAGTCAGGGGTGATCATATCCCCTACTAAAGACTGGATTTTTCTTGGCAGCCGCCTTTCACATGGACGTTTCTGTCTTCTGTCCAGTTGTGCTCGAAGCTACCTTTTCAATAAAGTGCCTTTGTATCCTTTGGATTCCTTGTTTGGACGGTTTTTCTCACTTGTCCCATATTCTTACATCTTGGGGATCTGATGGTATGATTTGGGTCGATGTGGAGCACTTCTGCTCGACGTAACATTCGAAAACCCGTCTCGTCCTTAATTTTTGCACGCCAGTGTAGATGTAGAACTGTCATGAATCTTATTTATTACTGCCATACATTATGTACACATACCGCAGTCACGGGGACCTCCACATTCGGACACGATGATCATCTGTTCCCAAAACGAAGCGGCACTTATCGCTAAACACCACACTTCGCCAGTTTGTGGCGTTCCAAGTCGCTCTGGCCTGGCACCATTGCAAACGGAGCCGGCGATGTTCCGGTGTTAATGGCAGCACACGTAAGGGGCGCTGGGATCGCAAATTCGTTTCGCGAGGCGTCGGGAAATTGTTCGTAGGCACACAGGAGCCGCTACATCTGCCCTCATATTGGACCGGGTCCCCGTGGGATACGTCCGTGCCTGGCACATTCCGTCGATCCTCTCTACCGGTGGTCCTCCTGGTCTGTCCGGAGCCGCCCCGCCGTGCGGCAGTGCCGTCACGTATCCACTGCTCCCAACACAGTTGGACGGTATGGTCAGAACGAATCACGTAGCGCGCTATATGGCGCGCAGAACACCCTGCGGTTTTCAGTCCGATGATCAGGCCTCTCTCAAAATCCGTAAGTTGCGTAAATCGACGTCTCTGGCGCCGGCATTCTTGTCACTCTGTACTCTTGCTTGCGTCGGCCGGTGCTTTTCGCTTTCATGGGACATCGACTACACGCCGGTTTACAAGGCTGCCGGTTTGTGCTTTCAGCGCCACCACAGAGTGTGCGGTCATGTGCAATCGCACCAAACGTGGATCATCTGCATACCAGCACGCAACTCTATAGCTATTTGCAAAGTTTCGCAGTTATAGCATGTTTTCTTCTAGGTGTGCGAATTTCATTGTCCGTGAGTGTACAATTCCACAAAATCTTTAGCAGTAAAACATACGAGAGCATGTATATCCTAAAAGTGAAGTCAGTCCAGTCTTACGGTCACAAATTGTCCAATTATACAAGCTGCAAAGTTCAAGTCCATCGTAGCATCTAGGACATGAAAAGAGTACACATATGTATAATAGAATTCACCGCTGATGATGGGCAAAGTATTTTTTGTCGTGTTCGAATCCCGGTGAGGCATGGATGTTGTGTTTGTCTTACGGCACTGGCTCTCTCCCTTCCCTGGAACCAGTGACCCTAAAGTAGGGACGGGCGACTGCTTATAGCACATTGAGTTGCTCATGGTGGTTGTTAAACCTCCAATTACAAAAACAAAACAAAAACAAAAAAAAACATGCGCGATGTGAAAAGTAACTCTTAATCATACAGTGAACTTCGCACGGAGAGAGTGAATCAGCTGAGAAGCAGTCGAATGGCGTTCGCCTGTACCTTGCCCTGGACAATCGCACTGTAAAAGAACGCAAAGGAAGTAACTTTTTGCGATATGGTGTCGGTGTGTTTGACGTCTCTCTCTCGGTGGAAATCTTCGTTGCTTTAAGAAAGAGACGAAAATGTTTTTGCATGGCAAATCATTATTCACTCCGTGGGCACCAGTATCGACTACAGAGTTCCACAACGCGCATTTTTCTTTGGAATATATTTTTCTCTTTTCAGAAATAAAATGGGAATAAAACCGGGTCAAAATTGGGTCAGGAACACCTTGACCCGACCCGTTGGATCAGCAAGAAATTATCGACCCGTGACCCGTTTCTATCTCTAGATGTGACGGACTGCAGAGCTGAAAATATGTGTCAAGACGACAAATCTGCAGTGAGACGCCCTGTCCACGTAGCTCAGTTGGGAGAGCGACTTACTCCGGAGTGAGGGGGACAGGGATTCGACGCTCGTGGCGGACAAACTTGTGTTTCCACATAGCTACATTCAGTGTCGTGAATAGGTACGTCGGCGTATATTGAGTATGCTATTCCCTTGTTATGCGTCACGGTACGTTCATCCGCAGAAAGTGCGTAAATACAAGTTTCTGGCATACTGAGAATTTTGTAAACGCAAAATCAGCATTCCCGTTTTATCTTCTCCGTGTGTGTGTGTGTGTGTGTGTGTGTGTGTGTGTGTTACTTTCTTCCCTTCTTTTTCAATCGCGACAATTGTTTGTTTTCGTCGAAGCATGACAAAAGTAAAAGAGCTCCACTTTTGTAAAGCTGCACCCCCTATTTAATTAAGCCTTCAAAACATCAACTCATCATAAATTCTCCTCTTTCCTATTGTTATCGGGCCTTCAAATCTCAAAGAAATCAAACATTCCCTGCTCAAACGCAGCCAACTTTGTAACAAAATATACCGGAACGAGAAGTGCGTTCTAACGTCCCTGGCTAAATTCTATTTTTTACCACTTGTTTGGGCTCATCCGTGAAACCCTACTGGCAGGCAAGGATGTTCCTTCTTGAAAGGAATCCAAGTAATCTGCTAGTGGTTCCTAAAAGTCTGTGTCACTTAGTGACATAGGATTTCCACGCTGAGAATGATCAACGTTTACTGATTTGCTTCCCCAGCATTTCATCAACCTATTTTTTTTTCTCTTCAAGCCCACCACTTAAGTTCTTTGCTGTTGAATCGCTAGATTTCGTTCTTGTTATGTACGGTCTACTACGGGAGTTAAAAAAAAAAAAGTCTGTGTTCTAACTTACCTTTAGTAAATATGAATATGCAATATTGTTTATGCGTATATAATCTAGTACGTTACTTCCCAAATTTTCAATGTTGAATTAAAATGATTTCGTGAACTAAACAGAGTTGGAAACTGGTCAAAAATTTTGGACCCTGACCCGGACGTCACATAATTGGACCTGACCCGGACAAATCTGCTTTGAACTATAAATAAATTCGAAACTCAATTTATAACTTAGGTTTGCGCACGGGGAGTCCAGGGGGTGAGGCTGCACCCCTTTCAGCCCTGGTATTTGCCGCGACAAATCTACAAAACCTCGGAGAAATTAATATTTTTGCTAATTATTTGTAAATTAAAAACATTAATATTATGACTTATCAGCACAATAATATTGCGTTGCACCTAGTCCTTCGCCTTACAGCTTCCCGTATCTTTATACGATTCCCAACATTAGATCAGACTACCGAGCAATCAGAAAGTTAGCTAGCTGATATATAATTTTTCACTTATTCACAGAAAATTGATGAGTTATAATATAAACAGCTTTTTTATACCTTTCTGCTTACACTAGATTTTTAGCACGCGTTTTGTAAAAAAAGATCGTGCTTATGTTATCCGTTTGTCCGTCCGTCCGACTGTAGACAAGTTTCTCTGCAACTAATAGTCCGATTTAAAAAAATTCTTTTTGCATTAGGAAGCTTGAAATGTGCAAATGATGGTCCTTTATTTCGGGTTTTTTCTTTCTAAGCAAAATTTCGCCGTTAGAGGGCGTAAATGCAGATGATATCGAATTAAAAACACATTCTATTCCATATTTTTGTTTTTAAATATCCAATTCAAAACATTCTTTAACTTTTCGATTCCATTCATGTCGAAGACTGACATAGTCACTTTTCCTACTTACGCATAGATTCTCCTCTAGGGGGCGTAAAAGTAAATTGCTTTTCGCCAGACATCTCTGCTTCTGAAACTCCGATTTGAAATTTTTTTCCTTCAGCGGATACAGCTCATAATGGGAAATATTTGGCATATAATTTCTAATTTTTGGTATAAAATGGTTTGGTCACCAGGGGCGTAAGTGTTTATTTCTGCTTCTGATGTATTTGCAGCAAAACCTGAGCTTCTAAGATCGATTGAAAAAATTCTTTCGGGATCAATGCTACTCACGTATAGGCAAACCTTTTCGGAATATTTTCTTCTTAAAATAATGCATGGTTTCTCCACCAGGGCGTAGATATACATCACGTGTTTGTCAATATCTCTGCTTCTAATGGTCCGATTTGAAAAATTTCTTCTTTGTTGTACAGTTTCCGGAACGACATGTTTCTCATATAATTTCAAAATTTTCATGAAATTCGTTGACTTTCCGCTAGGGGGAGTAAAGGTAAATCGCGCTTTCTCCGACATCTCTGCTTCTGAAACTCCGATTTGAAAAATTCTTCCAGCATCGGATACTGCTCCTGGTGGGAAATGTTTTAATTGTAATTTTATAAAATATGGTTTGGCCACCAGGAAGCGTAAGCGTTAAATTTCTGCTTCGTAGGTATTTGCAGCAAAATCTAAGTTTCTAAATGCTTGATTGAAAAAATTCTTTTGTGTACAGATACCGCTCATGTCGATAAACATTTGAGAATATTTTCTTCTTAAAATAGTGCATGGTTTCTTCACCAGAGGGCGTAGATGTATATCTTATTTCTGTCAATATCTTTGCCTCTAAAAGTCGGATTTGAAAAATTCCTTCTTTGTTAGATGACGTTTCCGGTGTAAAATGTTTCTCATATAATTTCAAAATTTTCAAGTAAAGCATAGACATTCCGTTAGAGGGCGTAAAGATAAATTGCGTTTTCCTCAACATCTCTGTTTCTAAAATTTCGATTTGAAAAATTCTTCCATGCACCGGATACAGATCCTGATAAGAAATGCTTTGCATATAATTTCTAATATTTTGATTTGCCCACCAAGGGGCGTAAGAGTTAATTTCTGCGTCTGATGTATTAGCAGCAAAATCTGAGCTCCTGAAAACTCGATTGAAAAATTTTTCGTGGACCGATACCGATCACATCGAAAAGCTTTTGAAAATACTTTCTTCTTAAAATAATGCAGGGTTTTCCCGCCAGGGGTCGTAGATGCATATCTTCTATTTGTCGATATCTCTGCTTCTAAGAGTCTGATTTGAAAGAAAATGTCTTTGTTGGAGAGTGTTTCTTCGGCGAAATGTTTCTCATATGATTTCAAAATTTTCTTAACGCACAAGTCTGCCACCACAGGGCGTAAGCTTACGTTTCCGTTTACAGCAATAATCTGATTGAAACCCTTCTTTTCGTGCTGGTTAAACACGTTATTTACGTATACCTTCAACAACTCCGCAGCGTTTCCTCGCCGGTCTCTTTACACCAGGCCAGCGCAGCACTTTTGTGCCATTTTCAAGATCGATTGCTTTCTCGACTCCGCCTGGAGTACCAGTCGGCTTCTTCCAGTCGTCGAGAAGCCACCTTCTATGCTACCTGGGCGCCGGCCGCTCCATGGTTTGCGGTTGATTCTGGACTGCTACACCTATCAGTACCCTAGGACATTCTACACCTCCTTTGCTGAGTTCCGTGGCACCCTGGTGCCCCTCCTCCACTCTACGACTCGTGCAATCCACGCTACCGTTGAATTGTGAATGCTAATGCCATCTCAGTGTATTTTCATGCTTACTCGTGTACATTACTTACTTTCACCCCGCCTGTATTATGTTGCTTTGGTGCCCTCGTTAAATAACTTGCACAATTGTGCACGCTGTGTTTTTATCTTATGTTTGTAATGTTTTACCTTCACGGCGGTGTTTGTGCTGTTCTTTTTCTAATTGTGTACTATTGTTTCGCCTGTGTTATCCTGTAAATCATGCCCAGCCAATGTCATGTGACACGATGTGTTTCTCTCTGTCACTTCTGCAATTTTTATGCAATAAGCTTTGCTTGCAGCATCTGTTATTCATCCCCATTGTCATTGCAGTGTATATACCATCATGTTTTAACAGTTTGTATTATTTCCCAGTAAGACGCCCAACGCTGTACGTCTCCCTCTTATGTTTTCGTATGATGAATAATAATAAAGCGATTTTGAAACCTTCTTTCTTAGATACTACTGTTTTCTATGCTATGCCTGTTCTATTGATTTTGAATGACTCTGATAAATTTAATTCGCATCAGAACGGATTCAAAACACGTGCTCATTACACCCGAAAATTCGGCGTCATATTTATTTTTTTTTTTTTACTTTCTGCTTTTATTTGATCCCAGTAACTAGTTGCTCGTGTGAGAAGAGTTTCTCAAAACTTTCACTCGTGAAGACAAAACTGCGTTCTACGATGACACAGAAAAGGCCGAGCTCATTGATGGTACTGTGTATTGAAAAGTCAGCCGCCCCGGTGGCGCAGTGGTCTAAGGCGTTGGCCTCTTATCATTCGTCCGAAGGGGTCCGAGTTCGAATCCCGGTGAGGCATGGATGTTGTGTTTGTCTTACGGCACTGGCTCTCTCCTTCCCTGGAACCAGTAACCCTAAATTAGAGACGGGCGACTGCTTATAGCCCATTGAGTTGCTCACGGTGGTCGTTAAACCTCCAATCAAAAAAAAATTGAAAAGTCACTAGCTATTTCCACACAGCTGGAAGATGTGATTGACGAATTCCGAAACATGGTTCCATTTGGCCGCAGAATGTCGTTGTAAATGCAATGTGAATATATTTGTTTCTTTCCTTTTGTGATTTCACATAACGTACATACACTGAAGAGCAATTGAATTAGAGACATCTGGCGTTATGCAAATGTCACGCTGTGGGCGGCCCTGTAAACGGAAATGACACGACATGCACCGATACGACAATATAAGGAGTGATGCGACGGGAATCCGTAAGAGTCGGAGGCAGTATGGGTAAGACGAATGATCTAAGCGCATTTGATCGTGGGCAAATTGTCGGGGCCCGACGAATGGGTCACTCCATCTCGGAAGTCGTGCAGGCACTGGGATTTTCACGAGCCACTGTGTCACGGGTGCACCGTAAGTACATCGAATCCGGCAAAACCATCTCTGCAAAGGCCAACTGCCGTGGACAACAGCGTGTGGATGAGAGGGGTCATCGTCGGCTAGCTTGCATTGTAACAGCGGATAGACGGGCCACAGTGCAAGAAATCACTCAGCAATTTAACCCTGGTGCACAAAAACGTGTAAGCAGCCACACCATCCAGAACCATCTCCTCGCTATGGGGTACAGAAGCCATCGTTCCCACAAGGGTACCGCTGCTAATCGCACATCACAGGGTGCAAAGATTAGCATGGGCGCGGGAACATCGCCACTGGACCTTACACATGTGGAAAAATATTGCCTGGACTGATGAGTCGAGATTCACGTTGGTGCATGCGGATGGCAAGATATGAGTACGGCGCAAACCACATGAAGGGATGGATCCTTCTTGCCAGCAGGGTACTCTTCAAGCTGGTGGGGATGGCATTCTCGTCTGGGGACTGTTTACGTGGACTGAAATGGGACCCCTGGTACGTGTGACATCGTCCCTCACAGGTTAACGTTACCTGGATATCCTGGACGACCATTTGCTCCCGTTTGTGCGTCTTCAACATCCCACTGGGGACCTCATCCTGCAACAAGACAATGCACCATGCCATCGCTCCAGAATTGTATCCGAATGGTTGGATGAACACTCCACCGACGTGACCTCGCTTCCTTGGCCAGCTGGGTCACCTGACCTCGATCCCATCGAGCACATCTGGGATGTCGTCGAGAGAGATGTTCGAGGCTCTGACCATCCTCCATCAAATCTTCCTGAACTGATTTAGCTTGTTCATGGGTCGTGGATCCGCATGGCTTCCCGACACTTCCGGTGTCTTGTCGAGTCCATGCCGAGACGAATCACCTCCGTCATCAGGACGAAAGGTGGTGCTACACGTTACTAGACAGGTATCTCTAATTCAATTGCTCTTCAGTGTATAGAGTTTTTATAACTCCACCCGGTTTTATTTTTGATTGGGTCATTCGATTATATTTTTAAATGAAACTTGTATACATTTATTAATTTTTCATGTGCATTCTAATAAATTAGTTTTTGACGAACCATGGCGTTGCGGCGCACACAGACTTTAAAGTTTTAAATGGAAAGGTATATTGTGTGACCTATCGTTGGAAAGCTTATTTCGTTAGATATCTAAATCCAGCATCATTTCGAAAATCCATCCGCCAGTTCAAAAGATAGACAAATATGAAGGAGGGGAGTATAAAAATCCACTCTGCATAGGCATTATGATTGTAACAATATAATTTAAATTTTCTGCTTTATAAGAAACAGATAGTAAGAACAACCTTTTTATGACATATATCATTAAGCTTTTGAAATACAGCTCCTATGTACCCCTTAAATCTGTTATTCATTACTTTACCTTTTTTTTTTTTTTTCTTGCTGAAGGGGTCTTTTTTAAACCTGCGTCATGCACCCCCATTGCAACCCTGCGCACACCTATGATTTAAAATTATACATATCCATATACACATGTGTATACCTGCACATAACCTAACTGTTTTGCACATGCTTTCAAACACATCTGCGAGTGACAAGAAGTCAAAGATGTTCAAGATGTTCCACTTAATTTTGATGGTGCTACAGTAAAAAATTTTTAATTAAGTAACTTGTTGTATGTTTAATTTCAGTTTTTGTTGTTTTCTTGATAACATATCAAGCTTCAGAACATGTTTCACAGCAACACCAATTTTCACCAGTTTCTAATGAGTTGAAAGTTTCCAAAATGTGGATGTTAATTTCATTATTGCCCCTCAGAAGGAACGAACACTCATGAAATTAACATTAGCATTTTGTAAACCTTCAACTCATCACACGTTTGTGAAAATTGGTGTTGCTGTGAAACTTATTCTGGTTTCTTAATGAGACGAAACAACTTCCAGCATTCACTCTTCGCCTTTTTGTCTTCGGCGAGAACGTATTTGTTGGCCTCGACGCCATTTTCAATCTCCTTAATATTAAATTCATCCTCATTAACAAATGAGGTATTAATTACGACACGACATGCAATGGAACGGGATGTTGGCGCGTCAAACGAAAACTTCTGAATGCTGAATCCAAAAGATGCAATGTGAAAAATAACTCTCAATCTTACAATGTCACACGAGGGGTGTGAGAAAGTGAATCACCAGAGAAACAGGCCTGTATCTTGCTCCGGACAGTCGCACTAAAAACAAATGCAAAGGAAGTACCATTTTACGATATGGTATCGGTGGTCGGTGGAAATCTTTGCTGTGAGAAAGAGACGGCAATATTTTTATATGACAAATACCTTTTCACTCCGTTAGCACCAGCATTGAGCACAAAATTCCATAGTACGCATTTTTCTTTGAAATATTTTTTTCTTCTCAGAAATAAAGCGGAAATAAAACCGGGTCGAAATCGGGTCAGGAACACCTTACCCGATCCCTTCGACCCGCAGGAAATTGTTGACCCGGTGACCCGTGACCCGTTTCAATCTCTGGAACTAAATAGTAGACACTTCACGAAATACAGGAAGAAGAAGTACACTTTTAAAAATAAGTATTGTGAATTGACGGAAAATTTCTGAAACTAACATGTAGCAAAGTTGACGGTAGGTGTCCGTCTTTTAACGAAATTTTCGTTTTTTAAAGCTCCCGTCTTTTAAACTTCCGTATTTTCATAATTTTCTGTAGTCAGTAACTTCGTGTTTTTCAGAAAAGACCGTTTCAGGTTCTTCCGTATTTACACAGAAATTTCGGAAAAATCGAAGACCCTGAATTCTTCCGCCCTTACACCAGAGAAACCCTTTCACACCAGTGGGGCTCGAACCGACGTAGTTCGGGTTGCCTCAAAAGAAGCCGCACTTCTTAACCACATGGCAAAATTTTTCTGAAATTCACGAGCCTCGTTCCTTGATTCCTTTCGTGAATTAACGAAACATGTTTCTGATACAACTTTTTCCGTAAAATGACGGGGAAAAAACTGAATTTTATGTATTTTTTGTACACCGGAAAAATTCTGAATTTATAGAAACTTTTCTGCTATTTCTTTTTGTATATTGACGATAAATTACCGTTTTCAAGAGGTGTTAACGGAAAATTTTCCGCAATTCCTTTCTTATATTGACGGTAAATTACCGTTTTCAAGTGGTGTTAACGGAAAATTCTGAATTTTCAGAAACCTTTCCGCAATTCCTTTCTTATATTGATGGTAAATTACCGTTTTCAAGTGGTGTTAACGGAAAATTCTTAATTTTCAGAAACCTTTCCGCAATTCCTTTCTTATATTGATGGTAAATTACCGTTTTCAAGTGGTGTTAACGTAAAATTCTGAATTTTTAGAAACCTTTCCGCAGTTCTTTTCTTATATCAACGGGAAAACTTCGTTCTCACTTTTTCCGTAACCATATGACGAAAATTTTCCGGTGATAGAGAAGATTCACGGGAATACTTGGGGGTTTGATAAACTTCTAAGTTTTCATAGTCTGTCGAAGTATTTCATTTTGAAGTTCTCTAGCGATATTGTGGATAGTATATCGCAATAATTTTTGTTACTGCGTCACAAGATATTTCTTTTCCTTTCTCCCATTTTGTGCACCAGCCATTATATATTATGTTACCGTAAAAAAATCGGGTACTTAATTTATTACACAGGTGCTTGTACGATGTGTATGTATCAGTCTGTGGATTCCTTAAGGCAAAAGCTATATAGCTATCATGAGTAAATTTTATATTTGGAAGTTTTGTGACGTGATATTATAAAACGGTTCATTGCACCTTCTCTTAAAGGTAATAGAAAATTATTGTTAGTTGAAAAAACGATCTCAAACTCCAAATCATTGTGTTGCTTTGAAAAATCACGATGAAAAAAATACGTAATTTGCAATAAGACCTCGTACAGAAAAAATTTAATTATTAGAAACATTCAAAAAAATAACAAACTCCAATAGAAAGTAAAATGACCAAATCACTGGCATTACTGGCAAAAAAATCACCAAAAGTAAAGTTTTACCTTGAAAGCAAGCCTGGTTTCTGTGACTTTCTGGCTCAGTGGTTAAAACGCGCGGCTTCAACGTGAAAGACCCGGGCTCGATCCTCACTACCGACGCAAAAGGATTCTCTCGCGTACGGGCTGAATATTTTAGTGTGCTGTACAGGGTGTCCCAAAAAGATGTAACCAATTTCAAATGATGATAACTTAGGATACAAAACTAATATCAGCATTTTGTTTGTTGCAGGTCGTAAGGAATACCCTCAAGTTTTCTAGAAGTGTACCCAATGGATCCTAAGACGAAAGCACAGATTGTGGAGTGGTTTATTAAAACCCAATCCGAAACGCAGGTTCAGGGTAATTTCAGAACAAAATATGAGAGCAACTCGCCCACGCGTAACAGCATCAGAAAGTGGTACAAGTTCTTTAAGGAAACTGGTAGCATCCTTATAAAGAAAAGCCCTGGACGACCATTGCTGGTTCCAGAAAGGGAGGAGGTTGTCAGACAAACATTCACTCGTCGCCCTCGAAAGTCAATCAGACAAGCAGCACGACAGCTGGCCATCTCTAAGGCGTCAGTACACAGATTATTACGTCAGAGATTGGAAATGCACCCTTATAAATTGCAGATAACCCTCCACATAACCCCAGATGATCATGTGAGATGTAAACAGTTTGCTTACAGGAGATGTTGGAGAACATTGCATCTTTCCTGAGACAAATCTATTTCTTGGATGAGTGCACTTTCCATGTCTCTGAAAAGGTTAATAAACAGAATGTGAGAATTTAGGGAACTGAAAACCCGCATTGCACAATGGAACATGAACATGCTAGCCCAAAGGTGAAGGTTTTGTGTGGTATAATGGTCGACCGTATTATTGGACCCTTATTCTTTCAGGAAGCGACAGTAAGAGCTGATAATTATACCTGGACATGATTGAGCAGTTTGTGTATCCCTAGTTGAACGAACTTGCAACTCCGATCATTTCCCAACAAGATGGGGCGGCACCACATTGAACTTTGATTGTGTGGAGTTCTCTGGATACCGAATTTCTCAATCGATGGATTGGGCGTGGTGGTTCCATTGCATGGCACCCACGGTCGTCGGACTTAATACCCCGTGACTTTTTTTTTTCATCGGGATTCATCAAGGGTGAGGTTTACAACGTTCCTGTTGCAGACATTGCTAACCTAAAGAGGCGAATTACACACGTACTTCAAACATCAAATAGAAGTAATCGCTCTTTCCACGTTTATAAGTGAGTCACGGAAAAATTTCTAATCGGCCGCCACCGGGAATCGAACCCAGGGTCTTCCAGTCTGGAGAATTTCGAGGCCGCTGTGGAGCAGTGGAAAGATATCCGGCGCGTAAATGAAAGACCCTGGGTTCGATTCCCGGTGGCGGCCGATGAAAAAATTTTCCGTGATTCACTTTTAAACGTGGAAAGAGCGATGACTTCTATTTGATGTTCTTGGTCCATGTCAACTGTGAATTTTTATTATTACAAACACGTACTGCAGAAAGTTAATATGGGCATTCTCAAATGAACATGGTTGGAACTGGAATATAGTTTAGACATTTTGCGGGTGACAAATGGTGCCCATGTCGTATGTCTATAAACTTCATGATCTGTTCTATTAATTAACACAAGTTGTGTACTGAGATCATTTATATTAAAACTTTTATGATTATTTGAAATTGGTTACACCTTTATGGGAGGCCCTGTATTTTGCGATATTTCAGTCTAAATACGGAATTACTTGAAACCCGACTTTTCTTAAATAAACGGAATTACTAACTACGCAAAATCTGTGAAAATGCGGAAGTTAAAAAATATATAACGGACACTTTAAAAAATGTTAATTCCGTTACAAGACGGACAGTAACCGACAACTTTGCTGCACGTTATTTTCGGAAATTTTCCGTGAGTTCACACCACTTATTTACGCTTTCCAACCGTAGGTTGAAGAAGCGTATATGCTCCAGCTTTGTCAGTCCGTCTGTCCGTCCGTTCGTCCGTCCGTCCGCACCATAACTCACGTGAAAATGGTTCGATTTCGACGAAATTTTAGTATGTGCAAGGGGACCACCTGGGGACGAACCCTATTGAAAATGGGCGAAGCAGAGTCAAAGGTCAGGACATAGGAGCGGGATCCATTCCATTGCTCTTATGCGTCATAACTTGCGTTAAATTGTTCGATTTCGATGAAATTTTAGTATTGTGGTAGGGAACCACCAGGGAACGATCCCTATTGAAAATGGGTGAAATTGGGTCAAAGGTCAGGACATAGGAGCTGAATCCATTCCATTGCCTTTATGCGTCATAACTTGCGTAATCATGGTGCGATTTCGATGAAATTCTAGTATGTGATAGGGAACCACCTGGGAATAAACCCTATTGAAAATGCGTGAAATAGGGTCAAAGGTCAGGATATAGGAGCTGGATCCATTCCATTGCCTTTATGCGTCATAACTTGCGCAAAAATAGTTCGATTTCGATGCAATTTTAGTATCTGGTAGGGAACCACCTGGGTACGAGCCCTATTGAAAATGGGCGAAATGGGGTCAAAGGTCAGGACATAAAAGCCGGATCCATTCCATTGCCTTTATGCGTCATAACATGCGTAAATATGATTTGATTTCGATGAAATTTTAGTATGTGGTAGGGAACACCCTGGGCACAAAACCTATTGAAAATGGGTGAAATGGGGTCAAAGGTCAGACAGGGCATGAGAGCGGGATATATTCCATTGCCCTTATGCGTCATAACTTGCGTAAAAATGGTTCGATTTCGATGAAATTTTAGTATGTGGTAGGGAGCCACATGGGGACGAACCCTATTGAAAATGGGCGAAACGGGGTCAAAGGTCAGAACACTGGAGTGGGATCCATTCCATTGCCCTTGTGCATCATAATTTACCTAAAATGCTTGGATTGCGACAAAACTTTATCATGTTGTTCCGGAGGTATAGTGAACCGGTTCTGTTGAATATCAACGAAATGGGGTCAAAGGTCATTGCACAAATGCCAGATTTATTCCACAGCCATTATTCTCATAACTTGCTTAAAACTGCTTCTATTGCAACAAAACTTGATCATGTTATTCCGGAGGTATAGTGAACCGGTTCTGTTGAATATCATCGAAATGGGGTCAAAGGTCAGGACACAGGAGCGAGATTTATTCCACAGCCATTATCCACATAACTTGAGGAATAATTTCTGGTATGTTGGAAAGCGTATCATAATCAATGCATTGCATGATTTTACTAACTTGTTTTGTACAGTGCACTGAAACGAAAACACACAAAAATCACACTCATGTTCAAAGTAAAAGCCTTTTTGCACGATGATCCATTTTATTTTGTCCTTAATGCGAGTCATTTAGTCATTTTATCTACGCTTTTCAACCGTAGGTTGAAGAAACGTTTATATTCCAGCTTTGTTCGTCTGCCTGTCCGCACGATAACTCGCATAAAAAAGGTTCGATTTCAACGAAATTTTTGTATGTGGTAGAGAACCATCTTAGGACGAATCCTGATAAAAATGGGCTAAATGGGGTCAAAGGTCATTATATAGGAGCGAGACCCATTCCACTGCTCTTATGCATCATAACTTGCGTAAAAATGGTTCGATTTCGATGAAATTTTAGTATGTGGTAGGGGACCACTTGTGGACGAACCCTATTTCAAATGAGAAGAATGTGGTTAAAGGTCAGGACATAGGAGCGGGATCCGTTCCGTTGCTGTTATGCGTCATACTTACGTTAAAATGCTCCAATTGTGACAAAACTTTAGCATGTTGTTCCGGAGATATTCTGAACCAATTCTGTTTAATATCATCGAAATGGGGTCAAAGGTCTGGGCGCAGGAGCCAGGTTCACTCCACAGCCATTATCCTCATAACTTGAGTAATGATTTCTGGCATGTTGGAAAGCGTATCATAATCAATGCATTGCATAATTTTACTAACTTGTTTTTTGTTGGGGCTTATTATTTTTTTGAGTGTGTTTGTAATAATTTTAATTTTTTCTGTAGGAAGACTTATCACAAATTAAGCATTTTTTTCATCGTGATTTATCGAAGCAACAGAATGCTTTGGAACTTGATATCTCTTTAAATTGACAATGGCTTTCAAGTATCTTTACGGAAAGGTGAAATGTGCTGCTTTATTGTGTCATTCAACAAAAACTACTAAACATAAAATTTACTCTCCATAGCTATAGTACTTGTAGACTTTTGCCTGAATTGTCCTAGGACTGACACATAGGCATCGGAAAATCACCTGTACAATAGTTTAAGTACCCTGTTTTTAACGATATATCTTCTCCTCTATTCCATCACAAAATGGAGGAGAAGAAAAAATCCTGCTCCACAATAACCAACATTCATCCGATCTCGCAGCGGAACTTCAAAATCAGTTCCTTAGACAGTCGCTTGAAATCTAACAGTTAATCAAACCTCAAGCGTGGCTGCGACAACTCCTATTAGCAGATATTTTTCGTCTTATGGATACCGAAAAAGTGAGAACGGAGTTTTTTCTTTAACATATGAAAAGAATTACTGAAAGGTTTTTGAAAACTTAAAATATTCCTTTAACACATCTAAACAAGTTAGTAAAATCATGCAATAAATTGATTAGGATACGCTTTCCAACATATCAGAAATCATTACTCAAGTTATGAGGATAATGGCTGTAAATAAATCTCGCTGCTATGTCCTGACCTTTGATTCCATTTTGATGGTATTCAAAAGAACCGGTTAAGTATACCTACGGAGCAACATGATAAAATTTTGTCTCAATCGAAGCATTTTTACGTAAGTTATGACGCATAAAGGCGATGGAATGGATCCCGCTCCTATGTCCTGACCTTTGACCCCATTTCACCCATTTTCAATAGGGTTCGTCCCCAGGTGGTCCCCTAGCACATACTAAAATTTCATCGAAATCGAACCATTTTTACGCAAGTTATCGCGCGGACAGACGGGCGGACAGACAGACAGACAAAGCTGGAGCATGTACGTTTCTTCAACCTACGGTTGGAAAGCGCAAAAAACGGTAACTTACCGTCAATATAAAAAAGGAATTGCGGAAAAGTTTCTGAAAATTCAAAATTTTCCTGCCATACGAAAAATCCGTGTAATTCAGGTTCCTCCTTGTCATTTTACGGAAAAGGTTGTATCAGAAGTAGCCTTCGTAAATTTACGATAGGAATCGCGGAAAGTGTCTCGTGAATTTCAGATTTTTTTTTATAGTGTACGGTGACCTTAAAAAGCTTGGCTCCATAAGCACCGACTTTTCAGAAATCCAATAGGTGCTTCAGTTCTGAACGGAAATTTCATTGTATGTCTGAGCTCTTTACATATTCCCACACGCATACATAAATCTACAATGAAACGTAGATCATAAGCCAATTACGCATACTGTCTAATCGATGTAATAGGTTTTTAAATTGAAACGGATATACAAATACATAACACTGTAAATAACTTTCTGAAATTCACGAGCCATTTCCCTTGATCCCTTTCGTGAATTAAAGAAGTATATTTCTGATGCAGCTTTTCCCGTGAAATAACCGTAAAAAAACCTGAATTTCACAGATTTTTCGTACGCCAGAAAAATTTTGAATTTTCAAAAACCTTTCCGCAATTCCTTTTAAATATTAACGGTAAATTACCGTTTTTAAGAGGAGTTAAAGGAACATTCAGAATTTTCAGAAACCTTTCCGCAATTCCATTTATATATTAACGGTAAATTGCCGTTTATAAAATGAGTTAACATAAAGTTATGAATTTTCAGAAACCTTTATTACTTTTATATATTAACGCTAAATTCCCGTTTTTAAGAGGAGTTAAAGGAAAATTCTGAATTTTCAGAAACCTTTTTGCAATACCATTTATATGTTAACGGTAAATTGCCGTTTATAAAAGGAGTTAACGTAAAGTTATGGATTTTCAGAAACCTTTCCGCAATTCCTTTTAAATATTAACGGTAAATTACCGTTTTTAAGAGGAGTTAAAGGAAAATTCTGAATTTTCAGAAACCTTTTTGCAATTCCATTTATATGTTAACGGTAAATTGCCGTTTATAAAAGGAGTTAACATAAAGTTATGAATTTTCAGAAACTTTTCTGCAATGCCTTTTATATATTAAAGGCAAATTTTCGTTTTTAAGAGGAGTTAAAGGGAAATTCTGAATTTTCAGAAACCTTTCCGCAATTCCATTTATATATCAACGGTAAATTGCCGTTTATAAAATGAGTAAACATAAAGTTATGAATTTTCAGAAACCTTTCTGCAATGCCTTTTATATATTAATGGTAAATTGCCGTTTTTATGAGCAGTTAACGGAAAATTCTGAACTTCCAGGAACTGTTCCGCAATTCCTTTCGAATATTAGCGGAAACTTCTGTTTTTACTTTTTCCGTATTAATATGACGGGAAATTTCCTGTGATAGGAGCAATTCGCAGAAATGCTTGAGGTTTGATTACCTATTAAATTTCAAACGTCTGTCGGAGGACCTGATTTTGAAGTTCTGTAGTGAGATCAGCTATTAAGGATAGGATATCACATAAAATCTTGGTTATTGCGTGGCACAGCGTATTTCTTCCCCTCTCGCCCCAATTTAGTGTACCAGCTATTACATATTGTGTTACTGTAAGAAACTGGGTATTTAAATAACTGTAGAGGTGATTGTATGATGCCTATGTATCAGTTTGTGGATTCCGTATAACAAAAACTATTATAGCTATCAAGAATAGATTTCATATTTAGGAGTTTTGTGAAATAGTACAATAAAGCAGTACATTTTACCTTTCCTTAAACGTAATTGAAAGTCATTGTCAGTTTTAAAAGATCTCAAGTTCCAAAGCACTCTGTTACTTCGAAAACTCACGATTAAAAAAATATGAAATTTGTAATAAGTACTCTTTCAGAAAAAATAAAATCATTGCAAATGTATTCAGAAAAATAATAAGCTCGAACAGAAAATAAAATGACTAATTCACCCACATAAATAGTGAAAAACATTTCATCAACGCACGATTCGAGTTCTACCTTATATGTGACTGTGCGTTGCGTGTCCTTCTAGCTCAATCGGTGGCACGCGCGGTTGTCCTTGAAGACGAACTCGGTTCGGGTCCTTCCAGAGCCAAAGGGAAAGGTTTCGTTAACTTTCGTATATCAGGAAAGAAGATTCTCTGGTAAAAGAACTAGAAAAGCCAAAATCGAAGTTTTCGCCAAATTTATGAATAAACACGGAAAACCCCGAAACTGACTTTTCTGAAACGGACAAAACAGAAAATCTGTTAAAATACTAAAATTAAAAGAAACGGAAACTTTTCAAAACGAAAATTTGGATAAAAGACGACACGTACCGACAACTTTGTTGTACGTTATTTTCACTTTTGTTTTTTCTTTGCACATTTTACAGTTATGTTTTACTTTTTTTACTTTTTTTTTTTTTTTTGAGGGACGAACTGTTAATGTTATCCATGACTTAATGGGTGCCTGAACCTCGGAGCACCCACGTGGTCGACGTCTGTGCCTGTCTCTGAAAGGAATGTCACCACAGGAGTTAATGGAGTTTTTAACTATTTTGGCTGTAGCTTTGAGTGGTTAACTGATTAGCTAACTAATTGGCTAATGTTCTTGTATGTCTGCGTTGCACATAAACTGCACTTTCTAAGCAATTAACCAAACTGCCAGGTATAAAGAATCAGCAAGCCATTTACGTTAGTCCACTGATTTATTCTGTCACATCACTTGTACTTCAAGACGTCAAGATAAGAACATGATCTCTCTGGCTTCAATCCAGACAACAATCTCAATGCAATGACATCGTTCGTCAATCATATATTTTTCAGCAAGACCATCAGAAGAGTTCTCCTCTTATCTCTCTCCAGCTACCAACTGTCAACTTTATCAACCAGAGTTGGAAATGGGTCAAACATTTGGACCCGGACCCGACCAGGGCAAATCTGCTTTGAACTATAATACACTGCTGCCCACCCAAAATACAACACCAAGAAGGACACGATATAGTACAACCAGATTTACTGGGCACATAACAACAGATACAAAGATGAAACGATTGAGCTTACAGGCCTGTGCGACTTGCGGAACACGCATACATCAATAGTTCGTGTGGCCCCCGTGGCTGGCAATAACGGCCGCTACACGTCGCGGCATCGAACGAAAGAGGCTTTGGATGTGGGCTTGGGGTATGTCGGGCCAGGCTGCTTCCACACGTTGCCACAGTTCATCAGGCGTAGCCACGGGTGATGCTTGCCGATCCACTCGGTTGCCGATCAGCGACCTGACATGTTCGATGGGCGACATATCGGGAGAACAGGCGCGCCACGGCAGCAGTGACACCTGGTGGACTGTGAAGAACTGTTGCACGATGCGTGTTACTGGCTGGTCCTGCAGGTAAGGAAGGACTACAGGCTCCAAAACGTCGGAGATGTAGCGGTGGCTGTTCAGTGTACCGGCGATGAGTACCAGAGGCGCGCGGTTGTCATATCCAATTGCGCCCCAAACCATAACGCCAGGCGACGGACCGGTATTGCGATGCATAATGCAGGCCTCATACAGTCTCTCACTGCGGTGCCGCCACATCGTGGTGTTGCAAGCAGAAGCGGGATTCGTCGGAGAAGACAATAACGTGCCATTCCGTAGTCCAGGTGCGGCGTTCAACGGCCCACTGCCGTCGCACTCGAGGGTGGTGTAACGTCAATGGTAATCGGAACAATGGGCGCCGTGCGACAAGTCCCCGCTCCTGCAGACGACGTCGAACGGTACGTGCTGACACAGGTTGTTGCGCAACACACCCTAATTCCTGCGCTGACGTTCGTGATGTGGCGGTGCGAGCCATCAATGCCCGCCGCACAACATGCCGGTCCTCTCGTTCGGTGGTGTGCCGCGGCTGCGGCAATCGCTCACGTCGGTCCGTCCGTCCCTCCTACACCCACCGAATCCATACTCGCCTCACTGTGGCTGGCTGTCGTCCCACACGGGCGCCGATGTCTCGGTACGATAAACCGCTGTCGCGATAAGCCACTATTCGTCCTATGTCGAACTCCGAAACGTGCTGGAATGTCTGCCGTATTCTGCGACGAGGCATCAGGAAGCTTCCCACGCACAGGTCCGGCAGCACAACACACTTCCACTACTTACACCACGCGTTCTGTGCACCCTTCTTATAGTGCTTCTCGGTGGCGTGCCGAGCGCATATGATTTGCATATGCCCTGCAGTGATAATCGTTTGCATGTCCTCTCGCGGACGGCGCATGCTGCGAATATCAGGCCAATCGGATGCTTCCTTCTTGGTGTTGCATTTTGGGTGGCTAGCAGTGTATATATACAGGGCGTTCAAAAAGTGCAATGGGTATCTTAGGTTATATGGAAATCAAACAAATGTATTATAGGAACGTATAATTTGCTCATTTACTTACAGGAAGTATTGAAACTGTAGTCTTTCATTTGCAAAACATAACCTAACTGTTTTACACATATTTTCAAACACAGTTGCGAGAGTCAAAAAGTCTTTGTGCAGTAATGTTAAGGCTGTTCCACCTAATTTTGATGGCGATACAGTCAAATATTTTGAATTAAGCAACTTGTTGTATGTTTAATTTCAGTTTTTGCACTTTTCTTGATAACATATCAAGCTTTAAAATTTATTTCATGGCACAACCAATTTTCACAAGTTTGTGATGAGTTAAAAGTTTCCAAAATGTGGATGTTTGTTTTCATCATTGCTGCTGACAAGGAAGGGACACTTTTCCTTCTGACATGAGGACATTCTTCCTTCATATTTCATGACAAATAATTTTTCAGTCCGCGGGCACCAGTATGTAGCACAAAATTCCACATGCACTTTAAAAAAGAAAAAAAAAATATTTTATTTTTTTGCTTTTCTAATATAAAACGTAAATGAAGAAATTGTCGACCCGTGACCCGTTTCAATTGTCGACACGTGACCCGTTTCAATTGTCGACCTGTGACCCGTTTCAATTGTCGACCCGTGACCCGTTTCAATTGTCGACCCGTGACCCGTTTCAATTGTCGACCCGTGACCCGTTTCAATTGTCGACCCGTGACCCATTTCAATTGTCGACCAGTGACCCGTTTCAATTGTCGACCCGTGACCCGTTTCAATTGTCGACCCATGACCCGTTTCCATTGTCGACCTGTGACCCGTTTCAATTGTCGACCCGTGACCCGTCTCAATTGTCGACCCATGACCCGTTTCAATTGTCGATCCGTGACCCGTTGCAATTTTCGACCCATGACCCGTTGCAAGTGTGCATGACCTGTCGACCCATGACCCGTTTCAATTGTCGATCCGTGACCCGTTTCAATTGTCGACCCGTGACCCGTTTCAATTGTCGACCCGTGACCCGTTTCAATTGTCGACCCGTGACCCGTTTCAATTGTCGACACATGACCCGTTTCAATTGTCGACCCGTGACCCGTTTCAATTGTCGACCCGTGACCCGTTTCAATTGTCGACCCGTGACCGGTTTCAATTGTCGACCCGTGACCCGTTTCAATTGTCGACCCGTGACCCGTTTCAATTGTCGACCCGTGACCCGTTGCAATTTTCGACCCATGACCCGTTGCAAGTGTCGACCCGTGACCCGTTTCAATTGTCGACCCGTGACCCGTTTCAATTGTCGACCCGTGACCTGTTTCAATTGTCGACCCGTGACCCGTTTCAATTGTCGACCCGTGACCTGTTTCAATTGTCGACTCGTGACCCGTTTCAATTGTCGACTCGTGACCCGTTTCAATTGTCGACCCGTGACCCGTTTCAGTTGTCGACCCATGACCCGTTTCCACCTCTCCTGTATAACGACTTGTCCTTTTCTGACGATGGTAAGATTCGAACTCACGTCTTCCTTCTCCGGAGTCGGATATTCTACCAACTGGACTACGCCAGCGATACTTGTCGCTGCAACTTAACATTTTGGCATGTGAGTCACCTCTGTGGTGGGTGTGGTCTTTCCAAAAACAAAGGCAGAACCCAGAAGGAATCAACCAATCGTGGTGAACAGGAAAAGAAATGATTTGAATTCCAAAGCAGTTGGATTATTTATTCGGATAAATTCCAAAGCAGTTGATTATTTATTCGGAAACGGGATGCATGCCAGATGGTATCCAAATTGCGGGCCAGTTCGCCGATATTCCGGGATGGGTGTTGTTGGCGTCCCATACATGTTCGATCGGTGAGAGGTCGGGCGATCGGGCTGGCCATGGAAGGTTGTCGACTTTATACGGTGGCAAGCCTGAGAAAGCCGTGCAGTATGTGGTCGGGTATAATCCGTTGAAAAATTGTTCGGTGATGCTGCGACAGGAATGGCAATACAAAAGGACGTAGAATGTCGTAGTCGTACCGTTGAGCCGTGAGGGTGGTACGGAGGACTACCAAGGGTGTCCGGCTGTCGTAGGAAACGGCTTTCTCGAAACAGTCACTTCCGATGTGCGAGCCGTGGGACGTTCAATGGTAAAGATAGCATCTGTGCGCTGGCCGGCTCGTCTTCACACACCTATGTACTGGTCATCGGCGCCCAATAGTGTCCCGTGATACCGTGTTGTCTTCCGTGAGTCATCACAGAAGACAACACGACGTCACTGGGCACTATCCCACGTTCATCGGGCCCGACACTACTGCAACCGGTGCCTGTGATGTCGCTGGTCAGTGGTCGGCAGCAGAGTGGACTGCTCGAAAGTAGTCACCGTGCCGCCACAGTTCGGATGGCTACTTCCGTACCTGTAGATGAACTTCCGTACCTGTAGATGAAGCAACACAGCCACGGATGGTTGAGAGCGACGAATTCGGTTCTGTTCGTGCGACTTTCACAATTGCTCGACCCCGCACTCTGTCGTTACCCTCGGCCGTCCACTGCCATCGTGCAGCTGGGTTGTGTCCACCTCGACCTATTGACGTCCGCATCGTCCGATTGCCGCTTCGCTCTGATCCAAATGCCTGGCGATACGGCGACTTGACCAACCGGCATCTCTCAGCCCAATTATACGCCCTCTCTCAAACTCGCTCAACTGCTCGAAGTGTGCACGGATCCGACGTCGAGGCATCCTCACAGTCCGCGGAAGTTAATGCAACCGCATTCCGCTGTCATAATTGTCCCTGCGTGCGAGCTTTGCTCTTGATATACCCTCCTCCTTGCGCGGTTCCCATGCGCTGTGGCGGGCCACTATTTAGTCATTGACTGTTATTTTTTTTATCATTTGCATATTCGGCTCTGCGGAACTTGCATGCGGAGTTTCATTTGGATGGAATGACTTTTTCGGGGTGCTTCGGTTATTTGGGGATGGGGGGGGGGTGACAAAGAGTGTATATATCTCCCTCTCCCTTTCCAGTGCACATAATCGCAGGTTTTGGGTCATCCGACGAAACATTCTTGAAGAAGCTCTGTGTAGAAGAAGGAATTCTGGTTAATTCCAGACGACGTGTGGTAGAAGCATCACACATTTTTTCGAAGCGTAGCGGAATGAATTCTTATTAATTCCAGACGATATGTGGAAGAAATGTTGTTCTCTAAAGTGTCTGACGCCAAAAGAATTTTTCAATCTGACAAGCGGAAAAGCAGATTCAGGCACAGGTAAGGAAATATATTTAAAACCACCTAGGTGGGAAAAAAATTGCTCGTCATTATAAGTCGAAAATGTGAGCAAGTGTTTATCATACTGATAATAATCCAATGCACAAAATAGTTTTTTACAAGCGGAATTTCAGAAGCTGAGATACTTTTTTCAAATAGAAATATGCCTCCTTGGTGGTGGAGTGGTCAAAGGTGCTGACTTTTGGCAGGCCGTCCGAGTACTGGGAAAACCATGGGTTGTGTGATTGTTCTGTGACCCTGCTTCTGTCGATTCTTAAAACCAGTTGCCGTAAATTGGTCTTGTGTGACTCCCCATATCCGCCTCCACGGTTGTGCAGTGGTCTAAGCTCTGGCTTCTGACCATTCGCCAGAGGTGTGCCCGTGCCCGAGCCCGAGTACCGGTTGAGGCATGAATGGGGCGGTTGCCCTACGGCACTGTGTGTCCGGCTTCTTCTGGAACTAGGCTCTTACCGCTAAATTCTTCGAATTCAGGTAGCATTTAATTAAAGGTAATTATGGATTTGTCCTTAATTAATTCTCTTAATTAAAAATCCAATTAAAGCCGAGCAGGGATCCTTCCCTTCGCCCCTGAAATTTAGAGCGGGACTTAAAAGAAAGTTCGGGCCATAAAATATTTCTTTCATTCAGTCTTTCAGTCGCAGTTCTGCTGAAGGCGAGCTTCCGAGGTGGTACGCAGGTATCACAAAAAGCATTCATTTCCCAAATTTCGCAGACGCACAAGACCTAGGTACAATGCCAGATGTCCAAGAAAGGCAGCAACAAGCAATAGTCCTCAATTATTTCATTTAACTTCTCGGTGGTTTTCAAAGGCGGGGAAGCAATAAATCTTCTCCTCGGCGTAACCCCCCATAAGGCGCACGTTTTGGGAAGCATCCCTTCCGACCATCGGTCGAGCGCGGTAATATAACGATCCCAAATTAGGGACGCAGGACTGCTCATAACCCTTAGAACTGCTCATAACCCTTAGAACTGCTCATAAAACCTTAGAGCTTCCCCCAAAACAAAACAGAAAAAAAAAAGATTACCATATCGCAAGATGGTTATGGCAATCGTTTACCCCCCTCCCCCCAAAAGAACGAAGGAAATGGAGATAAACATTTATGATCTCTAGCAGCGAAAATGTGCTGCGTGGAAAAAAAAAAGTAGAAAATTCACGCACAAGTTCCTTTCGCGTATTTCTACTTTTTCATCATAAAGCACAGCTCTGCTAGAAGTTTATCCAAAGTGGATGCGATCGGATGAACAAAAAAAAAAAAAAAAGAAGGGTTTCTAAAAGCGGAGATAATCATGAAAATTGAATATGCATTTATGCTTCTCTAGCGCGAACATTGCATTATCTGTGGTGCAAAATGTGCACAAAATGTTCATCAGAAGAAAAAATCATTCAGTAGAGTTAGCGAATTCTCAATATCGAATTGTATATTTAAATTACATATCGATTTCAATCGCATTGTATATTTTAACTAATGAGTAGTTTCCCCGTCGTAAATTCGTTGTTCTTTTATGATGATTTTCTAAAAGTCCTCATTGGAATTATTTTTTTATGTCGGATATGATTTAGAAATGCGCTCACTACACCCGAAAATTAGGGTGGCATATTTTTTTTCTATCCTTTTATTTTAATCGCTGCTATGTTGGAAGACACTTGTATTAAAAGAACGCAAGTGAACATTTAAGAATTTAATTTAAACGCAGGAAAATAGTAGTTTGTGCGTAAATGTATCACATGGGGTTTGGTGTGTCCCTTCATACGCGCTCTGTTTCGTCCGCATACTACTTCTAAACCCAAATAAAATGAAATTCGTTATTTATCGTCGAATCAGCAGTCTTGTCTATTCATCAGCTCTTCCTTTGCTACTGTTTCTTTCTTTTTCTTTCTTGTTTTGCTGAGTTCCACCACTCCGAATAAAGTGAAAGTGATCCTTAAGCAACAGCATTCTGTTCTACCCTTTCTGCTATATATGCGACGCGCCCTGACACGGCGGTACTTTTACAAAAGATAAACAAACAACTCACAGAGCTTCGCTGGCAGAGAAACTACAGTAGCCTCGCTCGGCACTCAAAAGAAGAGACATAGCTGTGAAGGTGACATTCTGTGAAAGCCTACTTTAATTAAAGTTGCCTTGTGGATAGGTTTCTTTTTTCCCTCCTGCTTAGCGAAAAAACTTTTATTTAGTAGCAATGTGTGGGATGTTGGTTGCCGCCTTATTGAGACGCGTTTGTGGTTTCACTTTGCTGTTGTCCAATTATTCCTTACTTTCGCTGTTATCAAATGTTTCTTCTTAAAATGGACGTCCAAACCAGCATTTTCAGGACGTTTCCCCATGTTTGGAGCTGCAAATTTGCAGTAGAAAATGCATCGAAAGCAAAAATGTTGAAAATACACTACCCTGCTATTTTTATAAGTATCACCCTCATATTGTTTTGGTGGAAAAGAGCCCTCTTAGTTGTGAAACCCAAGAAATACCAGGGGACTGAGTCAGTGGCGTAACTACCACTCCCGCAGTCCCCGCACCTGCGAAGGGTGAGAGGGGGGCAGGTAACGAAGGGGCGTACTGCAGCTGCCAGTCATAGTTCTATGAAAAATTTCGAACACCCACAATAATTAAACCAAGATTCATATTTTGCTTTGCCTAAATAAATGCCTAGTTTCACTTTTAAAACACTGAGCGTCTTACAGTTTGAAAGTGTTCGGCTGTTTGACTTCGGGTTGTAATACGATTGCTCTGCAATGGATTGTAAATAATACGATCGCTCTCCAATCATCCTCTCTCCGCGCTGGTGAGGAAAGGCGCGAGGCTACAGTGGGGCTTCCCGTGGAGGATGTGGGAAAACAGTCAGTTACCTAGGATTACGTGCACGACAGGCGTCAACATTTATTTACAGCAGCCGTAGATCTGCGATGTGTAAGAGGGTGATTTCTTCATGTGATTTATTTTAGTTTGGGACAAAGCAATCACACGTATTGTCAAACTTATTACTTAAAAAGTTAAAACTACAGGGCTCTAGGTATTACCATTACTTACACTCTCCCTGACTTTTTAGCACCCCCCCAACCACCACACACACACACACCGCGAAAAATGCGTCCTCCCTCGTGTTCGAAATCCTGGGAAAATTACTGTGCTTAGGGATGCTGAAGTAAATCTTGCGGGGGGGGCACATGTTGCGCTCGTTACGCCACTGGACTGAGTTTTAAAAATGTCAAACCAAAGAAATTCAAACTAAAGCACTAATTCTTATTATCCCTTATTTTACAGATTTTAGAAATAGTTATCTCTGTCTCTCGCTCTAATCAGGCCCGTAGCCAGATAGAGGGTTGTTGTTTTTTTTTTTTTTTTGATTGGCGGTTTAACGACCACCGTGAGCAACTTAGTGAGCTATAAGCAGTCGATGGTCCCTAATTTAGAGCCACTGGTCCCAGGAAAGGGAGAGAGCCAGTACCGTAAGACAAATGTAACATCAATGCCTCACTGGGATTCGAACCCGGACCCTTCACGGACGAATGGTCATAAGCCAGCGCTTAGACCACTAGGCCACCGGGGCGGCGACATAGAGGTTAGGAGATGCAGCTGATGATTTAGACGGGCAAGGGATACAAGGTGTGATAAAAAAAAAAGTATCGAGAATGCATTTTTTAAATAAAAAGTACAAGACTTACAGATTTGAAACTTAATTGCCTTCGAAATAGTCCTCTTCCAAAGTCACATGCTTAGCCCAGCCGAAGCATTTTCCAAAGCTATCTTCTGAAATAGCGAACAGCTGCTTCGTCGCATTTTGTTGTATCTCCGCATTATCTTGAATTCAAGTGGTACTTGATTTTTGAGAAGAAGAAAAAATCGCAGGGAGCGAGTTCTGGAGAACAGGGTGGCCGTCGGACCTGGGCACTGCGGTACTTAGCAAGAAACTACTGCATAAGTTGCTAAGCATGGGCAGGTGCGTTGTTATGATGAAATTGCTACTCACCACCCTCATGCAATGCCGGCCTTTTGCAAGAAACTGCGTCTCTCAAATGCCAAAAAACTTGACTGTACACTGTAAAATAATTTTTGAAATTCACGAGCTACTGTCGGTCATTTCTTTCGTGAATTAACGAAGCATGTTTCTAATGCAACCTTTTGCGTGAAATAACAGAAAGAACCTTGAATTTCACAGATTTTTCGTACCACGGGAAAATTCTAAATTTTCAGAAACCTTTCTGCAGTTCCTTTCTTATGTTGACGGTAAATTACCGTTTTAGAGATGTGTTAACGGAAAATTCTAAATTTTCAGAAACCTTTTCGCAATTTCTTCCTTATATTGACGGTAAATTACCGTTTTAGAGATGTGTTAACGGAAAATTCTGAATTTTCGGAAACCTTTTCGCAGTTTCCTTCTTATTGACGGAAAAACTCCGTTCTCACGTTTTCCTCATCCGTATGACGAGAAATTACGGGTGATAGGAGCAATTGGTGAGAATGCTTGAGGTTTGATTAACTTTTAAATTTCAATCGTCTATCGAATTTTGAAGTTACGTAGCGAGATCGGATATTGTGGATTGCATATCGCATGAATTTTGTTTATTGTGGCATAGGATATTTCTCCTCTCCCTTATTTTGTGCACCAGCTATTTAATATATATATTGTGTTACTGTAAGAAACCGGGTGCTTAACTTATTGTACAGATGATTATACGATGTCTGTATCAGTCTTTGGACAACTTAAGACAAAAGCTATTATAACTATCAAGAGTAAAATTTATATTTAGGAGAGGGGTTTTTTTTTTGTGTGAAATAACACTATAAAAAATTTCACTTATTTAAAAGATAACTGGAAGTCATTGTCAGTTTTAAAAAAATCAAGTTGCAAAGCATTTTGTTACTTCGAAAAATCACGAAGAAAAACACTTAACTTGTGAACAGTCCTCCTACGAAAAAAAAAAAAAATTACAAGCTCATTAAGAAAAATAATAAGCTCCAACAGAAAATAAAAATGACTAAATCACTCGCATTAATGACGAAAAAAGAAAAAATCATCGTCGCGCAATTTGTTTTACGATGTACGTGAGTCGAATCCCCGAGCGTTTGGGGCTCACTAGGTAAAGGCGTATGTTACCTGTTGAACCAAACCAAACGACCGGGGTTCGATCCTAACTGCAGCGGAAGGGTTATCTGGGGCAAGAGCAAAAAAAATGCAGGGTCGTCGATTTTGTGGATCTTCAGTTTAAATACGAAAAAAAACCTGAAATGGACTTTTCTGAAATAAACGGAATTTACTGACTACGGAAAATCTGTGAAAATACGGAAATTAAAATAAACGGACACTTTTTTAAAAACGGAAGTTTCTGAAAAAGACGGACGCCTACCGGCAACTTTTCTGCACGTTATTTTCAGAAATTTTACGTGAATTCACACCACTTATTTTTTTATGTGTGGTACTCTGTTGATTGTTTGGCCTGATGGAGAGTATTGATGACGAACAGCTCTCTCATGATTGAAAAAAAAAAAACCCCAGTCAGCGTCGTCTTGACATTTCTGCTGCTCTGTCGTGCTTTTTAGGCCTGGGAGAGTTTGGGGTCTTCCATTGTGAAGACTGGGTCTTAGTTTCGGGGTCACACCCATAAACCCACGATTTATCACCAGTTATGATAGTTTTTAAAACGTTTTCGTTTTCGCCCACTCAAGCAGCACAGTTGCTGAAACATGGACCTGTTTTGCTCAGCTGAGAGCAGTTTTGGCACAAATTTGGCTCAGACGCATCTCATCCCTAAATCGTCCGTAAGAATCGACTTAACTGAGTCAAAACTAATGTTGAAGTCTTCAGATAACTCACGAATACTGATTCACCTATTTTTCCCCCACAGCTGTGCGCACAAGTTCGACATTGTTTTCACTATTGCTGGTTGCGGAGCTTCCAGGCCGTTCATCGTTCCTAATATTCGACTGAACAGCGATTTCACACACTTTCAAAACCCTCTTTAAAACGTTTATACCACTCATAAAGTTGTGCAAGAATCCTACAATCCCTCCCATGGACTTTCTGTAATCTTAGCTACGTACACCATGAGCTATTACATTATGACCACCTACCTAATAAGCTGTAGGACCCCTTTTAGCCCGCAAAACAGCAGCCACTCGGCGAATCATCGATTCGATAAGGTGGCGATAGGTATCCTGGGTTATCTTTTATAGAAATATCAACAGCAGGTTCTCCAGTTCCCGTACATCTCTAGGGGTTAGCGCGAACAGGCAAGTCGAACCACACATTTTCGATTGGGTTCATGTCAGGTGAATTTGGAGGCCAGGGCATTAACAGAAAGTCACCAGCATTATTCCTCGAACCACTCCTTGACGATTCTGGCAGTGTGGCATGGCGCATTATCCTGTTCGTAATGGCCATCACCAGCAGAGAACACAGTTGCCATGAATGGGTGAACTTGGTCCGCAACGATGTTCAGATACCTGACAGATGTCACGGATTGTGCTACTGCAATAATGGGGCCTAAAGTATCCCGAGAAAACATCGCCCACAGCATAACACCTCCGCCGCCGGCCTATTTCCACCCAACAGTGCATCCTGGTGCCATAGCCTCCGTTGGTAATCGTCGTATCCGCGTTCGGCCGTCTAAGTGATGCACCAGGAATATTGATTCGTCAGACCAGGCCATTTTCTTCCAATCATCCACGGTCCAATCTCGATGATCTTGGGCCCATTCCATGTGTTGTTGGCGATGACGTGCAGTGAGCCTGGAAATCTGGCTGTCTCCTCGGCTAACCATGCGCAGGAGGTTGCGAAGAACTGTGTGCTGTGACACATTGCCCTGGTCGCCAGTGTTGTAGCTGCGGGTGATTTGTCGCACTGTGGCCCTGCGGTCGCTGTGAACAATGCGCGACAGTCTCCGCTCCCCTCTGGCATCAATGAGCTGCGGACGACACACGGCTTGACGAAGGTTTGTCACTTGGCCATCTGTGCACCACTTTTGATAAGTACTCACTACAGCAGCACGTGAACAACCCACAAGCCGCGCTGTTTCCGAGATCGTAGTTCCCAGAGCGCCGTGCAATCACAATTTATCCTTTATCAAAATCCGATAAATTGGCAGCTTTCCCCATTCTGACTCCGAACACTCTACTAACTGAAAGCCGGTCCTCGGGTTGTATATATACTGCTCTGTGAACTTCACATGCGCCACCGTTTGGTCTCGAGGCGCGCTCATTTCTCTAGGCCGGGGGTGGTCACAATGGAAGGGCTCATCGATGTATACCACTTATAAAGTTGGGCACGACTCATACAAGCCTCCCCATAGACTTTCTGTAATTTTAAGTATGTGTCTTTACAAATTTCTCCAAGTTTTTGATAAAATCCGATGCAAATTCATTGATCAATTTTTACCGACGTGACAAATGCGACGAATATCTTCACTCACGTGAAAACAAAGCACTACTGTAAAAAAAAAAAAAAAAAAGGACGAAAAGGGGAGACGTGACTCACCGCGCATGCGTAGTTGGTTCCAAGGTCAACCTATGCTGAACCGCTTCCGGCTGTGCAATGCGATTCTGAACTCATACAACTAGTCTGGGTACTTTTTTTTTATCACACCACGTATAAAGGAGGTCGGGCAAAAAAGTTTGAAACAGGTCGAGCACAGTATAGTGAGAGTCGCTAGGACGTGCAAAAGAAACGCAGGACTGGCGGCGTTCGACCTGTAACTTCCCTGACTACGGCCCTAGCCCGAATAGAAAAGTTTTATTATTATCCGGAAAAGACAGAAAAGTTATTTGTCTGAATTCAACAAACACGGAAAGACAATTTTTTTAAAAAACTTTATGCGTGATTTAAGGGAAAACTCCACCTGGGAAAACAAAAAAATCAAGATCTTAACATTTTTGCATATAAAAAAACAACTACATTTCGATGTTATAAAAATAACCACATTAAGCTAAATACCGTGGAGACTTAAGGAACCTATACACGATCGTATCAGAATAATATGACCACTTCCGGAATCATAGTGCGCCCTCCCAGGCGCCTCACAGAGTGCACGTGACAAGGGCGACCACACGGAGATATAAGCGGCCGGCCAAGACAGATGAGCCATAGTGCGTTACGTGACAATGGGAAGAGGTAGTAATTTAACGAACGTTCAAAAAGGAATGATCATCGGCTACCGCGCCAAGGGGGAACCATCTCAGAAACAGCAGACTTCGTGGGCTGTTCGTGAGGCGCTGTAGCAAGGGTGTACCAAGAATGGACCGCTGACACACCGAGTACCTCGTGACGTCATAACTGTGTAGCCCCATAGGCGATCGACCCCAGAGGAGAGCGTCCCCTCCGTGGACTTGTAAAGGGCAATAGACCCGTAATAGTGCATCAATTGACCACGCAAATGAGCGCTGGACACCCAGGTACGTGTACCCCGGTAACAGTAGACCGAACCCTGTTGCGTATGGCTTTCCGGGAGTCGACGCTGAGTCAAGGCGCCCATGTTAACCCAGGTCCATCGGCAACAACGCCTGCAGTTCGCATGGGAGTACCGTCTTTGGACAGTGGAAGAGTGGGGAAAGGTTGCCTTCTCCGACGAAACGAGGTTTTCAGCTTCACAGAAGTGACGGATACGGCATCAGACACAGGAGAATCAATACCCGGACAAGCTTGTCAGTGAAGTACAGGCCGACGGTGGCAGTGTGCGTGTCTGGCGGATGCTTTCCTGGTATGACCCAGGATGGCTGGTACCACTGGATAGGTCCCTGAACGCCAATGGTTACCAGTCCATCCTCGCTGACAACATGCGTCCTTTCATGTTGGACGTGTACCCTGGTGGTGATGGTGTCTACCAACAGGACAATGAGTCCAGCCACGTCGCTAAGGGGGTGCGTGACTGGTTCCAGGAACACGACAACGATGTCTCCGTTCTCCCTTGACAGGCGGAATCGCCCGACCTCAATCCCACAGAGCACTTGTGGGACTAATTGGATCGACAGGTTCGACGTGCCGACCAGCAACCACGTCATCTCTGGGACCTCCGTGCTCTTCTGCAGTCCGAATGGGCACGTGTGCTTCTGGAAACTTTCCAGAGCCTCATTGCACGCAGTCTCGCCTCTGTCATCCGGGCCAAGGGTGGTTATTCCCATTATTAGATAGGTGGTCATATTATTCTGATACAACTGCGTATGAACGACTTATTAAGTTTCCAGTGTGTTTAGTGTATACCAAATTATATATCGTCAACATCAACTTTCAGTCCACTGCTGGATGAAGGTTTCCCCAAGTCTCTTCAACAACTTTCTATCTTTACCCAGTCTTTCAAAGTCACTTCTGCATGTTTTCGAATTTCATTCACCCACTTGTTACGTGCTCTTCTTCTGTCTTTTCCTTTCCTGTGGTATCCAATCTAATATTTGAGTTGTCGAACGGTGGTCAGTTCTTTTAGCAATATGTCCAGCACACTGCCACTTGAGGGTCCTCCCTTTGCTCGTGATGGCATGAGCTCTTGTCATTTTCCTAATCCCCATATTCCTCTTCTTATGTTTCATGATTATACCAAGCAAACATCCCTCCATGCTTCTTTGAGTTGTTGGAAGTGTCTGTGTCTATATGTCTTTTTTACGCTTCCCGTATATGCTCCAGCTTTGTCTGTCTGTCCGTCCGCACGATAACTCGCGTGAAAATGGTTCGATTTCGATGAAAGTTTAGTATGTGGTAGGAGACAACCTGAGGACAAACCCTATTGAAAATGGACGAAATGGGGTCAAAGGTCAGGCCATAGCAGCGGGATCCATTCCATCGCCCTCATGCGTCATAACTTACGTAAAAATGCTTCGATCGCGATAAAACTTTATCATGTTATTCCGGAGATATACTGAACCGGTTCTGTTTAATATCATCGAAATGGAGTCAAAGATTAGGTCACAGGAGCTAGATATATACCACAGCCATTATCTTCATAACTTGACTAAAAGTGCTTCTATTGCGACAAAACTTTAGTATGTTGTTCCGGAGGTATACTGAACCAATTCTGTTTAATATCATCGAAATGGGGTCAAAGGTCAGGACACAGGAGCGAGATTTATTCCACAGCCATTATCCTCATAACTTGAGTAATGATTTCTGGTATGTTGGAAAGCGTATTATAATCAATGCATTGTGATTAAAAAATTCTCCTTTAAAATTTAATATCATATTTCTCTCAAAAATTATAGTTTCTTCCAAAATCCCTCCAACCAAGTTTTGTACTCCTTCTCCAAACAACATTATACGCAGTACAAACCCAATAGATAAAATATTAGACATACCTACCTAATAGCCTGTTGGTCTTCCTCTATTTCAAATAACAGCTTGTACATGCCTAGGCATTGACTTCACCAAATGCCGGAGGGCTTTTGGAGGTCATGCCAGCCATGCCTGTTGCAGCATTGTCCACAACTCCACCCGATACGTCTGTCCAGGATCCATGGATCTGATGTTCCGTGCCTACGGTATCCCAGAGAGCTTCAACAAGGTTTAAATTCGGGAACCTTGGTGGCCACTGAATGGTTCCAAACTCAGATGAGTGTTAATCGGGTCATGCGTTGGGGGTTACCGCCCGGTGGAGCTGCACAGTGTCTTGCTGAAATAGACCATATGGTCGCTGAATGCGCGAAGGCTATGAAAACGTGGAGGTGATCAATCCAGCACATGCAGTGGTGAAAGACTTTCCCAGACACACTAATGGACTTAACTTGCCCCATGAAAAGGCCCCATCGTTGGTATACTCGCGGTACACCCTTGATAGGTACATAGAGTTGCCATCAGAAACCCTAGGGTTCTTACCACTTAGGCAATAGAATGGCCCATCTGTCTTACGCCGACAATGCGTCCGCGATCAAAGTCGCTCAGATCACCATGTTTACCCATGTTCGCCCATTGCGATATAACTGAAAGTACGTGTTGATTAAACACTTTTCTTTTAAGACATAATGGTGTAATGTTCTTGAAAACTGCCCTATTTCTTCTAAAAGCTCTCCCACCAAGTTTAATACACCGATTAATTTCTTTTTAAATAGGGCCCTCGCTTGATAATTGCTGCCCAAAGTAAATGTAGGTATCGGTTATTTCTAGATTTTCTCCATCAATCGCTAAATCTTCAGCTGTTGTGAAAGCGTTGTACATCAATTTTGTTTTCCCTCTGGAAGTCCATTTTTAATCTATCATCTTTACTCTTGTCAGCAAATTCCTAGGTCACACGCTGCAGCTCTGATGAGGTACTTGCAAAAATGACCATGTCATCAGCAAAACGAAGGTGAGTTAAATAATTTCTATTCCGTAGGGTCAACTTTCCAGCGCACCTCTTATAACGCGAGATAAGTGTCACTTCAAAATCAAAAAAACAGACTGGACTTTTTCACAATACTTACGTCACGATTGGCAGACACGTGGCGAATGTCAACCAGTCCTCACGCAACGTTTCTTTTTCAGTTGAAGATCGGCAGACGAGCAAGTACTGTGTTGCGTTGACGTACCCAGCATTTTGTTTTATAAATCAACCCAAATTCCTTTCAACCACGAATATATTTGATTTCTTACATATATTGCATTGTTTCATCGTCATTATTAAAGCTTCAGCGTTTGACTTCTTAAAATGGTGAGTGTAACATTTTATTTTATTGTTCAGAACAACTGAATTCTTCGTGCGTCGCCCCAGTGGCGCAGTGGTCTAAGCGATGGCTTCTGATCATTCGTCCGGAAGGGGTCCGGGTTCGAATCCCGGTGAGTCATGGATGTTGTAGCAAAACAACTCCTTTCCCACCTCTCATCTCAGCAGTACCAACATAAGCCTGTCAATAGTGATTACCGCTCCTCCTACCGGTCATTGACGACTACCCCCCTCCTTGTGGGAGTAGCGCTTTCTTCTAGTCTTTTTTTTTCTTCTGGTCCATGACCCATCGCATGTTGGGGAAGAGCTAGTTCTGCCGCACCGGGGTCGCAGTGCTTTAAGCAATGGCTTCTGATAATTCGTCCGTAATGGGTCATGGTTTGAATCCATGGATGTTGTGTTTGTCTTACGGCACTGGCTCCGTCCCTTCCCTGAAACCAGTGGCCCTAAATGAGGGACGGACGACTGCTTATTGCCGATCGAAATGCTCACGGTGGTCGCTAAACCTTCAATCAAAAAAGAGGGGGGGGCTAGTCCCTCCGACATGGGCATCATACTACTGGGTAACAAGTTAGTAAATTAATGCAATGCATTGATTATGATACCAACATACCAGAAATCATTATACTCAAGTTATGAGGATAATGGCTGTGGAATAAATCTCGCTCCTGTGCCCTGACCTTTGACCTCATTTCGATGATATTAAACAGAATTGGTTGAATATACCTCCGGAACAACATGATAAAATTTTGTTGCAAGCGGAGCATTTTTACGTAAGTTATGACGCATAAGTGTAATAGAATGGATCCAGTCCTGTGTCCTGACCTATAACCCCATTTTTCCCATTTTTCAATAGGGTTCGTACCAAGGTGGTCCCCTCCCTACCACATACTAAAATTTCATCGAAATAGAACCATTCTTACGCAAGTTATGACGCGCAAGGGCAATGGAATGGATCCAGCTCCTATGTCCTGACCTTTAAGCCCATTTCGTCCATTTTCAATAGGGTTCGTCCCCAGGTGATCCCCTACTACATACTAAAATTTCATCGAAATCGAATCATTTTTACGTGAGTTATCGTGCGGACGGACTGACAGACAGACAGACGGACAAAGCTGGAGCATATACGCTTCTTCAACCTACGGTTGGAAAGCGTAAAAAACGAGTGACTCAAACTTTTCTCTCCTTTCTTACTGTCGTCGGCATTGTTATTGTAGTCTTTTTATCATGTAATAAGTCAGAAAGCATCAGTGTCGATCATTACGCTAAATGACCCCGTTGAATTACAAAGCTAATGGGAAGGGAAGGCAACGCTGTTTGATCCACAGGTTCACTCGTTCCAGCCAGAGTTGGAAACGGATCAAAAATTTTGGATTCGGACGTTACATAATTTGATCCGACCCGGACCTGACCTGAAAAAATCTACTTTGAACTATAAATTCGAAACTCAATTTATAGTTATACATAATCATATTCACTATCTACCAACAAGTAACTGGACACCTGTGATAGCAAAGGAAAACGAAGTTTATTCACTTTCAATAGTTGGTGGAGTCTCTACGAGCGGCCATTACAGCTGCGACCCTCCGGGGCATACTCTCAACCAGGCGTTTTACGACGGCTTGCAGTATTTTCTTCCACTTGGCTTGGAGAAGACAGGTCAGTTCCTTCACCGATTTCGAACGTTGGGGGCACCCCTTAAGTCGACTCGTCCCAAAGGTGCTCGATAGGGTTCAGGTCCGGACTCTGCAAAGGCCAGTCCATTCGATTAACCCTATTGTCACCATACCAAGCCATGGTGGATCTCGCAACATGACAGGTGGCATTGTCATCCTGAATCCTGAAAGTAACATAGGTCCACCCCGTAAAACTGCCACAACGTAGGAAGCGCATGGTCATCCAAAATGGTGCAGTAGGTCTCGGCGTTGAGTCTACTAGGAATTGTGACCAAGGGTCCCGTGCCGTACCAGGAGAAACACCCCCATAGCATAATTCCAACGCCGCCGAACTTCACAGTTGGCACAATACATTCCGGCAGTAAGCGTTCTCCAGGCAGACGCCAAACCCAAGATAAAAGCAAACGCCTATCGCCAGCTTCTCTAGTGATTCATTTTCTCACACCCCGCGTGTCACGTTGTAAGTCTGAGAGTTACTTTTCACATCGCATCTTTTTCATTAAGCATTCAGCGGTTTTTTCTTTTGGTTATTTTTTAGATTCGAGGTTTAATGACCACCGTGAGCAACTCAATGGGCTATAAGCAGTCGACCGTCCCCAATTTAGGGTCACTGGTTTCAAGGAAGAGAGAGAGCCAGTGCCGTAAGACAAACACAACATCCATGCATCACCGGAATCCAAACCCGGACCCCTTTCGGACGAATGATCAGAGGTCATCACTTAGACCACTGCGCCACCGGGGCGGCTTTTTGCTGTTTTCTTGATAACATATCAAGCTTCAGAATATATCAGCAACACCAATTTTCACCAGCTTCTGCAGCTCAAGTTTCCAAAATGTGGATGTTGATTTCATCATTGACCATCAGAAGGAAGGAACACTCATGAAATTAACATTCGCATTTTGGAAACTTCCAACTCATCGAAGCTTGTGAAAATTGGTGCTTCTGTGAAACATATTCTGTTTTTTTAATGAGACGAACCAACTTCCAGCATTCACTGTTCCCATTTTTGTTTTCAACAAGCAGGTATTTGTTGGCCTCGACGCCTTTTTCCATCGCCTTAATGTTAAATTCATCCGTATTAACAAATAAGGCATTAATTCCGACACGATATATAACGGAACGGAATGCTAGCACGTCAAACGAAAACCACAGAGCCCCCCCGGTGACGCAGTAGTCTAAGCGATGGCTTCTGATCATTCGTCCGCAAGGGGTCCGGGTTCGAATCTCGGTAACGCATGGATGTTGTGTTTGTCTTACGGCACTGGCTCTCTCCCTTCCCTGGAACCAGTGACCCTACATTAGAGACGGGCGACTGCTTACAGCCCACTGAGTTGCTTACGATAGGCGTTAAACCTGTTCTTCTGATCATTCGGCCGAGATGGGACCGGGTTCGAATCTCGGTGAGGCATGGATGTTGTGTTTGTCTTACGGCACTGGCTCTCTCTCTCTTTCCTGGAACCAGTGACCCTAAATTATGAACGGGTGACTGCTTATAGCCCACTGAGTTGCTTACGGTGGGCGTTAAACCTGTTCTTCTGATCATTCGGCCGATATGGGCCCCGGTTCGAATCTCGGTGAGGCATGGATGTTGTGTTTGTCTTACGGCACTGGCTCTCTCTCTCTTTCCTGGAACCAGTGACCCTAAATTATGAACGGGCGACTGCTTATAGCCCACTGAGTTGCTTACGGTGGGCGTTAAACCTGTTCTTCTGATCATTCGGCCGATATGGGACCGGGTTCGAATCTCGGTGAGGCATGGATGTTGTGTTTGTCTTACGGCACTGGCTCTCTCCCTTCCTTGGAACCAGTGACCCTAAAGTAGGAACGGGTGACTGCTTATAGCCCACTGAGTTGCTTACGGTGGGCGTTAAACCTGTTCTTCTGATCATTCGGCTGATATGGGACCGGGTTCGAATCTCGGTGAGGCATGGATGTTGTGTTTGTCTTACGGCACTGGTTCTCTCCCTTCCCTGGAACCAGTGACCCTAAACTAGGGACGGGCGATTGCTTATAGCCCATTGAGTTGCTCACGGTGGTCATTAAACCTCGAATCTAAAAAATAACCAAAAGAAAAAACCGCTGAATGCTTAATGAAAAAGATGCGATGTGAAAAGTAACTCTCAGACTTACAACGTGACACGCGGGGTGTGAGAAAATGAATCACTAGAGAAGCTGGCGATAGGCGTTTGCTTTTATCTTTGTCCGGACAATCGCAGTGAAAACAAACGCAAAGAAGAATCGTTTTACGATGTGGTATCGATGAATCTAGCGTCTACGTCGTAGAGTCGGTGGGTGGAAATCTTTTTTGCCTTAAGAAAGAGACGGCAATATTTTTGTATGACAAATCATTTTTCCCTCCGCTGGCACCAGCATCGAGCACAAAATTCCGCAGTATACGCATTTTAAAAAAAATATTTTTGTTCTTTTCAAAAATAAAGCTGAAATAAAACCGGGTCGAAATCGGGTTAGGAAGACCTTTACCTGACCCGTTTGGGCAGCAAGAAATTGTTGACCCATGACCCGTTGACCCGTTTATAGCAGCGCTGTCACCAAAATCACTACATAAATAATACCAGCACTGTGATCACCTAAACCAGTACAGAAGTAATAGCAGCGCTGTAATCACCAAAACCAGTACAGAAGTAATAGCAGCGCTGTAATCACCAAAACCAGTACAGAAGTAATAGCAGCGCTGTAATCACCAAAACCAGTACAGAAGTAATAGCAGCGCTGTAATCACCAAAACCAGTACAGAAGTAATAGCAGCGCTGTAATCACCAAAACCAGTACAGAAGTAATAGCAGCGCTGTAATCACCAAAACCAGTACAGAAGTAATAGCAGCGCTGTAATCACCAAAACCACTACATAAATAATAGTAGCGCTGTAATCACCAACATTACTACGGAAGTAATACCAGCGCTGTAATTACCAAAATCACTATAGAAGTAATGTTGGTTGGTTGGTTGGTTAATATATTTTAATGGCGCAAGGGCCATGGTTGGCCAAAGAGCGCCAAACAAAAGACATCAAAACAAAACTAAAGCAATAAAAACGTACACAAGGTTAAAAACAGGCTGATGTAGTTAAAATGAAATATGATAGTGAACAAGTTAAAATCTAGATAAGTTTAAAAAAGTCAATATCCTGTAAAAACGAAAACACTGCTTTCATGTCGCAGGCTTCGCCAATAATTGTCTGCAGCGTGGCTGCTCCTTCGTCCAACAGATGAGAGTGAAAATGACGAAAACGATGATCACAAAACCGAACACAAGTACACAAAACATGAAGGACAGTGAGACGACAGTCGCACGCCTCACACACCGGGACACTCTCGCCACACAGCAAAAAACGGTGAGTAAAACGACAGTGCCCAATGCGGAGACGTGCAAGAACAACTTCCTCACGACGGTTCTTCCGCAAACTAGACATCCAAAGTCCGATCTGTGGTTTGATGGCATAGAGTTTATTGCTGCCCTGCTGAGACCACAGGGACTGCCACTCATCCAGAACAAATTTCCGGATCAACGGCCGATAATCTCGGAAAGACAGTGGCAGCCGAGCTGGCGACATGGAGGAAACAGACCTGGCAGAGAGATCTGCCAGCTCGTTACCCCGGATCCCAACATGGCCAGGAACCCAACAGAATCGGACCAGGAAGCCATCACCCTCCAAAGTTCCAAGAAGACGACGGACATCACGGATGACAGGTGAGTCCGTGTCCTCTAGAGAAGATAAAACATGGATGACGGACTGGGAATCAGAGCAAACCATAGCGCGACGAAGTGATCGAGACTGTATGTGGCACAAAGCGAGGTGTACCGCACGCATCTCTGCCGAAAAGACGGTGGATTCAGGCGGAAGCCTCTCAGCATGTGAGGCTTCGCCACACACAAAAGCGGATCCAACGACATCCCCGGACTTCGAGCCATCGGTGAACACAGGCACAAAATCCGGGTAGACAGACTGTTTTTCAGCAAAGAGCTGCTGGTACACCAGAGCAGGAGTGGAAGACTTTGGCCACACACAAAGAGAAAGGTCAGCCGTTGCTAGAACGGACTGCCAAGGAGGACGGTTGAAAAAGGTGGTCAAACCAATCCTTGACAAGTTCAGACCAGCATCGCGCACTATGGCAGACATCCGAATCCCGAACGTCGGAACACAGGAGGGGCGGTTGGAAAACAAGCGGACACAGTCCGGTTGGAAGATGGAACCATGCAGGGGATGATCAGGAAGAGATTTCAGTTTTGTGTAAAACTGAAGAGACAGCTGCTTACGACGGATGCACAACGGCGGCTCATGAGCCTCCGCATACAGGCTATGCACGGGAGAGGTACGGAAAGCACCAGTACATAGCCGCAATGCCTGGTGATGGACGGGGTCCAAAGGCTTTAAAACCGAAGGACGCGCTGAACCGTACGTAATGCATCCGAAGTCTAACTTTGACCGAATCAGAGAATGGTAAATGCGAAGCATTGAGCACCTGTCGGCCCCCCAAGATGTTCGGGAGAGGACCTTCAGGATACTCAATGACTTCGTGCACTTCACCTTCAAAGACTGAATGTGAGGCCGGAAGGTGAGCGCTCGGTCAAAAGTTAACCCAAGGAACTTGACTTCTGACACCACGGGGATGGTAGAGCACCCCAGACGGAGGCTGGGGTCTGGGTGAAGACCCCGTTTGCGGCAAAAATGCACGCAAACGGTCTTCTGCGTCGAGAAGCCAAATCCATTTTGGGAAGCCCAGTGAGAGATCTTGGTAATGGCAGACTGGAGCTGTCTCTCGATGGTGCGCATGTTAACTGACGCGCAAGAGATCTGCAGATCATCCACGTACATGGTTCCACGAACCGTCGGAGGAAGCAGGTGGAAAATATGGTTGACACGAAGGATGAACAGAGTGACTGATAAAATGGAGCCTTGAGGTACACCCTGTTCTTGCGGGTACACCGCAGAGAGGGTCGGCCCGACGCGCACACGGAAACTCCGGTCCTGGAGAAATCCGGCGATGAAAGATGGTAAGTTTCCCCGCAATCCGCACTCGTGCAGATCACGGAGAATGCCGTATCTCCAGGTACGGTCATAGGCTTTCTCCATGTCGAAGAATACGGAGACCATGTGCTGACGTCGGACAAACGCCTCCCTGACAGATGTCTCAAGGCGAAGATGATTATCGGTGGTGGATCGAGATGTGCGAAATCCACTCTGATGAGGTGAAAAAATGTGATGAAACTCCAGATAAAAAAGGAGACGAAAATTAATGATACGCTCGAGTACTTTGCAAAGGCAGCTCGTCATAGCAATTGGCCGGTAGTTCAACGGGTTAGTGGGATCTTTACCAGGTTTGGGAACAGGAACGACAATGGCAGTGTGCCAAGATTCGGGAAAGACATGCTCTTGCCAAATCCTGTTAAACAGGATTAGCAGACATTCAAGAGAGGACGGAGAAAGGTGCTTCAGCATGTCGTAATGGATGTTATCCGGTCCGACAGATGTCCGGCTGGACCGATTCAGAGCGGTCTTCAGCTCCACGGCAGTCAGCGGGCTGTTGTAATCTGTGGCAGAAAACGGTCCAAAAGAAATCTTGGACCGTTCAAGCCGCGGCTGTAACTGCCGGAACGAAGCAGGGTAATTGCTGCTGCTGGACACCGAAGAAAAAGCGGCGCCCAGACAGTCAGCAATACCCTGAGCGTCAGCAACCGTCCCTCCACCACTCTCAAGAATGGAGATTTCCCCAGATGGGTACTGTCCCCGAATCTTACGGATCCTGTCCCAAACGATCTTAGGGCTGGTATTGGTGTTAATCCCGGATACATATTGTATCCAGGACTCCCGTTGACTACGCCTACGAACCAATCGCGCGTAGGACTTGGCTTTCTTGAAAGCAAGTAGGTTCGCGTCGGTGGGGTACCGACGAAACCTACCCCAAGCCCGATGTTGGGCCCGACGAGCTGCCATACAAGTGGAATTCCACCAAGGTCTCGGGCAACGTGGAAGTTTAGTCGACGTCCTGGGGATGGTAAGTTCTGCCGCTTGCACAATACAATCCGTTACCGCCGCAACAGCGTCATCGACCGTTCCCGAGGTCACCACAGCTGGAGTAATAGTCGCTGAAGCCGTGAATGTGTCCCACTTGGCACGATCAATATTCCATCTAGCAGGGCGAGTAGGGTAACGGTACCCGCCACCCGCGAGACGGAGAAAGATGGGAAAGTGATCGCTGCCAAGGGGATCACCAGACACGCTCCAGGACCAGTCAGGATATAAGGATGGTGAACTCAGAGACAGATCAATGGCTGAGTACGAGCGGGTGGGTTCATGAAAATAAGTGACTGCCCCGGTGTTATGGAGACAGAGGGACGTGTTGGAGAGAAGGGACTCAACAACACGGCCCCTGGAGTCACGAGTGGTAGAACCCCACAATGGATTGTGTGCATTAAAATCTCCTAAGATGAAGAAAGGAGGCGGCAGCTGGTCAACTAAATCTTCCAGATCCGAAAGGCGTACTGCTTCATCTGGTGGTAAGTAGAGGGAACACACCGTGAACAATGTGTTCACAGATAGTCTCACTGCCACTGCCTGCAAAGTCGTCCGAAGAGCAACCGCAGTGACAGGAACACCATGAGGAACAACGACGGCCACTCCTCCGCAGGCGATAACGCCGTCCTGGCGATCTTTACGGTAAAGGGAATGTCTCCGCAGCGAAGGAGTGTCCATCGTGCGAAGCTTTGTCTCCTGGAGACACACGCACACAGGTGTGTGCGAAGACAGTAAACCTTTCAAATCATCAATGCGTGATCGCAGACCTCGGCAATTCCACTGAATGAGCGTGGCCATAAAGAAAAATGAAATGAAATGAAATGAGAGAATGAAGACAGACGACTAGAAGGTCTCAGAGTCGTCCATCACCTCCAAGCCATCCGCAGTGTCTGGAGGCAACACAGGGCTGTGTTTGCCCCCTGTGGTAGGAGGTGGTTTTTGCCTGCTCTGTTTCGGGGAGGAAGAACCTGGTTTCACCTTCTCCGGCTTCTTCTTAGCAGTGCCCTGGGTCCCAGTGCTGACAGATGTTGTCGGCATAGAGGAAGGTTTCGGCGACGATGTTGATGCCGCCTTGGAGGCAATGCGGCGAGACTGCAGTGCCTCCAATCCAGCAGCAACGATGTCCGCAAAAGCATAAGGACACCGCGCTGGGAAGGGCACCTCAGTCTGGACCGCCACAGAGGCCTTCTGCACCACAACTGAAGCATAGGACCGCCGGCCTGGTTGTAAAGGGGCGATCCGCCGTCTAGCTTCGGGATACGATAGATGCTCAGTTGTTTTCAGGCGTTGGATTGCCTGTTCCTCTATCCACTTTGGACACTGCTTAGAAGATGCAGGATGAGTCCCTTCGCAGTTGACACAATGATCTGACTCTGCTGAGCAATCTGCCAAAGAGTGTTCTGTGGAACCACAGCGACCACACTTAGCAACATTACGGCAAGACTGCTGGGAGTGACCGTAATGCTGGCACCTGAAACAACGCAAGGGGTTCGGGATATACGGCCGAACATCAAGCCGTAAATAACCTGCCTTGATGGTAGTAGGCAGGGTTGGGGAGTCAAAAGTCAGGATGATGTTACGGGAGGGAATAGATTTCCCATCCCGCCTGAAAAGAATCCGTCGAACCCCAATGACATGCTGTTCACCAAGTTCCTCCAGCAATTCCTCATCGCTGCACTCAAGCAGGTCGCGGGAGTTGACAACACCGCGAGAGGAATTGAGGTAACCATGTGGAGAAACCTGGACAGGAATGCCAAGCAAAACGGACGTCTCCAGCAAGGTGGCACTGTGGCGTGGATGAGATGTTTCCACAAGAAGATCCCCTGAAGGGAGCTTCTTCACACTCTTTGGAGAGCCAGCAACGGCTTGCAGAGCCTTGTTGATCCAGAAGGGACTCTTCAAACTGAGTGACTGTGAAGAGTCACCAGATTTGATCAAAAGAAACAGAGCATTGCAATTTGATGTGACAAGTTTCTTTGTGGAGGAAGGTGTACTTTCCTCCACAGGGCGCTTTAAATTGGAAGCATGGGAAACACTTTGTGTTGCCATGAGGGAGAAAAAGATTCGTCCGCCAACCTCCCCACCCACTACCGAGCCCAACGAGGGAGAACCGGAGGTCCGCAAGCCCAAGAGGACGCAGGACACGGCTCTAGGGATAGTCAGCGGATATAGCAAGTGGGTAGGGCAGACACACGCTCAGCGTGCACCCAGACTTTCCCGTGCCCGGAGAACACCCCTTTGGCATGCCCACCCTACCCCCCAACTCACCCAGCCGAACAGAACGACAAGCCGCTAGAAGACCGGACGCAACTCGGCCACAGACTTCCTGACCAGGAGTGGGTTAGCTCCCAGCCTCCCGTTTAGGATGAAGCAGAGGGCAAAGAGGAGTGTTGGCATCTGGAGACACTACAACCCGGCCACCAAATACCTCAGCCTCCAGCATCCTCATTTCCACCTGTACGGGTCACCGCACACGGCAAACATGCAGGTAGGTCTAAGCCAACCAGCTCCGGAAAAACAGAAAATGTAACATAAAAGAGAAAAGACAGGGAAGAGAACGAGGAACAAAACCCGGAGCTGGCGCCTCATCACAACCTCAGCAGCCTACAACTGAGGCTGGTACATGTCAAGATATGAACGAAAGATGAAAAAAGCAAAACAATAAGAGAACAATCGGCTCCGGCCGTGGGGACGCCATCCCCCATCAGCTGGATGAACAGCTGTCCCTTCGGTGAGGTAAACGTCAAAGCCGCAGAGGCAATAGAAACCGTCACAAGGTTAGCTCGGGCCGTGGGGGCGCCGCTCCCCAAATAACTGGAAAACCAGTTATCCCCGTGCGGGAATAGAAGTAATGTCAGCGCTGTAATCATCTATTCACCAAAACCACTACAGAAGTAATACCAGCGCTATAATAATCAAAACCACTACAGAAATAATAGCAGCGCTGTAATCATCAGAACCACTACAGAAGTAATAGCAGCTCTGTAATCACCAAAACCACTACAGAAGTAATAGTAATCACCAAAACCACTACAGAAGTAATAGTAGCACTGTAATAGCCAAAATCACTACAGAAGTAATAGTAGCACTGTAATCGCCAAAAAAAAAACACTCAAAATCCCAATGAATGTTCATCAGCGTTATTCACAGGATACGAACTGACAAAGGACAAAAGTTGCGCCACCACGTCGCAATAACGTAAACGCCGTTCACAATTCGCTCGACCTATTAGCTATAATGCTACTCTTTTCTCGTCATTTCTTTATTTGAATTTTTGGGAATCACACGAATGGAAATTTTGTGAATAAAATTAGATTTTAATATTTTTGTATTTCAACGGGCGTGAAATGTGACTACCCTTCATTGAGGTTCGAATCCTGCTATTACCGAAATACTGGTTGTGGTTGTTAAGCCTGTGGTTCCGGAGCTCAAACTCTTCATTATAAACAATTTAGAATACACTCCTGGAAAGTTCTGATTCTTCCTTACTTTTCGTTCAAAACATGCAACCTGCCATTCTTCTCAACATTTCCATTTCTGGGACAGAAATATCTCCAAGAAGGTGAAAGTCAGAAATCATCCCATCCGTATGCCAGAATCCGGATATGTCAAAATGCATACTAAAAAAGGACTATCATTGCGGATGTTTTACAGCCTGATAACTTATTTCAACAGGCCTGTATATTTACATAAAAGTTCTTTCGTCAAAGATGTCTGTGTTGAGAGAGGAAAGAGTGCCGTCTGCCCTAGTCAAGCCTAAATTGAATGACATCATCAGATCGGATGTAATTTTCTTCTACACAAGACGTCCATTGATTCCTCTGCACTTAAGACTTTCTTCGAGTTTACGATCAGGAAAAGGTCAAAAGGCTGTCATTATTGCCACGGTCGTGAGGAAGAGAGATTATACAAGTGGAATATAATATTTCACTTCTACTTCTGGAGTGAGGGCACTTCATTATGCGGCTACTATTAAGAGCTATTGTTGAGGTTTTCTTGCTAAGATTTCCGGCCAAACAGTAAATGTTTTACAGTGTTTCGGATCATGGTGTTTATTTTTATCAGAAATTTAGTCAAAAGGAATGTCTATAGGTTGTACCTCAGAATCATCCTACCATCACTATTTCCGGGTCAGGACATATGCAGCACGAAAGGAAAATATTTTTTAAAGGTCTTACTACTATCTTGTGTTGATGGTAAGTTAGAAACCAAAAGAGTTATTTACTTCTTTCATAATTTTATTTTTATTTATTTCCCAACGCATTTTTATCTTGTGTAGCAGTTGCACTGAATTTTTTTATGAGTTTTGTTAGATCGTTTCCTGCGTTTGTTTATGCATCAAAAGGTGAAATGATTGCTTAGCGGGTTGTCTGTTCTTCAATTTTATTTCCTCAGCACGATGTTTTAATCGCGAGTAGCAATTGCATTGAATATTTTTACGCGTTGTGTTTGTACGTTTCGACATACATACCTTATGGTTATCCATCAAACGATAACTTGCCTCACTCGGTTTGGCGAGTAGTCAGAAGTGCTGGCATCTATCTACTCATGCTCTGGACGAGGCATAGATGATGTACTTGTCTTACGACACTAGCTCTCTCTCTCCCTTTCTCGGAACCACTGGCCCTAAACTAGGGACGAGTGGCTACTTATAGCTACCAATTCGGATAGCTATAAGTTTAACCCTGAAACAAACTAAAAGGTCTCCTCGGTGAGGTAGTGGTCTAAGCTCTGGCTTCTGACCATTCGTCCGAGATCGGTCTTGGTTTGAATCCTGGTTAAGCATGGATGTTGTGTTTGTTTTACGCCACTGGAACCAGCGGGCCTAAATTAGGGACAGATGGCTACTTATAGTTCCCAGAACTGCTTATGGCGGTCTTTCAACCCCGAAACACACAAACTAAAAAGGCCATCCCGGTGGCGCAGTGGTCTACGCGCTGGCTGGCTTATCTTTCTTCCGAGATGGGTCCGGGTTCGGATTCCTCGTCCGGTCACCGAAGTTAAGCAGCTTTGGGTGCGGTCAGTTTGTCTTACGGCACCGGCTCTCCATTCCTTGGAACCAGTGGCCCTAAATTAGGGACGAGGGACTGTTTACAGCCCATTAAGTTGGCTCCGACTCACGGTGAACGTTAAACCCTAAACAAAAAAAGACTTGCTTATTTAAGTTAGCGTTTTAACCTTTCGTTTGTTGATTTGTAAACATAATTCCTCCGATTCTAGTAAAAAATAATTGTCTTTCCGTAATCTCCTTCTTTCAGCATTTCGTTTACAAAAGATCAATAGATGTGCCCGTGGAAATAGTTTTGCAGCTTCTACAAAACGTTTCAAAAAATTATTGCTTTGGATGTAATTTCTTCTTTCACACAGATGTGGTCTTTGGGCGCATTTTCTCCTGTTGTAGAATATATTAAACCGTTAGACATAATTTCTGCTTTCCTACAAGAATTTTTTTGCAAACAATTCGAAAACACAGATTCAAAAGCATTTTGAGACAAACTTGATTCTCAGGAAGACTTCCGAAATTGCAAAGACTTTCACAAATTCTGAATGACATTTGACGTTCTGGACAGCAAATTTTTTTCACTGAAGAGCATGTTTCAGTGTGAGTTTCTATATCTTTATCGGTATAGCAATCTACGTGCAAACGCGCTGGACAAATCTCAAACTTGCATGGCTTATACCTACAACCTTTATCCGGTTCTATCTTTCTGAAGTATCTTGTTGATAATAGCCAAAAGAACGGGCATGGGTCACTTGCACTCACCCCAATCTATTATCCTTATTTGATAGGTCAGTTGCACTCAAAGAGGAAGACAACAAAGTGGTCGACTACATTCATCCAACCCTTGTTAACTAGAGGGGAAAAACTGGGCAATTAAAGGTTGGCAATCGCTGCTCTGAACTGATTCGCGGCAGGACGAACTTGGACTGTCAATAGTCTAGTGAATGTTAGTTTCTTGCTTTAGTGATAAATGGTAAAGATCACGACGATGCCCCTCCCCCTACACACATACACTTTTTTTTTTTTTTTGAACTACTTGTCATTATAGTGCTGTTGTAAAAATGAACGAAGATGAAGTGTGTCTGTGTTAGGTGGGGCTCTGCCATTACTGCTATATCATCATATGCTACTTAAGAACCTTTTACGAAAAGTATCTCTTAAAACATTTACGTGAAAGTACTGTTTAACGAACGTCATGAACAACTCAATGGGTTATAAGCAGTCTCCCGTCCCTAATTTAGGGCCACTGACTGCAGGGAAAGGACAGTCAGTGCCTGAGGCATGGATATTGTTTTAAATTAATGCGGCTTCTCTATAACAAATACAATATCAATGTCTCACCGGGATGCGAATCTAGACTCGCCTCGGGCAAAGAGTAGAAAGTTAGCGCTTAGACTACTGAGCAATCGGAGAAATTACTGAAGGACGTGTGTGTCACAGAGATGGCTAGCCTAATGTAATACATTCATTGAAATGCAAATAATGATATAGCGAAGCCACATAGATTTAGGTGGTTTTGAAACTCGTAATACAGCTATGACAAATTTAAATGAATAAAACAGTCCAATATATGGCATTTCCAACGTAAGCTATGAAAAAAAAACATAAAATATTTTTGAAGGTATGAGTAGAAAGCGAATCCCCCTGAAGAAATAACTCTTCACAAATACATGTAAAACAATACTGTCATTATCCCCCCCGCCCCCAGGAAAAAAAAAGGCTGATTTTTCGTTGGTTGACACTAATAGTTCAGAATTTTCACCCCTACCCTTTGGTCATGATGAAGTTGAAGATATGGATACGTAGACCCTGTGTAATGCTGAGAAACATCCATATACAGCAGCTCAGTGCAACGAAGATCTGTGTAACCAAAGCAACCGTGTTAGTAAATGGGCTGATAAAGAACGCAAGAAACTTCCTCGACAGCCGCCTCGTTAGCTTCTGATAATTCGTTTGAGAGGAGAGGCATGGATGTTGTTTGTCTTACGGCCCTGGCTCTCTCCCTTCCCTGGAGTCAGTGGCCCTAAATTAAGGACGGGCGACTGCTTATAGCTCACTGCGTTGCTCACAGTGGTCATTAAACCTCAAACCAAAAAAAAAAAAAAAACGTCTCAGACATGAGAATTCTGATGCGTAAGGCAACACGTCCTTCTCCTGTCATAGATCATATGTAGAGGATTTTAGGAAGTGAGTGTCTGACCCCAGGTCTTAAACAACCCTTAGAAATCGGAAGCTAGGAGATTTGGGCTAGAGTGCTCGATAGGAAAATGACACGAAAGTGAAGTAGAAAGAGAGATGAGGCCCTTATTTATTACCGGGGGCCAGTACGCGGGCTCCGACGGCTTAACGTGCTCATCCAACGCACGGCGGATATTTAGTGGATCGAGCGTTCGTACCTGTCTGGGATCGAAACTAAGGTCCTTTCCGTGGCAGTCACGAACGTTGCCCTCTAGGCTACCCGCGGCTCTCTCCTGTCAAAGACTTGTCTTCTTTCTATATAAAGAAATCTTGGGTGGGCCACTGAATGGACCGAATTCGTTGGACCATAGACAAACTTGTGTCCATACGCCCACTTATTTTTTCTCTCGCGCATATTTTTGACATGAACTTTATTGTCATCAGCATTCTTTATTTAACCATTGCGACAAATTTGTCCAGCACATTCCTGCACATTTTTTGTTTGGGAGGGAGCAGTGTTTCTTTCAGGACTTTTTGACCGGGGGGGGAGAATGGAACCTCAGAGGGGGTAAGTTTTCCATTTGTTATATATATATACATGTATATACAATATGGGATGTAAGGTCAGGTGATGCGTAACATCACAGCCTCTCCTTGACAAATTTCAACCCCGCCTTCTCGTGGTACCTCCTGTTCCCACTAAAGGGGCTCTGACGACCGCCAATAGCGGTATAACTATACCATCGGGATTAGAGGAAATGCTATCCCACACTCACCAACCCGCTTGGCCAGCGTAGTGAGTTATGGCCAAACCCCTCCAAAATGACTCCACAACTTAAATCTTGGCCCTCAGTCTCCGGCAGCTGGAATGTACCTGGCCAAGGCAGCGGCCAGTGCGACATGAAGGCAGAGGGTGCTAAGAATCCCCGGAGGACCGGACTAGGCTGCCATCTGATGCTGACCTTGGCGACGTATAACGGACGCTCCCTATCTTCTGATTCAAGGCTTCTTGAATTGGAAGAGGAACTACAAAGGATCAAGTGGGACATCGTGGGGCTAAGTGAGGTAAGGAGAAAAGGAGAAGATCTCATTGAACTGAAAAGTGGACATCCCTTCTACTATCGTGGGACAGATACTGGCAGAACTAGTGGTGTTGGATTTATAATAAACAAGAAACTGAAGGATAAATTTGTAGAAGTTGAAAGTTCCTCTGACAGAGCTGCACGACTCGTTATCCAACTCTCGAGAAGATACCAGGCTCAGATTATTCAAACTTATGCACCCACCACAAGTCATCCTGAAGAAGAAATTGAAGAATTTTATGAGGAAATTCGTGATCTAAATAATAAAGGTAAGCAGCACTTGAAGATAATTATGGGAGATTTCAATGCAAAAATAGGGCAACGGCAACAGAATGAAACTTCAGTAGGTAAATTCGGTCACGGCAACAGAAACCAGCGTGGAAATACTCTCGTAGAGTTTGCAGAGGCAGAAGGGTTTTTCATCTGGAACTCCTTTTTCAAGAAAAAGCCACACAGGAAATGGACATGGAGACATCCAAATGGGACGACAAATGAAATTGATTTTATTATGTGTAACAAAAAATTCGTCATAGAAGACTGCAGTGTGCTAAACAAGTTCAACACAGGCAGTGACCATAGATTGGTGAGATGTAAGATGCACCTCAACACTAAACTCGAACGTAGCAAGCTCATAAGACAAACAAAATGTATTGACATAGCCAACCTTAAAAAACACCATAATACTTTCAAATTGGAACTGAAGAACAGATTCTCTGCTTTAGAAGGCCTAACATCGGAAGAAGTGGATATTTCTGAAGTTAACAGAAAAGTAACCAAAGCTCTTATGGAAACAGCAACAAAATTAGCTGGGTCTAAGAACAAATTGCATGTGAACAAATTATCAGGAAAAACCAAAATGTTGATGCAAAAAAGAAGAGTGATGAGGACAACTAAAGATGTGACTTCCAAAGTGGAATATATAGAGCTATGCAAGACAGTACGAAAAAGTATCACTGAAGACGTAAGGAAATTCAACTGTGAACTAGTAAGGAAAGCAATTGAAAACAACCAAAGCCTAAAGATAGCAAAGGGACATCTCAGTAAGGGGAAAAAACAGATTATGGCACTGAGAAAAGAAGATGGTTCTGTAACAAGAAATAGAGGCGAAATTTTGACAAGAGTGAAAGATTTCTACTCCAAATTATATGAAAGGGATGATACATGTACTCCAGACATCATGAAAGGTACCAGTACCAGAGTTCTTCCAGTCCTTCCAGCAGAAGTTGCACATGCAATCAAGAACATGAAGCGGGGAAAAGCTCCAGGAGAAGATGGAATTACTGTAGACATCATACAAGAAGCAAGTGGAGAAATCGAAACAGTACTCGCCCAAATTTTCACTCGATGCCTTAATGAAGGGAAAATTCCTGAGGATTGGAACAACGCTACAACGATCTTGCTACATAAAAAAGGTGACATTGAGGATCTCAGGAACTACAGACCTATCAGTGGTTTATAAAATCTTCACTAAAGTTCTTTCACACCGCTTGAAGGTGACACTGGACATGGCTCAAATGAGAGAACAAGCTGGATTCAGGAGTGGCTACAGCACAATAGATCATATCCACGTACTGAGAGAACTAATTGAAGGAGCGAGGGAATATGAACTTCCATTGTGCATGGCTTTTATCGATTATGAAAAAGCCTTTGATTCGGTGAAACCATCAGCAGTTGCAATGGCTCTGAAATCCTGCGGTATTGAAGATGCATACATTAATATTATTAATAACATCTATGAAAATGCAAGTGCAAAGATTCGGCTGTTTGAAAATACAACACACATAAAAATTGGAAAAGTAGTGAGACAAGGTGACACCATATCTCCGAAGCTCTTTAATGCCACATTGGAAAATGTCTTTCAATCACTGAACTGGGAAAACAAAGGGATAAAGATTAATGGAGATTATCTAACCCACCTTCATTTTGCTGATGACGTAGTCATTTTTGCAACTACCCCATCAGAGCTGCAGAGTATGATCCAGGAACTTGCTGACAAGAGTAAAGAAGTGCGATTAAAAATGAACTTTCAGAAGACAAAAGTGATGTACAATGCTTTTACAAGAAATGAAGATTTATCGATTGATGGAGAAAAGCTGGAGATAAGAGACACGTACGTTTATCTTGGACAGCAGATATCAAGTGAGGGTCACATTGGTGAAGAAATTAATCGGCGTACAAAACTTGCCTGGAGAGCTTTTGGAAGAAACAGCATAATTTTCAAGAGCAATATGCCATTATGTCTTAAAAGAAAAGTGTTTGATCAATGCATCCTTCCAGTGCTTACGTATGGTGCAGAGACGTGGACCTTAGCTAAAAGAGACATACAAAGGCTGCAGACAACTCAAAAAAGCATGGAGAGGTGCATGCTTGGTGTAACCAGGAGAGATAAGAAGAGGAACACGTGGATCCGAAAAATGACAAGAGTGGAAGACATCATGATCAGAGTTAAATCCCTGAAATGGCAATGGGCTGGACATACTGCCAGAAGAACAGACCATAGATGGACAGAAGAAATTTTAGATTGGATTCCAAGGGACAGGAAAAGACCCAGAAAAAGACCACATGGGAGATGGGTGGATGAAATTCGTAAATATGCGGGAGTGACATGGAGGAGACTGGCACAAGACAGACCGTTGTGGAGGAAACTTGGGGAGACCTTCGTCCAGCAGTGGATTGATAATGGTTGACAATGATGATGATGATGATATACAATATAATTTTTATTTACTACATCTACATATATAGAAGTAATTACTATATATATAGTACAGGGGAGTATTTAGGAGGGCCTTGGCACCTCCCTCCGAAAGTGTTTCATTCTTTTGTTTTTGGTTAAAATGCGACTTATATTAGCAAAAAAAAAAAAGCCTTAATTTAACAAAAATGCATCAACTTACATTAGAAAAAATGCCGTAATATTTCTATTTTTCGTTAACTTTAATTTTGTAGCTGGTGAATTTCAAATACATCCATTTTTCGTTGTCGCACCCCTTCCCCCTCCCCCGAAAGAAATCTTATATACGCTCCTGATATAGTAATTACTTCAAACATTTCAAGAACAAACTTTCTTCTTCTAAACAAGAGGGGTGGAGGGTCGATTCAAGGTGTGGGTGTTTGTTTCAGCAGGCTTCCCTTACTACGAGGTATGATTAGTTTACTTATATATTGTAGAATGGCATACGTCTTAATACACTTTTTAGCAAAATAAACTAGAATACTTGGACACATATTAAAAAAATTATAATTGGAGAAAAATGTATAGCATAAATAAAAAAAAACAAAAAAAAAACGAAACTTCCTACTTCATTACACCCTGAATTTATTAACATTTGGCTTGGTAAGATAAAATGCCTCTGGAGGGGGATGGTCGCTTCCGGGAGGGCTTCGCCCCCCCCCCCCCCCCGGATGTATGCCTGAAAGAAACACTGGGAGGGAGCTCTTTTAGTTCGCATGTTTTTGTCCTCTAGGTTTGCGGCTTAATATGTAGAAAAGTGCATTTACAACAATCATAATTTTTTCATTTTGTATGCAACTGCATATCTGTTTTGATTCATAAAATATTCTATCTGGTAGAAAAAATCATTCCTCACGACTGGTAATGTTACAATTAATATTATTAAAATATTGCTGTCTCGGAAAAGTTTATAAAATAGGGGCACATGTAATAAATGACATTTATTTCAGAAAAACACGTGTACTAATCAATACAACAATATCGCATAATAATAATAATAATAATGAAGATAAAAGCTACAGAGATGGATAAAACATGAGGACCTATGCAAATACTCTGAACATTCACAAAATATAATTTTTGACTTGAGGCTCGGGACGGAGGTGGCGTCATCTAATGGTTCCCTCGATTAACAAAAGCTACAACTGCCCCCCCCCCTTTTAAGTCCATTTTTACATCAAACGTGTGCCGTATTGCGACATAAATGTGTTAGAAAATCATGTGCTAAGAGAAAAGTTGGAAAATCTTAACCATGTTTATCTCCCCCTCTATAAAGGTAAACAAGAAGTGTTTCTAATCTCCCTTTTTATAATTGAGGGGGAATGTGTGAATCATATATACTTAAAAGGTTAGTATAGTTGTTGTTTTTTTTCTGCTCTATCCAAAATAAAATTTTGGCAGCCTCCTTCCAAAAATAGACGTGTTATAACAACAACAACAAAAAATACCCCTTGATTGTTCCTAGAGGGTAAACTGTGTCTCAAAAAAGAAGGAATTATGAAAATATACATTGGCAAAGAATTTTTACGTTGCAGTTTGAGTTTAGTGCAACGGTTGCACTAAATTCAAATTCGCTGGACATCTGTACTTGAAACGAACACAAGAGGGGAACATTTACTCATTTCCCGAGTCTGAATGTCATTACGTATGATAAAAAAAAAAAAAAAGCTATCTAGACTGACGGACATTGATAACTACAGCTCGTCGTATCTCAACATACATAGTTCCTCAAATAATATGTTGAGAAACACTACATTTTTCCGGAAATTTGTTTACAACAGTTCGTTTTTGTTTTTTATCAGTTCTTTTTTGTTTTGTTTATTTATACCCAAAAACTTTGCTGTCTTCTGTTTGGACAGCTCCTCAAAACTTCAAAGTTTTATCGCCATGTATCAGAGAGATGGAATCCATATCTCACGATCTCTTTCTTGTGATTGCTTGGTTATTTACCTTTCATTGGACTCTAATTTTGTTATCATCGTAATCATAAACCATTCTAAATCTACTGCTTGATGAACTCCTATGACTGTCATCGATTATGAAAAGGCCTTTGATTACGTGAAACAATCAACAGTTTCAATGGCTTTGAAATCCTGCGGTATTGACGATGCATACATTAGTACATATTATTAGTAACTTCTACGAAAATGCAAGTGCAAAGGCTCTGTTATTTGTGGATACAGGACCAATAAAAATTGAAAAGGGAGTGAGACAAGGCGACACCATATCTCCTAAAATCTTTAATACCACATAGCAAAGTGTCTTTCGATCATTCAACTGGGAAAACAAAGGGATAAACATTAATGGAGATTGTTTGTTCCTCTTCGTTTTTCTGATGACGACGTCATTTTTGCAAATTCCCCTTCAGAACTGCAGAATGTGATCCAGGAACTTGCTGACCAGAGTAAAGATGTGGGATTAAAAATGGACTTTCAGGAGACAAAACTGATGTACAGTGCTTTTACAAGAAATGAAGATCTATCAATTGATGGAGAAAAACTGGAGATACCTACATTTACCTTGGACAGCAGATGTCAAGCAAAGGTCACATTGATTAAATTAATCGACGTATGAAACTTGGTTGGAGAGCTTTTGGAAGAAACAGTGCAATTTTTAAGAGCATTATGCATTAAAACAAAAGTTTTTAATCAATGCATCTTTCCAGTGCTTACGTACGGAGTAGAGACATGGACCTTAACTAAAAAAGATATGCAAAGACTGCAGAAAACTTAAAGAAGCGTGGAGAGATGCATGCTCGGTGTAACCATGAGAGAGAAGAACAGGAACTCGGGGGTAACGAAAATGACAAAAGTGGAAGACATCATGATCAGAATAAAATCCCTGAAATGGCAATGGGCTAGACATGTTGCCAGAAGAATGGACCACCGATGAACGACCGAAATTCTAGACTGGATTCCAACGGACAGAAAAGACCCAGACGACCACGTGGGAGGTAGGTGGATGAAATTCGAAAGCATGCGAGGGTGACATGGAGGAGATTGGCGCAAGACAGACCATTGTGGAATAAGCGTGGGGAGACCTTCATCTAGCAGTGGATTGACAGTTGTTGACAATGATGATGCTTAGTATTTAATACATAAATATACATGTGGACGGCATCGTTATCTTGCATCTTTCCACGTCTTCATGTTTGAATGTGAGCAACTGTTTCGCTGAACATTTTGAGAGGAAAATGTCAATTTTATGTTGCTAAGGCTACCAATGCTGGTTAAACATATTATAAGCAAATTCTGTAAATGGACAAATGACAAAGTATAACGCCAAAATCCTGTACCAGGAACTGGAGCAAAAGTTTTATTTCCCATTTTTATCAGTAGTGGTTTTAGCGCCCTCTCTTGAGTTGCGCCCAGAGCAGCCTCCTCTACCTTAGTTATCTCTGTTTTCTTGTTGTTCCAATCATACGCCTCTCCAGGCTTCTTTCATTTGTCTGCAGCCTCTGTGTGTCTTTTTTAGTTAAGGTCCATGACTCTGATCCATAAGAAAGAACTGGAGGGATGCATTGGTTAAACACTTTTGTTTTGAGATATAATGGTAATTGCTCTTGAAAACTGTACTGTTTCGTCCAAATGCTCTCCATCCAGGTTTCATAAAATCATTAATTTCTTCTTCGAGGTGGCCCTCGCTTGATATCCGTTGTTCAAGGTAATGTAGGCATCAGTTACTTATACATTTACCATCAGCCTCTAAATCTTTAGCTCTTGTGAAAACGAACTTGAGATGAAAGAGTTACAGATGCATGTGTAATATGGCCTCTGCAAGACAAATGTCAACCCCACCTTGTGGTACATTCTGATTTCAATGGCACAGCTCATATCTTGCTTTCCCTAGGGGGAAGGGTTTTTAACACGTACAGGTTAGTAACTCTTAGGGATATAAGCAGCTATCTACCCCTAATTGCAGCAACTCTTAGGGATATAAGCAGCCATCTGCCACTGGGCCACACTCTTAGAGATATATAAGCAGTCATTCGTCTCTAATTTGAAGCCACTGGGCCATTCTTAGGGAGATAAGCAGACATCCGTCCATAAGTTGGAACCACTGGACCACACTCTTGAGGATATATAAGCAGTCAACCGTCTCTAATTTGGAGCTTACTGGACCACACTCTTAGGGATATAAGCAGTCGTCTCTAATTTGAAGCCACTGGGCCATTCTTAGGGAGATAAGCAGACATCCGTCACTAATTTGGAGCTTGGTGCCGGTTTTGCTACTCCAGGGAAGTGGAAGAGCCAGTGCCATCAGACAAGCTCCAAGCATGCTTCATCCAAGATTCGAACCAGAGCCCATCTCGGGCAAATGGTCAGAACCCAATGTCTCGGACCACTCGTCAATAGGGGATGCGCCCATATCTTGGTTCCAGAGAAGTGGCAGAGTTTCCATGGGCAGCTCCCTTGCCGTAGTGGTATCTGCGCTGGCTTCTGACCATTCGTCCGAGATGGGTCCGGGTCCAAATCCCGGTGAGCCATGGATATTGTTTCGTCTTACGGTACTGACTCTCTCCCTTTTCTGGAACCAATGGTTCTAAATTCGGGCGACTTCTCATAGTCCATCGAGTCACTCACGATGATCGTTTAATCCCCTAAGAAACAACAAAAAAATATTTTTCAGCGAAGATGTAGAGCCATCGTCATGAGACAAACATGCCCGATAATAGCCCTGGCCTACCTCGGACGAATTGTCAGAAATCAACTCCCAGACCACTCGCCAATAGGGGAAGCGCCCATATCTTGTGATGAGACTTAATACTCGGAATTATTGGTAATTTTCAAGGTTACTGCGTGGAATGTTTCACACAAACGGATATTGCATTTACTTTCAATTTATGGAGGGAAGGTCATCAATGTTTTTAACAAAAGAAAACTAAAAAAAAAAAATGAAAAAATCTTTTTATGTTCATTGTAGATAAGAGCGGCACGATATTGAGGAAATTGAAATATATATATATATATATATATATATATTATGGGAACACTGTCATTACTGGTTTTACCTGCGACATTTTGCTTATTTTCCCTTGAAAAGTAGTTTACAGTGAAAATGCGTCATTAAGGCATCGTATATTAAGGAAGTTTCTGCAAATAGCCTTTTAAAGCATAGCTTTATGTTCTAATATTTTTTGTTTGGAAACTTAACGACAACCGAGAACAACTCTTAAGGACTAGGTTCAGCCACCCGTCCCTAATTTAGGGTCACTGGTACCAGAGAACAGAAGAAAAAGTGAGTGCCGTAAGACAAACACACCACCCATGTATAATGTAACTAGATATTGGATCACTGATTTGAGGACAAATTAGTACGGTGTCCCCCAAGTCGGCAGATCATTTGGGGACACATACACACCCAGACTAAAAATGCAAATTCTTGTCCAAAACTGTATTGTTTATGTATGTGTAATATTAATTCGCGTCCTAAAAATATATGTTGGTAATTTGCACCGACAAAGCAGAGCTGTGATGGAAAGAACATGCTCATCAAAAGTAAAATAAAATACCGGCCACTGAATTAAAAACCTTTATGCAAATGTACGTAATCGTCACTTACGCAGCGTAGATGCAAAATTACGTGGTTATGTGCGTCACCACGTGATCTAGGCAACAATTTAAGACTGCTGCTCATCAGTATAGTGTTGATCACAATGGGAAAAACACAGTATCTTTCCGAGTTCTATAAAGGGCTTATTGTGGGTGCCCGTCTGGCTGGAGCGAAGATTTTGAAAACAGCAGAGCTGATTGATTTCTCAAAATGCGAAATATCCCGGGTCTTTAATCAGTGGAAAAATAACCCACATTACTTGTCTAAGAGGCGTAACTATGGTGTGACAAAAATCGGTCAGAAACAGCAATACATTAATCTCCTTTCCTTCTAGCAGCAGAAATGCTCCTTTTGTTCTGCCTTTTCGAGTTTTCCATAGCCGTAGCTGCAGTCATGAATTTTCTCTTTCAAAACGAATTTAATGAAAATAAGTTTGACAGGCACAACCTGTAAAATTCGATATCAACCGCAGTAAACAAATAAACATCTCGTAGTGAAAAACCGCACGCATCGGGGAGTGGCATGCATTCCTGGCTATTTATTTTTACAATCCCATCAACTCTGAAAAATAAAATATTCACAGATATAACGCACGTCCTCCGCGACCTTGTAACATTGCTCCTGGACACACTGGACAAGTATCGGTACAACCGCGACCACGGAGGAATACCAGGGCGGCATTGGTCCCTCCTGAAATTGTTTATTTTTTTTATTTTTATTTTTTGTTAGAATGCGACTTACATTAGCAGAAATGCTTTTAGTTCAATAACAAGTTAGTAAAATCATGCAATGCATTGATTACGATACGCTTTCCAACATACCAGAAATCATTACTCAAGTTATGAGAATAATGGCTGTGGAATAAATCTCGCTCCTGTGTCCTGACCTTTGACCCCATTTTGATGATATTAAACAGAATTGGTTCAGTGTACCTCCGGAACAACATACTAAACTTTTGTCGCAATAGAAGCATTTTTAGTCAAGCTATGAAGATAATGACTGTTTAATAAATCTCGCTCCTGTGTCCTGCACTTTGACCCCATTTCGATGATATTAAACAGAATTAGTTCAGTACATATCCGGAACAACATACTAAAGCTTTGTCGCAATAGAAGCATTTTTTATCAGGTTATGAGGATAATGGCTGTGGAATAAATCTCGCCCCTGTGTCCTGCACTTTGATCCCATTTCGATGATATTAAACAGAATTGGTTCAGTACATATCCGGAACAACATACTAAAGTTTTGTCGCAATCGAAGCATTTTTACGTAAGTTATGACGCATAAGGGCGATGGAATGGATCCCGCTCTTATGTCCTGATCTTTGACCCCATTTCGTCCATTTTCAATAGGGTTCCTTCCCAGGTTGTCCCCTACCACATGCTAAAGTTTCATCGAAATCGAACCACCTTTACGCGAGTTATCGTGCGGACGGACAGACTGACAAAGCTGGAGCATATACGCTTCAAAGTACGGTTGGAAAGCGTAAAAAATGTGTGTCAATTTATATTAGAAAAAAAATGTTTTAACTTTTGTTTTGCCTTGTTAGATTTCAAAAACTTCTATTTTCTGTCGGCCCCCTCCGAAAAAATAAAAAAAATTCTATATATGCCCCTGACCGCGACTTTATCTCTAATAAAATACCGGTGCAAACAAATTATATAGACGGGCGACTGCTTTCAGCGATTGTTTCACTGCCCGAATTTCAGCGATGGTTTTAGAGAATTTTAGGGGGTTTTCTGTAATTTCGCGAATATCGAATATATTCGTGAATTTCAGATTTCTTTCCGATTTTTGCCGAATTTCTATTATAATTTTTAGGCTTTTTCATATTTAAATGATTTTATTACTTCCTTCATTACAATTTACGCGTAAAATATAACGCAAAGTAACCCTACCCCCAAGTCCGAACCAGAACTTAAACCTTGAATTACCCCTCAAGATTGCTCGTTACGAAGAGACTTTTAGAACAAGCTTGACGGGTAATTCCAGGTCACGTGCACTCTGCTGAAGAACGCAGGTGTGTTTTTCGTGATTTCCACCCCCGCTAAATGTAGAATGATCTTGGTGACTAACCGCACTAGTAAACCGGATGTCTTATTAGTAGTTTTAGCGGCGAAAAGCAGCTCACAGAAAATTGTGTTTTTGAGTTTCGCAGGCGCTTAGCTTAGCAAAGTTTTGTACTTTCGTGTGGGTAACTTAGTTTATAAAGTTTCTAGATATTGTTTGTTAATTTTGAGAATGAGATACGTGAGTAAAATGAGTGCATCTGAAGGATGCAAGCAGTACAGCAAGGGAACGTTTCACGTGAGCAAAATTCTACGGTTCGTGTTACAACATATCAGTGGATTTTTCAATAAAGGATTATAATTGTGAGAAGCATTTAGCAAGAAAGCTGAATAAAAAAAAAAAAAAAGAATTATGTCCAAGCTGTCAACCGAAAGTAATGCAGAAATGTGTTGATGAATTAATTGAGAAAAGACCTGAAACAGTATCGCTTAACTGAACTTCCAAAATTAACTGGCACCTTTTTTTGCAGCTAGCCATCCCCCTTTTAAAATCTGAATGACCCTACATTAAAAAATTACTTGGAAAATTCGTTGAAAGATATTGGAAACTTTATTTTAAATACACCAGACTTGAATGATCATGAAACGAATATAACGTATTAAATCCGTTTATTTTTGTGGTGTAGTCAACACAAAGATTCGCCAAGCTTTCGCACTCCACTGGAAGGCTTTTATAAGGCAATGATAGACATAAAAGTGCAGGTAATTGGAACACGTAAAGAACGAAGATGGTTTTTGAAAATAACATGGGTGACATCACGAGCACATTACATGAAATTTTATCACTCAATTATACGTTGCGCCCTGATGTGTTTCCATCTTTTAATAACGCATGCCAAACCATTGGTAGTTTAGTAGACTATATCATTGCATGCCAGTTTGCTGGATAATATTTAGACTGTTTGCATGATGGCAGTCTCTTTAAAATTCGTGTAAGGGGCAATTCTTCTAATGTTATTCCATACAGGAGCGGCCGAGCAACGCATGACTTCTCTGGCAAGGGCTGTATTCTGCATGTCCTGGTTGACATTTCGTACGTGTTCTTTACATCTGGTCTCCAAGGATTCGCTTTGCCACTCCGAAATACTACACTGCCGGACAATTGCTAAGGACGGATGACAATAGCAACGATAGCAACCATAAAATGGAAGGCAGGAAAATGTGAAAATTAGCATACGTGCGGGATACAGTAAGACGTGTTGTGCGTATGCAAATTTTGGATTGCCGAACTTGTTCATGACGTCATAGCGCTGATAAGAGATATAAAGGATTTGACGCGTATTGACTGTTGTTGTTCAAACGCAAAGTTGAAAGGGAAAGAATCAATTAACGAACTTGCAATTTTCAGTATGTCTTCCCAACATCACCTAGATGATTTGACGCGTGGCCGTATTATTGGCAAGATTGAAGAAGGGCAAAAAATAACAGATGTTGCCAGGGAGTTCGACGTCAGCCACAGTTTTGTTTTAAGGCTTTGGAAATCATTTCAAACAAATGGAGAGTGTAGCATACGTCACGGGGGAGATCGTGTTCACAGTACGACACCTGCAGAAGATCGGTACATAGTGCTATCAACAAAAAGACACCGGCGCAGCACAGCTAGTGAGGTAGCAAATCAGTTTATGGCTGCTACGGGCAAGCGGATCTCCCGAAAAACTGTAGCCAGACGTTTGCATGAAGGAGGACTATATGCCCGCCGTCCTGTTGTGTGCATCCCATTGTCCAGACGTCACCGTACCGCCCGTTTGCAACATCGCAATTGGACTGATAACGACTGGTCTGCTGTCCTCTTCTCAGATGAGAGTAGATACAGTCTATCGTCTGCTTGTCGACGACAACTGATCTGGCGTGATAGTGGTACTGCATATTGTCCAGCAAACATACAGGAAAGGGACCGATATCAGACATGTAGTGTCATAGTATAGGCTGGCATCATGATCAATGGCCGTACGTCCCTCTATGTGCTTCCAACTGGGACTATGACTGGCCAACGATACATTAATGATGTTCTGCTACCTCATGTTCGCATGTTCCGTGGTGCTGTCGGTGATAGATTCATTTTCATGGACGACAACGTAACATGTCATCGAACAGTCGCTGTCCAGGAGTGTCTTGAGAGCGAGGATATTCAACGCCTCGTATGGCCAGTACGTTCTCCAGATCTGAATCCCATTGAAAATGTGTGGGATGCTTTGGGGAGGAGTCTTGCTGGTCGCCAATGCCCTCCAATAAACAAGGACACCCTCATCCGTGCACTGACAGAGGATTGGGATCAATTACCCCAACAGCTGCTTGATAATGTTGTGCAAAGCATGACACGACGTGTGGAATCTTGCATCGCCCTCCATGGTGGCCATATCACGTATTGACATCTTACGCCGGAACGCCTGCGGACGGTAATTGCATTTTTTTCACGTTTACGTATTCTGCACAAAATGGCCTGTTTGTCCCTTGAACACGTTCCAAAGCCTTCTGGATTTCAGAGCACAATAAATTGTCTTTCTTGTAATGTCCTCGCATTCTGACATTATTTTATTTCACTTGGCATCCAACCACACTTACTTTTTTATGCGCTATTTAGCCGTTTATGATCCGTCCTTAGCAATTGTCCAGCAGTGTGTATTTCATGGCTGAAAAAAAAACCGCTCTCTTAATTCTCTCAAAAGTTGTAACATACCGGCTACGTATAAATGAATCCAAGAACAGTGTATTTCTGAAATTCAGAATTTAACGTGCAGCAAAAAGCGTATAAATGAATTACATATAACTGAGTTGAAAAGGTGATAGAAACTACAGTAAAGTATTGGGATTACCGTAGAATTCCGTAAAAAGTGAAATACGTATAACTGAATAAGAATACTTCCGCTTCCGAATACTTTATTGAATCACATGTCTAATGGAGGCTAAAACCCGATAATAAATATGTCAGAAATTAAACCCATGTAACAACAGTTTTAATTTCTGATATTATCGCTTTTTCCGCCTCCCTTAGACATGTGATCAATAAAGTTTTCGGAAGCGGACGTATTCTTATTCAGTTATACGTTTTTCACTTTTTTTACGGAATTTTACGCTAATCCCAATACTTTATGTAGTTTCTATCACCTTTTCAACTCAGTTATATGTAATTCATTTGTACGTTTTTTGCTATTACACGTTAAATTCTGAATTTCAGATTTTCAGAAATACGCTTCTTGGATTCATTTATACGTAGTCCGGTATGTTACAACTTTGAGAGAGAATTGTGACAGCGGTTGTTGTTTTCTTCTGTTATGAAATATGGTACAACTAAAAAATTTACTAAATAACGTTCAGCTATTTTTTATTTTTTTTTCTGAATTCAAGAAATCTGAAACTGAGAAAGTTTAATGAATACTTCTCTCGGAAATAATGTTAAATCAATTATTGGACTAATTGCTTTGAAAAAGAGTGATACTTTTATTGAAAAGGATGTGTAATACGGTTACTGAATCTGAAACAGTCTTATTCGAATTTACTATCTATATAGTTTAAAGGTAAGGCTGTTGTTTTTCAGATATATTAAAAATGTGAAACAGTATTTCGTAACAATTTTAATGAAATTAGAATTAAAAAAAAAAGGAATTCAAAATAATCATAGGCTTAATGTAGAAAACAAAATATTACTGCATGTATGTCTTGCGTTATGAATTAACGTTGCCTAAAATTATGTGGGGTTTTCCCCCTTTTATTTCGTTTTGGAGGCATCCGTAATTTTGCAGTAGTATTTAACATTTTGAAATTTCTTTTATATGTTTCTTAAAGCCATCCTCTAGAAAAACGTATAACCGAACTTCCACGGTCACTTCTAAATATTTAAGGTGTTTTGCTCAATCTCCCATAAATATTAGTACCTTTTTGTTTTACAATTGCATGCCCCAATGTTGATCATTTCTTGCCCAATATAAAACTGCCATAAATAGGAAGAAAAATAAAGAATCATCCAAAATGTTTCCTTGTGTTTTAACGATTTTTTCCACTAATATTTCCGTTATTTCCAATCTTGCTTTTCCTTTTTTTCACAGGTATTTATGGGCAGCCCATCGGAGGGTGAATTGAAAAGAGGTGACATCATCGCCAAAATTCGCGATGTCGACGCAAGCAAGCTCAGCCACAAGCAAGCCTCAGACTTAATTAGCAAATCGGGAAACAACATGAAACTCACACTTGTCAGGTATGCAGTTGAAATCAAATGTTTTCGCACAGGTATTTTTTAATAAAAAAAATTCTTAGAAATCGGTACTGCACTTTCAGATGTATTGGTAAAGAAGGTCTTTGCATGTTTTTTTTTGTTTTTTTTTTTATGAAGTTTGAGATGTAGTTTGACGTAAATCAAGAAAAATTTCATCATGTGACATAACAAGGCGTTCAACGGCTGATTAAAAAGCATGGAAACTTAATTTGTAAAAATTATAACTTTTTGTTTATATTTACTTATTTATAAAACCGTGAACAAATAGAACTGTCACATTTTATTCAGGGCTTTTCTCCATTCATTGAGGACAAGGTCGACAGTACAGTTAGTCCATTGTCTACCAAGCTCTCACTCACATCATCAATTCACTTTCTTTTCTTAATCCGCTCCTTCTTCCCGCTGTCTTCTACTAGTAGTATATAAATATTTTAGGCAGTCGTGTCGGTGCTATTTTCTTCACATGGTCAAACCATTTTGGTCTCTTCACCTCAGTGGTTTGGAGAATTTTCCTATTCGCAATCCGCAAATTCAGAATCACTATTACATTCTTCCTATTTTCTAAATTTTCTCAATGAGAGTCCCCAAATACAATAACCCGCTTATAACGCGCCCGTATTTAGTGATATATCGGATTTAACGAACAAAACAGGAACGTTTGTTTAGTACAAGGACGTCGTCAATCCACCTTGAAATTTTTCTTGCTCATCCAGTTCAGAACGTGCCATTTTTCATTTTTTTTTTAACTTTAAAATATAATCTACACTTTGCCATCTAATAATGTATCTCGTGTTCATCACCACGTAGCCCTGCGTATTTTTACCTAGGAAGTATGTTGTTTACTTCTCCGTAGAATCTCCTTATTCTAAAATAAAAACCAACTGCCGCCGCTGTTTTAGAAATTTCGCAACGCTCGCGGTTTCCTAGCTCACAGCGCAAAAAATATTGAGCACAAAAATATGAAATTTACATCGTTTGTAGAGAATTGTTCGGAAAACACGCTGAAATAAACCGTTTTTCGATTTTGGCGATACTTCAAGAGCTATTGTATTTCAAAGTTAAGGTAAGCAAAAAAGTTTCATCAGTTCGCTTTCCGGATACACTAACAGCAACTGAACCACGAAACTTTGTAGGGCCATGGCCGAATTTCCGCACCTCGTCGCCCTTTTTTTTTTTGAATTTCTATTTAATTTACCAGAAATAATTTTTTTAAATTTCACAAAATTCTCTATTTTGCGATGGGATCCATTTAAAAAAACAGATATATGGCAAACTATAAATCATAACGCATTGCGATTTTTACAGCATAAACTCACAACTATCATCCCTCTTTTAGAAAAAAAAAAAAAAATTAAAGTAATTTTCTGATTTTTAAGCTTTTTTTTTAAAGACGGAAAGGAAAGGAACGAACGGCTTACTTTGTCTTCAACGGTAACCACACAGGAAAGTTCTGGTCCAGTGACCTGCTTCCATGGTGACGCAGCTATTTTTAGCACTCTTCTCATTGTGTGAAAGGACAGGCTACAATCAAACTAGTAATGACTCAATGCTTAATTACGTAGCGACGCTTTATTGATGTTCGGCGTTTTCCGCCAGCATATGTGAATACCAATGTAAATATAGGCTTTCGTCTATTATATAAAAAGCAAAGAGGGAAAATGCGAGTGTGTTCTTCCGAGAATTGTTCGACCACTTCTAAACCACCTAGATATCTGAAAATTGGTATGTTTGTACGTCTTAAAGTCCGCATACCTGCAAATGCACGAAAAAACCCCGCTTTGGAACATTGTCTGCTTGAATTTTTCTACCACTTCTACACCTACAAAGAAAGTCTGAAAACCAAAAAAAAAAATTTCAAAAGGGTAGCTTAGCTTTGCAGTTTTAAAATGCTGATAGGTTTAAAGATAATTTTGTTAGAATCATTGAAATGCTTTGAAAATTTCAAATTTTGATTTAAAATTAAGGGGCGTCAAAGCCTACTCCGTTTTACGTCCAACCGTATGCATTGCAGTTACGACGTTTTTCTAAATCGTAATCAGTAACGGATTTTAAATTAGTTTTCTTTCCCTTAATTACTTTTCCTTTTCTTTAATTTTATGTTCAAAAAATGATTTTATAGATTCACCGTTTGGAGAACGGGCATAATTGCGAGTTTTGTTAAAAATAGATGGACGGAACATTACCAAATGGAAAAAAAAAGACCCCCAAACTTCGGCTTCTTTTGTACTGCAAAAACTTCAAGACAGTTCCAAAATTAATTAGTGTGTATGCAGGATGGGGGTGGGGGAGGACTGATCGAAATCCTTTGTTGCTTGTAATAAAAAGCATAAAAATTCTTTCAGTGTTTCACAAATAAAATTGTATCAAACTTGCCTTAGAAAAACATAATGCTCGCCCACTGTGATTTCGAAGTCTAACGACGTCCCCGATTTGGTGTAATGTTAATTCAAAGCAAATTTGATCGTTTTTAAAGAACAAAATTTAATGAAACGGGTGTTCTTTCGACGCGCGGAACATCGCGAATCCCACCGTCAACATTGCTTATGACATAGTTGCGATGAAATACATGATATTGATATAAACTATCATTTTAAGAATATCGTTAATGCACAACAGCATTGATTCCACAATATCAGAGAAACAATTTTAATTCTATATTCCCCAGATTCAACACCTTTTCGTTTGTTTAAGTACAATTAGGGAATTTACACTTTGTTCACTGGAAACCAGTTTTTACATATTCCAGCCAGTGCTTTTGATGACCGTTAACAATTCTTGGAAAACTTCAGTCTTATTCGTTCTGCAATTCCTTCTAAACAGATATTCCAGAAGTCGGTCAGCCAGAGCTTCTTTAGGAACACCTCCCTTAGTCAGGGTGTGTTTTAATGTATGCCAGTGAGATTCAATGTCTTCAGTATGAGCACCGGAATCTGGGTCAACAAGTTTTCAGGAATTCACAGTTTCGTAGTTAGGCATAAGAATCTGTACAAAATGCAGACAATCCTTAGTATTTGGGATTTTTGAAAATGTTTCTGAAAAACTGAAGATCAAACAAAAGTCTTGGTGCAACAAAACTAACATATCCGATTTGCGAAGTTATTATTACACCGAGAATGTAACAATCACGTTCTTTGCCAGAATTGAAGTCAATGCAAGCACGCGCGCAGTCTGCTCCGGCATCAGCCTGTATGTTGGTTTCTGCGCACTGCATCTTGTAATCCAGGATATGTCTGCGCTAGTTACGTCTCGCCAAGCCTTAATTTCTCAGATATTCTTTGTTACTCCTAAGCTAAAAGAGAATGGGTGTGGTTCACGCACATGTATAAAATGGATTTGTGGGTGACTATTACAGAGAGGTATGGAGGGTAAGGAAATTGTTATTCGGCGAAAATTAAGGAAACATAAAAATGAAACAAAATAAAGAACATATTCTTTAAAAATAAAATAGGACATATATTTTTTTTAATATTTCTACACGATGTCTGCTTCAGAATTCGCTGATGTAAGTGCTTAATTTATTTTAATTTGTATTACTGTAATTAATTAAATTTTCCAAGTATATCCAATTTTTAGGGATATAAATATAATACACAGTCTAATCACATTGTGGCCACCTACTTTTGACGTCAACAGTGTGTAGACAATGAACGAAGGCACGTGTCGTGAGGTGACTTGGAGGGTACATAAGGTGTGCTGTAGGCATTCTGAAAACATATTACTCGTTGCTCTCATTAATAAAAGGAGCGATTTATCAGATTTGCAAAAAAGGATGATTATCGGCTTTCGGGCCAAGGGTGGCAGAATTTCTGAAACAGCGCAGTTTGTGAATTGTTCGCGTACTGCTGTGATTAAAATGTATCGTGATTGGAGAAATGGCACCATTGCGAATAAGCGACGTGAAAACTGCGGAGCACCACGCGCTATTGATGTGAGAGGTAAACGTCGGCTGCGTAGGTGCGTGAGGGCTGATTGACACGCTACAGTGGAGCAACTCACTGGCCGAATGAACCAGGGGGCTACCGGAAGTGTCTAAAACCACAGTTCAGCGAACCCTGCTGCTTATGGGGCTCCGATGCAGATGGATGGTCACTGCATGTAAGCTAACGAAGGTGCATGGGCAGAAAAGGCTTACATTTTCACGGCAGTATCGGAATTGGACCTCCGCTGATTGGCAAAGGATTGTGCTTCATCGAACGGATGGATGTTGGCGTATAAGGCGAGAGACATCGGAGAACAAGCATTCTTCAACCATTGCTGGAAAAACACAAACTGGTGGGGGCAGCGTTATGGTCTGGGAAATGTTTTCGTGGCATTCTCTGGGTCCACTCATACCTCTGGAAGACACTATGGACCGAATTCGTTATGAATCCATCCTTGCAGACCACGTACACCCATACATGCTGATTGTCTTCCCTTGGGGCGGATGGGATCTTCCAGAACGACAATGAGACGTGTCACACAGCTAGAAATGTCCAAGAATAGTTGGAAGAGCACGATGAAGACTTCAAAGTACTTCCCTGGCCCCCTAATTATCCAGACTTAATCCAACTGAGCATCTGTGAAACCACCTCGATCGTGTTGTTCGCTCTATGGATCCTCCACCACGCACCCTCCAACAGCTACCAGATGCACTGCAGTCAGCATCGCTCCACATACCTGTGAACACCTTCCAGCACCTTACTTAGTCACTCCTATCCCGTCTAGCTGCTGTCCACCCTGCACAAGGCAGTTACTCTGGATATTAGCTGGTGGTCACAATAATGTGACTCGACCGTGTATAATTATATTAATATTATCACGTATGTATATTTTTATACGGTGGTATTTTTTACCCCAAAATGGATATAATGATCGCCAGATTTAGTGAGGATTTCAGTCTGTCCCGAGCTCCTCGTTATAAGCGGATTCCACTGTATCCATTTGCCATTCCGGTGGCGTAGTGGTCTAAGTGCTGTTCTCAGAGATAGAGCCGATTTCAAATCCCGGAGAGAAATGGATGTTGTGTTTGTCTTACGGCACTGGCTCTGCCCTTCAGACAATTTCAATGCCGAAAAAGAATATATTTATGACCAGGGCTTAGAAAATGCAGTCGTCTGGTCATCTGTGACGAGTAAAAAATTCAGGAGAGCAGTTTAAATTCAATCGGCAATTATTTATTTATCATTTTTAGATGTTATATGAATACTACAACAATTAATACAATTATTTACATATCAATATGAGAACACTGAAACAGCACGGAGAATCAAGGAAATATAGGTTATTATGCCTTATTGTTGGATACTTAAAACTATCAGTTTCTTAATGAAGCTTCTTTTAATTCACAGAAGTGATGCGTGATTGTGCGCCAGCGTGAGAAACCGGTTTCTCCGCGAAAGAAATTGAACAGCGAATGCCGCGAGTTAAAACATCCGGGCACGGTGCGCTTAACAAGGAACACTAGTCAAGAAGCCGCAAGCACGGTAGAATGATTTCCCCCAAACACTGTGTGAAAAGATAAGCAGTGTAAGAGTCACATGCGCCTCGTGAACTGCCGCTTGGTCGATTGCTGTCGTTCGTATGTCAAAGGGAGGGAATCCGTATTTCCGCGAAGCTGTTAGAAAAGTTCTAAAACATTGCAGTATTCTTGCTTCATCTACTTTACAGGGAAAAAATTGAGTTTGGTTATTACACGATGGTTAGTCGTTTAAATTAGGTCAGCTATAAAATATTCAAGAGATACGTATAAATTTTTAACAAAACAAACTTTAAAACACTAAACAAAATCGGCAGACCTGCGGAGCTGTCGATTTTCAGCTTGCTAATGAGATATATTTGCCTGACTGGTGAACCAGCATATAATTTTTCAAGCCCTGTTTATGCCCTTTTAAAGCGAAAAGACGAGATAACAAAGTAGTGGCGTAAAGGAAAATAGCTCAACGAAGAGAAAAATGCGGAAAGCCAGAAGTGGAGAGGCCGGGATAGTCAGTTGAATAAGATTATCTAGGAATGGTTTGTTAATGCAAGGACAAGAAGTTTGCCAATTTCAAGCTCAATGCTGCAAAGACAAGCAAAAGATGTAGTAAAAAAAAACTTGGAAAATAGTTCTATGCTTCAAAAGAATAGTTTTCGAAAGAAGTGCAACATTTCGTTCAAGGAAATTTGTGATGAAGGGGCAGATGTCAAAGAGAGAAGTTTCAAATTGGATACGAAGATTATCAATATCAAGCATTGCAAAATATTCAGGATATTCTAGATTTTGCGCTTCTTCGAGGTGATTAAATTACTCATCGTCAAAAAAAAAAAAAAAAAAAAATAGTTGCACCCGTAAGAAAGCAACCGACATTAATGAAACTTGGTGGGTAGGTTTGACATCGTGAGACATGCAAATGATTCAAGTATCGCGCTCCGCCGCGCATGTGACGCAAGCAAGAAGGGCTCGTAGCGATGTGCCTGACAGGCTATATAAGGTCGTCCCGTTGCGCGTGCTTGCCATTCTGACTCGTGATGTTGTGTTGGCTGCATCCTTTGCAAGTGCAGAATACCTCTGAGAAGAGTTCGGAAGCAGTTGGAGGAGTTCGAGAGGGGCCGCATCGTCGGGCTCCTGAAAGCAGGATGGTCTTATCGCCGTATTGCCGCGCCATACCGGTAGTGCGCGTATCGCCAAAGCATGCTGTTGGTGGCAGTGGGTATAACAAGACACGCAGCTGTATGACAGAAAGTGTCTGGGAGACCTAGACGAAAAACTGAGAGAGAGAACCGACGGGTTGTCCGATGTGCTCGAAGTGACCCAATAGCCACGATTGCGGAGGGAGCGATTGCATGGAGGGAGCGTGAGACATTAGCTAATGTCTCACGCTCCCTCCATGCATCGTTCGATTAGTGCCAGCACCATTGGCAGACGACGTAGGACCCACGAATCGCAGACTGTTACGATAACTGGCCTTAACAACATTGAATCGTCGCCAAAGACTGTAATGGTGTCGTGCCAGACAGTCATGGACCTACTCAGAATGACAGCAGGTGATCTTCAGTGAGCCGCCCCGGTTGCGCAGTGGTCTAAGCAATGGCTTCTGTTAATTCGTCCGAGATGGGTCCGGGTTCGAATCCTGGTGAGGCATGGATGTTGTTTGTCTTACGCTTTTGGCTCTTTCCCTTCCCTGGAACCAGTGACCCTAAATTAATTAGGGACGGGCGATTGCTTATAGCCCATTGAGTTGCTCACGAGGTGGTCGTTAAACCTCGATCAAAAAAAAAAAAATCTTCAGTGATGAGTTCCGCTTTTGTCTTGGGGGAGACGACCACCGAATCAGTGTGTGGAGGCACCCGTGGTCAGCGTCAAGATAAACGGTTTGTTGTCGAGCGTCACGCGTGCAAAACGGCCTGGTGTCATGGTGTGGGGTACAATTGCCTACGATGCCAGATCACCTTTGGTGTTCATTACGGGCATTTTGACAGCCCATGAGGTCCTGCAACCAGTGACCCTGCCTTTTCTGAACGCCCCCTCCGGTACGATTTTCCAACAGGACAACGCTCGTCCGCATACTGTTGCTGTCTCGAGAGCTTGCCTTCAAGGCACTGACACTCTGCCGTGGCCAGACCTATCGCCGATTGAAAACGTGTGGGATGCTATTGGACGCGCTATCCCCATTCCACCCCTACCAAACAATCTGCAGGAACTGTGTGAGAAGATTCAATCTGCATGGGATGGCTTATCGCAGGACACCATTAGGAACTTGGTACAACTCCATGCCGAGACGTCTGGCATGCTGTGTGAGCAAACATGACGGCCCGACGCCATGCTGAGAGACAACTTACTGGCGTGTGGCTCAATATATATTGCCCATAGCAGTCTCAGTGTTTAATCATTTTACTGTTCCTGGTAACCTTTACCTTCCTCCCGAATAGCATGCCGCCCCGGTGGCGCAGTGGTCTAAGGCGCTGGCCTCTGATCATTCGTCCGTAAGGGGTCCGGGTTCGAATCCCGGTCGGGCATGGATGTTGTGTTTGTTTTACGGCACTGGCTCTCTCCCTTCCCTGGAACCAGTGACCCTAAATTAGGGACGGGCGACTGCTTATAGCCCATTGAGTTGCTCACGGTGGTCGTTAAACCTCCCGAATAGCATTGCAATCCGACACGGCCATCCGGGTGCAACTTTTTTTTTTTTTTTTTGGACGATGAGTGCATTTAAAAAAAAATTGAAGTTTGTGATTTTGTTTGCTAAAGGTACTATGAACAAATACATTCTCTTAGTAATTATGTTCAAGGGTTGTCCCAAAACTACCAAGAATGTTTTTATGAAAAAAATATGCGTAGCCTACCTTAATTATCAAGGAAGTCGCAATCTTTTTCGAAATACTGTCCATTGCCTCTAATACAGGTGCCCCAAAAGTTCCTCCCACTTTTTAAATGTCTTCTGAAATGCTGTTGAAGCACTCTTGAGCAGCTGTTAATAAGTTGATCATTCTCAAATTGTCGTCCCCGTAATGTCTTTTTTAAAATGGCGAACAACCAGAAGTCACGTGGTAACAAGTCTGGACTATATATGCAGGTTGGAGCATCAACTTAATATTTATGTTCTCAAAATAAGAAACCACAGAACTGGGCATGTGCGGCCTTGCATTATCATGATGTAACGCCGAATTCTTTTTCAGGTGTGGTCATTTGGTTGTCACATGTTTCTGCAGATTCTGTAGTACTGTTTTGTAGTAGTCTGCATTTATTGTAGTTTTTGAAGGAACAATGTGTTGACAGATCCATACCTTAACAATCAAAGAACGCAATCAATATGACCTTTCCCGCTGATTTTGATTGACGAGCTTTTCTCGCTTTAGACGACGACGACGACGGAGATTTCCAAAAATAGCTTTCGGCTTTGGTGTGTGGATCAAAATAGTGTAGCCAAATTTCGTAGCCTGTAATAACCCGTTACACTTACATGACATCTGGATTTTCGTTTACCATTTGCTTTAATTGTTGACTAACCTTGACTCGACGATCAATTCGTTCCTTTGTCAAGAAATGAGGAACTCAAGTTGGACAAACTCGTTTCAAGCCCAAATGTTAGGTTAAAATTCTGTGAATTGATTATTTTAAAATGTGAACCGTATTTTCGATTTCTCTGATTGGTAGGTTTTTGCCTTCCCGTATAATAACACCTACTGTATTGATTTTTTACTCTGTAGCACTAGCTGAAGGTCTTCCTCCATGCGCGATTAAAAGTTGCCGACTCACGACCATCCGTCAATTCTTTATGCCATCTGTAAATTGTAGATTTTTCTAGACATTCATCTTTATAAGCCTCTTGCATAAGACGGAAAGTCTCTTCAATATACTTCTTAAGTCGACGGCAAAATTTAATGGCGTATCTTTGTTCCTCTTTCACATCCATTTTTTCGAAAAATCACAGCGCGAGAACACTTGTTAGGTGTCCGCGAAACAACGCTTATTAAACTGCACACTACCGACGACGCATGCGTGATAAACATGTGTGTTTGGTTGCTATGGTTACCAGAACTACATTTTTTTCTAGACTCGTTCCAAGGTCGAACACAGTATTGCACATTTAAAAAAAAAAACATTCTCAGTTGTTTCGCGACATGCTATGTAGAAATTGTTATTAGCATGACAAAAATTCAAATGTTTACATTTCAATGGATGTCCCTTGTATTCTGTCTTACAGGTTTAATCGTATATATTTATAATATGCGCTATTACATGAATCAGTAAGGAAATTATGTACGAATAATCCGCTTCTGGGTAATTGAAAGTACACTGTATTACGTCTTATGTTATCATACATCCTTTTGTTTCAAAAGACGTGCTATAATTCAGTATCTTCCGTGTCATGGAATGACAGATAGAGCAACATGCTCGAATGGATTGTTCATCAGTAGACACTGACACGATGCAAGTAAGCTGTTCCGCTTCTGCGAAAATCTCCTAAAAATACGAATAGACGATTTGGTAACAAAGAACTAATGCTTCCTGTGTTAAGAAGACGTTGACTACACAGTCTAATAGTTGAAATGTGCAGGAACAGAGGAAATGCGGTTATTTTTGGTTCTCACTGCAGTGATGTGGAGAAAACGAGTTTCACATGCGATGAGTTTATTTCTTTTGTTCTCCTAATGGAGACAGAATTGTTCATGGTAGGAAAATTTGCGTGGAGTGACCCAAAGCAGGCGCCTTACTCATGCTTGCTTTCAGAAAAAATTGTGTTGTCAGACAGCGAAGTAACTTTGATGAAAAGCCGCCTGTTATTTTCTTCTCGGAATTCTATAGTGCCATTGAGTCTTCCACCTCTGCAGAGAAGCAACTGATTAAAAACACTCTAAAAGAAGATGCAGTGGATTCTCGATTATACGTTTTCCACTTTTATACGTAACTAACTGAATTGCCAAGCGTTTCTCGGGAGAAATTGGTGATAATTCGCTATCTAGATTTTACTTCAAATGTGAAAATATTTTTTTTTTGTTTAGTTAATTTGTTTTTACGAAACAAAAAAAGAAAGGAAGAGGAATGGAAATACTTACCTTCACTTCCGATGCTGAACTGTGTTGTAATTCTTCACTGGAAAGCACTTGTCACAAAAAAATCAATTCTTGCACTTATCACACACAAAAAGCATTAAATTAGAATTCAAAGTAAAAAGTGGAACTTCTTACGAAAATTTTGTATGGGGGCCCCTTGACTCCTAGCTCCGACCCCTTCCAAAAACCGTCTGCGGTCTAAGTTAAAGTACCATGAGGTAGTATACCAATTCAAAGTAAAAACATGGAATTTTTTAGAAAACAATTTTTTTCACTGTTTTTGAAAGAGGCCCTTTGACCCCGGGCTCAGAGCCTTTCCAGAAACCGTCTATGGTCTAAGTTAGAGTACCACAAGAAAGTATACCAATTCAAAATAAAAAAAGTAGAAAATGGAACTTTTTACGAAAATTTTGCATGGAGCCCCCTTGACTCCTAGCTCCGACCCTTTCCAAAAAATCGTCTATGGTCTAAGTTAGAGTACCACAAGAAAGTATACCAATTCAAAATAAAAAAAGTAGAAAATGGAACTTTTTACGAAAATTTTACATGGGGCCCCCTTGACGCCTAGCTCCGACCTTTTCCAAAAACCGTTTATGGTCTAAGTTAAAGTACCATGAGATAGTATACCAATTCAAAGTAAAAACATGGATTTTTTTAGAAAAACATTTTTTTGACTGTTTTTGGAAGGGGTGAAGGCCTTTTGACCCCGGGCTCAGACCCTTTCCAGAAACCGTCTATGGTCTAAGTTAGAGTATCACGAGATAGTACGCCAATTCAAAATAAAAAAGTAGAAAATGGAACTTTTTACGAAAATTTTGCATGGGGCCCCCTTGACTCCTAGCTCCGACCCTTTCCAAAACCCGTCTAGGGTCTAAGTTAAAGTACCATGAGATAGTATACCAATTCAAAGTAAAAACATGGAATTTTTTAGCAAAAAACATTTTTTGACTGCTTTGGAAGGGGTGGAGGCCCTTTGACCCCGGGCTCAGACTCTTTCCAGAAACCGTCTATGGTCTAAGTTAGAGTACCATGAGATAGTATACCAAATTTGGTTGTTCTAAATTGAAAACTGTAGATTTGTATAGCGGACAAACAAACAAACATACATTCAACTGTATACGAGGATAAATCAAAAGGTAAGGTCAATGTTGTCGTGTATTAAGGAAACTAAGAGGCATACAGATAAAAATTACCTTATTTCTCAACAAAGTCCTATCGTTCAACGCATATCTCATATCTGTCTAGAAGCTTCTGGATTGCTGCGGAGAAGAATGTTTTGGATTGTTCCTTCAGCCGCGAATGCACCGCTTCCTGTACCTGGACATCACTTGCAAAATGGCGGACTCGCAAAGCCTCTTTCAGAGGTCCGAAGACATGAAAGTCGCACAGCGCCACATCGGGGGCTTGTAAGCAGGATGTGGTGAAACTTCAACTCGGTAATTGTTAAGTTGCCGGTGCCGTATGTGGACGAGCGTTGTCTGGCAGCAATTTTTGGATTACATTCCCCCGTCGTTTTGTGTGAATTGCTGGTTTCAGTTTCTTTCAGCAAGTCACGATATGACCGACTGTTAATCGAGTCACCCTGTACTTGATAGTGTTCAACAATGGGCCCTTTCATGTCAGAAAAGAGTCAACATTAATTTTCGTGCCGAAGGAATAACTTTGAAATTCTTTTTGCATGGGAAGCTCTGATATTTCCACTCCATGCTCTCGGGGTCGAAAATGATCGACCCGTGCCCCCCCCCCCATGGACAGTCCTCTCCAGAATGGGATCTGAATCCTACCGTTGCAAAAAAATTCTTCCAATTTCCAGACGCTTCTGCGCATCAGACAACTGCCGTGGCACCTATCTGGCACACACTTTGATATCCGAGATCGCCATGCAGTATTGAAAATGCAGAACCATAGCTAATGTTTACCTTTAGAGCAATATCCGAGTACCCCGGCGATTTTCTTTAATGAGCGTATCGATGAGACTCACATGGTCCTTTGTGCGAGAGGTCGGCGGACGGCCCGTGCGAACTTCATCAAACACATTCATTCTACCAGCTTCAATCTTTGCTATCCACTTGTATACATGTCTCTGGCTCATACACTTGTCCTCCGTCCTCCTCATATTGCAAAAGCAGCCTACGATGAATTTCAGCGGGTTGCACACCCTCAGCCCATAAAAAAATCTCACTACACTTCGCTGCTCGACGATGGAGCATTCCGACAGACGAACGGTAATGTTTACGCCCTTGTAACTGCTGGGTAACTGCGGTTAGAAGATTAGCGATTGCATCCGCCGCGTGTGAAGGTCACGTGCCCTCCCCTCCCCTTCCCAAATAGCAATCTGCCACAGCTCTGCTTGCCTATACGCAACGAGAGCATTGACCTTATTTTTTTTATTCACCATCGTATATTAGATTCTGCATGTTACCATAGTTTGTAGCTTTTTCAGAGCGGTTATACGTAATTCCTTTAAACTTAAAAATTTGAATTTCAGATTATTCAAATATATTCGGGTTTTTTTTATTTGTAACCCGGTATATTACAACTTTGAGAGAATCGAAGCAGTGTAGCTGCGTTCCTTCTTGGTGCAGCCACAGCTAAACATTGATCACAACAGAGAAGGGTATGTTGTTTACTTTCTGTTCGGATGAGAAATTAGTTTGGAGTTTCACGATTCACACAGATGCACTATTTAAAAACTGATAATTAAATTCTAATAATCCACTATTTCGTGGAGTAGTAAAGTAGAATCCTAGAATACTAATAATCCACTATTTCGGGGCGTAGTAGAATAGAATCCTAGAATACTAATAATTCTAATAATCCACTATTTCGTGGAGTAGTAGAGTAGAATCCTAGAATACTAATAATTCTAATAATCCACTATTTCGTGACGTAGTAGAATAGAATCCTAGAATACTAATAATCCACTATTTCGTGGAGTAGTAGAGTAGAATCCTAGAATACTAATAATTGAAAAGATCAGACGTGGGAGAGTGGCATGTCTCTTCCATTGTCAATAGGAAAATAAACAAAAAAGATGACAGCGAATTTTTCGGGTGTAATGAGCACGTCTTTTGAATCGGTTCTGATGCGAATCAAATTTACCAAAGCTATTCAAAATCAATGGAACCGGTATAAAAAACAATAGTATCTGACCGATGAAAAAAAAATTTCAATCTGGTTTTTAATCCCGCAGATATTGCTGTAAACGGAAAAGTCAGCTTACGCCCTCTGGTGGCAGACTTGTGCGTTAAGAAAAATATGAATTTATATGAGAAACACTTCGCAGCGGAAACGCTCTCCAACATAGAATTTTTCAAATCGGGGTCTTAGAAGCAGAGATATCGACAAATATAAGATATGCACCTACGCCCTGGCGGAAGAACCATGCATTATTTTAAGAAGAAAGTATTTTCAAAAGGTTTTTCGATGTGAGCGGTATCGGTCCATGAAAATTTTTTTTCAATCGAGTTTCCAGGAGCTCAGATTTTACTGCAAATACATCAGACGCAGAAATTAGCTCTTACGCCCCTGGTGGCCAAACCATTTTTTATCAAATATTAGAAATTATATGCTGAGAATTTCCTATCAGGAGCTGTATCCGGTGCAGAAAGAATTTTTCAAATCGGAGTTTTAGAAGCAGAGATATTGAGGAAAACTCAATTTACCTTTACGCCCCCTACCGGAAAGTTTAAGCAATACTTGAAAATTTTGAACTTATATGAGAAACGTTTTACATCAGATACGCTATCTAACAAATGATTTTTTTCAAATCCGACTTTTAGAGGAAGAAATATTGACAGAAATAAGACAGACATCTACGCCCTCTGGTGAAGAAACCATGCATTATTTTAAGATGAAAATATTACCAAATGTTTATCGACAGGTGCGGTATCTGTCCACGGAAGAATTTTTTCAATCGGGTTTTTAGAAGCTGAGATTTGCTGCAAATACCTACGAAGCACAAATTTAACACTTACGCCTTCTGGTGGCCAAACCATTTTCATAAAAAATTAGAAATTACAATAAAAAAATTTCCCACCAAGAGCTGTATCCGGTGCTGGAAGAATTTTTTTTAAATCTGAGTTTTAGAAGCAGAGATATCGGGGAAAGAGCAATTTAGCTTTACTCCTCCTAGCGGAAAGTCAATGAATCATTTGAAAATTTTGAAATTATATTAAAAACATGTCGCACCGGAAACTCTGCCCAACAAAGAAATTTTTCAAATCGGATCATTAGAAGCAGATATATTGACAAAAACAAGATATACCTCTACGCCCTCTGGCGGAGAAACCATGCCTTATTTTAAGAAGAAAATATTCCGGAAAGGTTTGTCTACGTAAATAGTATCGGTCTACGAAAGAATTTTTTTCAATCTACATTTTAGCTCAGATGTTGCTGCAAATACATTGGAAGTAGACTTCAACGCTTACTCTCCCTGGTGGCCAAACCCTTTTACACCAAAAATTAGAAATTATATGCAAAATATTTCTCATCAGAACCTGTGTCCGCTGATGGAAACATTTTTTTAAATCTGAGTTTTAGAAGCACAGATATCTGGGGAAAAGCAATTTACTTTTACATTCCCTAGCGGAGAATATATGCGTAACTTGGAAAAAGTTACTATGCCTAAAATAATCTTCAACTTGAATGGAATCGAAAAGTAAAAGAATTATTTGAATTGGATGTTTAGAAACGAATATATGGAGTAGAATGTGTTTTGAATTCGATATCTGCATTTACGCCCTCTAGCGGCGAAATTTTGCTTCGTGAGAAAAAACAAAAACGAAATAAAGGATCCTCATTCGCACATTTCAAGCTTCCTAATGCAAAAAGTATTTTTCAAATCGGACTATTAGTTGCAGAAATATCGTGTCTACAGACGGACGGAAAAACCGATAACATAAGCACGATCTTTTTTTTTACAAAAGACGTGCTGAAAAAGGGCAAAAAGATAAACTATTGCGTTGATGCATAAGTTCATGCTGTTTTTTTCGCCGCACTACAGGGATGTGAAAACGGAAGAGAAAACGGAATCAATCAACTATGTATCCCCCTCCCCATTGTTTACGATGGTGTCCCAACGTCTAGATAGGTCTGCAATCAGGGGCGGATTGGCCCATCGGGATACCGGGACATTTCCCAGTGGACCACTCGAGAATGGCACACTTTCTCGTAATCTTTTAATCTGATTTTTTTTAACGCACGAATAATTATTTTACAACTTAGAATAAAAATCGGTAACTTCATTTGTGCTTTATATCTGTCTGAAAAGTTATTTCCCTACGAAAAAAAAAGCGTTTCCGTCTATCAATAATTTAGGTGTTTGTTCTAAAAAAAACATAGCAAACTTCTTTGCACTCATACGAGAAAATTGCAGCCGGACCAAGTACACTTTTATAAATTAAAAAAAAAAAAAAAAAAGCTAATTACAGTTAGACGTACACAGTGCGTCAAAGAATTTTTAAGACTGGCACTAGATTTCAGCCTACGGTGGCACAAACCAGTGTAATCGCGAATGCGTTATAAACTGTGACCATCTGCTTGCTTTCTGCCAAAAGTACTGCGCAGTTAAAGTAACTCAAACGAAACGGCCGTTCATTAGAAAAGTAAAATTTTTTTCATGTTGAATTATTAAGATGGAACAAAGGGCTGTTATTAAATTTAACGCAAAACTTGGTAAAAGTGCCTCGGAAACATACCAAATGATGACACGAGTTTACGGTGAGTTTTGTTTAAGTAGATCAAATGTTTTCCTGTGGCACAAACGTTTTTTGGACGGAAGAGATACGCTAGAAGATAAGCATACCGGAAGACCAAGTTCATCTAGGACACCTGAGATTATTGAAAAAGTGCGTGATTTCGTGGCAAACAATCGATGTGCGTCACTAAGAATGATGAAAGAGTCTTTAAACATCAACAAAGAAACTATTCGAACCATCCTGCATGAAGATTTGGGCAAAACAAAAGTCTGTGCTAAATTTGTTCCACACACGTTAACCAATGAACAAAAATCAAGGAATAGTGCACATTGCAGAGACATCATTTCAGCCGCTGAAAATGATCCAAACTTCTTAAAATCGATTGTTACTGGTGATGAAACATGGTGTTTTTAATATGATCCTAAAACAAAGCGACAAAGTGCGGAATGGAAGTCAAACAACTCGCCACAAGCCAAAAAAACAAGAAAAGTTCCATCGAAAATCAAAACAATGCTCATTACATTCTTCGATAGTAAGGGTATTATCCACAAAGAATTTGTTCCAAGTGGACAAACAATTACTGGTGAGTTTTATTTAAATGTTTTGAGGCGTTTGATGGGCAGAATTTGTCGCATTCGTCCAGAATATCGGGATGAAAACAGTTGGTGTTTGTTGCACGATAATGCACCCAGTCACACCTCACTTCTTGTTCGTAGATTTTTGGCGAAAAATAACGTCTGTGTATTCGCCTGATTTAGCACCCTGCGACTTTTCTTTGTTCCCAAAACTTAAAATGATGTTAAAAGGGTGTGCTTTTGATGATATTTCGACCATACAAACAGCTTCGACGCGTGTTTTGGAGGCAATTCCGCAAAGTGAACTGGAACAGGCATTCAAATCCTTATTTTAAATCGCTGTAACAAGTGTATTGAAGCCGGAGGGACTTATTTTGAATAACAAACCAAAACAAACTACAATTTCTTGTTTCTGTTTCATTTTACAGGCCCAGTCTTAAAAATTCTTTGACGCACTGTGTATGTCTCGTTGGACTTGCAGCTCAGCGTAATTGATAGGCCGTTTTCTAATTTTGACTGCGACACTAGCACCCACTGTGATGGCCATCATCCCCTCACCCTTACTTACATACAGACAAAGCGATTCTTGGGTAGACATATTCCGAAATTGTGTTCGTCCCGCATTTGTCTTAAAAACAACAATGATTTACCAAAGAATTGGTTTATACGTATTGATCAAACTATGGGTTTACTGAAGGAGGAGGTACCAATACTATAAAAGAGGCACCAATAATACGTATTTATTTGGTAACTGATCACATAGTAGGTGATCAGGGACCAAATAAATCTAAGATTTAATTGCGTAGGCAAATTGTTATGTGGAATGTGTACATATTTCAATTCTCAGAATAACCTTCATGATGATAAAGTTGGAACTGGGGTTTTCGAGAGGCTCATGATTTTGTCAAAACCAGATTTTTCACAGAAAAGTCCCGTACAGCACCAGATTTTGAGTGTATTGTTTGATGCTACATTCATCGTGAGCGGATTTAGAAAATTGCTTTAAATTGCTAAAATTCGTTCACTACTGAATTGGTGTTTTAAAACGAATTTTTCAACAGTTCTCTTTCATCCAGAATCTAATAGAATCTTTTTACTTGAGGAAATTTATGTGGTGAATCCTGTAGGTGTAGGTATGTGTGTTTTTGTAATGGACCGCAAGACTGAAAATCCCGGCCTGGTTTAGTGTTCCCAATCTGCCCCTGTCTGCAATGCCATTCTTGAAAAAACTTACAGGTTTTGCTGCGAAGAAATCAGGAAAATTCTGGAGGTTAACATCATGGTTGAGCGTTCTGCTACGGAGTGCATTCGACAGAGATCGGAACAAGTGATAATCTGAAGGGGGCGACATCTGAGGAATAGGCCGGATGTGGAAGGATCCAGCCAATTCCCAGTGAGTACAAAAAGACAAAGAATCAGAAAAAAGAATTCCTTGGTTCTGGTTCTTTGTCTTTTCGAAGTAAAGTCGTACTTCTTGTAAATCATCCGCCTTTTTCCGTAAAGGTTTTTAATTTTAACGAAAGGTTTTGGTATTTTAAGGTCGACTGCCAGACACGAGAATTCATTGCTCACCGTTTTTATTATGGTCATTTCATGAATACCTTCTCGTTTCACGGAAGTTTTTTCGTTCGTGGAATACACGTTTGCTCCGTGCTGCCCACGGCGGTAACCAGTTAAAGATTTTATTTACTTCACGCCACTCATCATACGAATCTTCATACTTTCAAAACGTACAACCTTTGGTCAAGCGAAAAGGCTAATATGAAGCACTGCAGACACTGAGTGACCACTTTATTATGACCACCCGCTCAGTACTTCGTTGGGCCACCTTTTTCCTTTAATACTGCGTCGATTCTTCGTGGCATGGACTCCACGAGATGTTGATAGGTGGTTTGTGGAATCTGAGACCATGCTTGATGAATAGCACTTTCCAGGAGTGTGAGATTGCAGGGTTGTGGATCCATCTGTCTGATGGCTCATTCAACTTCATCCACAGATTCTCTATGGGGTTGAGATCTGGAGATTGTGGGGGTCACCTAAGCAAAGTAAACTCACCGGCATGTTTCTGAAACCAATCCTGTACAATACGAGCACTATGGCAGGGCGCATTATCTTGTTGAAAGTAGCCATCGCCATTGGGATAAACCATCCACATGACAGGATGCACTTGGTCCGCAACGATGTTTAGATATGATGTGCCAGTCAGACGTTGATCAACACGAATTAAAGGGCCCAAATGGCATGCCAGGAAAACATTCCCCAAACCATAACGTTACCTCCACCAGCTTGAAGGGTTGTAGTAATGCATTTGGGGTCCATGCTTTCGTGCTGTTTCCGCCAAATTCTCACTCTGCCATCGGCATAGTGCAACTGAAAACGTGATTCATCGGACCACATAATTTGTTTCCAATTATCGACTGCCCGGAATAATTTCCGGGAAAAGTTAGTTCCAAACGCTGAATTCATAGATGTCGCGTCGAGTGGAGAACCGAACAAACTGATGTGAGAGTTCATCCTTCCTCTCTCCCATGACGCCTAGCAGAGGGCTGCATAGGATCGTCAGAGAATCCCGCGAAATTGCGTTTATCATTTCTCTCGTGTGAATGCATATTCTGAAACCTTTAAACAGTCACAGAACTAATTAAAAAAAATTATACTGTTTTATAATAGAAATATCGATAAACATTTTTGTTTTCGCGCTTGTGGGTTTTATACATTTCTTTTCGGTTTAATTTTTTACCGTAGGCCAGACTAACACCCTGCATTCGGCCTGCGAGCCTCCTATTGAGAGCCAGTGTTGTAATGTTCCATTTATGTAATACTGATGTGATGGAACTATCCATTATTTCTTTAGTATGTATCTGTAGATGGGTTTTGCGTGCGTTTTGGTTGATTACTAATTAATATTTAATTTCTAAACCTTGTAGAATTCCGGGATATGTACCAGTATCACCACCAGTGTCTCCTATTCCGAGTCTTGTTGCATCTGGAACTCCAGTGACTGTATATCACCTAACTTCGAGTACAACAAGCAGCAGCGGTGGTTCGTCACTTTCGATGTACTCATCTCCACCTGGCAGTGAGCACCTGTTCAAACCTCTTCCAACAACGCAGTTTCCAGAGGCGCAGTCTCTTAGAAATGCAAACATGCCATATCAACATGGAATGGAGGCATTCAAGGAAAAGGTCGCCATTACGAACCAGGTATTTTATTCTAACAGGAAACTGCGAAAATATCTAAATTTACACTTGAACAATTCCTACTTTTGATTAAAAAATATACGCAGCAGGAATTTTTTAAGGTAAACCTTCCGAAAGTGGCCCAAAAGTAGTTTCTGAAGCGACGATAGATGGCGACATGTTATCGCTAAATCGTGAAGCGTAGCGTAACGTTGTGAAATGGGCAAAGGAAGTGAATAATATGGATTTTAGGCAGCCCTTAAAAGGGCCTTTATGAATGCACATTCTTGCATATGTGTAAAATATTTATTACGACGGAAGAGTGAGTTTTCCTCATGAATCTGAAACTGTCTACCTAGCAGAATAAAAGCCAGAAAAGCTTTATCTGCCAGGGAAGAACTGCCTGATCGCACGAATCAGGACTTCAAAGCAATGTTCTGAGGAAATTGGGCAATTCCGTCGGAATAAATATTGCATAATATGGTCTGCCAAGTACATTTTGTGGTTGCCCTGTGTTAACTTTATGCTTAAGGGGACGCCAATTGCTCTCTACTCCTTGTGCATGCGTCCCTGTGATGGGATCAATGAAGTTCAGGGAGTGGTTCACTGTGAAATGTGCGTAGCCAGAGCGCCATCTATCGGAGTGGGCCACTTTCGGAAGGTTAGCCTTTTTTAAAGTTACAACTTGTTAGTTTAATTTTTTCAAGGAAAACAAGAGACCCTTAGAAAATGTCAATAACTTCATAAAAGAGATGAAATTTGGAAGCCACTTTTTGGTGGTTGCACTGTGTCGCCATCTACTGCTAGTAAACGAAACAAAGAATACCCATTCACAGTATAAACAATAAATATGACGTTCGTCGAAGAATAAAAACAAGTTAGTAAAATCGCGCAATGCATTGATTATGATACGCTTTCCAGCATACCAGAAATCATTACTCAAGTTATAAGGATAATGGCTGTAATAAATATCGCTTCTGTGCCCTGAGCTCTGACCTCATTTCGATTATATTCAACCGAACCGGTTCAGTGTACCTCCGGAACAACATGCTAAAGTTTTGTCGCAATAGAAGCATGAGTTATGATGATAATGGCTGTGAAATAAATCTATCTCCTGTGTCCTCACTTTTGACCTCATTTCGATGATATTCAACAGAACCGGTTTACTATACATCCGGAAGAACATGATTAAGTTTTATCGCAATCGAAGAATTTTTACGTAAGTTATGACGCATAAATGTTATGGAATGGATCCTCCTCCACCTCCTATGTCCTGACATTTGACCCCATTTCGCCGGTTTTCAATAGGGTTCGTCCCCAGTGGAGCCCTACCACATACCAAAATTTCATCGAAATCAAACCATTTTACGCGAGTTATCGTGCGGACGGACAGACAGACAGATGGACAAAGCTGGAGCACATCGCTTCTTCAACCTATTGTTCGAAAGCGTAAAAAAAGCTGAAATCGGACGTTCAAGGCCCGACTAATTTCAAACTTGCCAATTTATAGTTTGGCACGGTACATTTCCAATCGCTTCCAATTAATTTACAGCACGGCCAGTTGGTTTCAGCTGTAGTGATGAACATTCAAGGCTCGTGTTGCACATTCATGCCTTCTATTTCACTCCGCGCGCTTCTTAAAAGAAACTAAAACTACATAATTTTAAATATACATATACGATGTCATCGCTCTGTCAACGTTATTTTTATAAAGAACGAATAGCAACTGAAAAATTTTACTCCGAAATCGATCCCCAGATCTCACGATAACTACCCGAGTTTGTTCACTTTACGCTACGGTGCCAACGTTTCACAGCGCTATTCGTGGTTTATCAGTCAGCATCTGACTACACAAATCCATATTGATAGGTTCAGTAACTGATGTGTCGCCATCTAGTGGCTATCAACATAATTTCATTTCAACGTTTCTGAGTTTAGTGCTGTTTGGATGTGAATAGGGACATGGGCAGTGATGATGCACAACAGAAACTGTAGTATTTCTGTTAAAATTTTAAATAAAATACACTAACGGGAAAAAAATCCCAACACCAAGAAGGGGTTGTGTTAGATAAACGACAGTTGGTAGACGGTGAGAGTACATCTGTAAGATGACTTCTATGCAAATTTCGCGCTCGGCGCATACGTGTGGCGCTAGTAGCGCCCCTCGGAACATGCAAAGCAGGTTTGCTGTAAATACGCGCTGTAACGTTCGTGAGCGTTAGTTATCGTTGAGATTCGACGTAGTGTGTTGATGTTAGTCAAGAATGCCTTTAAGAAGACGAAGAAGCCGTTATCAACAGCTCGCGGAGTTTGAACGAGGTCCTGTAATAGGGCTACGAGAAGGTGGATTTTCTTTCCGCAATATTGCAGAACGACTTGGCAGGAATGTAGCCACTGTGCATGATTGTTGGCAGCGGGGGTCAAGGGAAGGTAGTGCCTAAAGAAGACCGGGTTCCGGCCGGCCACGTGGCACTACTGAGAGGGAAGACCGCTGTGTACGGCGTATGGCCGTGGCGCATCGTACCGCGTCTGCGGCAGCAATTCAAGCTGCAGTTGCCACAACAGTGACACAAAGAACTGTTACAAATCGGTTATTTGAAGGACAGCTCCGTGCCAGATGCCCTGTAGCGTGCATTCCACTTACTCCAAACCACTGCCTTTTGCGACGTCAGTGGTGTCAAGCTAGAGCTCATTGGAGGACGGAGTGGAGATCTGTTGTGTTTTGGTTCTGCCTGGGTGCCAGTGATGGCCGTGTGTTGGTTAGAAGGAGGCCAGGTGAGCGCCTGCAACCAACCTGTCTGCGGCCGAGACACACTGGACCTACACCTGGAGTTATGGTCTGGGGAGCAATTTCCTATGACAGCAGGAGCACTTTCGTGGTTATCCCACGCACTCTGACGGCACAGTTGTACGTCGGTCTGGTGATTCAACCTGTTGTGCTGCCATTCATGAACAGCATTCCAGGGGTGTTTTCCAACAGGATAACGCTCGCCCGCATACCGCTGTTGTAACCCAACATGCTCTACAGAGTGTCGACATGTTGCCGTGGCCTGCTAGATCACCAGATCTTTCACCAATCGAGCACGTATGGGACATCATTGGACGACAACTCCAACGTCACCCCCAACCAGCATTAAGCGTCCCTGTATTGACCGACCAAGTGCAACAGGCATGGAACTCCATCCCACAAACTGACGTCCAGCACCTGTACGACACAATGCATGAACGTTTGCGTGCTTGCATTCAACATTCTGGCTGTTACACCGGTTATTAATGTACCAGCACTTCACATTTAAAATGGCTCTTCTCGCGCTGGTAATAAGCTGTGATCTTGAAACCTTAATCGATTAAATATGTTACCTATACAAATGTATTGCCGTCATTTCATTCCTCTACAATTATTTTTTCGTGGTGTTGGGATTTTTTTCCGTCAGTGTATATTTTATTAAAAATGTAACAGAAATACTATTAAAATACTTTCAGAATACTAAAAAATTAAACCTTAGACAAAAAAAAAAAAAAAAAAACGTACCTCAAAGCAAGAGACGTAGCTTAATTGTTTTAGATTAGTACTTCGTAAATCCATCTCTGGCTGATGGTGCCCTGTTACAGATTATACCAAGAGGCCTGTAACTGTTGCGCAATATTCCCGATATTCCATCATGGCCACAGCTGATGTCGTAGACATGATCGCTAGGAGGGAGATCGAGGATTTAGCTGGCTTAGAAAGTGATGCCACACTAGAGGAATTCCCAGGACAGGTGACTCGTTTGAAGCCGGGCGTTATATTTCTGGTAAATTGCCTTTGGGAGACCTGGCATGAAATGCAAGATGAAGGTTCGCATGACCTCTTGAACGTATCGCTATCCTATTAATGTCCGTGTTACCATGGCTGGGGACGATCGGCTGTCAGATGGCTTCCTACACCATAGCACCACTAGTGTTTGCGGTGTGCCATTCTACGGTTGAGTCCGGAAGTGAGCGCTGCCCATTCCCCTTTCATATGGGAATACGGTGGTCTTCCGCTCCAAGACAGAAGTGGGATTCGTCACAAAAAACGATGCGACCATAGTCGGAGGATAACTAGGATTTCCCGGTAGGACACCTCTTCAAACAGAGCCGCTGATGTATGATTAACGGAAGACATCGAAAGGGTTGACGATAATGGAGTCCTCTGCAAGTCGTCTCGCTTGTTGCACGATGATACAGGATGCTATTTAGAGGCCGCTGCATCTAGCTGGATGGCGTTCAACGAAGCCATCTGAGTGGTTCGGTCTATAAGATAATCCTCTCATCCAGTTGTCCACCTCGGCCGACCAGAACCGTTACAATGCCTACCCTATACTATCCATTGTTATATATAAAAAAACCCTACCTGAAGCTATCAACGTCTTACTGAGCTGTCGTTTGGAAAACACTCTGAAAGAAAAAAAAACGCTGCGCACTTGGTTAGTGTCCACATCGGTGTACATAAAGAAAACAATTCTGAATTCTAGTAAGAGAACCTTAAACGTTTTCTTTTAAATTCGTGGTTCGACATCCTTACAACAGGTTTAACCCTGTACAGAGGAATGTCTAGTTGTATTCGGCTTTCAAATGAGGGACCAAAGTCCAAAGGCAACACTTGGTCACTTAGAATCTTTATATAAGCTACCTAATTTAAACACATAGATTCCTCATCTAATGGGATTAATTCATGATACGTTAAGCATCTCCAGAACATCACACATCCACCTTCAGCTTGAATAACACTTTGGACATAGCACTAATACGTAGAAGGTTTCGTTAAAGCTGCGATGCACTCCTACGTCCGTTGGAATACAGCCAGAAATGCAACTCATCCGACCAGATAAGTTTTTCAGTAGACTGTGGTTCAATGTTTAATGCATCTATCCGTATGCAATGAGGTAGATGCATTGTGTGCAACTGTTACTAAGGGTATTTTTTTACCCTTAGTAACAGTTGCACACAATGCCTCCAAATTTCCGTGGAATGCTGTTCCTTTCGCAATGTTCTTTCGGAAGACGATGTGGTCCTTCATTGACAGTACCAATTCCTATCTGGTTTGAAATCAGTTTAGTCACTAGGCGTGCCACTCATCGGCGTGTCCTATCTGTGCGCATTGACTGTCGACCGCAGTAATGTCTACAATTAGAGGTCGATTAGACGAACACCACTGTTTGTGCACTCGTTGCATTGTTCGTTTAGAAACACCAGAAAATTCGGCTATTTTCATTACAGCATGTCCTTTTGCCCTACCAAGTGCAATAATATCCTTTTGTTAGTCTTTCTACCGACTCATGATTCACGGCAGAAACAGCGTGTAACCGGCACTTCACTGGGAACGACCACACAATATAACAAATGCAAGCTTATATGCCTATATTATAGTGGTGCAGTATAACAAGCGCGACATCCACCAGTTTATCAATTCGATGCTACCGTCTACAGAGGGAAGGTCCAATTTTTTTCCCGCGGTGTGCTTTAAATGAGAGTTCATAGCGTACTCAGTTGGTCTAGTCGGAGAGATTTTAAAGAAAAACAGCGAATAGGGAACGAACTAAATTGCCTCCAGCAGACGAAATGAGACAGCTATTCTGAGCGAATATCATGAAATTCCGATGATATTATGAGTGGGGGGATTTCATAACTTCTGGAACCAGTAAAATGAATAAGCGACAATTTGAGAAACTGTTAAACCATTATTCCAGAAAGTGAAATAAAGGTGGCAAAATTTGGTGAAAGGTATTTTGTGAGTGAAATGTGATGCAATTTCATTATACCTTGGGTTATGGAGCACAGAATAAGGTACTAGAAGGGAGGGATTATCACTTGTGACAGTTTTATGGTAGGCACTGCTGAGATATAAGGGGAATGGATTGATTATCCGTAGCTTTCGTAAAACCCGGCAGCTATGTTAACATTTCCATTTGGAGAGCGGAGAAAGCATTGGGCACCATTTGGTTGAAAAACATTGGACGCTTAAAGGGTTAATCTGTAAATTTATTTCTCGTAAAGTTCTGATTAGTTTTAAAGGTTGTACTAGTTGGTTTGACTGTAGCTGTAGTGGTTTATGCTGTAAGGTTTACGTTACCTTAAATGCTTAGCTATGAACTTTGCCTCGCCACCCCGGTGGCACAATGGTCTAAGCGTTTGATTCTGTCCATTCCTCCGGGATGGGTCTGGGTTTGAATCCCGGTGAGGTATGGATGTTACGCTTGTTTTACGGCATTGGCTATCTCCCTCCCGTAAAACCACTTAAGCACGCCCCTCCCTAATATAACTTGGGGCGTGCTTATAGCCCATCAAGTTGCTCGCGGTAATAGTTAAACCCACAAACAAACAAATGAACTTTGTCTCTGAGCTTGCGAACATGAAGATACTAATAAACATAGAAACCAATAGTGACCATGTAATGAATCGACTGAAACAACTTATGCCGCTCCGGTGGCGCAGTGGTCTAAGGCGCTGGCCTCTGATCATTCGTCCGTAAGGGGTCTGGGTTCGAATCCCGGTCAGGCATGGATGTTGTGTTTGTCTTACCGCACTGGCTCTCTCCCTTCCCTGGAACCAGTGACCCTAAATTAGGGACGGGCGACTGCTTATAGCCCAATGAGTTGCTCACGGTGGTCGTTAAACCTCCAATTCAAAAAAAAAAAAAAATAAAGAAACAACTTAAAAGAGTCCACTTTTATTCAATTCTCACTGGCACTTCAGAACAGGCAGATCACAGAAGCCAGAAAATCTTTCTGGCTTCAATCATATAACATTCACAATACTCTAACTGCTTTTCTAACAAGACGCTATATCCTGAACTCTCTTCAAACAAGTTGCTATATCAAATGGCTCTCAAAATTCACGCTTAACAAGTCGTTCTTATAAATGCACACCTAACACTCTAAATGCTGTGCTATCACCAATGCACGCTTGCTACATTTAGTGTTGACGTTATATTGATTTTTAATTCACTGTCAGTAATGCCAAACTAAGAAAGCTCTTCTGGGAAAATAAAGTGTCGTTCAGTCAGAAACGTTTAACGAGAAGAAACTAGCACAACCTCTGAAGGAAGGTTAAATTAAAGGTACACGTTACATTTTATATATGCACACAGTGAAAATTGTTTGCTTTGCTTCTGAAAATCTTATGCTTATCGAGAAAGTGAGACACTTCTTTTTGTGCGTATTTTTTTTTTCAGCCTTACCGTAGCGCAACCTTAATTCTGCCAGGTGTGAAATCAACAAAGGACACTCCTGTAGGATCATATCTACGTTTCAGCGGAGACACATCTGGACGAAGTCAAGGATCTTCCAACGTATCTCATAAAGTCAACGATGCGTACATGCTAACAAAGGTGAGCTTATTCCTTATTCTAATTTACAAGAAACGCTGTAATCAGTGATGTATTTCTAAATAAAACAGTGCCTTAGCGGTGAAAAGAAGAAAATTTCCAAGAGCTCTGCTAAATCAAACTATTTTTATTAAATTTTCAGAGCTAATTATTTTCATTAATTTATATTAAAACTATCTGTAAAGCCCGTTGAGATAAGAATACAACGGGTTCTAGAAATCACTTATTGCTGTTCAAGCGTTTACTAACGACGGTGGAAAATATCTTTGTACACGATATTTTTTGTAATATCTTTTCGAAATCTGGAAGTAGTTTTCCTTGTTCTTGCCCATGGACTACTTTTAACTGTGACATCAAACCGTCTAATTCTTGACAATGCGACATAAAGTTGTCCATGGCTAAACACTGATTCAGGAAGGTAGATACCTACTGTTTCCAGTGTTTGACCTTGGGACTTATTAATGGTCATAGCAAAGGCAAGTTTTACAGGGAATTGTCGTCTTAATGTGAATGGGAGGTCTATATCAGTAGGTGCGAGGACAATTCGCGGAATAAAAGCAGTTTTACCACATGCTGAGCCTGTGAGTACTTCTGCAATGATCAGCTTGGGTTTTAGTTCTTTAATTCCATTGCATAAACCAATGTCTTGTTTCATTGCATAAATCTCGTTGTGTATTGAGGTTTCTCAGGAGCACGAGTCTGTGAAGTGACATTCCTGATGGAGGTTGCTCATTTAAAAACTCTATAGGATAATACTGTTTAGTATTTTCTTCGCCATCGGAATCAGTTGAATCAGAGCTTGAGTATGTGCTTTTGATGTCCCCTCTAAGAGATCATGAACATATTCATTTAAGTTGTCAACATCAGTTTTTGGAACACAGAATGGCTTTCTTTGCAAATGTTTTAAAATCAGAAATTTTCAAGTTCTCACCAAATATTTTTTGGATATATCACCATCATATAAAATATGTGTAGGTATCTCTATCATTTCCTCTGGTAGGCCCTCAGCTGTTTTATGGGCACCATCACCAAGTAGTAAAAGCCATTCACTGAATGATGAATCAACAGATCGAACATTACTTTTGAGTCTTAAGATCTCAAACTTCTCCCATAATTGATAGAATTTAATGCTCGCTTCGAGTGTTTTTGTTCTGTCACCATGTTTGACAACGGGGAGAGTTTGTCTCAAGTCTCCTCCAAGTAAAATGACCTTTCCATCAAAAAGTTTCTGATCTCTCATAATCTTTTAGTATTCGATCAATTGCAAGTGAAGAAGTACCGGGGGGCCAGTGTAGCTTCGTCCCAAAGGATCGCTTTCTCACATCGAATGATTTCAGCGTCGATGGAATTAATCTTTATATTCTACATAGACGTTTCATTTAAAGGTGGCACTAACTTAAATTGTTTAAAGTACGTTTCGCCACCTTTTAGCAGCTATTCCTGTGGATGCAACAGTCAAAGCTATGTTTCCTTCTCCACGGATAGTGCTGAGGAGGGTTTTATACAAATAATTTTTTCCTGCGTCCCCCGGGCCATCAAGGAAAAAACATCTATGAGGAAAATCATCATTAATGGTTACTGACATAATACTGTCATGCGCTGCTTTTTGCTCTGCATTTAAATTACTTGCCATTTCTGTAGCTTTTTGTCGTTCTGCATCACTATCGAAATAAACATCCGGATTTTGAGGTATGTTACTTGATGGAATTGGAAGATTATATTTATCGAATGAGCTGTTGTTGTTAGCTTTGAAAGTGTTGCTAATCTCTTGAAGGGTCAAATTCAAGCAATGTTCACAATCCTCAGTATGTCCAATGTTATGTCTGTGTGCAAATTCTTCCCCAAAATGGGATTTATATTTTTCAAACAATTCTTGTGCGTTGGGTGATGAAACTAAGATAAGAATGTATGCAAATAAATTTCGTGGTTGTCGAGGCATGATGCAAACTTCATCTAAGGTGTTTTCTCCCGTATTTCATCATTCTTAATTAAACCTTTCTGCAATGCAGCTTCTTGGAAGGTATCATATGGAATTCCATTGACTGTTCTTAAATCTGTAAAGCTTTTCGCTCCAGACATATAAAGTAGCAGTAATCTCAAACAATATATTTCTCGATCAGAGCCAAGGTTGACTGAATACATTCTTCCAATCACATTATCTCCACTACGTTTTTGTTGGACCCAATGCCTTTCTTTTTGATTGAACACATAATGTCTTGGCATGTCACTGTATGAAATGGATTGTGCATCTTCATTGCCCTCATTTAGTTTGAACCATGCTGTCAGCATTGTATCTCTCTGAATGAACAACTGCATTTCAATCATTGTTTAAACACTCCTGATTAAAGGTAATGTTCTGTTCTTCAGGAAAGTGAACAGGTAATCTATTATTTATGAGATTGCTGATGCATATCATAACCAAGTATTCGCCACATTGCCTCAGGTGCGCTAACGTATCGGGAATCAACATGGCTTTTTACTTCGTCGTATTTGGTGTTGTGCTCTGTTATATGTACATTTGCACAGTCATGATCTTTATATACGTACTTGAAAAGGTATTTCACGATTTTCACAGTAGCGCACACCTCGACATTAATGTGAAAATCGTACTTTAACAAAATATATGGATTATAAGGGACAATCCAGCTGTTATCAATAATTTTACCACGTACAGTTGTGGTTGCACCATTCTTTCTTCGGCAATATAAAGGATACCCGCCATTGTTAGCCACTGTTTCATTTTGGAAAGACTTCGGAAATTACTTGGTACATTTGCCATCTTCCATATAGGGTGAATTGTGATTATTTCACCACACAGGCTATAAACCATGTGTTTCGCAACAGTTGCATGTAAAACCGGTAAATGCTCTTTATCTGGTAGTTCTGCCGATATAATTTGGTCAGTTTTCTCAGGCAATACTGGTTTATCCTTTTTTTTCAAAATCAAGACCATATGAGCATGCGGAAGCCCTCTTTTTTGGAATTCGATTACATGAACTTTGGCCACCAGAACTCCAAAAATATGCCTTTTGATTATATCGTCCATTAATTCTTTCAACTTTAATTGGAAGACTCTTGCAACTAAATCTGGACTGTTTTCGACAGACTGATTGTTCAAGTTTTCAGTAATTTCTTCCCATTTCGGGTTGCAAATCATAGTAAGGAAAAGATCAAGCTTGACATACTTTCTGACTATCGCCATTGCATCCTGATAATTTTGCACCGTATTTCGTGGACTACCTTGAAATGAAGATGGCAAAATAAGAGCTTTTCCAGGAAGAAACTAATCTCCAGCATTCTGCATTTGGTCCATTATACTTTTCGACACTTAACTGAGACTGATTTTGTCGTACGTAATTCAGTATATTAGCTTCCATTTTTACATACGCATCAACATTGTATTGCTGCGTAAGCTTTCCTTCGCTTAAGGTGGACGTCAAGTAATTTTGCTTTCTATACTTCCAATGGAATGGAAAAACTTTTGTACACATTTCCTTCACAATTAGTGTGTTCCCAAAGATGAAAATTTTAACATCGATTAAAATAACTTCATTATAACTTGGAATACTTAATATTTTCTAAAGCATAACCATAATTATATTAAAAATCAATAACTTTTCCTTTGGTGGTGTTGAAACCACAAAAAAGATGGCGCGACCTGTACTTTGACGTCAGTAGACAAACAAATGTTGGATTGCATAATTATGGTTATGTTTTAGAAAATAAGCATTCCAAGTTATAAAATGAAGATATTTTAATCGATGTTCAAATTTTAATCTTTGGGAACGCATTAATTGGGAAGAAAATGTGTACAGAAGTTTTTCCATTGGAAGTACAGGAAGCAAAATTACTTGACGTCCACCTTAATAATGGATTAAATTTGTCACGGATCGAAAGACGATGTTGATAGTACTGCATTTGTGCAACCCTTGACCGTGGCTTTGCACATTGGTTAACAACACTTAGTAAAGACGTTGGTCTATATTGCAATGGAATGTCAGTCGACCTTGTGACTTAACGCATCTCTGACGTCATGTGAGAATGATTTGGATCAGATGACGTCACACCAGCACCTGTTCTTTGTTGCTATAACAACAAAACAAAGTGATATACGCGTGAACTGTGCGCGTGTAGATGACGTCACCTGCACGAAAAGCTAATCGCGCTTTTCTAAATTACACAGTTGAAATTACATAAGTATCATGTAAACAACGTCAAATTCCCACAATTTGCGGCTTCACGGTTAAGAAACTCAGGGCATCTAAAAGTACGTGGTGTTACCCTAACCTCCTTGGTTCAACTCTGTTGCTATTTGCTGTGTCGTGTTCTTGTGCCTTCTTTGCACAATCTGACATCTTCGTATGGCGACCACAATTTGAACATTTGCAGGCAACACCGTTCCTTTTTGATAGGTACTCATATTCTTCGATACAGTTCTTGGTATTAAACTTACTATTTCTTGCGTTCTAGTTATTGAAGCTCCTACAAGACGCGCACCAAGGATCATGCCATTTTTGAGGTCACTGAGATCTGACATTGTCGGCAATTACTTAACAACAACTATTTCACCTGCGACTCTGCTACGTCATAGCAACATCATATTGCACCCCTTTATGTACCTCACATCGCGGGTGACGTCGTCCCTATTATTTGCATACGGCGTATTGCTTGTACTCTAGTCGCAATCGGCGTTTCCATTATTTTTCTAAGCTACTGTACTTCCAGTTTCTTTTTTTTTTTTTTTTTGTTTGAAGGTTAAACGACCACCGTGAGCGATTCGATGGGCTTATAAGCAGTCGTCCGTCCTTAAGTTAGAGCAACTAGTTCCAAGGAAGGGAGAGGGCAAGTGTCGTATGACAAACATAACATCCATGTCTCAGCGGGAATTCGAACCCGGACCCATCTCGGACGAATGGTCATAAGCCAGCGCTTAGACTACTGCGCCACCGAGGCGGACTTTCAGTTTTCATCAGCTATAGAGCTTTCTGCACGCGGTCCCTCTCTCCGAAGTGTGCCTTGGAAGAAAAGGACGAATGGTCATAAACCAGCGCTTAGACTACTGCGCCATCGAGGCAGACTTCCAGTTTTCATCAGCTATAGAACTTTCTGCAAGCGGTCCCTCTCTCCGGAGTGTGCCTTGGAAGAAAAGGAGGACGAATGGTCATAAGCCAGCGCTTCGACTACTGCGCACCGAGGCGGACTTCCAGTTTTCATCAGCTATAGAGCTTTCTGCAAGTGGTCCCTCTCTCCGAAGTGTGCCTTGGAAGAAGCTTGTGTACTAAGCTCTTGTGATGTTTCTGTAAATTTAAATCTAGGTGATTTACGGTTTATACGGAAATTCCATTCTTCGCCACAATGATGCGTTGTCACTAGATTTGGTGCTGACGCTAACGTCTTAACTCGACCCACGGAGAACAACTTGTGCTGGACCTTGGGTTTAGCTGTTTAGTACCAGCCGGGAGGTTTCCATTGCAAAAAATTCCTTTGCTATGTAATCCAGCATGGATGACTTTTCCGAAATATTGTATCCACAAGCATTGCACGCTTTTATTTCCAAATAAAAATATTTCGCGTCTGACAGATCTGTGAGGTACGCCGCCTAGGAGTTTGGTACTTTTGGTGGTACTGCGTACATTTAACGGATCAACACTGTGTCAGGAGAGTGGGAGACGAAGCTCTGGCTTCAAATTCCCACCATCCCTTATTCACCAGTGAGCTTGTAGGGCTTCCCAGTGATGTATTCAGGCATCTTCTCGGGGGTGCTTAGCCCCCCTCCCCCGAAAATCTATGAATTCCCCCACCCGCAGGTTTTTGGGCGATCTCCCCTTATATTTTGGCTAATTGCGTTCGTTTATAACTGAATATTTAAAGAAAAATCATTTAAAAAATTAAGAAAATGAAGGGAAATATTATAATAAAAAAATACACATGAACTTAAATCTGAAATTTCTATCATTCTTCAACAAAACATTAAAGGACTACTTCCGAAAAAAAAAACAAAAAAAAAACCCTAATTCCACAGAGTAGAGATGTATGCATTGCAATACATCATCATATTTTGGAAGCTGGTATTCAGTTTTGTTTCAATCTTCTGGATGCCGACTTTCCACGTATACGGTTAAGCCTCAGTGTAGCTAGTGCTTTCAATACAACAAAATATTTGATGCCTAATTTTTAACAATAGCAAATTATTAGAAATTGTTCCCATAATAAGGGATTTTTTTTTCTGGCGGTGGTGGTTGCCACCTTGTGACAAAGAAAAAAAATCGAGGCACTTCAAACTGGCATCAAAACGGGTAGTTAGTTTGTTTTTTTACTACTATTTGCTAATCTAAATAATCTAAAGGGGCTGAAACCAAATGGCAGGGGAATGGCTTACACCATACGTTTTAAGGTAACATTGTAATGATTCCTTAATAATCAGAAACACGCTTGTAGTAAGGCGAGGACATTTTTACCATTCCTAATGTCTTGGGGGGATTTTATCCACCAATACCTTACCTTTACTAGCGCCCTCAATACTTTACACCACCCCATGGTGACATCTGTGGTGCATTACTGAATTAAAGCAAAGGTATAACATTTTTAATCACTTGTATGTGTAGATTTCTTGGAATCTGCATTTGCGATATAAGAGCATAAGAACAATTTTGTACTCTTTTTAAAATTTTTATATGTATTAATATATATATAAATAACAAAATTGTGATTTTGTGTATATATTCAGTCAACAAATTTTAGCCCCCTCGGAAAAAAAGTATCTGCATGCAACACTGGGGCTTCCGCCTACAGAGAAAGGTTCTAAGCTAGACTAGCTACGCCAGTTACAGGCTTTTGATCCGAGTAAAGAAACTTGAAGGACATTATGTGGAATCTACAGGTTCAAAATAAGAAAATTGGTTGACAGAGCAGTTAGTATTTTTTTTTATTGGATTTTTAACGACCACCGTGAGCAACTCAATGGGCTATAAGCAGTCGCCCGTCCCTAATTTAGGGTCACTGGTTCCAGGGAAGGGAGAGAGCCAGTGCCGTAAGACGAACACAACATTCATGTCTGACCGGGATTCGAATCCGGACCCCTTACGGACGAATGATCAGAAGCCAGCGCCTTAGACCACTGCGCCACCGGGGCGGCGTTAGTAAGTATAGCCACTAGTATACGCCGTAAGAACGACTGCCGTCAAAGAACACACTAGCAGTAGGGGTCAGAGAAAGGGGTGAGGGATGAATAGACGCCCATATTTTTAACTGGAAAGCCCGCACCCGGTGTCCGACGGCTTAACGTGTCCATCTGACATGGCGGATATATAGTGGTTCGAACATTCCTACCTGTCTGGGATGGATCCATGGACCTTTCCGTGGTAGTCACGAACGCTGACCACTAGGCCATCGGTGGCCCTTGGAGGCATCGTCTGTGTCATACTATAAAGGTTTACGGCATTCCGCACTTAAGAGTAACTTTGACAAGAGTACGGGCCTACTGTTTGATTTGCATACTGCTCGCGACACCCTCTGCTCATGCAAATAGCTACCATACATCCGGAAGGACCTTCTGTCTTTCTTGTTTTGTTTGGGGGTTAAGCGACGACAGTGAGCGACTTGATGGGCTATAAGCAGTAGCCCGTCCCTAATTTAGGGCCACTAGTTCCAGGTAAGGGAGAGCGAGTGCCGTAAGACAAACACAACATCCATGCCTCACCGAAATTCGAACCAAAGTGAGCATCGATAACGTGCAAAAATTTATTTTGGAAAACAGGAGTACCTAAAATAGCTGCAATAATAATTAGAGACTGCATTGTGGAAAACATCTATGAGCACCCGCTGTTCAGAGAAGTGTGTGCATGTGAGTATCAAAGATATTGACATTTGATCAGTCATTTCGTGTGTCCTTCTGCACAGCTTTAAACCTAAGGTGCATTTCTGCAGCATATCGTGGCCAGTGACGAGACTTTGGTTAAATATTTTTACACCAGAAACCAAGCGAGTCGCATGTGAATGGTGCAACAAAGATTGCCGTCTACAGGTACGCTTATAGCGTTCTGGGATGCAAAGGGATACTTTTATTAGATTTTCTTGCATGGGGAGCAACAATGAGTGCACAGTATTACACTACCCTCGAAAAAGAGAAACTTCGACCTGTCACCCGCCAGATGCCAGGGAAATTGTTGAAACAGGTCATCCTGTTGCAATGACAACTCTAGGCTATACACACACACACACACACACACACACACACACACAGCTTGCATGGCAGCTGTGAAATCAATGTTGTTGTTTGGGGGGGGGAGGTTGGACCATCCCGCTTGGAGTTCTAACTTGGCTCCAAGTGATTTCCATCCGTTTGGCCCCCGAAGAAACGTTTAGAAAAGGAAGAAATTTATTGCAAATGAACAACAGGAGTGTGTCGTACAGTAGCTACGACAGCAACCCACATCCCTCTGCATGACAGGAATACAGTCTTCCACGAAAATGAGAAGTGTGTTAACGTAAGGAAGAGTACCTACATAGTTTAATAAGTACATTCCTTTATTCTTGCTTTTTTAATAAAAGTCCAGGTCAAGCTTGAACTATCTACACATATGCTGTGGTCTTTTTTTTTTTTTTTTTTCCAAAAGCGAAAACTGAAACATGAAATGTAGTTTTTGAATTTTATTTTCATTTTTTACAGGTACAAGAAGCTGTAAATGAAGCTGCCTCTCTTTCCCCGAGAGCATCTGTATGTTCTGGAAGGACACCTACACCCGAGTCTTCGTATGGAATGGCCAATGGTCCACAGGTTTATCTTCGCCAGTATAATTCCCCAATCAACATGTATTCTAACCAGGCTATAAAGGATACAATTGCATCACAGACTGCAGCGCTACCTAAAGAACAGTAAGTTCATATTATCTTTCAAAACACACACAAGATTTTGCTCGTGAACTCCAAAGTGTAACAAGTACAAATTAGAGAATGTTCTAAAAAATGTTAAGATGTCTATCATAATGTATGAAATCAGGGTTAGCCGTGAATCCGTACGTAGCGTAATGCATGATCACGTACAAGTGTCTGAGCCTGATAGGTTTCTAGTTCCTAAATTGCTAATGCTTCCTCAAAAGTTTCAGAGAAAGAAGTACCTACCTGTTGGAGCTGTGGTCAACGAACCAAATATTTAAAACCACATACACTGAAGAGCAATTGAATTACAGATACCTGTCTAGTAACGTGTAGCACAACCTTTCGTCCTGATGACGGCGGCGATTCGTCTCGTCATGGACTCGACAAGACACCGGAAGCGTTGGGAAGCCATACGGATTTACGACCCCTTGAACAAACTCCCACAGCTCACGAAGATTTGATGGAGGGGGTCAGAGCCTCGAACATATCTCTCGATGGAATCCCAGATGTGCTCGATAGGATTGAGGTCAGGTGATCTAGCTGGCCAAGGAAGCGAGGTTATGTCGGTGGAGTGTTCATCCAACCATTCGGATACAACTCGGGAGCGATGGCACAGTGCATTGTCTTGTTGGAGGATGAGGTCCCCAGTGGGATGTTGAAGACGCACAAACGGGAGCAAATGGTCGTCCAGGATATCCCGGTAACGTTGACCTGTGAGGGACGATGTCACAGGTTCCAGGGGTCTCATTTCAGTCCACGTAAACAGTCCCCAGACGAGAATGCCACCCCCACCAGTTTGAAGAGCACCCTGCTGGCAAGAAGGATCGATCGCTTCATGTGGTTTGCGCCGTACTCGTATCCTGCCATCCGCATGTACCAACGTGAATCTCGACTCATCAGTCTAGGCAACATTTTTCCACATGTCTAGGTTTCAGTGGCGATGTTCTCGCGCCCATGCTAATTTTTGCACCCTGTGATGTGCGGTCAGCAGCGGTACCCTCGTGGGACGATGGCTTCTGTACACCATAGCGAGGAGACGGTTCTGGATGGTGTGGCTGCCTACACGTTTTTGTGCACCAGCGTTAAATTGCCGAGTGATTTCTTGCACTGTGGCCCGTCTATCCGCTGTTACAATGCGAGCTAGCCGACGATGACCCCGCTCATGTCCATGGCAGTTAGCCCTTGCAGGGATGGTTTTACCGGATTCGATGTACTCAGGGTGCACCCGTGACACAGTGGCTCGTTAAAATCCCAGTGCCTGCACGACTTCCGAGATGGAGTGACCCATTCGTCGGGACCCGACAATTTGCCCACGATCAAATGCGCTTAGATCCTTCTTCTTACCCATACTGCGTCCGACTCTTACTGATTCCCGTCGCATCACTCCTTATATTGTTGGATTGCTGCATACGTCATGTCGTTTCCGTTTACAGGGCCGCCCACAGCGCCACATTTGCATAACGCCAGCTGTCTCTAATTCAATTGCTCTTCAGTGTAGAATATAATGCACTAGAACGATTGGTTATACCGTTTCTTCCCGACTCACTGACAGTGAAGAAATGCTAGATGTACCACTGTACTCCAGAAACGAGGGAACATATTTGGTGAACTTCAGTTGGTGCTCAGTAGCTTTTTTTATTACGAGACGACACAAGATGGCGACACGTCTGCTCCACACTGCAAAGAGCTTCATTGGCTGATGCTAGTGGCAACATTTTGAAACTAACTGCCTCACATATTGAATTACTTTCGATGTTTTTTCAGATAATAGGTGGGGTTTTTTTTCGATTACCTTCTATAGAAGGCATCCAAAAAATACTTTTATTATTAGCAACCCCCACCTCTCGTTTTTTTTACAGTAGCAATTTTAAAGTTTTTATATTTTTCACAGATGTAATGAAATTTTCTTCTAAAAATGAGTTCATTTATAGAATGGACCCTTTACTTTGGTCTGTCAGAGACTGTACTAGATGTAGCCACGTCCGCATCACGTGATAGTATAGCCCGAGTCGCATATTTTTTCAGTTTTACTTTTTGAAATAGCTGTTAATAGGCCATTTTGTGTGGAGGGGGAGCAGAAAAAGCGAAATTTCGTTTCTTCGTAGGTGGCTTCTCTGATAAGAAATGAAGGGAAACCTTACCTGCCATGTGAGGAATGATCGTAATGACTACCCCCTGGCATACCAGCCGTTCCTTGTCGGCGCAAATCCATTAAGCCTCTGGTAAGGAAGCGGCGTTTAAGAAGACGCCACAAGACTTTAATGATTTGAGTGTAGAGCCCGGTTTGTACGCCTACGAAATTGGAGAAATTGAACGTCCGGAGCGTGTATCCACTGATTCGTCATTATCACAGACTCTGGGGGCTGCATGCTTCAAAATGATATATGGCTGAAGACGACAGAAGACTAAGAGTTCCCTGAGAACACCTCACACGGAACTTCTTCGTACCTGTTTCATGAAGCCATGATGTTCGTTACAATTTATCGTAAAAACAAAACTTCTTCATTGCAAGCTCAAAACTGTTTACACATAGATTCATGTGGCGCATTTCGAAAGTGCCTCTACATTTATTTTGTTAGAAGCAAGCAACATATGACGCACAAATACATGCACTCCATCGATTACCAGCTTCATACGATTTATGCATATATATAATTACCCTTATAATGGATCTCTATCAGTTTTTTTTTTCGTGGTTTTAATGACCACTCTAAGAGTTATTAAGTCGCCCGTCTCAAATTTGTGTCGCTAGTTCCTGACAGCCCCATAAAACAAGGCACCATCACGGACTAGTCCAAAACCTGCACCTCTGACCTCAGTCCGGCGGCCTATTTTGCATGCTATATATTGGTTTAAGCATGAAATGCAATATACGTACACTTCTTGTGAGTTCAGTTTATAAGTACTTGAATTAGGAGGATGAATGACTGCCTGATCAGCATTTGGAAATACAATATTTAGCTTTATTGCGCAGGGGCGACAGTTGTGACTACACAGAGCTAAATATAAGACTAGAAAAGTTAGCGTCCTTTCACGCCTGCCTCCCGTTGCTGCTAACCAAATCTGATGGCGCACCAAATGACCTCGCTCAAGTCAAGGACATTTATATGTTAAAAAAACACTATGCACAATTATTACTATTATGCTGACATTCCTGAGAGTTTGCAATCTGGGACAACATAATGGCTACGTTCGCCAGTGTGCTTACGCGTCGTGTTTTGCTGAGCGTCATACAGTATTCACTGCTACGAACCTGGTGATATCCCAGCAGCTGACGCTCTTAAAACAGTCGGTCATCTCTCCTCTAGTCATCGAGCGTAATTTAACTTAACAGCGGTATGTGGATCCCATTTCCATCCTGTGGTCTTAGTACCCTTCAGCGTAAGCCAAACATTTCTGTGCTATTATTGCTGATTGAACTCGTCTTGGACGTCACGAAACGTTCTCTGAGAATAGAACAGACTCCATCGCGTAAGTTACGGTTCTTGAGACACAAGTTCAAGAAAAGTAGACAAAGACATTATTAGAAACTTTTTTTGACTCCCTAATTGCACAGTGCTTGTACACATCAGACGTTACCCCTGATATTTATGTATCCGCCACATGCGACAGCCCCACCCCCTGCAAATGTAATCATTTTTTGCAACTAACACCGATTACCCAAAACATTAAAGCCACTTTTGCGCTATGCAAATAAGCGCGTGTGCAGCTAATCAGCGTCATGTGCCAAGATCGCGAATGATATACAGTATATAATACCTGGATCAGAGCTTTCTTAGTTAGCATTTCGTTTAGTCTCACCATGGGGAAAGCAAAGGGCAGATCGTAACGGCAAGACGCCTTGACAAGAGCATCTACGAAACAGCGACGCTGGTAGACTGCTCAGCCTATAATACAGTAGTTTGTACCTATCAAAGATGGTCGGAAACATGTGAAACTTCGATCCGTCGACAATGGGTGGGCAGGCCACATCTCATTGATGCCAGCGCAGGCTATCTCGTCTTGTCCTCAGCAACAGGAGGGCTACTGTGACTGACATTACCCATAATTTCAGTTGTGGTGAAGGGCCCAACGTGTCCGAACACACAGTTTATCGTACAGTCTTGGATGTGGCTCTTCGCAGCCGCATACCCATTCGTGCGCCTATACTCACACCTGTTCACCGTCGTCAACGCTTGCAGTGGACACATAATCTTCGACATAGGACTAGAGAAGACTGGAAGAGGGTCTCGTAATCAGACGAATCCCGATTTGTGTTACACCATGTCGACAGACGAGCTCGTGTGCGAAGTTTACCCAAGGAAGCGTTCTCACCTGGATGCCCTGTGAGATGTATCCAGGCGGCCGGAGGGAATGTGACTGTCTGGGCAACGCTTGGGGCCCATTATCCCTGTAGAGCGAATTCTGACAGCTGTCATGTACCTGAACATGACAGCTGTACCTGAACATTGTTATAAAGGGTTGACTAAGTACAACCCTTTATGACAACTGTATTTCCTGGCAAAGAAGGTTCAGGAACATAAGAAAAATTCCATTTATTGTCATGGCCCCCAATATCGCCAGACATGAATCCTATTGAGCATTTGAGCTGGAGAAACGTGTGTGAGCATGATCAGTCCAACGACGTAATTTACGGTAACTGCGAGATTTTCTGCTGCAGATATCAAAAGACACAAACACTGGTACCAAATATCAAGAGACACTTAACAATATCTCGTTGAATCTATGCTTCATCAGGTGAGAGCTCTTTTGGCAGTGAGGGGAGGACCTACATCATATTAGGTACGTGGTTTTAATGTTTTGGCTGATCGGTGTATACTACTACCTTTGGCACGTTGCTTTGTATGTATCATACACACAATATTATTTTCCGTGGGGCATATTTTTTGAATGGAATGTAAATGAAACTTTCCAAGCATGCTTAACACATTTGAATTCAAACAAAACTTTTCCAGTAGGTCCTCTTAAAACGTATATGCCAAGAGACAGAATGACATACAAAGGAATGACATGTGTGTTGCTTTTGCCTTATGTAATATGCTTTTAAAACAACCCACCGGTAGCCGATTGATCTGAGGCGCTGAATTCCGATCACTCGTCCGAGATGGGCCCTAGTTCGAATCGTGGATGAGCCATGGTTGGTGAGCTCTCCTTAAAACCCATGACCCCAAATTATTGACAGGCAATTGCTTACAGCCCTAAAAAGTTGCACACGGTGGTCGTTAAATACAAAATAAAAAAACACATTAACAAGCTTAAATTCCACTATCTTTCTCACTTGAAACTTTCTACGCAACTTCAGTTACTAAAGCACAAGGGATTTTTATTTCATTTTATTGCTATATAGACATTCAAGTAAAAATAAGAAAATAAGAAAACTGCATGTGCTGAAAGGTAATGTGAACAACTTTTTCTGTACTGTTGAAATGGGTTTGCCTTAAATGATAAAATCGAATTTTTTTGCATTATTAAGACCACATCCCTTTGACAGGCCTACTTTGAAGGATGCATTGAAAGATGTCATTCTTGGAGCTGCCACTGTTCTCGGGTTCGTAAGTTATCCTGCTCGAACTTGACTGTTGCTTTTTTTTTTTTTTTTTTGAAAAAGAGAAAACATTTTTTTGCTGGATTTTTCCTGTTTTTGTTTTTAACCTCTAATCAATGTTTGGCTTGTTTTTTTGAAATTAAGCAATTTTGAAAAGCTAAAATAAATACTGATTTTGCTTTTGATAAAAATTATTCAAAATCAAAGTGCAATCACAAGGTTTATGGAAAATTAAATTCGTAAAACTAGAAATAACACATTCAGTGTGGGGATTATGACGTCGGCAGTGCAAGATGCAATGTTATTAGAATTGGCAAACCTTTGGGCACTGAAAAATTCCTCCATGAGGGTAGGTATAGAGAAGATATTTTTTCATTTTATTTTAGCTTAAAGTAAACTTGAAAAAAAAAAAAAACTTTTCAGCAAGCACAACTCATACTTGCTTTTAATTCCTACAGTGGGGACCCTGTGAGAAAAGGAAGCAGCACTTCTGTTTCACTAAATAAGCATCCCTTATAATATACAGACTGCATTTGGGAATGCTGTAACATCCACTATATGTGCGTTCATCATTTTCACACAAACAAAACGATAAACTTATACTGTAATTTTCGTACATAAACACCAGGATTGTATTCTTTGGTATAATAAGTTTCCAAAATGTAGACTTCTGGCCTAACGTTGCACAAATTCAAAAGTTTAGATCAAAGAGCAAGTACTTGAAAACTAAGCCGTAAAATTCAGAACATATGTTAAGAAAACCTGGGGGTATTTACCTTCATTTTGTTTTCCAAAACTACTTAAATTTGAGAAAATTTACAGTCAAAACTTGGCCCACGTACTGAACCATGAAGTATGTGATATTCAACATCAGGATTCGAAAATATGAAGACTGCTAAATTCAAACAATTCATATAAGGTTTACTAAACGTGGAAAAAAAAATGCATTTTGCAATAAGTTAGTAACAAGTGTCAGCTGTTCTCTTAAAGTGTTCATGGTGAATAAGTTATTTTTCGAAGGGAGGGGGGGGGGGGTAGAGAAAAAAAAATTCGTACTTTCAAAAAATCTTTTAACTGGCAGAAATGTACAATGAATTGTTGCACAGGCATTTGGTCTCTGAAGTGAAAAATGTTGAATCATTTATCTGTAATTGGTGGCAAATCCTCTTTAGCAGCAGCTGTTACTGCAGTATGTCTCGTGCATGCTGACCATACCATACCAGCAATGCACCACTACTCAAGATATTCACGAATAAGATTTTGGTTGTTTTCATGTATTAATAAAAAGTGAAATAACACAGGCAGGCAACAATAGATTTGAGAATGCCAATGTAATTATTTATACGCAAAAGGTGTGGAAAGAACACTCAAGTGGCTCTATATCTGCTCACCACCTACAACTCATATTTTGTGCTTCCATTTCCACTTAAATATTCAACCGCTTGATACTAAGAAAATGATGCCCATAAGCAGAAGTTTTAACTGTCTTCTATCAAAAATTTCAGCACTGTTAACATTATTATAATAAAAATAAATATCCATAGAGCATCAGACGTGTGAATACAAAAGACAGCCTGGCCCTCACCCTGTCACTTTTATACATGTTTTTATTTTGTGTCAAACATTTGTTCTAAGCAATGTTCCTGTGTTCGATAGCACGTTGCATGGCATCCCAAATGTGTTCTATCATGTTCAGATCTGGGGACTTTGGTGGGAATGGCAACACCCCAAACTCAGATGAATGCTCCTCTAACCATAATGGGGCGTCCCGACACTTGTGTGGAGGTGCATTGTCCTGTTGGAACAACCCATCAGCATGAATGCACTGGTGTACCTCGTCAGAAAGGACGTGCACACAGCGTTCGCCAGTCCCAGACCTTTGTAGACATACCAGGGTCCCAGTGAAGTCCAGCTAAACACACCCCATACCATTACTGACCCCCCACCAGCCGGTACAGTTCCCTGTTGACAGGCGGGATCCATGGCTTCATGGGGTTTGCGCCACACACGAATCCTTCCATCTGCCCAATACAGTTAGAAACGCAACTTGTCAGACCAGGCTGCTAGTTTCTAGTCATCAAGTGTCCAGTAGCGGTGTTGCCGTGCCCAAGCAAGGCACATAGCTCTGTGTCATGCACCCATCAAGGGGACTCTAGTTGGGCGTCTGCTCCCAAAGCCCATATCGTGCAGGGTACGTTGCACAGTCCGGACACTGATGCTTGTTGAGGCTCCAGCATTGAATTCTGATGATACCTGCGAGAGTGTTGCATGCCTATCGCGTGAAACGATTCTTACGTTCACCCAATGTCATTTTACGGCCACACTGGTATCGTAGGTTGGAGGTTTTGCCGGGATTCTTGTAAGTCACGGTACACCCTTGCAGTGGTCGTCCGTGAAAATCCATGCTTCGTTTCTACCTCCGAAGTACTATAGACCATCTCACGAACGCCAACTATGACACCATGATAAAAATCGCTTAAATCGTTATTACTTGTCATTCTCATGCCGCAAACAGCTCCGACAGCTGGCAAGGATGTCTATCGCTTTATATACGCACTGGCAGACGCAACCGAGTACGCGCATAGGTGACGTTGCTATGCATTTTGCATAAGCTTGTCTGTACCAGTTTTTCTGGCACTTCAGTGTATATATAATGCCAGCAATTCAGAGATGGCTGGTTGCTGTTTTAATAATTGAGATGTATTTCCACATATGTGAAGAATATTTCTTCCACACTATTTACCTGAGTGACTAGAGATTTATTTAACAATGCTATGAGGAAGCAGAATTAGCTTTGAGAAGCAGTCGTTGGAGAATATTCCGATACTTGGGACTTACTCGTCCTGGGTGGTGTAACGGATAACATGCTTGAACGGAAATCAGGAGATGTGGAGTGATGTAAATTTTCAAGTTTTCTGATGAACAGTAAATGCAGTAAAATTCAGAGATGTCTGACTGTTGTGTTAATAATTAAGTGCTTTTATTTGTATAGTAATTATAAAAAAGACAGAAAAGGAAAAATGTTATTTTCACCTTTCTTGTTCTTCCTCTTCATACATATAAACAAAAAATGTTACTAAACATAAGAGAAGCAGCCCGGGGTTGCAAATGAAATACTTACATAACTGTTTTTGACATTTATTTGTTGAAAAAGTATGTGTACCCATCTGAACAGCCTCTGAGATAGTTGGCTAGAGGGCACAGTAGAGTACAAACTCTGTAACTGAATAAATGTTACATACGCTTAATACAGACCGAAAAAAAAATTCAAATTCTTTTTGAATTTGCTGGGGAGGGGGTAAAATATATGAACGGTTGTTTTAGTAAAAAAATGACAGGAAGGGGGACTGTGACTCCCCCCCATCAGAAATTTCTGGATTCACCACTGTAGAAACCATAGATCAAACTTGGAAAATAGGTACATCAATGCCTGGGGTGAAATGGCACTCCAAATGAAAATAGAAAATATTTCATGAACGAAATACGGGATTACGCCATATAATACAAATTTTGAAGATGACAATCCGATGTTTGGCATAAATGTGACAAGGATGTTAAATCAGATAATATCCGAAAACTTTCATCGTCCTGGAGCGGGACTCGAACCCGCGTCTCCCAGAAAATGCCCGGGTATGCTAACCACTACACTACCCAGAACAACCAAGTTTCAAGTTTCTGATCAATTTTTTTTTTTTTTTATGAATGCCGGTTGCTTCGACTAGCGAATCCTGTGATGGTTAAATTCAAATTGATCGGAAACTTTAAACTTGGTCGTTCTGGGTGGTGTAGTGGTTAGCATACCCGGGCGTTTTCTGGGAGACGCGGGTTCGAGTCCCGCTCCAGAACGATGAAAATTTTCAAGTTTTCGGATATTATCTGACTTACCATCCTTGTCACATTTACGCCAAAATTCGGATTGTCATCTTCAAAATTAGAAAATATTTAGTTAGGATCTCTATAGGAATTTGAAGATTCTGCCGTGCTTTCAATAATTAGAGATGTAATGGGGGGGGGGGAGCAACTTCACATCACTTTCTTTAAACAACACTCATTGAACACAAGGAAGCGACTGCTTATAGCCCATGGAGTTGCTCACGGTAGTCGTTAAACCTCCAATAAAAAATAAAAAAATAAAAAAAGAACACAAGAAAAAGGGAATAGGAGACAAATAGAAAGGAATGTTCTTTAGGACACCTACAACATAACAGCTTTTGGTTTGAGTTGGATTTAATGACTACTATGAGCAACTCTAGAGCTTATAAGCAATACATTACATACATACATATCACTAAGCTGTTCTCTGAGATTCAGAGGTTAACTCCAAAAAGAAATACAAACTTCCAGATATTTTTACTTATTGTTGTCGTATCAAACTTCTCCATTTACATCGATCTTGACATACAACTCGTGCTTCACTGATATCCATTACAAGCCGTACAAAAGATCTTTTATACTTCATACTCATAATCTTTCTGTCGTGCAGACACTCCTGAATCTGATCCACCCATGTCTTCCTTGGCCTTCCTCTGCCTTTCCTTCCTGCCACTTGGGCTGAAAATATTTTCTTAGTAAGCATTTCATCACTCATTCTTTCAACATGGCCAAACCACCGAAGCCTATTGGTCTCCACCTTGCTAACAACATTTTCCTTCACATCACACAACTGCAATACATCTTCATTTCTCACACAATCATATCGTGTCTTGCCACAAACCCCACGAAGTAACGCATTTCTCCAGCATACAAACGACTCCTATGTTTCTTCTGCAGTACCCAGGTTTCACTGCCATACATCAGAGTAGGAACAATTACTGTTTCATACACAGCCATGCGGGACTCTCTAGAGAACCCATCATTCCTGTGAAAACCTCCCAGAGCAGCTATGACTTTCAAAGAAGAATTCACTCTCCTACTGATTTCACCATCCAACTTGTTCTCTCTGTCAAACGTGCTTCCTAAATACACAAACTCACTCACCTGGTCAATCACAGTGTCATTTATACTTACGTTACATTCAGTGCTACCCGTTCCTCTCTCAAACACCATAACTTTGGTTTTTCCCTTATTTATACTCAGTTTGAATTTCATGCAAACTTCGTGCATCCGAGTCAACATACTCTGCAACTCACTTTTGCTCTCTGCCAACAGGACAGTGTCATCAACATACAGCAATCTGCACACACGGATATCACCAAGACATAAACCACCATTATCTATTTTGGCATCACGCATGCATCCATAAATATATTAAACAGCCATGGTGACATTACACAACCTTGTCTAACTCCTGCACCAATGGAAAACCATTTTGATAAAACACCATTCACTCGTACACAAGCTCTACTACCAGCATACATGGCTTTTACACTATTAAGTAGATTCCCAGTAACACCATATTCCTTCAATACCTTCCACAAAAGTGTCCTATTCACTCGGTCATAAGCTTTCTCTAAATCTATGAAGGCAGTAAAAACTTTCTTCCCAACAGCCAGATACTTTTCAATCATCGTGCGTAATGCAAAAATCTGGTTAGTGCAGCCTTTACCAGGCATAAAAGCACTCTGGACATCCCACACTTTCAAAGATGTAAGACCCCGTAGTTTTTCAATAACAACCTTACCATACACTTTCCCTGGCACACTCAGTAGGCTAATACCACGATAGTTCTTGCATTCAGTCTGATCACCTTTTCCCTTATACAAGGGAATAATGATAGCATCCTTCCAATCCCGAGAGACCATTCCTAACTCCCAGCACAACTGGCAAATTTCAGTTAACCAGTCAATTATAGAGTCACCACCATATTTCAACATCTCTGCAGTTATGCCATCAACTCCCGGAGCCTTACCATTCTGAAGAGATTTTAGAGCTTTGCACACTTCTTCTCTTGAGATCCCTTCTGTACTTTCATCCCTCATTGTGACATCTGCATCTGTCTCAGAATCATCTTTGCTTTCCTGATCTAATAACTCACAGAAGTATTCACCCCATCTGTCACTTAACTCATTGGGCTCCCATATCATTTCCCCAATCTCATTGTTCACACAACTTACAACTTTGTTTCCCCCTAATTTTCCTGAGTCTCATGTACTTCCAGAAGGACTTCCTATCTTTCCAAAAAGCCAGTTCATGCCTTTCCACTTTCTCCTTCCTATCTTTTGCCTTACTGTGGCGAACCAGCTAAGCAGCTTCACGCTTCTTTGAGCGATATTCATCCACAGAGACTCTACCTTGCAACATCCCCAAATAGGCTTCCTTCTTTCTCTTTACTGCCTCTTCAATCTCACTATTCCACCAAGCATCACCTCTATTGTTACCCACTATTGTAGTGCCACAGACCTCTTTAGCAGCAGAGACAACACAGTTCTTAAAACATTCCCACTTCTTTTCTATATCCCTTTCACCAGACTTCAGATCCTTCAGTCGTTCTCTGAGTAAGTCAGAATACCGCTGATGCTCTTCAAGGAGCCTATCAACCTTTATTCTTTCTATCCTGGGTCTCTTCCTATTCCTTTTCCTCCAACCAACATTAGGTTTCACTCGTGACAGAACCAACATCCGCACCTCTCATCACACGGGTGTCGACAACTAAGTGTTTCAAACGCTGATCGTAGACAACAAAATCTATCGCACTCTTTTGACCAAGAGTACGATTTTCCCAAGTATATGTGTGGATATACTTGTGGTTGAAAAATGTATTAGATACACACAAACCATTCTCAATGCAGAGTTCAATTAATCTTTCCCCATTATCATTCACACAAGGATCATTAAACTTACCCAGAACATTGTCAGAAATTGCATTCTGCACACCTACTCTAGCATTGAAATCCTCTGCTATTATAACTTTTTCTTTAACACCAAACTGGCTCAAAACAGCTTTTAGCTCATTCCAGAAATCTTCTTTCTTATCAGAAGGTTCCGAGTCACAAGGAGCATACACTAAAACAATTACAATTATCTGAAGTTTCACTTTCAAACAAATCCAGAGAATTCTCTCACTTACGCAACTATAGTGAATCAAGTTGGCCGCCCCGGTGGCGCAGTGGTCTAAGCGATGGCCTCTGATCTTTCGTCCAGAAGGGGTCCGGGTTCAAATCCCGGCGAGGCATGGATGTTGTGTTTGTCTTACGGCACTGGCTCTTTCCCTTCCCTGGAACCAGTGACCCTAAATTAGGGACGGGCGACTGCTTATAGCCCATTGATTTGCTCACGGTGGTCGTTAAACCCTCCAATCAAAAAAAAAAAAAAGAATCAAGTTCATCTTTTCACTTAAAATTACACCTACACCAGCCTGTCCTCTCATATTATCCAATACTCCAGACCACACACTCACCGTGCGATTCACTTCTTCTACCCCAATTTCCTTCTTTTTGGTTTCACTTACACACAGCATATCCAGTCTATACTTATTCATCTCCTCAATCACCTCACTCATCTTGCCATTTATACCCCTAGTATTCCATACACCAATCTTACATTCACTCAGCCGAGATCTCTTTCTCATACACCGTTTAGAAAGTCCAGGTCGATTCCGTGGTGGACCGTCCTTCTCAAGTGTGGTAGGTCCACCATATCCCACACTTGAGTCATTCTTAATATTTCTTTTTGTCTTTTTAATCAGGTAAGTACATCAGTGTGGGGGATTAGCCCACAGCTGAGGGTTCCAGTTGGTCATTCAACCTAATTATTCTGGAACAAAACCCAGTGAGTTGGGGTCTTTTCGCCAATGTCACACAGAACTAGCTTGCACCTCTCCAAGATTCACAGAGGCCCTAGTTGCTGTTGTGTGTGCCATTGTTACCACGGAGCACCCCAAGGAGGCAAACCCATCGCTTACTGCGACCGCCCGTAGTAAGCGATGGGTTTGCCTCTTCGGGCGCTCCCTCTCCCTAATGCAGACTTACTGATAGCAATACCCTCTCCCTAATGCAGACTTACTGATATCAGGGAAGCTGAAAACCACACCAGCAGTGCTGTTTTTTCATAATAGGCAAGGTCTGATTCTTGCCAAAGACACATTAAAAAAAACTGTGCAACACAATAATACCACCTGCTGCACACTGCATCATCAACCATTATCAATCTACTGCTGGATGAAGGTCTTCCCCAAGAGTCTTAAGCCAGTCTGTCACTCCAGCATGCTTTTGAATTTATCCCCCCCCCCCAATCTCCAAAATGGACTTCTTCTGGGTCTCTTTCTGTCCCTTGGTTGCCAGTCTAATATTTCAGTTGTCCAACAGTAGTCAGTTCCAACAACATGCCCAGCCCACTGCCATTTTGGGGATTTTACTTCGATCGTGATATCTTACACTCTTGCCATTTTCCTGATTCATGAGCTCCTCTTGCTATGTTTTCTGGTTATAACAAGCATACTTCTCTATGATTCCTTTATTTGTCTACAGCATCTGCATATCTTCTTTACGCTTTCCAACCGTAGGTTGAAGCATTATATGCTTCAGCTTTGTCCATCTGCATCATAACCAGTGTAAAAATGGTTAGATTTCAATGAAATTTTAGTATGTGGTAGGGGACAACCTCGGAATAGACAAAATGGGGTCAAAGGTCAGGACATAGGAGCAGCATCCATTCCATAACCCACATGCTTCATAACTTATGTAAAAATGCTTAGATTGCGACGAAACTTTAGTATGTTGTTTCTGTAGGTATACTGAACCAATTCTGTTTAATACACTGCTGGCTACCATGAAGGACAAGAGATAGCAAAGCCAGATTTACTGGATACATAACAGATACAAAGATGAAACGATTGAGCTTACAGGCCCGTGCAACTTGTGGAACACGCAGACATCAATAGTTCGTGTGGCCCCCATGGCTGGCAATAATGGCCGCTACACGCCGCGGCATCGAACGAAAGAATCTTTGGATGTGGGCGTTCGGTATGCCGGTCCAAGTTGCTTCCACGCGTTGCCACAGTTCATCAGGCGTAGCCGCGGCTGGTGCTTGCCGGGCCACTCGGTTTCCGATCAGCGACCAGACGTGTTCGATGGGGGTCTGGTTCATTTGCCCGACGTTTACTTCACCGAAGGGTCACTTGACCGAAAATCACTTCACCTAAAAAATTGTTTCACCGAAAGATCACTTGATCGAAGCGTTCATTTCACTGAAGGGTCACTTGATCGAAAGGTACATTTCACCGAAGGGTCACTTGATCGAAAAGTTCATTTCACCGAAAGGTATCTTTACCTAAAAGTTCATTTCATCGAAAGGTCATTTCACTGAAGGGTCAGTTTATCGAAAACGCTAGATTTCATTACAGGATCTGTTGAAGCATGGTGCAAGTTTGACAGACAGACCACCGAAACGTTAGGGGATCATACTCAAATTGCACTTTTGATTTCTCCGTGTCACAGAGAACGCAAAGATTTAGTTTTAAGGCAAAAATAATTAATTTTAAGTCCCTATGCCTCGGCCTAGGCCTTTTTAGCAAGTTTTATCATGTTCATACGTTTTTCATAAAAATCATGTTCAGTGCTCATGTTCATAAATAGTTTACATGAAAAGTCAAGTTAATAACGTTGCACATTTATTCAGGCAAAAAGAATCAATATTAGGGCCGTAGGCCTCGCTTAGGCCTTTTTAGCAAATTTTAACCGTGCGTGCTCATGTTCATAAGGTTTACATAACAACTCAAGTTAATGATGTTGTACACTTATTTAGGCCAAAAGAATCAGTCATAAAGCCCACGGCCTCGGCTTAGGTCCTTTTAGAAAATTTTAATCCTGCATGCTCATATTTATAAGGTTTACATAAAATGTCAAGTTAATAATGTCGCACATTTATTCAGGCAAAAAGAATCAATATTAGTGCCGTAGGCCTCGCTTAGGCCTTTTTAGCAAATTTTAACCGTGCGTGCTCATGTTCATAAGGTTTACATAAAAAATCAAGTTAATGATGTTACACATTTTTTCAGGCAAAAAGAATCAATTTTAGGGCCCTAGGCCTCCGCTTAGGCCTTTTTAGCAAATTTTAATCGTGCGTGCTCATATTTATAAGGTTTACGCAAAAAGTTAAGTTAATAATGTTGCACATTTATTCAGGCAAAAAAGAATCAATATTAGGGCCGTAGGCCTCGCTTAGGCCTTTTTAGCAAATTTTAACCGTGCGTGCTCATGTTCATAACGTTTACATAACTCAAGTTAATGATGTTGTACACTTATTCAGGCCAAAAGAATCAGTCTTTAAAGCCCTAGGCCTCTGCTTAGGCCTTTTTAGAAAATTTTAATCCTGGTTGCTCATATTTATAAGGTTTACATAAAATGTCAACTTAATAATGTCGCACATTTATTCAGGCAAAAAGAATAAATTTTAGGGCCCTAGGCCTCCGCATAGGCCTTTTTAGCAAATTTTAATCGTGCGTGCTCATATTTATAAGGTTTACGCAAAAAGTCAAGTTAATAATGTTGCACATTTATTGAGACAAAAAAGATTCAATTTTAGGGCCCTAAGCCTCGGCTTAGGCCTTTTTAGGAACTCTAAACGAATTTCGCGAAAACGTTCCATGTAAGCCAAGCGAGAATTGTGCTTTAATTTGAAGAAATTAATTGCCGATGATCCGAGGTACACTTGGTTTGAGGGAACTGTACCCCAAACTTCCGTAGTATTATATTCTGTGCCGCTGGAGTCTGTCAGTGTATCCAGGATGTTCCCCTTGAAGTGTCTGCGAAGTCCGTGAGCTTTGGGAGGGGGCTTTCCCCAAAATGTTAAAATGGACGTAGAGCTGTAAACATTAGAACCTTGCTTTATATAATGATTCTGTACACGATCACGAATTTTCAGGAGGGTGGGACGAATTCACCCTCCCCCAAGTTTCTAAGAGCGCAGACAGGTGTTCAAGGTAAGGGATTTGCTCGCAATTTCTATGCTTCATGTTGTGTTTAGTGCCAAACTATGTATGCCCTTCCCCCTCCCCCAGAAATTTGGTGAAGTCTGTAAAAGGGATACGAGGTGCTTGGTTTTGAGGGCTCTACCCCCAACTTCCATAATTTTATATTCTGGACCTCTGGAGTCTGTCATCAGTGTATCCTCGATGTTACCCCTGAAGAGCTCTTGGAAACGGGGGGGGGGTTCAGTTTCACTCCACATTCCTGAAAATTCGTGGTCGTGTACAGAATCATTATATAAAGCATGGGTCTAATGTTTACAGCTCTACGTCCATTTTAACATTTTGGGGGAAAGCCAACCCCCCCCCCCCAAGATGACGGACCTCGCGGACGCTTCAAGGGGAACATCCTGGATACACTGACAGACTCCAGCGGCCCCGAACATAATATTACGGAAGTTGGGGGTACACCCTCCCAAAACTAGGTGTACCTCGGATCCTCGGCAATTTTTTTCTTCAAATTAAAGTGCAATTCTCGCCTCGCTTGGCTTACATGGACCGTTTTCGCGAAATGCGTTTGGAGTTCCCAATTCAGTTCTCAATATATGCCCAGAAATGGCAATCTTTAACCCCCCCCTCTTGATTTTTTTAACTTGACATTTTATGTAAACTTATGAACAAGCAAGATTAGAATTTTCTAAAAACGCCTAAGCTAAAAAAAAAAAAAAAAAAGCCCTAAGGGCAATAAAATTTATTCTTTTTTTGCCTTAATAAATGTGCAACATTATTAACTTATTAACTTGACATTTTATGTAAACTTATAAACCAGCAAGATTAGAATTTTCTAAAAACGCCTAAGCTAAAAAAAAAAAAAAAAAAAGCCCTAAGGGCAATAAAATTTATTCTTTTTTGCCTTAATAAATGTGCAACATTATTAACTTATTAACTTGACATTTTATGTAAACTTATAAACCAGCAAGATTAGAATTTTCTAAAAACGCCTAAGCTAAAAAAAAAAAAAAAGCCCTAAGGGCAATAAAATTTATTCTTTTTTGCCTTAATAAATGTGCAACATTATTAACTTATTAACTTGACATTTTATGTAAACTTATAAACCAGCAAGATTAGAATTTTCTAAAAACGCCTAAGCTAAAAAAAAAAAAAAAAAAAAAGGCCTAAGGGCAATAAAATTTATTCTTTTTTGCCTGAATAAATGCGCAACATTATTAACTTGACATTTTATGTAAACCTTATGAATATGAGCACGCTCGATTAAAATGTTCTAAAAAGGCCTAAGCTGACCTTGGGCCCTAAAATTGATTCTTTTTTGCCTGAATACATGTGCAACATTATTAACTTGACTTTTTACGTAAACCTTATGAATATGAGCACGCACGATTAAAATTTGCGATAAAGGCCTAAGCCGAGGTCTAGGGCCCTAAAATTGATTATTTTTGCCTGAAAAATTGTGTAACATTATTAACTTTACTATTTATGTAAAGCTTATGAACATGAGCAAGCACAATTAAAATTTTCTAAAAAGGCCTAAGCTGAGACCTAGGGCCCTAAAATTGATTCTTTTTGCCTGAAAAAATGTGTAACATTATTAACTTTACTATTTATGTAAAGCTTATGAACATGAGCAAGCACGATTAAAATTTGCTAAAAAGGCCTAAGCGAGGCCTATGGCCCTAATATTGATTCTTTTTTGCCTCAATAAATGTGCGACATTATTAACTTGACATTTTATGTAAACCTTATAAATATGAGCACGCAGGATTAAAATTTTCTAAAAAGGCCTAAAACGAGGCCAAGGGCTTTAAGACTGATTCTTTTGGCCTGAATAAGAGTACAACATCATTAACTTTAGTTTTTATGTAAACCTTATAAACATAAGCACGCACGGTTAATATTTTCTAAAAAGGCCTAAGCCGAGGCCTAGGGCCCAAAAATTGATTCTTTTTTGCCTGAATAAATGTGCAACATTATTAGCTGGACATTTTACGTAAACCTTATGAATATGAGCACGCACGATTAAAATGTTCTAAAAAGGCCTAAACCGAGTCCAAGGGCCCTAAAACTGATTTTTTTTTTTTTGTCTGAATAAGTGTGTTTACATAACTCATTAACTTGAGTTGTTATGTAAACTTCATGAATATGAGCTCGGGGGATTAAAATTTGGCAAAAAGGCACAGGTCTATCTATGACTCGTAATTAATGTTATATTTCGAAAAACCTACTTATGGGGAGGTGTTTAAAAGAAATTAAAAGTGTATTTTTTATACAATCCAATAATGTTTAGGTGACCAGTTTTTTAAAAACCAGCACCATACTCCAACAGATCTATAACAACAAAATTCTAAGTTTTCGATAAACTGACAATTCGGTGAAATGATCTTTCGATATAATGAACTTTTAGGTAAAGTAATCTTTCGGTGAAATGAACTTTTCGATCAAGTGTCCTTTCGATGAAATGAACTTTTAGGTGAAGTGATCTTTCGGTGAAATGAACTTTTCGGTCAAGTGACCCTTCGGTGAAATGTACCTTTCGATCAAGTGATTTTCGGCGAAGCGATTTTCGGTCAAGTGACCTTTCGGTCAAGTGAACGATACCCGTTCGATGGGCGACATATCGGGAGAACAGGCAGGACACGCCAGCAGTGTCACCTGGTGGGCCGTGAAGAATTGTTACACGATGCGTGCCACGTGCGGGCGCGCATTGTCCTGTTGAAATGTGGTCGCTGGCAGGTCCTGCAGGTGAGGGAGATATAGCGGTGGCTGTTGAGTGTACCAGCGATGCGTACCAGAGGAGTGCGGGTGTCATATCCAATCACGCCCCAAACCATGACGCCAGGCGACGGACCGGTATGACGATGCATAATGCAGGCGTCATACAGTCTCTCACCAAGATGCTGCCACACGCGGATCTGACCATCGTGGTGTTGCAGGCAGAAGCTAGATTTCTCGGAGAAGACAATATCGTTCCATTCCGTAGTCCAAGTGCGGCGTTCAACGGCCCACTGCCGCCGCACTCGCTGGTGGTGTAACGTCAATGGTAATTGGAGCAATGGGTGGCGTGCGACAAGTCCCCGCTCCTGCAGACGACTTCGAACGGCACATGCTGACACAGGTTGTTGCGCAACACACCCTAATTCCTGTGCTAACGTTCGTGATGTGGCGGTGCAAGCCGTCAATGCCAGCGGCACAACATGCCGGTCCTCTCGTTCGGTGGTGTGCAGCGGCTCCAGCAATCGCTCACGTCGGTCAGTCCGTCCCTCCTGCACCCACCAAGGCTGGATGTCGTCCCACACAGGCACCGATCTCTCGGTGCGATAAACCGCTGTCGCGATAAGCCCCTATTCGTCCTCTGTCGAACTCCGAAACGTGCTGGAATGACTGCCGTATTCTGCGACGAGGCATCGGGAAGCTTCCCACGCACAGGTCCGGCGGCACAACACACTTCCACCCCGCCTTCTGTGCACCCTTCTTATAGTGCTTCTTGGTGGCGTGCCGGGCGCACATGATTTGCATATGCCCTGCAACGCTAATCGTTTGCATGTCCTCTCGCGGGCGACGCATGCTGCGAATTTCAGGCTAATCGGATGCTTCCTTCTTGGTGGCCAGCAGTGTATAATCGAAATAGGATCAACGGTCAGGGCACAGGAGTGAGATTTGGCGCAGTGGTCTAAGCAATGGCCTCTGATCATTCATCCGAAAGGGGTGCGGGTTCGAATCCTGGTGAGGCATGGATATCATGTTTGTCTTGCGGCACTGGCTCTCTCCGTTCCCTGGAACCAGTGACCCTAATTTAGGGACGGACTACTGCTTATAGCCCACTGAGTTGCTCACGGTGGTCGTTAAACCTCGAATAAAAAAAAAAAACCTTGAGTAATGATTTCTGGTATGTTGGAAAGCGTATCATAATCAATGCATTGCATGATTTTACTAACTTGCTTACACTTTCCAACCATAAGAAGAAGCATACATGCTCCAGCTTTGTCCGCCCGATAACTTAAGTAGAATTTTTTTTTTTTTTTTAATTGGAGGTTTAGTGACCACCGTGAGCAACTCAATGGGCTATAAGCAGTTGCCCGTCTCTAATTTAAGGTCGCTGGTTCCAGGGAAGGGAGAGAGCCAGTGCTGTAAGACAAACGCAACATCCATGCCTCAATGGCATTCGAACCCGGATCCCTTTCATACGAATGATCAGAGGCCATCGCTTAGACCACTGCGCCACCTGGGCAGCGTAAAAATGATTCGATTTCGATGGAATTTTAGTATGTAATAGGGAGCAACCTGGGGATGAACCCTATTGGAAATGGGGTCAAAGGTCAGGATATAGGAGCAGGTTCCATTCCATCACTCTTATGCATCACAACTTACGTAAAAATGCTTCGATTGCGACAAAACTTTATCACATTGTTCCAGAAGTATACCGAAATGGGGTCAAAGGTCAGGGCACAGGAGTGAGTTTTATTCCACAGCCAATAAATACCTCATAACTTGAGTAATGATTTCTGGTATGATGGAAAGTGTATCTTAATCAGTACATTGCAGGATTTTACTAACTTGTTTGGTTTAAGATCCTTGCCTCCAATCAAGTAAGAAAATGGCATAATGGAAACTTGTACAGTTTCTCTCCAACCAAGTTTTATACTCTTATTAATTTCTTTTCTTCGATGTGAACCTCACTTGATAACTATTGTCCAAAGTAAATGTAGCCATTGTTTACCTCTAGATTTACTCCCATCAACTTCTAGATCTTCTGTTCCTGTAAAGAAATTGATATAGGGTTAGAAGTGTGCTGGTGTGGAGTGACATAATGTTGAATGGACTTAACATGGTTACAGTTTTTAACTTTCATAGCAGTCATTGCTTCTACTCAGATGACACATTGCACTACTATATTTTTATCGCTGTTGGCATACAACAAACCCTACTTTCTGTTGAAAGGATGACGTGCTTGCCTAAATACAGCAACTCTGTTGGATGAGTACCTGGAAAGGAAGGATATTGCATGCACGAAAATCGCCATCTTGTTCTGATCCAAGTCCTGTAGAATGCTCAACAGAGCAAGTAAGAACATCCCGAAATGCCTGTGACAACTCTTCCACAGTTTTATATGTAACTTGATAAAGTAATGGGACCGTTTACCTTCTGTGATAATTTAATTATAAATATGGGAAGACCACAAGGGAACTTCAGAGAGAGGCATTTATAATGCATACTAGAGTTCATCAATGTATTCATGCAATTCAATAACTTGTACACTACCAATGAGCAATACATTTAGTTTTACAGTGAACTGTACATAAACAAACATGATTAGCACTCAACTGTTTTTCACTCAACTTTTAAGAAGTTGTGAATAAACATGACTGGATAGCTATCACGAAAACAACTGGTAATAAAGGATAATAAGCATTTCATAACAAAATATGTATCCATTTTGGGTATACAGGGTCACATCTGCAATTGTCACTAAAGGGAGATGTAAGAATATGATTATTTTGTACAGAGAGAAAATTCCCACAATGACAATACACACTCATCACCAGGTTAACTCTGGAACCAAAGAATTGCATTCCTTGATGAAGCGCTGCATAGTCTAGGGAAAGGTTCTGGGAGGGTAACTGACAAGCTGCTACATGTCATCCCAGAGGACCCCAGGCACACTCTATAGGGTTCAGGTCCGGCCAGTCCATACATCTAATATCCTCACTCTGCAAGAAATCATTGACAAGCTGAACCCTGTGCCGACAAACATTATCTATGAAAAGGAACAGAATGCCAATAGCTCTACCAAAAAGTCTAACATCGGGCTCTAGGATCTTGTCCCTGTAGTGATCAGCATTCACATTGCCTCCTACAAGCATGTAAAGTGGTGTGTGGCCATTGAACATAATGCCAGACCACTACCTTAGGAGTCTTGTCCTACAAGATGCAGTTTGTGGGATACAAACTGTGGGTCTAGCATGAAATCCAATTGCATTAAGCCTTTGTTGTGGTGGAGAAAACAAAATGGGAACTCTTTTTCTCCCACAAAAAAAAATAAGGATGTTTTAATGACTTTTAAGCACCCCACCAATTTCATACACAACACACATACCTTGCAATATTTTTCCATATAATTTAAACTTGTGGATGCAATTTAAAAGACAATTATGCTGGCAAAATTACATTGGTGTCCAAAATTACAGCCCAGAAGGCAATAGTACGCAAATAATCCAAAGCACTTTATGAAATTTTATAACACTAGTTGTGCCTCCACACATATCCACAAGCACCAAATCAGGGCTAGAGGAACTTGCAAATCGCTACAGACCTCACCATATTCAGAATGGAAGCTGTCTCTCGTTGGCTCCACAAAGAAAAGACAAAATACGTGCTGTTAGGTTTCAGCCAATGACTTTATTTGGGGTGGAGCTCAGTAAGTAAGTGGAGTTTCTATAGCTCAAATTTACGGGTTCTCTGCTAATGTGCACATTTTCTGTTCAAAAATGAATTTAAGGTGTTCTATATGATTCCAATCTCACTTTTGCACCTATTTGATTTCCATTTGGCTCAGAAAAATCGGGCAGAAATAAGAGATTTCTTTGCTTCCAGACAGAAACACTGCTATGCTAACTTATCGCTCTATCTAGCGCCAAATTGGAATGCTTTCGGGTCACATAAATTGAATTTTAAAAATATTCTAACAAATTTTTTGGAATAACTGTGGCATATATTAGCTATGTGTCATTTTTATTTGTGCTCAAAATTTCACACACTACGAAGTAATAGTCTTCGATAAAATGTGTACAAAAGAATTTACATTGCAGATATAGGGTAGAAGATGAACCCCAACACTCATTTAAAGACAACCTTAGCCACCCCGGTGGCGCAGTGGTCTAAGGCGTTGGCCTCTGATCATTCGTCCGTAAGGGGTCCGGGTTCGAATCCCGGTCAGGCATGGATGTTGTGTTTGTCTTACGGCACTGGCTCTCTCCCTTCCCTGGAACCAGTGACCCTAAATTAGGGACGGGCGACTGCTTATAGCCCATTTGAGTTGCTCACGGTGGTCGTTAAACCTCCAATCAAAAAAAAAAAAAAAAAAGACAACCTTAATACAATTGGATTTTGCGCTATGAGACCCCATGTTTTATGTCCCACTAACCGCATGCTGCAGGACAGCTCACTTCAACTGGTGCAGGCAACATCGTTTCTGGAGCTCAGACAACAAGTTGGCAGGGGTTCCTTTTGCAGACAAGTTAAGATTCAGTCCACAAATAGATTCTCATCGGCATTTCATCTGAAGGGAACCAGCAGACTCCTTGGAAAGTAGTGGTCTGCTCATGTGGGGTGGGGCATTATATGTTCAATGGCCAAACACCACTTCACATGCTTGTAGGAGGCAATGTGAATGTTGAGTGCTATAGGGACGAGATCTTACAGCCCTATGTTGGACTTTTACAGGGAGCTATTGGCCCTCAGCCCCTTTTAACAGATAACACTCCCCAGTACAGGACTCGCTTGTCAATGATTTCTAGCAGAGTGAAGATATTTGGTGTATGGACTGGCTGGGCCTGAACCCTACAAAGCATGCATGGGGTGTTCCAGGATAGCACTAGCAGCTTGATCCCAGAATCCTTCCTGAGATATGCACCACTTCATCAAAGAATGGAATTCTTCAGCTCCAGAGTATATCAACTACCTGGTGATGAGTATGTATTGTCAAAGCCGCAGATGGCTTAGTGGTTAGCGAGTCAGACTATCGATGCGAGGTCCTCAGGTTCGAACCTGGGCCGATCTTTCATAGATAGTGTGATTTACTAACAATCGCTGAATATCCGCCGTGCATCGGACGAGCACGTTAAGTGACTGCCCCCAGGCTGGACCCACTGGTTAAGTGGGTATCCTTTCCTATGCCCCCCCTGAAATTCTCTCACCCCTCTGTGTGCAACATCATACTTGTACGGTGGCGCCATCTACTGTACTCTAATCTCACTACAAACTGTTTTGTCGAAGTCACTAAACTTGCTCTCATTCCTTCCGTTTCTGTGTCCTGCCCAAAAGGCAATCTCGCTGTAGGTGGCTGGGACCTAAACTCTACTCACTGTGGACGGAAGTCCTACAAGAAAATGACAAATACTGTGGTATGTATTGTCATTGTGAGAGTTATCTCTATGCAAAATTATCACAATCCTTAAGTTACATTCTTACATCTCCCCTTGGTGACATTTGCAGATGTGCCTGCATGCCCAGAATGTGTACATATTTGTCTATTAACAAATGTTTATTACCCCTATGATTATGAGTCTTCCTTTTCGTTCTGCACTTTAATTTTGGACACCAGTGTGGTTTTCTTATCTGAGAGAATAATCACATACAAATTAAAATGTAAATAAATTTTTAAATAATCAGTTAAAAAATGTATCTGGTAGTTCGTATTTCTTTGTGGAGCTAACCTCTGAATCTCAGAGAATAGCTTAGTGATATGTATATGCACGTAAATGATAAAACTGCAGTTAGTTTTGAGTTCAACATTTAAATTTTTCATATCTCGTGGATTAAATTTCAAAACTGAATGTTATAATCAGCTTCAATTTTAAACTAATGTGTATCAATAAATATTCCCTATATATCAATTAAATAATTAATATTGCCTGCAGAGTATACATAATATATGTAAATAAGTATTTCTCCAGTATATCAATGTGTAAAAATAAACATTTACTGAATGTTAAAATGAACAAGCCAAATTTTTCATCAATAAAGTAATATGAGAGCTGGCTGTCTTTCACAAAGCATTTACTGAATATTAGAATAATATTTAGGAACGACTTACTTCTGAAGAGTGGAAAGAACATAATGATCCTTTCCATAATCATTAAAAATGCTTTTCTACATCTATTACGACTTTGAAATAATAAGCAAATTCACCTGCACGTTGACTTTCCTCACCACACTGTTCTATCATTTCTTCAAGTAAAATAGCATGCATAATTTCCTATATGTGAAGCATGAAATCACAACATCTATTGGCAGCGATTCCTAGAACAGTTTCTTGAGGTTAATCTGCATTTCTTTTGCTCCATATCAGTATTTCATTTTGGACATGACTTTAATGGATACAAAATACTGCAGTTAAGAATGCAATCTTTCTCAGACTAGAGCATGCATCTGATTCTTTAGTTATTCTTTTGTTTCATACGCATTGTGCTTTTTAAGAGTGTGGCATTTCTCCGCATGACAGTGATGATTATCGTGAATAATTGTATTTATGATTTTCTTGAGATTTGTTTAATTAATTTCCTTCAAAAGCTTGTGAAAATGAGTAAGACATTCTAATTCATGAGCTGTTAGACAATATAAACAGCACTGGTACTTAGAGATCAGAGACATCGACCCAAATTAAAAAAAGAGATACAACAGCTGTGGACAACTCAAAGAAGCAGAGATATGCATGCTTAGTGTTACCAAGAAAATGACAAAAATGGATGACACCATGAGCAAGGTAAAAAAAAAAAAAAAAAAAAAAAAAAAAGACTTTCAAGTGGCAATCTGCTGAATATCTTGCTTGAAGAACTGAACACCGTTGGACAGCTGGATATCATAAGATAGGAAAAGACCCAGAGGAAGACCATGTGAAAGATGAGTGAATAAAATTTTAAAGTGTACTGGAGTGACATGGAAGAGAATTTACTTTGAGCTATCTTCATTCAGCTGTGGATTGTGCATGGACGATGATGATACAGGATAAAAAAATATCTGTTTTCACCTACTGTCCAGAAGATGTAGTCTAACTTGTCTGAAAAGCTCCATTGCAACTGGTCATCACATTATCCCACACTTCTAAGCAAATGAGGAGCCCAAAACAGTAAGTAGAAGGAAGAACTCTTCTAACATGAAAATAAGTTTTGATCATAGGCAACACCCATGCTAGTTAGACAAAAGATAAGCATAAAATACCCCCACCATTTTAAGCATGAAATAATTCTAAATAAAGTAATGTTTCCACTTCCAATGGCAACAAAATGATACTGTTTCAACATTCATAATCCTAAAGGGCACGAGTTCATCACTTACCTACAGACGGTGGTGTAGTGCTAATTGAAAAGTACAAGAACGCATGGCGCTTTTATGTCTTTCCCTTGGTCCTCTCTCCTTTTTACTTTCTTATATTCATGGTACAGGGTGTCTCACTCACTACTAAACCCAGCATTTCTTTAATCATATTAACACCAATGAAGATATTGCAACGGCATTTGGAGTGGACTTGCCTCATTTCGTGCGAAATGTGATGACATCACAACGTGTGCTGGAAGTGGCCACCATTTGCGTCCAGACAGCATTGAACCTGGTGCGGTCCTTAGTGGCAGACACATTCCTAAGTGTGGTGCCACTGAGGAGCATTCAGACATTCTCAAAATTCCTGTATTTGGGCCAGTAAAAATCCCAGCGCGATACATGAAGAATCCCTTCATTCACAGAAAATTTGTTTGGTGTGGGATGACCAAGCGCCGCATAATTGGTCCTATCTTCTTCGATACAACCGTCACAACATTGCATATATGGAAATCTTCAGCACCTTTTGTAAATCAATTGGATGGTGAAGAACTCTCCATTGGATATTACCAGCATGATGGAGCAACATCCCACACCAGTATGGCCGAAATTCAGTCCTTTTTCGGCGACCGCGTCATTTCGAAGGGTCTATGGCCACTGCACTCGCCTGATCTGACACCTCCTGATTACTTTTTATGGGGATATCTAAAAGGGAGAATTTATCAAAAGAAACCGCAAACCACAGATGCCTTGAAAGCAAACATCCCTGAAGAAATTCAGGCAGTGATGGCGGACAAACTGGCAAGGACTTTCCACAATATGGTGCACCATATTCAATGCTGTCTGGACTCAAATGGAGGCCGCTTCTAGCACATGTTGTGATGTCACCACATTTTGCATGAAATGAGGTAAGTCCACTTCAAATTTCGTCGCAATGTCTTCATTAGTGTTAACATTATTAAAGAAATGCCGGGTTCGTTAGCGAGTGGGACACCCTGTACAAGAAAGTATAGTGATCGGTCAAAATCAGACTTCCGGATTTACATATTTTGGCATTCAAGGAACAAGATTTCACCATTTGGGAGTACCAAGTTAGAATGGATTTAGAGAGACTTAACTCTACCTTGGAACATTATTTCCACTAACAGTGCCGTTTTTCTGTAACATTTTTTTTTTAATTGGAAAAGAATTATAGGACATTCGCATTTTGAAAACAAATTATGCTGGAGAGGGTTTATCGGAATGTCTGCCCGTTAGGAAAACAAAGTACTGGAAAGCCATTCACAGATGTTACTCATTACGTCATGCAGCAATCCTTTCTCGTTCGAAGTAGCCCCCCCAGGAAAGTTTTTATTTTTTTTATTACCCTTTTGTCTGGGCGAGTACCCTTACATTTGGGTAGAGCTACACTTCTCAGATTTAGATACTGTTAAAATTTATTCATGCCTTTGTAGAGAAGATCCCACACATTTAATTTCTGAAAAAAGTTTAAATATTTTCACTGATATCTCAACTCAAACTGATTGTAATAGATTCTTACTATAGTTTTTGAATCATCACTAACTTTGGTGAAAACTGGATATGTTCTTGCATATATCTTACATAAAATTTTAGTAAAAGCACACATGCAATAAAGTCATACGTAACAGCTAAACAAGGATTTCATTATTAAAATAAAATTCAAAACAACGAAATCATTGTAAATATCAATGGGAGAAACAAATCTGTCTAAAAAAAAAAAAAAGAATTCTTCACAATTACGTGGCATTCGAAATATATGTGCAAGACACTAAGGGTGATTTTTTATTTTTAATTTTTTTTTGTACTTTTTTCTGATCCATAATGGCAGAGAATAAAAAATGTTGCATCTGAATTATGTACAAGTCAAATCCCAATTAGAATGATCACACTAAAGATATTCATGGAGAAGTATTCTTAATACGACACTTGGAATGAACTTGACATTTTAAGTTACGTAAATGAAATTGTTATATGGGATATTTCGGTAATGACTGCTACTTCCTTCAGCCATGGAATGTATGAGAGCAATGTGATCTGGCAACATGTTGATTCAGATGTAACCAGATTTCAAAATTAATTCTCATAGGATGTGGTGAGTCTGTGTTACAATTCTTACAGGAGAAGTAAATTTCCACACTTTCATGACACCAGAGAGATTTTCGATTAATTAAACCTGCAAGATGTTTTGCATTCTTTACCAATCAGGTATGGCAGATAATGAAGTAGATGGATTATGCATCTTTACATCAGAAATGTATTCAGCTGTTGTTAATACTACAATTTATACACAAGGAGGTATTGATGGGAATAGTCCTGGAGAATTAAGGAGATGAATTGAATGTCTATCTTTTAGAATTAGTTGAAAAATTCGGAGGCAGGTTTAATAGCCAACTTAAAACTGAATATTGAGCACAGTTTATGAAAAATGAAATGATTTTATGTAGTGATGGGCCATTCTTGAACGATTTACTCACAAGGAATGACTCTTCACCGAGAATGATCTTGCAATCTCAGCAACACACAAAATGTTCAATTATTTTTCTGCCGGTACGAGTTCAGAAACAAATTCCCAATAAGAAAAGTTGAGTGAGCAGTCAGCTATGAAACAATGGTGAAGCAAAAGAATGGGAATGAAACGTGAATACTTCATTTTGAATGGTGTGACCGAAGTCAGATCATTCATCATGAATGTGAAGCCTCTTTTGGGAAGTTTCCAAAAGGAGCTATAGCCTTGAAAGCACTTCAATTGTGAACACGAGATTCCTGCAACAAATGATTTATGCAGTGAGCACCTGGAAATTGAATGGCCATTCATTTGAATGATCATTCCTGAATGAACTCCCAAGAAGGAATGATTTATGTCATCACTAATTCTATAGTATAAAACCTACAAAGTGATGGAAGATAGGTTGTTATTTAAATAACTTAAAGTGCACAGTTCATTTTCAATGCTACATTAGGAATACTTCTCCCATTAATATTTTTAGTGTCATCTTGTTATATGGATTTCTACCATTCCTTGTCATTATAAAATGATCACTTCATGCATGTGATTCTTATTTCATGTTAGAGAAATATGACAATTTTCTTTTGTCTGTCTGTTTAAAATAAGTTTCAGTCCATAAAACAGAAATTGCTTTTCTCCAACAGTGATGATGCAGGGAGAACAGCCAGCCCCAAACCACCAATAGATATTTCAAAGTCTCCAACATACCAGCTCATCCATGAGGAAGAGTGGAAAAACCTTGACAAAAAGAATCTGAAGGAACTACCCCCAGTGGAGGAAAGAGTTCATAATGTGTTTCCACTTTCTGACAGCAGCTTTGGAGAGCAACATAGGATTCACCAATCGGGGAGCTTCAGAACACTCATGACAAGCATGCAAGGACTCACGGAATTTTGAAGAATGAAAAAACTAATAGAACGTTCCAACCTAATTCAGATTAGTCATGAGTGCGTGCAAAAATGCACAGCATCAGCACGATTTACCATGAAATGGTTACTATGTTATATAAGACCAAATATAGCATCATTTTTTTTATGATCAACTGTGATTAAGAATAACTGTCATGAGTCCCAAGAATTCAAGTTTGGTATACACATTTCTGCAAGCAAAAAGCATTACCTCACCTAACTTTTTTACACCTTAATGTTGAATTGCTTTTTCACTGATAATCCCAAAATCATGGTTTACGTAACAGGGGATCGATACCAATCAATAAGGATCTGTAACTGGCCTTAGTTTTTATCAAAAGTAAATAAGGCCCTGCAGATACACTCACACAGAAGCTGCTGCTCAATCAACATTTCAAATTAATTTTTTTCATTGAAGGGCTGATAATTGATAGCTGCTTTCGATCATTGATGTACATGACTTGAAAAAATATCCACTATAATTTAACTCTTTACAACCTCACAAGAATCAAAAAAGTGATTGTTCGTGGAATCTTATAACTGAGGAAAGAAGAAAAAAGTCAGTATAGAATACATGAGAATATGAGCATTTCTACTTGGCCATAATCTCTACCATTTCAAGAAAAGATAATGCATCTAATTATCAACTTAATAAACCACCAATAAATACAGTTCGGTTTGGTGAATTTTACCTATCCAATCAAGGTTTCATAATGAATAACTATGCTGGGCTTTCATCAAACAGAAGTCAGGTTCCAGTTAATTTTATCTCCATTTCCTCACAGCATGACAGAAATTATCTAGAAACCATTACAGAAAGTTATTAAATTTCAGATTCCAATCCCATCAGAGATGAATACCAAAGATGCATCCATAAAATGCCATAACAAAGAAAGATTATCTACACATTGGATAATAAAGTTATACCACAGAAACATAATCCTCGGCACTTGAACTTCTCAGTACCAGAAATTATGTAGTGATAAAACTGGAGAGTGGGTCACATTTCACTTACCTTTTTTTCTACAACCAAGACTGAGCAACTGGTACAAGCTTCAACTGGTCCCACATCTTTCACAAGCACTTCCTTTCAAAATACAGAACTGCAAAACTTGCTGTCTTGTCTTTACGATAAAACAAGAGATACAAAAAGAGTGAAATGGTATACTGAACTTGAAATGTTACATTTTAATCGTGTGTTTTTTGAGTTTGAAGATGAGATTATATTTTATTTTGAATTCTGCTTCTGTCAAATACATTGCATTGGTCAAATAAGTTTCCATTCTCTTTGTGATGGAAAACTGAAAAATCTATTTTTACATCAGTAAAACAATACTCGTACATTAGCAGAAACTGAACATGTAACCATCCGAAGAAAACATATTACGTTGAAATCAGTGTTCAACTGATTTTAATACAGAAATAAAAAAGGCTACTAAATTTGTTTAATGGTGGGATGGAGAATTGCATTCAAGCAAATAATTAAGTACAGCAGCAAATACTTCAAAAGTCAAATATATTTGTATGTTCTTGAAAGAAATTATCATGATACTGTAATATTTTTAACATCATGACCTGCCATCATAAGAATTTATTTGAAATACAATAAACAAAGTTCACCATTGTACATGGTAGGGTTGAATCTACCAATACAAACTCTCATTACTGTGAACTCAAAAATAATCTAGTTGATTATTTTTGAGTTCACAGTAATCCCTTTCATACATATAACACTTTAAAACAAATAATATACATGCAGTCAGCGGCGGCTCATGGTTATTCAAATGGGGGTTCACAAAACATAAATTGTAAAAATTAAATTTTCAGTTACGACATAACGTACAGGTTAAAATACATTTCTATTTCTACAAGTAAAAAAAAAAGCAATACAACTAAAAGAAAAAAACGAGCACTCGCACGTAGAAAAACTAACATTCGACTTTGTACAAAGGAAGATTCTATTATAATAGTGCTTACAATTTACTTCAAAGGTAAACATTCAAAGGGAATGTTGATTACTCAAGAGCAATTTTTGTAAATTAAGTCAATCGGACTCTCTTTTTGAGGCAAACAAATCTATAACATTTTTGTTGAATTTAGGTATGTCGTTTATCATTTTTTTTTTCAATTGAGAGCATGGCTAGAGTGCTCACTCATGAAGCTTCTTAAAAATGTCTTAACTCTTTTTAAAGTTGAGAAGCATCTCTTGGCCTCAGCAGTTGTCATTGGAATAGTAGAAATAATTAGCAGGTCTACGAGAACATAGTGTGCAAGTTATTTTCGGTAACGAGCTGTAGAAGACTAATGGCCCCATTCATATTTCTGAAATCTGGTCTGTAAATTACTCCTAGTTCAAATTTCAGACGATCCTTCTGTAACATGGGATAAACATCTTGTTTGCTCAATAAGCTGATTTGGAAACTTTCTCGTAACCCTGAAAATTTTCAGCTTGGAGGACAGAAACAGCAGAGTAGTGAGTTATAAAAGAAAATCTATCTTTTACTTGATTCGTGATAACATTACATATCTCTTTATCTCCCACAGTTTTATTTATGTGAATATTTTCTTTCTTCCTTTTCTTTGATGTTTCCTCTGTTTCTGATATCTTCATGGTCACCGAGTCTATTCTTTTCCTTTCTTTTTCCATTGATTGCTGGAAAGTGTTTACATGCTTTTGAATGAGTGCTGCATCAGTTAGTGTTTTTCTGAAGCTGGTTGTATAACACATCCACATGAGGCATAATATTGTGAAAAACTAAGCCAAAACACAAATACCGAGTCTTCCAACATACCCCAAATAGCCGCTGCTTGATTTATTGCTACAGCTTGTTTCGATGACTATTTTTTCCATGCATTCAGTTAACTGTTCCCTGTATTCATACACTGTATTGATGGTTTGACTCTTGAAATTCCACCTGGTGGCTGAACCATGAGGTATCCTTTTTCTAACAGTTTCATCTAGAATAGCAATCCTCTGTGGAGAGTTACTGAAAAAGTTAGTAATGTCATTTAGGTTGGAAAAAAATACTCGAACTTGTTGATTCTGACTGGTTGCTTGACCGAAAATCAAATTTAGCTGATGTGGGTAGCAATGCATTCTTATAGGTATGCTTAATAATAAGCCTGAACACCTGTGTGGTGACCACTCATCACATTTGTACCGTCGTACCTCTGGGATATCAATTTCTCGGCTTTGTCTACAACTTTTTCCAAACTAGCTTGAATACATCCAGTGATAGATTCTGCATCATGTCCAGGGGGATTAGTGAATTCCCAGAATCTCTCAACTGGTTGTCAGTTACCTAAAATGTATCGAAAAATGACGACCAATTGGGAAGCAGATGAAACATCAGTAGTTTCATCTGCTATCACTGCTACAAAACTTGCTTTTGAGATTTCATTTTTTATGTGGCTCTGGCAAACAGTGAGCATACAGTCTCATAAATCGTTTTGAATTTCTTTTGATGTTTCTTTAAAAACAGTGGCAATAGTGAGATGGTCTTTTAGAGATGCATGAAGTTCTGCTGAGAAGTTTATAAGACCTGAAAACGCCTGGATTTAACGAATCATCGCATTCATCATGTCTTCGAAGTGAAAGCTCAAATGCACCGCAAAACAGAATACAGTCAATAATTTTGGAAAGAACATAACTATTTTTGGTTACTTGCTCATTGTGTTTTTTAACATTTGAACAAAATGCACTGTTAAGCTGTTGGCAAATATCAACCTTTCCCAGCAAACTAAACTCTAATGTGGAGTTTAAATGTGATTGGGAGCAGTAATGCTTATTTTTGAGTTAGATGTGATTAATCAGCAACACCGTAACTCACCCAACTTGAATCACCACTTTGTTTTGCTAACAGGAGACAGTGAAAACAAAAGAGCCTGTTAGTTAATTCACATCCACAGATCCATGGATATTTCTCATATAAGTCGGATTTGAATTCCCTTTTGAAATCTCTAGTTTTACATTTTGTCATCTGCATCAGCTTAAGCCTAGGTGTTGGCCTGAGCATTTTAATTTCGATTTTTCTTACCAGCAGCAACGTTGAAAAATGTAATTGCTTTAGCTCAGAAACACTGATTTTACTAAGTGTCATCTTAACTGTTTACACATGTTCTTACACACAAAAAAACTAACCTATTAATAACTGATAGACAACTACACTAACCACTTGTTGCCGCAAACTAAAGGAGAATCCGGACGAATAACAAACTGCCAATCAATCTGCGTGAGCTCCCTCACACTGAAGATTGCGCAAATTGGAAGCTTATGTTATATTGACAATTTGGGTATTAAAAAAAGACTTGTGCTAATGTTGCAATTTATATGGAAATTACAGAAAATTAGAATTTGGGAGATGGGTGGATGCATTTTGGAACAAAACTGAAATTTTGATTAAGGCCATGAAACATAAATAGGAAAATAAAATGCAACACTGAATTTGGAAACTCCCAAAAGTTACTATTGTATTGTTTGCGTTAGATGAGTAGATACACCTGAAAGTGGAAGAAAAGTAACTATTGTTTATATGTGTACCAAATTTGTATAACTAATAGTTTATTAGTAGTTATGTACACGTGTAAATAACTTTTGGAGGCGGTGAAGTCAAATATAATAGTTACGACAAAAACATTGATTTTGAAACACAATTACCCCAGATTTATTTCGTTTCTCACCTCAGTCACTGCTGAGGGGGATACATTTGAACCATGTGATGAAAATTCAAACTGAGACACCTACTTCACAGCACTAAGGTTTGGGTTTTTGAAAGGCCACTTGGCCTATATTTATTTTGTAAAACTCAACAAGCTAATTTGGGGGGGGACACACATTTTAACCTGGCCACTGGGGGCCCAATAAAAATAAACAGCTGACAGCTTAGTTGCTTTCAATGAAAATATAGCACCAGGCACATTACTGATCATAATCAACATCACATAAAGGCAATTTACACACCTCTTATGAGCGGCGCTTATTCCTCGCACACTGCCTCCTCTTCCCACCGGACAAACTGGTTTTCAAGTAGTTTCTTCTATAACACGTGCGACCGACGCAAAGTCGGCTGATCTGTGCAGCTAACTTTCGAATTTTATACCATTACAGTCTCGTCTTGCCAGGGTATTTAGAGGGGGAGAGGGGGTGAGCTCGTCTCGAAATTGGCAAAACCTGGAAATGTCTTTACTGTTTTATTTAACTTTTTATATTTTAATTTCTTACTTTTGTTTCTGTTTTGGGGGTTCACGTGCACCAATAGACGAGCCGCCACTTCGTGCAGTACATTTTTATAAAATGGACCTCTGAAACAAATCAAATGTGCTAACTTTACAAAAACTAGGTATTTTTCAGTAAAACATTATATTAAGCTTGCATGTTATGAGGGTATTTGTGGTACTCTCGTTCAAGTAAAATTACAATCCTTATAGAAGTAATCTTTACCTTTTGGAAAAAAAATAAATAAATATTTACTGGAATTTATAAGGTGCATTCAAATGAAAACAACATTGATCAGGAGAAAGCATCTCTTAAAATTCGTCATAGCTGTTGATGTTGTCAGTTAGTGTTTTGTAAAATTATCTTTTCACTGATGAAATTACTCACATGTGTAAAGGCATATAAATTACAATAAATATTACCCGATGTACCTTGTATTAACTTTTAAAATTAAGTGAGATCATTTTTGCACAAGCTCGTGTGTAACTTCAGTGCAATTATTTACTTATTTATGGGCTATTATTTTCTGCTTTGAACTATTTCTATTAACAGAAACACTGTTTAACACTCATCTTGCCTGTGAGTGGAGGGGAGGGGGGCTGTAAAATAACGTGAATTGTTTTTGCCAAATTGCATGAAATTTGAGTTTCTGGATGCTGAATTATGCACTTATAGCATGATAATTAGAATTCTCTTCATCCTGCATTAGCAACCCTCCAGAAACTGGAATGCTGTGAGGGATATATACTGGGGTATGACACATTACCCTTCCTATTTAAATCTGATGAGGTGGTACTATCTCATAGCTATCCTCAAAGTATTTTATTAGGCAGACAAAGAATTTGTTAAAGCAGGAGTTCTCATAAAGACTGTAGTTCTGGCATTGATGCCACCTGGTGAGCAAGTATGCATTTGTAATTCAGAATGACTTTTGGTTAAAATGAAGTGCATGTGAACTAGCTGCCCATTCTCAATACACATTATGTATAGAAATAAATGTAGACTGCATGCTAATGTACTGAAACAAACCCTGCATATAGATAAGATTATGTACCTCCTTTTGCTGCTAGAAAAACTATGCACTGTTCAATTTCCATAAAAGAGCTGATTGTTCACACACATAAGTACTGACATGAATGGAACAGGCTATCACTGACACTGTAGCAGAGGTTAGAGATCATTAAAAAGATTGAAGTTCAAAATATGCTTCACAAAAGAGTGGAATCAACCTTGCCTTGCATTGTTACCTCCTTTTAGTTTGCTGAATATTACAAAGTTATTCAACTGAAAAATTCCTTTAATTTTCTTGCCTTTTGATGACCACCAAGACATATTCTTAATGCTTCACTTCAGTTTACAAAGCTTGCCCACAATATTGCATTTCAGAAATTTCTGCTTGATTCCACTATAACTGAGATGCTGTTACCAAAAAAAAAAAAAAAAAAAAAATCACATAGAACTTACACATTTTCTAGATTCATTGATTGATGTTTTATTTCTGGTTCCCTGGGTCTCTTTAATGCATCTTCTATAGATTTAAGGTTCAAGATTTGAATTTTATTTCATGGTGGCTTTCATCTGAATGTTCCAAACATTATTTTTGAGTAAAGCTAATGAAAAGATTTAATCTAAAATTGTCCAATAAGTCAACAAAATATGCCAGCCAGTTTGTTTCAACTTCAAAATAGTGCTTCAAGCATTTCTTGAATATCTATGGTGTTTTAAGCAGGAAGTTCTAGCTGAAAAAGTTGCTTCCTAAAATCACTCTCTCAAATGTTTCAACATCTAGTGGTTGGTGTGACTGTGAACAACTCATTCCTCATATTGCTGTGCCTGGATTCAAATCTCAAGTGAGATATGGCTGTTGCATTTGCCCAAACAAAGCTGGTACTCTTTCTCTGGAAACTGGTCCTAAATCAAAAACTTCTACAATTGGAGAATGCAAATTACATCTTGTCCCAGGTATTAGTCCCCTTTGCTATGCATATCAGTTTTTGTGTGCTAAAACAGGGTACTCACTTGCTAATTATTTGTACATATGAGCTAGCAACTTTTCACGTGAATGCTCTTCACATGTCATGAAAGTAATTAAAAACATATCAATCTTGACACTACAGCAATCACACTAAAATGTACTAACAGAAGCCTAATGAAGTTTATCTTTGCGTCAACCATTTCAAACTATGGCCTCGGTCTTCATAAAACTTGCAGATAAGCAAATTAAAATTTAGTATTGCTATTTACACAGTGGTGGCTAGTCTATAGGAACATGTGAGCATGTATGTGCATTACTCACCATTTTTCTGGATATTTTATTAGATCAACCAAAATAAGTTCTGCGAACGTGAAGATTGAATTGAAAACATGCTCAATTAACATGGCATTGTGTTCTGCAGAACACCATAAAGGCAGTGAAAACATCTTGTATTTCCTTGCAGTTAAACATGCAACGTTTTCCATCAACAACCTTGAATTCTGTCTCTCTTGAGCACAATCTCCTGCAGCTCAGGGGTAGGTTGAGCATATGCAGTAGGTAAACATCGGAGTGAATCAAGAAATCTAGCACTCTGCTGGAAGCTATCCAGTGCTTTGCAGATAAGCATCAGGGCACAATCTCCTGCAGCCCCAGCTCAGTGGTAATTGAGCATATGCAGTAGGTAAACATCGGAGTGAATCAAGAAATCTAGCACTCTGCTGGAAGCTATCCAGTGCTTTGCAGATAAGCATCAGAGCACAATCTCCTGCAGCCCCAGCTCAGGGGTAGTTGAGCATATGCAGTAGGTAAACATCGGAGTGAATCAAGAAATCTAGCACTCTGCTGGAAGCTATCCAGTGCTTTGCAGATAGGCATCAGGGCACAATCTCCTGCTCAGGGGTAGTTGAGCAATCTCCAGCTCAGGGGTAGTTGAGCATATGCAGTAGGTAAACATCGGAGTGAATCAAGAAATCTAGCACTCTGCTGGAAGCTATCCAGTGCTTTGCAGATAAGCATCAGGGCACAATCTCCTGCAGCCCCAGCTCAGGGGTAGTTGAGCATATGCAGTAGGTAAACATCGGAGTGAATCAAGAAATCTAGCACTCTGCTGGAAGCTATCCAGTGCTTTGCAGATAAGCATCAGAGCACAATCTCCTGCAGCCCCAGCTCAGGGGTAGTTGAGCATATGCAGTAGGTAAGCATCGGAGTGAATCAAGAAATCTAGTACTCTGCTGGAAGCTATCCAGTGCTTTGCAGATAAGCATCAGAGCACAATCTCCTGCAGCCCCAGCTCAGGGGTAGTTGAGCATATGCAGTAGGTAAACATCGGAGTGAATCAAGAAATCTAGCACTCTGCTGGAAGCTATCTAGTGCTTTGCAGATAAGCATCAGAGCAAAATCTCCTGCAGCCCCAGCTCAGGGGTAGTTGAGCATATGCAGTAGGTAAACATTGGAGTGAATCAAGAAATCTAGCACTCTGCTGGAAGCTATCCAGTGCTTTGCAGATAAGCATCAGAGCACATTTTTATGTTGCCCATTCTCATTTTGTTAGTGGGGAAATACACAATCGCACACTACTGTGTCTTGTGTCAGTTACCGGATTATTTTAGTGCCGTTCTTCTCTTTCATTTTTTGAACAATGTCAGTGATAGTTTAATATGAAAGGGGTAGCTGAACTATGAGAAGCAAAAGTTTTGCCATCTGTTTTCCTGACAATTAAAAAAAAAACTGTGCTAGATCTTAAATTACAGCAAAATAATTGAAGATAAAACTACGGAGCGAATTGGGAAGTTTAGTTCTAAAATAAATGAGGCTGCAACATAAAAAAATGCTGTGCTTTGCTTTTGATGTTCATGGGTAAAATTTCATGGTCTACAACTGGTGTGAAAGATTTGCACTATTTAGCCAACAAAATTCAGAAGCATGACGTGTCCTCTGCATACAAGAATATTGTATTGATCTTTGCTGTACTGGGTAGGGCAAACATAAGATGTTGAATTCTTTTTGGTTCATCTTCTTTCTTAAGGTACTTTTAATACCATGGTGAAGCATATAAAATATTAACACATCAGTTCTCATTATGTGTTCTCTACTTGTTCGTTAAACCAGGAGCCACCACTGCATTTAATACACATAACCAGATTTTAATAATAACCATTAAAAGAAAAACTACTAATTATGTATTCAAAACTAAATTTTTCAAGTTCCCACTCATATTATACAAAGTAATTTCTCATTATTTGTTTCAGCACATGAACAGAATTAAGTTGTTTTTCATATAAGCATGTGTCTCTTCATCAAGAGTAAAATTAACTTTAAACAAAATAGTGGTAAACTTGAGTGCAAAAAGACCAACATTTCCAAAACAAGGACTGTATATGTGTTGTTGTTTTTTTTCTTTCTGATTTTTGAGTTAGGTATTAAAAATTTCAAACTTTATATGTATGGTGAATGTTTACACTGTGTATGTAATGCCAAAATGAGTCATCCATTTTACTTGAAGCTGGAATGTTCAGCACTTTGTGACTGACAGATGTAATAAATGTACAGTAATTTACATCAATAAATTATTAATTAACAATTGCGTTGCATTTACTCGAAATTACTGACATGAACAAAAGCAGTTTTAAAAATTGCATTAGTCACAAGTTTGGCCCAGTGTGTATAAACCAAGGGCACCAAATTATTGGGGTGTAGGTGTTAAGAGATCAGAGTATAACATCGCCAGTCATCTTCAAATTTTACTTGTCTCCATTTTAAGTCGTTTTGCAGTTCAGTCTAGTAAATACTTAATTCAGATTGGGATTCTTTTAACTACATTTAAGTGCAGACACATTTCTTAAATACATACCCCAATTGGAATCGTCTAATTGTATAGCACAAGTCATGGATGAAAATAAACGGAATGGATTATCAACTACAAGGTATGTCGCAATATTATGGTTCTATGTTTGGCTTGATTATTTTAAGTTTATAATTGTTCATAACATATACTTTTTTTTTTTAGTGAGTGATGTAGAGATGAAATGGTCACCAAGGACAGCAACATGCAAAAAGTTATTTTACTGAAGCTATTCAAAATAGCATTTGACCATTTATTATAAAGGTTTTTATAAAAAAAAAATTCTTCGTTTCCAAAATATGGTAGAGTATTTTTTAGTATTTCTTCTTTCCAAAACAAATACATATAAAATTTTCCAGAAGAGTATGAAACACTATTTTCTTGCTACAAAATGGCCTTCGGTACCTTCTGATGAAATGTTAAAACAATGAAATGCAGAGATACACATTGTGCATAACACACAGTGGTTGAGTACCATTAAGAGAAATATATATTCCAGTATGGTATTTCATAGTGTCATATTGAAGTCATCGTACGACCATTGCCAAAATAAATTCCTGCTCTAACACACAAAAGAGCAATTTTTCACTGAAAGTCATGGGAAATAATTTTTATATCCTATATTCATCTTTTAGGTGAGCAGTGTTCCAAGATCACTGTAAATGGAGACATTTAATACAGTCGAGCCCACATTTTTAATGGAATGGCCTATTTGTCATAAGAAAATATTCCAATAAGCAGGATATTCCATTATCCGGGATCTCTCCAAATAAATTCAATACAAACACATTTACAGTACGTATAATTAAGTAAATGCGTAGGGAAGAAAAAAATGTTTAAAGAGCGGGTAAAAACTAAGTGAAATGCCGCTTTAAAGCGACTTAAAATTTTATACAGTACAGTACTGTACATACAATAGCGTACAGTACAAACCACAAATTCCAAGAAAGATTCTTTGAATGAAGAAACTGCTTTTCTCCTTTGTAACCTTGAAAGAGCAAAAATTTATTCCAATAACCGGGATTAATCCAATATTCTTATTCTATTAACCGGAGCATTTTATCATTATGTGCAAAGGTTGCAGTTTGGGACACAGGAATTTTATTCATTTCCCAGCCGACGAGGCGGCTGGAAAATATGAAAAGAAACGGTACTGTCCTATTCAAAATGGTAGGTATGGTCAGCCTACCTATTATTGGGACAGACTACAGCTTACAGCCCTTTGAGTTACTCATGGTAGTCATTAAACCTACAAACAAACAACATAAAAAATCCTTCCAAATCTCATAGAAGAGCATATGTATGTATGTGCACATTAATCTTTTAGGAACAACAGCCCCTTTTAGCCAAAGTCTTCCAGCAATTAATCACCATACTAAGGGCTTGAAAAATATTTGAAAAGTTACATGTCCAGCTGGACATGTGCAGAAATTATTTACCTGCCCAGATAGTAAAAGATGGATGCCCAGGAAAATTTATTTTTTAAGATTAAAAAAACAACAACAAATCAGAAGCTTGATTTTTTTTTTTTTAAGTTAAAAAATATGACTAACTTTTTACATGCTTTAAAAGGGTCTGTACTCAAAATGTTCAATACACAAAAAGCATGTATCTCAAGTTTTAAGATGATGATGCTGATTATGGTATGATGATGAAATTGGTATTTGATAAATTTAGCGATTCTGCCATGTTCCTTTCATTGATGTTTTCATCCTTTGTCAGTAAACACCGGAGGATAGTTCCATCAGAGGCATGCATCCTGTGGCTGAATATAAACAACATTTGGAGAAAAAACTACATATGGTTTCCAATTTCTGGACCTAGAGCAGAATATAATTAAAGAAGTGATATTCTTCTATCCCTAGCACAACTTCTGGTGATTAGCAGTGAAATGAAACACTACATGCGATGACTCTCTTTTCTTGTAGTAAATTCTATTCAACTTTATTTTTAAATTTACTTGTCTTGGGCATGGCATTTTTCAAGCCCTGATACTGATTCATTAACTGCTTCACCGAGCTCACAAGTATACGATTCTTCAATATGTAGGAACTGTACACCAAATTATACTCAAAATAGTATAACTATACTAAAAATCCGAAATTTCTTGGTGTAGAATACAATGAGGCAGGTGTTTATGCCATCCCACTAAAATATCCGGACGGCTCCAGGCAATACTACATCGGAATAACCAAACGTTCATTTGGAATTAAAATCAGTGAACATAAAAGGGATGGAAAAATAACCAGTGCCCTATCAAGAGAGGTCAAGTTCAAGTCCGCCGATCCTATATGGAGTGATGTAAAGAAATTAGCTTCATACTCCACACCCAAATCTACCGCCATTCGTGAAACCTTGGAAATCTTGACTAGCTGCAAGGCTTGCAATGATAGCATCTCTCTGGACTTGCCACTATTTAGAATCAATTCTTCAAATAATGCTGAGTTTTCTATCATAGTACTGCATGCACAACCAACGCGACCTTGTTTCTTCGAAATATCACGTTTGCTCCTATTCATTTATTGTCTAGTCAAGTCACTGCGTTCAAAGTGTTGAAACGTTCTATTATCCAGTTTGCAGTTAGCTGTCCACCTTCCTTGAGAAAGCCATCTGGTTGATATGCGAAAGCTTGGAAAGTTTTATTTTTATTCTATGCCAAGAAATTTCGGATTTTTAGTATAGTTATACTATTTTGAGTATATGATTCTTACTTAATGCCACAAAATTCTGCATTACACCTGTAATCACTGTTTGGTTGGATTTACACACAGAGCACTGAACTGTGGTCATTCTTCTGCATTTTTTTTTTTTTTTTTAAAGCACACATGTACCTTGTATTTTCAGGGTTGTAATATTTTTTTGCTCTGTGAACAGATTTTATCATATATGTCACATTGACCCCACATTGCTTTCTGCTCTCCCATGTTCAAATGTTAATACTTCAGAGATACCTTCTGAGTGAGTGACTTGAATGAAGCAATTCTAGTCATCAAAATAGTTAAGTGACTTGAGTCACAACATATCAGACCACGTGGACTTAATCAATGTGGAAAGATATCACTGCAAGATCAATGGATAACTTTCAGTGGAAATGTATGAGAATCACAGAGACTCTTCAAAATAAGTTTGTCCATTGAAGTGTAGGCCTAGCATTTTAAGAACCAGGAATCTGACTTTATTATGCACATATGGGGATAAGTTATGCAAAATACACATACCAATCATTTCCTGAATGACAAATAATGGACTGAATTCTTTTCTTTCAGTTTTGATCTAGAGATGTTACTTGGGCAGAGCAATTAAACAGGACTAGTCTGCACATCTTTGCTTTTTTCTTCTTTTGATTTTATTTAAATTTCTGCTCTCTATACACTAAGATAATTCTTTGTTGTTTGGTACATTTTTGCAATAAAATAAGTTAATGAATCATCACATTCTTGTTTCACTATACACAGTGTGGTAATAAATGAGACTGAATTTAACAAAAGAAAAATGGAAAAGCAAGTAAACTTGTGTAAATATATTTTATTTGAAGCATTCCTCATGTTAAAATTCTGCAAGATGTTCAAGAAATGTGATGCTACAGTTCTTTGAATATATTCAATGTCTTGGAGAACTTTTTTTTAAGCAGTTTAAATTTAGGGAATAGGAAGTAGTCACATGGTGAAAAATCTGGAGAATAGGGTGGATGGCTAAGTACACACACTTGTCTTCATGTCAGAAATTGCTGTACACTGACTGCTCTGTGTGAGGGTGCATTATCATGAAGGAACACCATTGCCTGTTTTTGTACTCTGACCTGACATGAACAATTCTCTTCCACAATCGTTGTAAAATAGATGTGCATGCAATGCCAGTAACGGTTGTACCTCCAGGAATAAACTCGTGATGCAGAACTCCCTTGCTGTCGTAAAAGCACACAAGCATTGTCTTGATTTAGGACTTCTGTAACCTGGTGATCGTGGAGACTTCCACTGAGCACTTCGGTGCTTTATTTCAGGATCATAACAAAAACATGTCTTGTCATCTGTCACAATGCTTTGGAAATAATTTTTCATTGTTTCTGCTGTCTCCGGGATGTCTTTTTCGTACTCCACTGATGCAGGTTTTTGGTCGTTCGACAAAGCGTGTGGAACAAAACAAGCTGCCCCCCCCCCAATCTTGCACTAAAATTTGAAAAATGGTCTTACTAGCACCAAGCTCACATTCCAGCATCCCCAAGGTCACACAATGATCACTTTTTATCATTTCATAAAGAGTTCGGATGTGCGCACTGAAATTGGGCACCTGGAGTTTTTGTCATTTTCCAAATCTTTCCAACCCATACCACTGGAATATTTGTGCACAAGATAGGCAATTAGCCTCATAACATCCCACAATAATTCAACTGTCTCAGATGCAGTTTTATCCATTTTTAAACAGAACCGGATATTTGCTCTCTACTCCATGACAGAGCTATCTATGACAATGCTCTTCCACTGAATGATGTCACACATAGCGTAAGTAATCATCTTCGCAATTCTCGCACAAATGCTGTTGCCACCGCATAGCTTATAATTATCATATAACCACGACTTCCTCATCCATGAGTTTTACTGGGATTTTTTTAGAAAATCAGCCTCATTACTTAATTGCCGCACTGAACACGACTCACAAAAGCGCTGCACGGTGACCAAACGGTATGTGGTGCTGGTTTCTCAATCACTCTGCAAACAAGATGGGGGCCCAGGTTCTAATCACGGGCAAGGCATGGGCGTCCGCTGGGGAGGGGGCGAGGGGGGTAAATGGGTCGCTAACCCCCCCCCCAATCGGATCAGGCCACTGTAACAGGGTGAAAGTCACGAAAAAAGTCCCAAAATCAGAAAACGGTCACGCAAAAATAACAAATTTCGTTCACATGTCAAGGTTGGTTTTTTTTTTGGGGGGGGGTGTCAGTTTTAGTGGGAAATTCTCTAGAGCTGATTTGGCAAGCACTGGGGCAAAATTCTTCAGAATTGATTTGGCAACACTGGGCCAATGATAGTGTGTGAGCATTTAGTTATTTTTCCTGTATCAGTTCAGTATCCTTTTTGAACCTCAAAGTGATTGCTTTCAACTGTGTGGATCTCTCAAAAATCACTTATTATTAAAAGTAAAAAAAAAAAAAAAAAAAAAAAAAAAATTCTTGTATTTAAGTTTTCTTATGCATGCGATTTTAATGTAAATTTCAAATCCGCCATTTTTGGGGGATAGAAGCAGCATGTAATGTAATTGATCCTTCTAATGTCTGAATAATACAGTACATTTTTACAGCAATTATGTGTCGATTAAATAATGCAATGGATATTTTCCACGGATGAGAATAAACATGAGCTAATTTAAAATGTGATTGATAGATAGCTTTGGACATAACCCAAGACATTTGCAGTTTTTATTCCATGGTAGCTCTTCTAAAGTGCAAGAAACAGAAAATTGAAGAGGGTATAAAAAGATCAGTGTCTACCAAAAAAAAAAAAAAAAAAAAAAAAAAAAAATTATGCTTATACTCAATAAAGGACAATGGAGCAGTACAATTGTTTATGTAACCCCAAGTTAATGTTTTCATACAAAAAGACTGTATTAAGTTTATTATTAAATTTAGCAAGAAGCCTGCAGTAAGGTTAAACTTTTGACTAATTAATGGCTAGTAATTGGTAAATGACATATTCATTATTATTGTCTGTTATTTCAATACTATATATTGACTATAGAAAGAAAGATGTGTCCAAGTTCCCATTTCATGATATCGCCTCAATTCCTTTTGAAACTGGAGTAATGACAAAAAATGACGAAAAAAGAAAAGAAAAAAAGCACATTTTAAAAACAACAATATTTATGATGCCTCGTACACTAAAACATTTTTGTTAAGATAAAATTTCACTGAAAGTGAAAATACCATCACAGTTCAAAATATTTTTGTGAACATGCGATTTGAGCTAAAAATATTTTTGTGAAGATGCTGCCCAACGGTATCAAATTCCGCTTGGATCAACCCCTATTAAGTTACTTAAAACATATCGTCACCATGTGCAAAATATATAAAAAAACATATTTAACACCAAAATCAAAACTGAAACATACCTAATAAAACACACACAAGTATTATTTAAATTATCAAATTGCAATCCATTACACTGAGATCCTTACAGGATGTTTTCTTCTTTTTGCTTTGTTATGGAGATAGTTTCATACTTTATCATGTAATCCTGGAGCCAGTCTTACACCAAGTGTTTTTACTTATCATCTGAAGTTTTTCAAATGGTTCTTTATGGTATGCAATTATTCTAGTTAAGTGACAACTTATTTTTGACTTCTTTTTTCTTTCTTCAGAATTTGTGAGTAATAAACTTCTAGAAATAACCACGCTATTCTTTACTACCAATATTTCTTTGCTATTTCACTGCATTTTTCTTTTCTTTTCAGTTCTGTGCCTTTTTGGCCACTTCTGTCACTTGCACCATAAAGATGCAATCCATTCATCACTCAACATTAAGAGGGAAATATGCTAAGACAGAGTTCTGGAAGAAACTTTGTTCAGAAGTGAATGAAAGAATGACATCTTTCATTTCTTCACCTTCGATATGTTTACATAATATACATGTCAAACTGTCATCCAACATACATTTAAAAATGGCAGTATTGCTTCCCACTGTAAATTCCTTTTTTCTTGTTATTCATCTTTATTACATACACACATACATGGTTCATAGTATTTTTCAGTCATAAAATTCAAAGACATTTCCAGGACTTGAATTTTATTTGAGGACATACAATCCAAATATTCCTACTTCATGAAACCACAGGTATGTTTGACCTGCAACCCACAACAAACAAGCCTATAAAGGTTGGAGCAAACTTAATGAGGAATGTTGAAAATGATGTTTGCTGCACCTAATAAGAAACTTTGAATCACAAATGAAAACTGAAACACCAAAGTTGTTACTGACAATGCAACCAAGTTTAAGTTCAACAAAACTTTTATGTATACTATGAGAAAATTACAGAATAAAATAAATATAAAATTCAATCATATACGGGTATAAAATCTACAGTTAGACCATAAATGTGCCATTACTCTTGAAATGCTTTCATATACCAGAATCAATATATATATATATATATAAAACCCCTCCAAAATGACTCCACAACTTAAATCTTGGCCCTCAGTCTCCGGCAGCTGGAATGTACCTGGCCAAGGCAGCGGCCAGTGCGACATGAAGGCAGAGGGTGCTAAGAATCCCCGGAGGACCGGACTAGGCTGCCATCTGATGCTGACCTTGGCAACGTACAATGGACGCTCCCTATCTTCTGATTCAAGGCTTCTTGAATTGGAAGAGGAACTACAAAGGATCAAGTGGGACATCGTGGGGCTAAGTGAGGTAAGGAGAAAAGGAGAAGATCTCATCGAACTGAAAAGTGGACATCTCTTCTACTATCGTGGGACAGATACTGGCAGAACTAGTGGTGTTGGATTTATAATAAACAAGAAACTGAAGGATAAAGTGGTAGATGTTGAAAGTTCCTCTGACAGAGCTGCACGACTCGTTATCCAACTATCGAGAAGATACCAGGCTCAGATTATTCAAACTTATGCACCCACCACAAGTCATCCTGAAGAAGAAATTGAAGAATTTTATGAGGAAATTTGTCATCTAAATAATAAAGGTAAGCAGCACTTGAAAATAATTATGGGAGATTTCAATGCAAAAATAGGGCAACGGCAACAGAATGAAACTTCAGTAGGTAAATTCGGTCACGGCAACAGAAACCAGCGTGGAAATACTCTCGTTGAGTTTGCAGAGGCAGAAGGGTTTTTTCATCTTGAACTCCTTCTTCAAGAAAAAGCCACACAGGAAATGGACATGGAAACATCCAAATGGGACGACAAGTGAAATTGATTTTATTATGTGTAACAAAAAATTCGTCATAGAAGACTGCAGTGTGCTAAACAAGTTCAACACAGGTAGTGACCATAGATTGGTGAGATGTAAGATGCACCTCAACACTAAACTTGAACGTGGCAAGCTCATAAGACAAACAAAATCTATTGACATAACCAACCTTAAAAACACCATAATACCTTCAAGTTGGAACTGAAGAACAGGTTCTCTGCTTTAGAAGGCCTAACATCGGAAGAAGTGGACATCTCTGAAGTTAACAGAAAAGTAACCAAAGCTCTTATGGAAACAGCAACAAAATTAGCTGGGTCTAAGAACAAGTTGCATGTAAACAAATTATCAGGAAAAACCAAAATGTTGATGCAAAAAAGAAGAGAGATGAGGACAACTAAAGAAGATGTGACTTCCAAAGTGGAATATATAGAGCTATGCAAGACAGTACGAAAAAGTATCACTGAAGACGTAAGAAAATTCAACTGTGAACTAGTGAGGAAAGCAATTGAAAACAACCAAAGCCTAAAGATAGCAAAGGGACATCTCAGTAAGGGAAGAAAACAGATTATGGCACTGAGAAAAGAAGATGGTTCTGTAACAAGAAATAGAGGCGAAATTTTGACAAGAGTGAAAGATTTCTACTCCAAATTATATGAAAGGGATGATACATGCACTCTAGATATCATGAAAGATACCAGTACCAGAGTTCCTCCAGTCCTTCCTGCAGAAGTTGCTCATGCAATCAAGAACATGAAGCGGGGGAAAGCTCCAGGAGAAGATGGAATTACTATAGACATCATACAAGAAGCAAGTGGAGAAATTGAAACAGTACTCGCCCAAATTTTCACTCGATGCCTTAATGAAGGGAAGATTCCTGAGGATTGGAACAATGCTACAATGATCCTGCTACATAAAAAAGGTGACATTGAGGATCTCAGGAACTACAGACCTATCAGCCTCCTATCAGTGGTTTATAAAATCTTCACTAAAGTTCTTTCACACCGCTTGAAGGTAACACTGGACATGGCTCAACCGAGAGAACAAGCTGGATTCAGGAGTGGCTACAGCACAATAGATCATATCCACGTACTGAGAGAACTAATTGAAAGAGCGAGGGAATATGAACTTCCATTGTGCATGGCTTTTATCGATTATGAAAAAGCCTTCGATTCGGTGAAACCATCAGCAGTTACCACGGCTCTGAAATCCTGCGGTATTGAAGATGCATACATTAATATTATTAATAACATCTATGAAAATGCAAGTGCAAAGATTCGGCTGTTTGAAAATACAACACACATAAAAATTGGAAAGGGAGTGAGACAAGGTGACACCATATCTCCGAAGCTCTTTAATGCCACATTGGAAAATGTCTTTCAATCACTGAACTGGGAAAACAAAGGGATAAAGATTAATGGAGATTATCTAACCCACCTTCGTTTTGCTGATGACGTAGTCATTTTTGCAACTACCCCATCAGAGCTGCAGAGTATGATCCAGGAACTTGCTGACAACAGTAAAGAAGTGGGATTAAAAATGAACTTTCAGAAAACAAAAGTGATGTTCAATGCTTTTACAAGAAATGAAGATTTATCGATTGATGGAGAAAAACTGGAGATAACAGATACGTACGTTTATCTTGGACAGCAGATATCAAGTGAGGGTCACATTGATGAAGAAATTAATCGGCGTACAAAACTTGCCTGGAGAGCTTTTGGAAGAAACAGCATAATTTTCAAGAGCAATATGCCATTATGTCTTAAAAGAAAAGTGTTTGATCAATGCATCCTTCCAGTGCTTACGTATGGTGCAGAGACGTGGACCTTAACTAAAAGAGACATACAAAGGCTGCAGACAACTCAAAGAAGCATGGAGAGGTGCATGCTTGGTAAAACCAGGAGAGATAAGAAGAGGAACTCGTGGATCCGAAAAATGACGAGAGTGGAAGACATCATGATCAGAGTTAAATCCCTGAAATGGCAATGGGCTGGACATACTGCCAGAAGGACAGACCATAGATGGACAGCCGAAATTTTAGATTGGATTCCAAGGGACAGGAAAAGACCCAGAAAAAGACCACATGGGAGATGGGTGGATGAAATTCGTAAATATGCGGGAGTGACATGGAGGAGACTGGCACAAGACAGACCGTTGTGGAGGAAACTTGGGGAGACCTTCGTCCAGCAGTGGATTGATAATGGTTGACAATGATGATGATGATAAGAGCAATATGCCATTATGTCTTAAAAGAAAAGTGTTTGATCAATGCATCCTTCCAGTGCTTACGTATGGTGCAGAGACGTGGACCTTAACTAAAAGAGACATACAAAGGCTGCAGACAACTCAAAGCAGCATGGAGAGGTGCATGCTTGGTGTAACCAGGAGAGATAAGAAGAGGAACTCGTGGAATCCGAAAAATGACAAGAGTGGAAGACATCATGATCAGAGTTAAATCCCTGAAATGGCAATGGGCTGGACATACTGCCAGAAGGACAGATCATCGATGGACAGCCGAAATTTTAGATTGGATTCCAAGGGACAGGAAAAGACCCAGAAGACCACATGGGAGATGGGTGGATGAAATTCGAAAGTATGCAGGGGTGACATGGAGGAGACTGGCACAAGACAGACCGTTGTGGAGGAAACTTGGGGAGACTTTCGTCCAGCAGTGGATTGATAATGGTTGACGATGATGATGATATATATACATACACTATTTACATCTAAATAAAATAATTACACTGAAAATTCAAGGATAAGGAAAAGAAAAACATGGAGTAAGTATATTTTTATTAAAGTAAAATTCAAATTAATAATAGTCACTTCAAAGACATTGCTCTTTCCACATTTTAGCAACACACAGCAACCAAAAAATTGTTATTCGGCCACTGCTGAGGAATCTAACCCTAGATATCTAGCTGAGCCCATCAGCCTTACATAGATCTCGGCTAGAGATCTGGGGTTCGATTCCCAAGCAGTGGCCGAATAAAAATTTTTCAGTTGCTGTGTGTTGCTAAGACGTGGAAAGAGCGATATTTTGTTTATTCACTGACGTCACGTATTTGGAGGATTTTCACTTCAGATTTCGCCCTTTGGATTTAACTGCTATAATTAATATATAGCCAATGCCGTTAATGCCCACCAGATGGAGACGTCTCAGTAGCTGAGTCCATCTTACGGATTTGTGATGTCAGAAACTGACAGAAAAACACACATAGCACCATGGATTGTTGGCCACCGTGTGCAAGGCTAACGTGCCCGGCTAGATATCGAGAGATCTGGGATTCGATTCCCCAGCAATGGCTGAATAACAATTCTTTGGTTGCTGTGTGTTGCTAAAACGTGGAAACAGCGATGTCTTTGTTTATTCACTGACGCCACGTATTTGGAGGATTTTCAATAGTCACTGGTTAGAACCTGTACCATTTCTGTGACCCATACAGTTGTTTTCATGGCAGAGTGAGGAGCAGTATTACCACATTTTAAAGTTTAATTTCTCTGAAATTGTGTGGTTTCCTACTGCTTAGTAACTTTTTGCTATATCAGACAAAAAAGAACACATATTTTCCCTTTTGTTTACAAAAAAACTAATTAAACAAGTAAATAAAAATAAAGTTCAGATTTGGAACTTCAACACACCTTTGTCAGAAAAATTCCGAAAATTGTGAAACATTCGGAACAATTATTCCCAGCATGGTTCGGCACATTCTCAACTGACAGATGGATTGGAGACGCCCGAAAATTAAAAAAAAAAAAAAAAAAAAAAAAGAAGAAATGTTGTGATATTAAACATTCAACAAACAATCCAAAAAAAAAAATTAATTAATGTCAGCATCTAGAAAATAATGAAAATTAACTTTGTAACACGAATGTGGAAAACCACAACTTCACTTATATTTTCAATTGCCACAGTATATTTAGTATTTTCCACACTCTATAGAAGATCAATGATTTCGGTAGTAACTAAGGAAAATCCATAGTACCTTGAGTGTGTGTAATTGTAGTTAACAGGAAACATATTATATCAAAATGTGAACAAAAGAGTTGTAAATTATTAGAATTCCACAAAAACCGGAGACACTTGGCAGTTATGCACAAGTATGACACTAGAAAAATCCCGAACTACATTACATTGGGGCAAGAAACAGGAATGGCAGCATGCTATACGGATGTGAGACTTGGACATTGACAAAGGAATCTAAGAGAAGGATACTTGCTTTTGAAAGAAAGTGCTATCATAAAATCTTAGAAATCAGATGGACCCAGAGAATAGAAGTGTACAGAAGAATACAACTAAAAGAGACCCTGTTCCACAAAATCCTACAGAGAAAAGTAAGACTTTTTGGACACATCTGCAGAATGAAAAATAACAGAAAGATAAGGACACTTGGTGTTTGGCTTAATGAATGGAAACAATGCAAGAGGATGCCCTCACTGTATATGGGCTGATGATATGAAAGACTGATGTGGTGGAACTCCTCAAGAACTGAGCCACTCTGCAATGAACAGACTTCATTGGGGCAATACAGTTAAAATGGCAACAGGCACATATGGGAATTGTACCCAAGGTTGATGATGATGATGGACGGACATGTAACAAAATTGTAGGACATTTTGAGGATAAAATGGAATTCCAGGACTTTTCCAAAATAACTATGAATCATGCACACAAGCAGAAAACTTAACAACCAGTACAGCTGTTATGGCAAAAAATTTTGCAAACTTCCCCCCAAAACTGCTTTTCAGCTTTCTTGAAGTGTTATTGTTTCAGATTCATAGGAACGGCAAATGTGCCCTCTTCCTTTCCCCGTATAAATGCTGAGGTTGATCACCTAACTGACTTCGATTTCCCTTCTCTGTAGCAAAAATGTGATACTTTTTTTGGTACAAAGTTCCTGATGCACACATTTGTATTTCTGGTTTGCATCAAATCTGCTGACTGAAAGAACTGAATGTTACTTTATATGCCTGCGCTAACTCTACTCATTTCACATGCAAATGTAATCATTTACATATTCTGACACAATCTATGTGTACATCTTCATACCCCATATCTGACCCAAATTGCTATTATTGTGTGCGAATGAGTCAAGCAATTTTTATGGTTCACAGTACACCACTGATCAAATGCAACATGCTACATACATGTGGTGCTGCTACTGTAGCATGCCACTTTTACCTTAGCGTAGCATCACTACAAATAGAAAGATGCAGCTATAGCAGTAGCACACAACAAAATAAAGTAGCTTGTTGTGGAAAATTATGCTATAAATGGTGCTACTTTAAAAATATACACTGAAGAGCAATTGAATTAGAGATACCTGTCTAGTAACGTGTAGCACCACCTTTCGCCCTGATGACGGCGGCAATTCGTCTCGGCATGGACTCTACAAGACACCGGAAGCGTTGGGAAGCCATACGGATCCACAACCCCTGAACAAGCTCCCACAGTTCACGAAGATTTGATGGAGGGAGTCAGAGCCTCGAACATCTCTCTCGATGGCATCCCAGATGTGCTCGATGGGATTGAGGTCAGGTGGCCTAGCAGGCCAAGGAAGCAAGGTCACATCGGTGGAGTGTTCATCCAACCATTCGGATACAATTGGGGAGCGATGGCATGGTGCATTGTCTTGTTGCAGGATGAGGTCCCAAGTGGGATGTTGAAGACGCACAAATGGGAGCAAATGGTCGTCCAGGATATCCCGGTAACGTTGACCTGTGAGGGATGATGTCACATGTACCAGGGGTCCCATTTCAGTCCACGTAAACAGTCCCCAGACGAGAATGCCACCCCCATCAGCTTGAAGAGTACCCTGTTGGCAAAAAGGATCCATCGCTTCATGTGGTTTGCGCCGTACTCATATCCTGCCATCCGCATGTACCAACGTGAATCTCGACTCATCAGTCTAGGCAACATTTTTCCACATGTCTAGGGTCCAGTGGCGATGCTCTCGCGCCCATGCTAATCTTTGCACTCTGTGATTTGCGGTCAATAGCGGTACCCTCGTGGGACGATGGCTTCTTCTGTACCCCATAGCGAGGAGATGGTTCTGGATGGTGTGGCTGCTTACACACTTTTGTGCACCAGTGTTAAATTGCAGAGTGATTTCTTGCACTGTGGCCTGTCTATCCGCTGTTACAATGCGAGCTAGCCGACTTTGACCCGCTCATCCACACGCTGTTTGTCCACGGCAGTTGGCCGTTGCAAGGATGGTTTTACCGGATTCGATGTACTCACGGTGCACCCGTGACACAGTGGCTCATGAAAATCCCAGTGCCTGCATGACTTCCGAGATGGAGTGACCCATTTGTTGGGCCCGGACAATTTGCCCACGATCAAATGTGCTTAGATCCTTCATCTTACCCATACTCTGTCCGACTCTTACTGATTCCCGTCACATTACTCCTTATATTGTCGGATCGCTGCATACATCATGTTGTTTCCGTTTAGAGGGCCGCCCACAGCACCACATTTTGCATAATGCCAGCTGTCTCTAATTCAATTGCTCTTCAGTGTATATATATATATTCTTCAGATCACGTGATGTTTCCAGGTTCCTTGAAGTATTATTCGCTGGAACAAGGAAGCTGAGTGTGTCCTTCCTACAATCACATTCCTACCTTGACTTACATTGTGAAAACTAGTTAAATTTTTGAATGGGAAGTTTTCTCAATCAGCCTGCGAAGACGATACTGCTTTCAAATTTTTGCAACATAAGTTTCACAAAGAACATGCCTGACATACGAATATCAGGAAAGTGAACTTCAGAAACAATAACTCTCCTTTTTATACAACAAAATTTCAATTGAAGATTAAAACCTCATTTTATAAGTTTCTTTTAACAGTTTTCACATTGCTGTGAATTTTGCAATACATTTTCACATTGGGAAAAATGCAAGAGATATGAAAGTGTTGAAAACAGTGAGAATGGCAAGATATTCTAGTTAAATCCTTTTACTGAAAGAAAAGACTTAAAAAGAAATCTGATTTAACTTACTGTGTAAATTGTTTAACTAACAGATATAATCACATAAAACTCTAACTTCTACTAGTTTAATGCATATGGTTTTAGATCAACAACATATACTGTTGCTCTGGCTTTTGTGAAGTTTTCACCAAATCATTCGTCAAATATTTTTTTTTTCTGCCAAAATGTTATAGTACAGGTAATCAATATTTTTGCCACAACTTTTCTGCATCACCAAAATTATTACTTTTTTTGCAAATTGCAAAGAATGTGATTGGCAGAGCAACCCCTGATTACTATTAAAGCAAGTTTTTTTACTAGCCATGATTTACACTAACAAAATTCATGATTATTTACAGGCATGATAGAAAAAAGACATTCTGTTACAGTGATTTTCAAAAATTTAAATAGCCTACAACTGACTGTATGTCACCACAAAAACCAGGCAGACATTTTTGGAAAAGGCAAATTACTCTTTATAGTTGTTCAGCAACTATGTTCTTTAATTTTTGTTAGGGTATACCTAAATCATGTCATTTAAGTAACATTGGAAAATATACAACATAGCAAGAAACTACTGAGAAAAATATTAATGGGGTTATACTATGCTACAGAAAAAAATTCTTAGGGAATTAGCTGCAAATAATCCAATAAAGATATAAATAAACACAGAAATTATTTTAAAAAACACTTTTATTCACAAAGCTAGTTTACATTTCATTTATACAGTGTAACAAAATTATTTCAAGTCTACAAAATAGTTGCAATCAAGTATTTGTGGTAAACAGTAAGAAAGGAGAGGGAGATGGGAAATATTTGTATACATATCTTTCATTTTTGCAAAACCTCCTAAATCAGATCTGCTTGATAATGTCTTCTTCCTTCAAAGTCAATTTCATGATTTTACAACAACATACAAAATACCTGTGCCTGTGTAAAGAAGTGATAAAAAAATTACCTTTAGCAATAGCACATTATTGAAAACAGTCATGATAAAGCAATTAATTAAAATATATCCTCATAGAACAGATCTATACCAGTGCTATTTGTTGGAATCAGTTCTATAATTTTCTTATGAAAGGGTTTCTCGTTATTTTATTCAGTTTACAACTGAACACTACATTTTATGGTTTACATAGTATGTCCTTTATATAAATCCTGGTTTGTGTTTTGATTCCACACGTTAAGAAAAAAAAAAAAAGTTGCAACATTGCTAACACACACATGCAAAAAAAAAAAAAAATTCTTTAAAATATAAATATGTATGTAAGATTTTCTATTGAATTATCTTCTGCTGACCATCCTTTATGGCAGTTTTCCTCAAACTTACAACTAAGGAAATGTCCACTTGAGCTTTAGATCCTCCACCAAAGAATGCAACAAAATTATGGACAGTAGTGTAGCAAGCATGGGTAGAGATACCTGTGAAATACTTTGGTGATCTAGTGGACCTAATGCCTTGCCATGCAACTGCCCTTATCTGGGTGAAAGGTGGCCCTACCCATTACTAGGTAGGTATTCCATGATTTCTATCCACCCAGTGTATATGGTGCTGCAGGTTAAAAATTTCATTGTTTTTCACTGGGAAAAGCCCTTTGTCAAACAAGTGACAAAGGGCTTTAGGGTAAAACAGGAGTTGTGTGTGGTCACTATCCATTTCATCAAAAAGTTGAGAAATAGCTGGGTACTCAGAGGGCAACATTTCATAAAAATTGATAATTTTAACAGTGCTATCATACACTTGCTTTAGATCTCCACACAGGTCTAAGTGGCAAGTGCTTTTCTATATTTCCAACAAGTCAATTTTGCATCTTGGGCAATAAGTTGCTTTCAACTTATTTCTTAGAACCAGGGTTCGTACTCTTTTTGGGGGAAAAAATTCAAGGACTTTCCAGGCCTTTTCCAGGCCATATACAAAAATTCCAGGATGATTACTACGCTTTACAGTATCATGCTCAAATTAGTTTTTAAAAAGCAATTTCAGTTTTAAGTAATAAAAATGATGAAAGATGCAAATGGATTAGGGATGATAGGGGGGAAGGGAATAGAACTGTCCATAATTAGCATGTTCTCGTTGCGCTAGGCGCTTAAGCACTGCTGAATTCAGTCAGACCCCCAATGGTCAAATGATTGAAATGTGCTGATGTTCATGGAATGAAATGGTTGATCAGCTATGATAACCGCATAAAAGTTCGAAGGGGGCGATTTCTTTTTTACGTTATGCAACATTCTACATTACTCCAGTATTTATCTTGTCATCATCAACAATAGCAATGTAACTACCACTTACGATCGCGGATATCGGCCAACTGAAAATCTGCCATACAACTAAGGGATACAACACACAGGTATCATGTTACAGTGTATTGTAATTGAAAAAAAAAAAAAGATTTCAGAAATTAAAATCGAAAAAAAAAAAAAACTTTCAGAAATTAATATCAAGTCATGGTGTTTCAAAAATCCGCTTTCCTTTATAATGTTTAAAAACATGTAATGTTTTTTCTTTTTTACCTGTCGTGTATAATAAAAAGGGTTGATTTTTTGGAATCAGACGTCCATATGTCCAATTGTCTTCGTCTGAGTTCACACCTTAGCTACTGTGTACAAGTAGACATATTTTTTCAGCTCAAAAATATGTAGTTTTGTATGTATTCACAGTATAACTCATTCCGTATTCCCACAGAACAAAATTCAGCAGATACAAATGAAGAACATCAAGACCCACCCAACACCATGTTTCAGATTGTCTGCTGTTTATATTCAAGAAATGCGAATATGGATCAATGGTGAATGCAGCAACTATGGTTTTTATTTATTACCAAGAAAAAAAAGGAGCCTGAAAGCTGTAAAGCTGAAACGGATATTTCTCCCCCTCCCGAAAACATTCCGATTAAGTTCAAACAGCAGGAGCACGCGTCCACGCACACTCAACCTCTGGAATGTCCTGATGGAACGGCTTCTTTTCATTTGGCACATCGCCATAAATCACCACCTGCAGCTCACTGAAGTGTCTTCCTCCTTCACCCTAACTATAGGAGAAAACGCAAAAAAAAAATGCTGCCCAATTTTCGACAAAATGACCAAATTTACGTCATAACGTTGCAATTTACTAAAATACGTTTATCTGCTGAATTTCGCCTAAATCCATTGAAAACTTTTTAATTAGATTTTTTTATTAAAACAGTAACTCAGACATCTGAATAAAAATGTATGTTTGTAATTAAAATAGAGTCCATATCATCACAGAAACAAAATTTAAGGATCACTCTGTTTAAATAAACCATGGCATCTAAAAAAAAATAATTTGCTTGCTTTTCCCGTAATTTATAATTGCCGTTTCTTTTTTTTTGAATCCGATTTTGAAACGGAAGATTTTTTTTTTTTTTTTTGCATCTGCTAAAGTTTCAAACGGAATTCGGCGAAATTTGCACTAGAACTTTATTGTGATGTATTTTAACCACTGTAAAAATTTTACTGCGTTATTTTCAAAATTCCGGAAAATGGATTTCTGAAAATATCTCTTAGTCCTTTGAGCCGTGGAAGTGATAAACAGGTGTTTGCTTTCTTCCCAACCAAGGGCTTCGGATCAGCGCTCCCAGCTGTCAATCAACCGTTGCTATGGTAACACCCTTTCTGCTCAAGGCTCTGTCTAAAGAGGCACACATAATAAAAATTTCCAATGCTAACTTTTTAAGTTTTAAACCGATTCAAATGGAATTTTGGGAGTGAGCTTCTGTAATCCAATTATAGTAAATGTAAAAATTTCAGCCACTTTTGTGAAAAATTCGCAAAGATAGTTTTCTTATTTTTTATCATAAGTAGCCGAAGTCTCTTGAGGGGTGGGCCGGAAGCAAGCGTCTTAATGCAATAAACAAGGAGCAGATGAATGTGTTGTTCAGGCATACTCTTCACTGGTGGATGCCAGCTGACTTGGTAAACACGCGACCCCCTTGCAAATGCTAAATGTCTCTTCTTTCCCCTTCTGTTGTTCTCAGTAGTTGTCGGACGGACATCAAGCTCAGGGCTAGAGAATGCATCAAGCTCCCCTTCCCTAACAGACCTGCTAGTAATCATCCAATTTTATTGCACTGGAAGTAGTGCTCCCCCCCCCAGCCAAATTAGGATTTGGGCACATCCGAAACACCACTGTAGCCGGCGGTTTCTTTGAGAACAGAGGAGAGGAACTTAAAAAAATTAAGGGGTAACAGTCAGTAACACGATTTCCTAAAAGGGCATTTTTTTTAAGCACTAATTTCAAATTTCAAGGCTTTTCAAGACAGCATTAAAAAAATACCGTTTTTCCAGGATATTCCAGGCCTTGAAAACGTAATCATGATTTTCCAGGACTTTCCAGGTTTTCAAGCACGCGTGCGCACCCTGTAGAACCAATTATGGCTCTGGTGATACCTGTGCTTATTCCAACAGTGACTCAAATCAAAGTAACTGTCTTTGATAAAGTCAGTCAGCTACCCCAGTTATGTGTTGGTACAGATTAACAGAATATAAATATCATTGTAATTATCTAGCTCACATCTGACAAACACATGATACATCAAATTCACAGCATTGGTGGATTCGTCCACTGAAACTCCAACTTACTGGAAATTTTCAGTAGTAAGCACTAAAAACAATCTGTAGTTTCTAACTTTTTCAGTAGTGAAAACTACAAAAATCCAAAGTTTTCAGTAGTAATGAATAAAATTGTGTGACACACATGGTAAAAAAACAAATTTCCAGAGCAGCAAAATGACAGTGTAAATTCATAAATAAAAGCAAATTTTTATTTAAAAAATTGTCCATAAATTAACACTTTGAGAGGAACACTAAATGACCCCCAATATTTTTCTTCTTTTAGTTTACCTCAAAAATCAATGTATGCTCCAATGAGAACCTTACAGTAAAAATGAACAACAACAAAAAAATTAGTTCATTGCGGGGAAGAATTCTAGTACTACTCCAGGACTTTACAAAAAAATACGAAAAATAAAGGACTTTGCAAGCTCTGAAAAAGGAACTAAAATTTCAGGACATTTCCACGATTCCATGGGCCACGATAACTCTGCACATGGGCAGAGACACTTAGACACCCAAAACATATTGAAAAATCATGGAAGAAATGCAATGATATTGAAAATATTCAAGAAACACTCTTTAAAATTATAATGAATGTTAGAATCTAGAAAACATTAAAGTAAAATTTACGCACATCATTAAAAAAGTCATTTCACTAAGATTTTCAATTTCTGTAGTATATCTGATGTTTTCCATAATCAGTAGCAGACCGACAATTTCTGCTGTGACCATGGAAATGCTGCAGTAGTTGGAGTCTCTACTTCCACTCGTGGTACATAATAGCAACTACATTGAACTCATAATGATAATTGCTTTACATCTTCAGCCATATCCCTGTTTCTATGGTGAGCAGTATTATTTGAGAGGGAAACACTATCTGTTGATTTGGTTGCCTTGTATCCAATCATCACTTGTGTCCTTACTATGGTTACAGTATATTACTAATGTTCCACCAATCCCTTGAAACACTCTGGATTTTGCTATTAATTAAATAAACTACATTATATGAAGCTTCCATAGCTTTTGTGTTTTTATCTCCTGTCACTCTTCAAATTGTCTTCAGGGGCTTTTGACGATATTTGTACCTATTTTTGAAGAAGAATACATATTTTCCATGGTGTTCTTTACACTAGCTATTAAAATAGTTTTTGAGTTCGGATAGTTCCATACTTTCATTTGTGAGTCTCATAATGCAGATTGAACACTGTAGAACAGGTTCCACTTCATCGCCAGTCTGCAAAATGTTTAAAATAATACTTACAAGTTTCTTATGCTTTCTTTGCAGCTGATGTTTCCAATAAACTTGGAGATCATTCATACAGTTTATTGATCTTGTCATCACAGTTGTCTGATGCAGGTACAACAATACTTTTCTACTAAAATTCACATTAGAACTTGCATTTCCTTCATAATTTTCATGTGTATGTTTCAAATATCCCATTATTTTAGAACTTTCTGACTGAAATGGGGGCACTTGGAGTTTAAATCACCTAACTCCAAATTTTTCTACTTCATTCAATTTCCACCCATCTTTAAATTTAATTTATTCTATTAAGTTTACCCTTTACTCTCCTTCTTTGTTTCCATTTCTGTGAATGCCTCCCAGTGAGAAAAGGGTGTGTGAACCTAAACATTGCTTTCAGTTCAATTCAATGATTTATTGAACAACTACCATTTGTTACCAACCAGTGTTTTAAACAGACTCCAACTCTAACTAGAAATTTTTGGTAGTAAACACTAAAAGAATCCATAATTTTCAGTGTTTGTCAGTAGTAAAAACTATGAAAATCTGTAGTCCTTAGGATTTTTCAGTAGTAATGAATAAAATTGTATTACATAGTAACAAATTGTCAGGGCAACAAAATGACAGTGTAAATTCACAAAAAAGCTAATTTTTGCTTAAAGAATTGCCCATAAATTGAAAACTTTTTCAGAGAAACACTAAGTGGCACCAACATTTTTTTCATTTTTTCTTCAAAAATTAGTCCATGTTTCATAGTAAACATGCACTGATCAGTCTACGTAAATCAGTCCATGTTTACAGTAAACATGGTAAGTGTCTACACAGATTTGAAGTTGTTCATGGTTGTCTTCAAACCACAAGACAAAAAAGAATTTAAAAAAAATGTTATTTGTAAACAATGGTAGAAGTGCACAAAAATTATTTCATATTTTTTGAAAAATTTCTAAGTGAAATGTACCTTTCCTTTTTCTCGCGGAACATTCATTGTGTATCAACAATAGAACAAGCATTTTTGCTTTTTAATACGGCAAAATTTAAACATGAAATTGTTACTTATTTGGTTCTTGCTGAAAACTTCACTATTTACTGACCAGTACAGTTGTTTTCATGGCAGAATGAGGATCGGCATTATCGCTTTTTAAAATTTAATTACACTGAAAATACATGGTTTTCCACTACTTTTTTGCTACATCTAGAAACAAAACGAGCATTTTTCCTTTTGTTTAAAACGAAGTTCAAATTCGGAACTTTAACTCTCCATTGCCAACTTTCGTTCCCAGTAAAGTAGTTTTCTCTGAAAAACATGCAAGTAGTAGTGTTTTTGAACTTTAACTTTGCTTTAAGCAGAAGAAAAAATGCTTGCTCTGTCCTCTGAGGTAGCACGAAGTGACTAGAAAATGGAGAAAGCTCACATTTTAAGGGAAATTAAATGCGGAAAATGAGAACTGTGTTGTTCACCTTTCCATGAAACAATTTTACAAGTCACAGAAATGATGCAGATTCCACCACAGATGGATTAAGTACCGGTTTTTAAATTTAATTTTACTTAAAAAACGAAGGAATGGGAGCAAAAATGCTTGTTCTATACTGATTGATTTTAAGAAGATACTACGAGAAACAGGAAAACATGCAGTTCATTAGAAAGAAGAAGATCAAGAAACTTGATCAGAAAAATTTCAAAATGCAGAAACGGAAAACGACGGAACATCACTGCTACAGCAGTGTTTTCTGGCAGCACTTCCCTAGATTTTCCAATCGCTGGTCATCCTATTTTAATTTTACACCATTTTTCTAAAAATTTCCATTGCAGGAAAAAATTCTAGTACTAGTCCAGGACTTTCTGTAAAAAATACAAAAAAATAAGGACTTTCCAAGATTTGGAAAGCCAAATAAAATTTCAAGATGTTTCTGGTATTTCAGGGGCCATGATAACTCCATCATGTGACCAGAGATACTCTACATCCAAAAAACACCCCCAAAATGTTTAATGAATTCATTCAATCCCAAATGCGAAATAGCATATGGTGAACGTTACGTGGCCATTGACATTAAAGCACAACTACCTATAGAAGCAGCAATAATACTGTTCTTCACGTATATTCTTGCACATGTATGCAGGATGAAGCAGTTAGGTCCTAATAATGAACTAAAATATTTTAGTTCATTATTAGGACCTAATTGCTTCATCCTGCATACATGTACAAGAATATACATGAAGAACAGTATTATTTCTGCTTCTAGAGGCAGTTGTGCTTTAATGTTTAATGAATGTTACAACCTTGAAAATACGAAAACAAATTGTACGCACATCCTTTAAAAGATTATTTCACTGAGATTTTTTATTTCTGTAGCATATTCGATGCTTTCCATAAACCATAGTGGACCGACGATTCCCGTATTGACTATGGAGAATCTGTAGTAGTTGGAGTCTTTTAAAGTGTACATTTTCTAGCTTTGACGAAACTCTTTCCACATTCTCAAGGAATAAAAATACACTCATTGTGCATGTAAGACTAATGGTAAACTACTTGTTATTTGAGAATACTCAATAAATTACTTACACTATTTGTATTCTTTATTAAGAGTTCTGCCAATAATGAGACGTCTAATCTCACTTGTTCCAGCACCAATTTCATACAGTTTGGCATCTCTCAGATAGCGACCAGTGGGATATTCGTTAATGTAACCATTTCCACCTGTTCAACATATCAAAATTTAGTATTGGAAATATTCCAGTATAAATAAAATAAAATTCTGCATGAATAAAAGGGCATGGCTAACAAATGGTATGAATTGTTATTTTCAAGAAACATACTTAAATAAAGTTATGAGATTAACTGTGCACACTGAAGCACAAGAGCAGCAAGCCACAATAAAACATAACAATAGGTCTGAAAAACATAAAAATTAAATTGTTGACTATAAGACCAAAACAATAATAAAAGTTCTTAAATCAGTTAATTTGAAGAAGGCGATGAATGACTGCTACTCAGCTGCTCAATAAGTAATTCCAAAGTGGTTTATTAAGGCACAAGCACATCTCTGGGACACAGATAAACTAATTCTTGTTCACAATGCCTATACCATTAAAATAGGACCTGAAGAAAGCAGATTTTCTTAGCATTTGGTCTACATACCAGAAGCTCTGCCAAAATCTTTAGGATATTTAAATACTGGATCAATCATTACACTCACCTTGTGTGAACAACTGTGGCACAGAATCAAGTTTTCCTGGCTGATAACTCCAATTTTTTTTATTTGAAACATAAATTTTAGGTTAACAGTTTAATGGCATATTTTTCAAAAAAAAAAAAAAAAACCATCTGGGGCAGGGAGCTCTCAGTTCAGATCTGTATGGAACTAACTGCAGGGTACTATTATGATTAAACAGAACAACAAAAAGACCTTGTACAATTCTCACACACTACCCCAGTCTTCTATTACCAACCATAATTTAAAATGCAAAGACAAACTTGTTTGTGGTACTGTGCACTATACATTTTAGCTTGTCTGATAAAATTTCCATAATTCTACGAGTGCTTCCGCATCACATGTGTAGCTTGGCTTTTTTTATCCCTTTACCCACAGTTGGAAAACTTTAATACACATACAGCACATTTAATATGGCACATTTCATTAGTCTTAAAAGATTAGCTTCAATATGAAATATGTTACATTTTTTCCCCACAATGTTTGTGACACTCTGTTTTCGTGTATGTGTGCACACACACATACATGCTTTGTAATTACTGTGCATATAAAAAAATATGTCAGCATCATGAACTTGTGAAAATTTAAGTTCACCATAACTCACACATGTAACCAAGCAGCAAATTGTCAACACTAGTGATGAGCACGAGCTCCTTTTTTAAGGCCCCCTGGTCCCTTTACAGCAATATTTATGACTGGTCCAGGTTGGTTATATCATTATTTATGAGTAGCCTGAGCTTGAGTTTGAACATTTGTGCAAATTTTTCCTATGTGAATAAAAAAAAAAAAATAAATGAAGCATATTGTTTTACTTTTATTTATATTTTTATAATCAGATAAGAATGTCAGGGCTTACCATTAATGTCACCCCCCCCAAAAAAAAGAGAGACATAAAGAAATAATTATTATTATGTGCATCATATTCAGGTACCAAAATGTCCATTTTGTTTCCCAAGTGCATCAAGTTAATTCGTTTACCTTAGCTCACTTTCATGTTTTCACTGAATGACCAAAAATTCTCATTTTTCGCATAGTAGCTAGCAGAACTTTAAATTTTAGTCACCAGAAAACTTTATACTATCAGTTTTCATTATATCTAGGAAAAAATACATATTTGTTACTTAAAACACTCACAGACACTTTTGAGTTATGAAATGCATGCACAAAACGCGATAAATAATAATTAAGAATTTTAAGCAAAGAACAAAAGAGAAACCATAGCCTAACCCACGGTTTCCTAAACTTTTTGAGAACGCACCACCCTTCACATGTCACATTCTCCATGTGATGCCCATGTACCCAAAATTAAAAAAAAAAAAAAAAAAAAAAATTGGCCAAATTCAAGTTTCTGGTATTTTTTAAAAAGAAAATAGTCATTTACATTACTAGCTTGTATTCTTTTTAGTGTAAAAATACAAAATTAGAATAAAATTACAGAACTGAATAAGAAGAAATTGATGAAATATGCATATTTTCACAATGGTAACACTCTTCATTTGGCTTTCAAAAGTCGGGAGTATTTTAGAAAACTTAGATGAAATTAAATACTTAAGAAAATGCTAGGCAATTATGAAAAATCCATCCAGATTTTTTCATATAAAAATATTTCACCACTGCTCAATGTATTTAGAACTTGGATCCATTTTGTTCCTTGTTTTAGAAATAAATATAATATTCATATATTAATACAATAACATTAAATTTAACATGTTTTGCAATGAACACATGGAACAGCAATGTGTTCAAGAAGTGAAAGCATTTCACTTTTGAGGTTCTTATAGGCTTCCAAAAATATCTAATAAACTTCTCAGCAAGTTCAACAGCCACATTTGTTTTTCTGCAGCTGCACAGCATCCAGTGCTTAAATTCTCATTTTTCTGATATCTTTGTTTCCCTTCCCATTTCTTTATTGTCGTACCTTTTTTTAATGCCCTTGGATGACAATTTTATCCATCATGAATGCAGGACAGCTTTCATTGTTTTTGATAAAAAGATGAATAGTGTAACTTTGAAAATATAAATACTTTTGATCACCATGCATCAATATTTACAAATTTTTCAGCTTTGTCACTTTCGTTTTGAATCCCCCCCTCCCGTTTATCAAACTGAAATGCAAAACAACTTTTTTGGGGAGAATATTTAAGAATACAGGATACATGCTCTGATCATAGTTGGGAAAACAAAAATTACAGTTACGGGGAAATCTTTGCTACGTCCCATTTCCGTTTTCGGACATTTCCCCTTCATTTTAAAGTTGAACTACAAATATTTATGAAATAAAATGAAATTTAACATCAATACCAAGCAGAGGAAACGCCACGTGAAAAATAAAATTACGATTACGCAAGAAATCTTCACTGCGTCTAACTTTTGTTTTCGAAAGTTTTGAAAGACGAAACTTCCGCTGTCGAAAGTTTAGAAAGTTTCAGGCGGAAAACATCCTCCACCACTACTAATTGCCCCAACATTTCTGTTCAGTTATGTATCGATCTCGAGGATAACCCAAATTCTGATGGAAAAGGAGAAATTCTTCGAAGCCGTCGCACTCTCACGGCTAAAGATTACAGCGAAATTTTTTTGCCGTCGAATTTCCGTTTTGGGAAATTTTTTCTACATTTTCAAACTGAAACACAAATATTTATGGAATAAAATTATATATAACAACAATACTGGACAGAGGCAACATCACAGGGAAAAGAAATTACAATTACGGAAAAAATCTTAATTTTGTTTACTTCCGTTTCTGAAAGACGAAGTACTGTCCCAATGCGTATTATTACAAATTGGTAAAACTATTCAATGGGTAGTTTTACATGCGGAGAAAAATTCCTGATGCGTATTTTTACGCATCGAGAAAAATTCCCGACATATATTTTTACGCTTCGAGAAAAATTCCTGATGCGTATTTTTATGTGTTGGTAAAATTTTGATGTGCAACGCATAATTACGCATTTTGGCTAACTCTGGACTAGGCACATCACTTGAGCACTCCCGTGGAGAGAGAACGGGGCACGACGTCATGAAGCTAGTGAGTCAAAGATGACACACCACTCGGAGGGGAAAGGTTGCTTCTACACTAATGAACCGATGCCTCGGAGAACTGCGAACTTTTCCCCTTGTTACTTTTTAATTTACACTATGGTAATCATGATGGAATCCGGCAATATTAATTTATAATCTGGAATTCCGGGAAATGTAATGAAATCCGGCATTGCCGGCCTAAACCCGGAGGGTTGGCAGGCCTGTATATACAATATACACATACTGTACAAAATAGTTTGAGGGACCCACCCCCACCCCCCATGCAGGAGCAAAGCAGTTGCTGAGGCGCGATCTCACGGGCACAACATAGAACGCCTCTGTTGGTTAAGTGTGGAACTTTGGAATTTAGTGAACACAACTGTAAAACTATGATAGATAGGGCAGAAATGTAACGTAAATTACAAAGTCGTAGAGCTGACTTTGCTTATTAGGAATCGATATCAATGTTTTATTAAGCACACATTATACACGTGTTTGCATTCTATGAAAAATCACAATCTTTATATTATTAAATTTAGTCGGTTCACATCATAAAAAAAGTGTGCATTATATCATTATATTCCCAAAAAATTTGGGGGAGGTCCTTTACATTGGGGATCCCCAACTCTGAAAATCTGGAGGGGTCCTACCCCCCCCCCCCGGACCCCCAGTGGTTACGCCAAGTGCCTGGTGCCATTGTGCCCATTTTTATAGGAATTTCATTCTTTAGGCAAGATACCCAAATGTTGCAGGGAAGGGACTGTTATGAGAAGATGTGATTTAAAGCTTGAATCAAACAAACTGATACAACACACACACACAAGCAGAAGTAGGTATTTTCCCTAGAAGTTTACCAAAACCAAAAAAAGATGGCATAAGAATCATACATAACGCTATATAAGATTTCAATAATGACTATTTACATTACCTAAGCACTGTATAGCATCCACAGCCATTTGCGTTGCTTTCTCGGCACAGTATAAAATAACACCAGCACAATCCTATCGAAAAAAGTTTTGAACATGAGCAAATGGAATACTGAAATTCACATCCATGTGCAACTATTTTTTGTAAAATAATAATGAAACAACATTTTAAAATGACAGTACAAGAAAATGAATTACAAAATCAAACAAGAAACAATCTAATAAAATTCTCAATATTGAAATTTAACAACTATCCACCGGAAGTTAACAAAGTTAAGCAGGTATTTGCTACTAAACTAAAGTTCCCAAAAATTTTGGGAAAACATCGCAAAAGTAAATGGGTTCCAATTTCGAAATTAACATAGGACTGTATATCATATCAAAACACTTTAACACTCGATAAAAACAAAAGCAGACACCATGAACACTTAATTGAGAAATAATAACTAAAACACACAAGATTGCTACTGGCACAATGACTCCAAACAACAAATACCACATCAGAAAGAACAATGAAAATTACAAAGGTTCCCTTTTTAGAGCTCAAAAAAAAACCCCATCCAAGATCCCCCACTTCCATCCCCATAATCATAAATTTGCATACCCAAATGAATTCCAAAACTCCAATGCAGTAATTAATTAATTTACAATCTATTAAAGTTTTCTCAATGAACTTATCCCGCAGTGTAATACATAGCATGTTAACTAAAATTCAAATTGTGAAAATAATAAAATAAATAAAATGGTAAGAGGTATATCAAGAAAAATATAGATGAATTTAGTGGAATGACAGAATTAATAATGCAAATATGAGATCTGAGAATGATACTTCTTCTGTAGAAGACAAAGTTGATAAAAACACAATTAGATGATTTCAGCATATCTGTCTTATGAAAGAACACAAATTTTCCACAAAAAAATTTACTATTATACTTCTTGAAAACGTTAGTCAACAACGTCCAAGGAGTTGTTTGTATTAAGGTGCTAGCATTTTTATAAATTCCTTAGTCATCAAAGAAAATTAGAGTTATAAACTCACTTCTTAATAACTGCCTCATAGATACATATGTTATGCATGTATGATCTTCAGCAGACATCTTGGTCCCAAGTGAGGGACTAATAACTATACTGTCTTAATTATTTTTAACCATTAAAACTTTCAAGAAATTTTTTTATGAATTCAGTTTAAAAATATGTATACTGCACCAATGTAAAAATTACTAACATACCAATTATATACACTTAAAAACCATTTATTTATGAACCTTCGTTATTGAAAACCCACCGTAACGAGTTCAGTATTATTTTTTGACACAATTTTTACATATGTACACTCAATATTGCTTATGTAAATATCATAAAAACTTTATATATACATATTGAAAAAATAACACTTAACTCATTAAGGAAGGTTTTTGATAATCAAGATACATAAGTAACTTAATTTACAAGGTTTTTAAGTGTACATACAGTAGATTCCGGTTAACTGGGAAACACTGGAGCTAGAACTTTTGGCCCAATTAAGCAGCGGCCCCAATTATGTGAAGCTTTATCCCAAAGAGCTCATTATTTGGGATGTTCTTCAAGAACTGTCCCAAATAAATGCCTGCCCAAATTAACCGATGGCCCCATTAACCGGAATCTACTGTAGTTATACATTATTAATTTTGTATTGGCGCATTATAGATGTTTTTAAATTGAATTAATAAGTTTTTAAATATTTTAAAGTTTCAATGGTTAAAAGAAAGAATTAAAAGTGTAGAGTCAGTGCTTCACTTGGGTCCATGATGAACTCTGAGATTATACATGTCACAGACATACCTAACAAGGCAGTCATTAAGAGGTGAGTTTGTAACTCTACTTTCCTTTGACGACTAAGAAGTACATTTTAGGCAACAAAAAAAAAGCACCAGAAGAAATCATTTAATTTAGTCACTGGTCATTATTTTTTAATCATTTGCATGCATATTTGGACCTGAGTTACTTGCAGGGGGAGTTTAATCAGGATTCAACAACTTTCTCAGGGTGCTATCTTTTGAAATTCATCAAAATAGCATTTCTTTTTACATATTGTGTCCCAAAGAACTGCCATGCCTACACAACCATACGTCACTCTCTATTGCAGGAATGGGAGCCAGGTCCATGGTTTCATTGCCCTTGAACAGCCAATTTTAGAAGGAAAACATGGAAACATAATGGTGGTTATAACTTCTTCCTAATTTCTTGTCAATGGAATATATTTGGCACCTTCTCCCAAAATTTAAAAGCATTTACAAAAAATAAAATCATGTCGATCAAAAGAAAATGTAGTTTGATATCAGGAACTTGAATAAACAAAGAAAGATGACACCCAATTTTTGGGTGTAATGAGCACGTCTTTAGAATCAGTTCTGACGCAAATTAAATTTATCAAAGCTATTCAAAGTCAATGGAACTGGTATGGTAAACAATAGTACCTGACGGAAGAAAGAAGTTTTTCAATTGGGTTTTTAATCCTGCAGATATTGCTGTAAACAAAATCATGAGCTTACACCCTCTGGTTGAAGATTTGTGCATTAAGAAAATTTTGAATTTATATGAGAAACTCTTTAAGGAAGAATTTTTCAAATTGGATTCTTCGAAGCAGAGATATGGACAAATATAAGATATGCATCTACGACCCCTGGCGGTAAAACCATGCATTATTTTAGGGAAAAAGTATTCTCAAAAGGTTTTTCGATCTGAGCAGTACTGGCCCAAGAAAAAAAAATTTTAGTCGAGTTTTCAGGAGCTTTGATTTTGCTGCAAATACATCAGAAGCAGAAATTAACACTTATGCTTCCTGGTGGCCAAACCATTCTTTACCAAATATTAGAAATTATATGAAAAACATTTTCCATCAAGAGCTGTACGTGATAAAGGCAGAATTTTTCAAATCAGAGTTTTAGAAGCAGAAATAACGCAGAAAATACAATTTACTTTTGTGCCCCCAAGCGGAAAGTCTATGATTTACTTGAAAATTTTGAATTTATGTGAAAAACATTTTGCATCGGAAACACTATCCAACAAAGAAGAAATTTTTCAAATTGGACTCCTAGAAGTAGAGATATTGATAAAAATAAGATATACATCTACGCCTCCTGGCATAGGAATCGTGCATTACTTTAGTAAGAAAATAATCCTAAAAGGTTTGTTGATGTGAGTAGTATCGGTCCACAAACAATTTTTTTCAATTGAGATTTTAGAAGCTCAGATTTTGCTGCAAATACATCAGAAGCAGAAATTAAGACTTACGCCCCCTGGTGGTTAAACCATTGTTTACCAAAATTAGAATTTATATGCAAAGGATTTCCCATCATGAGCTGTATTCAGTGCAGAAAGAACTTTTCAAATCGGAGTTTTAGAAGCAGAGATATCAAGAAACGCAATTTACCTTAACATCCCCTAGCGGAAAGTCTATCAATTACTTGAAATTTTTTAAATTATAAGAAAAACATGTCACACCGGAAACTCTATCCAATAAAGAATTTTTCAAATCAGACCATTAGAAGCAGAGATATTGACAACAATAAGATATACATCTACGCCCCCTGGCAGAGAAACCATGCAATATTTTAAGAAGAAAATGTTCCAAAAAGGTTTATCGACATGAGTGACATCGGTCCATGAAAGAAGTTTTTCAATCAACACTTTACAAGCTCAGATTTTATGGAAAATACACCAGAAGCAAACATTAACAGTTACGCACCCTGGTGGCCAAAGTATTCTTTACCAAAAATTAGAAACTATATGCAAAATATTTTCCATCAGGAGTTGTATCTGCTAAAGAAAAAAATGTTGAAAATCAGAGTTTGGGAAGAAGAGATATTGGGGAAAACATAATTTACTTTTACATCCCCTAGCAGAAAATCTATGCATAACTTGAAAAAGTAGCTATAACTAAAATACTCTTCGACATAAATGGAATCGAAAGATAAAATAATTTTTTCAATTGGATGTTCAGAAGCAAATATATGGAATAAAATGTATTTTGAATTCGACACCATCTACATTTACGCCCTCTAGAGGTGAAATTGTACATCGTAAAAAACAACAACGAAATGATGGATCATCCTTCACATATTTCAAGCTTCCCAATGCAAAAAGAATTTTTCAAATCGGTCTAATATTTGCAGAGATATGGTGTCTACAGACTGATGGACAGACGGAAAAAATGGTAACATAAGTACAATCTTTTTTTACAATAGACATGCTAAAAACCAAGCGCCAGTAAAAACAAGACATAAGAAACATGTTAACAAGAAACATGAAAAGTAAAAGGTTTTCTAAATGACATATTAGAAATCAATGCATAACAGTTACGTGACAAACATTTAATGGAGGAACATTTCAGTAGTAACTTCAACTTTTGACAGGCTTACAATGAATAAAAATGACACAAGGTGGAAAACACATGTTAAGTCAGTTGTTGCTATATTTGAGAAGATATTTCCAAACAATATGGATATGACACAGTCAGTCTGAACTACAAGGATCAATGCAAAGGCAAATTTCTAAACTTTTGTGAAACCTCAGGGATTGGCGATTCGTGAAAGGGGCAAAACGTTTTGTTTTTATGCCAATCGGGAACTGCGGATGCATCACTTAGCTTTACAATGTGAATTTCAGCTTACAATGTGGAATCAAGATTTGATTTTTCTTTGCTGCACAACAAGAAATAGCACTACAAAATGTAAAAGTTCTGATAGTAACCATGCAAAGAAATTCAATACATCTAACAGAGTAAAAAAAAAAGTGTTTTGACACACTGCTACGTATGTCAAATATAAACTCTAAAAACTAACTTCCTCCTACCTTTGAACTGCAGTGTCCTTTGTCAACAGCTCTAGCAGTATTATACAAATAGGACCTACAAGCATTTAGTGTAGTATACATGTCAGCTAATTTTCCTTGCATGAGCTAAAAAAATTAAAACACAGTTTTCAACAAATAAATGAGCTTTACTCTAACATGTCTAAAAAATGTATAACACAACAGAAACAACACCAAATGAAATTGTATACAGCATTCATATCTTTCAGAATTAATACTAAATAAACTAGGAAGAAAGAGAATAAATAATAAACTGATTATGGTTTCTGAAAAAAAATTATACACTCACACAACATTACAAAACAGAATGAAAATTAACACAGCAATCGGACATCGCCGAATTGACTGTAATTATTGTTTCACACTTGAATTAAATCACATCAGAGAACTTGAAATTTTCGCCGCCGTGGAGCGGGAATCGAACCCGCACTCCCGATTTACGTTTGAGCGTGCTAACCTTTGCACCACCCACGACGGCGAATTCACAAGTTTCTGTGTGTTGAGAGCATCGGAATATTCTCCGACCGCGTTCAGATTCATACAGATTCTGCTGCCATCTAGCTTTGTTAAGAAAATCTCCAGTTGTTTAGGTATTCAGAGTTGAAGAAATATTTTTCTCATAATACGTGGTAAATACGTCATGATAATTAACACAGCAATCGGACATCGCCGAATGGATTTCACTGTAATGGTTTCTCAAGGAAGTTCCAAATGGCACTCGAACGTAAATCGGGAGATGCGGGTTCAATTTCCGCATCTCCCGATTTTCTGATGTGATTTAATTCACATGTGAAACAGTAATTACAGTCAATTCGGCGATGTCCAATTGCTGGGTTAATTATCAAGGCAATTTACCACCTATTATGAGAAAAATGTTTCTTCAACTCTGAATTACAAAACAGAAGCTCAAAAATACTCTTATGTTATTTTAACTTCATTAGCAGGAATCATTACAAAAGAATTTGCTCTGCTGAAAATAAAGCGACAGAGTTGACTAAGAGGGTTCAACTGCTGGGTCCAGAACTATTTGAAAGTGAATTTTTTTCTAAAAAAATTTAATAAGCGGTACATACATACATATCACTAAGTGATTCCCTGAGATTCAGAGGTTAGCTCCTCAAAGAAAGACAAATGGCTACATAAATGTTTATCTGATGGAACTATAATTTACTGTTGGTGTATCAAACGTGTCCATTTACAGCGATCTTGGCACACAGCTCAAGCTTCACTGACACACATTACATGATGCACACAAAACCTTCTGTACTTCATACTCAATCTTCTCGTGCAGACACTCCTGAATCTGGTCCTCCCAAGATTTCCTGGGCCTTTCTCCAGACCTTTCTTTCCTGCCACTTGGGACTGAAAAAATTCTTTTAGTAAGCACCTCATCACTCATTCTTTTAACATGGCCAAATCACCTAAGAATATTAGTCCCACCTTACTAACAACATTTTGCCTCACATTACACAACTGCAACACATCTTCATTCCTCACATGATCAGAGTGAGTCTTAACACAAACCCTCAATAAGTAATGCATCTCACCAGCACACAAATGACTTTTATGTCTCTTAGGCAGTACCCAGGTTTCACTGCCATACATCAGAGTAAGAACAATTACACTTTCATACACAGCCATTTGGAACTTCCTCACAGTGAAATCCTCCTAAAGCAGCTATGACTTTCAATGAAGAGTTCACTTGCCTACTAATTTCACCATCTAATTTGTTCTCTGTCACACGCACGCATGCATGTGCACACTTTCCAAATATACAAACTCGTTCACCTAGTCCATCACTGTGACATTTAGACTTACCTTGCATTCAGTGCTAACAGTTCCTTGCTCAAAAACCATAACTTTGGGTTTTCCCTTATTTATACTCAGTTTGAATTTCATACAAACTTCGTACATTTTGAACAACATACTCTGCAACTCCCATTTGCTCTCTGCCAACAGGACTGTGTCATCAGCCTACAGCAATCTGCACACATGGTTATTACCAAGACATAAACCAGAATTTCTATTTTGGCATCCATAAATATATTAAACAGCCATGGTGACATTACACAACCTGTCTGACTCCTGCTCCAATATAAAACTATTTCAATACAACACAATTCACTCGTACACATGTTTCATAGCAAGCATACACGGCTTTTACACAATTAAGTAGATTCCCAGCAATATCATATTTCTTCAGTACCTTCCACAGAAGTATCCTATTTATTCTGTCATAAGCTTTCTCTAAATATATGAAGACAGCAAAAACCACCTTAGCAACAAATACTTTTCAATCATCATGCATAATGCAAAAATTTGGTTAGTGCAGCCCTTACCAGGAATAAAACCACTCTGTACATCCCACACTTTTTCTGATGTATGTCTTCGTACCTTATCAATAATGACCATTCCAAACACATTTCCTGGCACACTAAGCAAGCTGATACCATGATAACATCCCTCCAATCCTGAGGAATCATTCCTAACTCCCAACATAACTGGCAAATTTCAGTTAACCAGTCAATCACAGTCTCTACTATATTTTAGCATCTCAACAGTTATGCCGTCTACTCCTGAAGCCTTATCATTCTGAAGAGATTTCAGAACTTTACACACCTCTTCTCTTGAGATCCCATCAGTGCATCTACCTCTCACTATGCCATCATCTGCTTCTGCCTCTTTCTCAGAATCACCTTTGTTTTCCTGATCTAATAAATCAAAGAAGTACTCACCCCATCTTTCACTTAGCTCAATGGGCTCCAATATTATTTCTCCAACCCTATTCTTTACACAACTTAGAATTTTATTCCCCCTCTTTTTCCTATGCCTTATGTACTTCCACAATGTTTTTCTATCTTTCCCAAAAGCCAAATCGAGCTTTTCCTCCTTTTCCTTCCTATTTTTTGCGCCTTACTTTGGTGAACCAGCTTAGCTGCCTCATGCTTCTTACAGTGATATTCATCCTCAGAAACTCTACTTTACAACATCCCCAAATATGCTTCCTTCTTTCTCTTCACTGCTTCTTTAATTTCACTGTTCCACCAAGCATCACCTTTGAAGTTACCCACTGTTGTAATACCACAGACCTCTTCAGCAGTTGTGATAACACAGTTCTTAAAACACGTCCACTTCTTTTCTACATCCCTTTCCATTGATTTCACCTCATTCAGTTGTTGTCTGAGTAAATTAGAGTAATGCTGATGTATTTAATAAGTGGTGGCATAATTATTAATGCCATAATTATTTAAGAAGTGGTGCCATAATAAAACTCAATGCAGTCTGACACAAATATTAATCTAATTACAAGTGTAGACTTGGATTAAATTTAGAAAAAATAATAATAAAGCAATTGACAAATAAGTTAACAGCTTGTCACATGATGATGTAAGTTCAGCAATAACTATTAACTGAAATTTGATATTTGGTAATAACTTTCAGCATTAATCTTTTACATCAAAATGTCTCTGTCACTCTTATTACAGCAGTCAAATTGCCACAATGGAGTTTTAAAGACAAAAGTTTTACATCTGAAGTCTACCTTTGTTAATTTACTTCATTAGCAAATAATAATGCCAAGAAAGTAAAAAAAAAAAATTAAGACAAAATACAAACTACGAAATGAAAAGGGGGCAAATGAAAAGAAAACTCTCTTGGAATATAAAAAAAACAAACCTACTTTGAATTTGCTTGATGGTGGTTGAGCTGGGCATTCTTATTGCTGCAGTTGAAATAACTCCCGAGAAGGGCGAATTTTTTTTTATTTTTATCTTCTGTTTTGGTCTCTTTTCCATGGATCCACGCAATAGCATCGGGGATTTACCGATATCATACTTAAACTTTTTCTATCAATTTTCTTCCATTTCACTTTTTTTATTCATCTTCAATCACATATTTTCTTTCTTTGGTACTTGGTGGTAGCCACTTCTTACTATGGTCAATAGCGATACCCCTTTCACTCTCAAAAACCAAGAGCACCAGAATCCTGCCCAAAACTCTTTTCTCCAAAACAAGCATCATAAAACCACTCCTACAGGATGAAAAACAATGAACAGCAATGTGTTAAAAGCTCTTTCTCATGTATTCACAAAGATTTCCCTTTACCATTATTTTCCAACATTTGCATAGAGGGATACATATAGTTAAAATGGCCCCATAACAACATTTATTTGTAGGCAACATGCTACCTGGAAACTCTTAAAAAGCAGTTTAGCATCTGATAGTCACTTAGCAAATGATGAACAGTGGTTTAGCCTTCTGCTGAACTATGCCTCCATTTCTGTCACATTTACTTTTTTTTTTTTTTTTTTTTGGTAATGTTCTTCAAAATTTTATATTTCTCTGAAAAGGGCGGGGAGCACCATTTGTCTTTTCCCTGGACCAAAGCAATGGCAAGCCCTGTCACCATGTGGCAGAGAATCACTGGTGAAGCTACTCCCATTGATTCACCTCTAAAGGTAATTTCTCTGTAGTTATTCATTTCATTGTTTGTGCTATATCATTTCAATTTTTCTTATTTAAAAAAATATACATAATGCACTACAAAATAAGAAAAAGTGTTTATGCTTATAATGAAATATAAAATTGTCTTGGCAGTTAGTGTGTGTGAGTCTGGAGGAATTCTTGGCCGCTGTGGTGTAGTGGAAGCATATCCGGCGCATAACTGGAAGACCCGGGTTCGATTCCCAGTGACGGCCAATGAGAATTTTTCCGTGACTCACTTATAAACGTGGAAAGAGCAAAGACCTTTGTTTGATGATTGATATAAAGTCATTCTGTATGAAATTCAAACTGAGTACGAATAAGGGGAAACCAAAGTTATGGTTTTTGAGCAAGGAACTGCTAGTACTGAATGCAAGATAAATCTAAATGGTACAGTGATTGACCAGGTGAATGAGTTTGTGTATTTAGGAAGCATGTTTGACAGAGAGAACAAATTGGATGGTGAAATTAGTAGATGAGTGAATTATTCATTGAAAGTCATAGCAGCTTTGGGAGGATTTCACAGGAATGATGGTTTCTCAAGAGAGTCCCGAATGACAGTGTATGTAATTGTTCTTACTCTGATCTATGGCAGTGAAACCTGGGTACTGTCAAAGAGACATAGGAGTCATTTGTCATTTGTGTGCTGGGGAGATGCGTTACTTATGAGGGGGTGGGGTTGTGGCAAGGCTACTCTGATCATGTGAGGAATGAAAATGTGTTGCAGTTGTGTAATGTGAGGCAAAATGCTGTTAGCAAGATGGAGACTAATATTCTTAGATGGTTTGGCCATGCTGAAAGAATGAGTGATGTGATGCTTACTAAGAATTTTTTTTTTTTAGCCCAAGTGGCAGGAAGGAGAAAGGCAGAGGAAGGCAAAGGAAGTCATGGGAGTATCAGATTCAAGAGTGTCTGCATGAGAAAAAGATTATGTGTATGAAGTACAGATGGTCTTGTGTACAATGTGTGATGGATGTCAGTGAAACTTGAGCTGTGTGCCAAGACCACTTTAAATGGAGGCATTTGATATGGCGACAGTAAGAAAATAGCCAGTTAAAAATGTATCTGGTGGATTGCCTTTCTTTGTGAAGCTAACCTCTGAATCTCAGAGAACAGCTTAGTGATATGTATGTACGTAAAAAGGGGAGAGGCGAGTTGGGGAGATAAGAAACAAAAGGTATTGAAGACGAAAAGGCAACACACGTTCCTGTACTTTTTCACTTAGCACTTCACCACAGACTGAACTTCCTCTTGCTACAGCCCTGGTTTGAGATTAGATTAAGTTTGTAGGCCATTTGTGATGTCTCATATCAGCACTATGCTCATCAAACCATTCCTGCCCAAGATGGATTTGATGACATGGGGCAATATCATCCTGGAAGAAACCATCCCCCTCTGGATGGAGGTATTACAGCATTGTGTGGTGTACATGGTCATAAGTAGTCCGTGGTAGTAGCCAGTATCCATATGCCGGTTTACATGTTTACATGCACAAGGGGTGCCAGTTCATGCCAGCTAAGCATGCCCCATATCTCATGACCCCCCCCCCCACACACACACAAGCCTGGATAGTCAATGCCATGCATCAGGAATCCAGCCCTCATAATGCTGATGCCAAATATTGAGTTGGCCACTGACAGAATATATTACACACTAGAATTCATTGGGTCACACACCATTTTAAAATCTTCTATTGTCCAGTCTGCATGCTGTTGACATCAGGAGAAGCATTTACATTGATGGACTGTTGTGAGGAAAATCGCCCCCACTTACGCAGTTCCTGAAACAGCTAGGAGAGTGTGACAGGGTGCAGCACAGTTTGTCTATTCTTGTAGTCCATTCATGCTACTGTATGACACATAGTTGCATGGAATATTGTTTCTGGTGGGCCTGTATTGTATTGCGCCATCAATGGTAAAATTGTGCTGCACTGATTGCCCTGTAGAAGGGGACCAACTTGTTATTCACTGTTGCAATCCACCTTTTGCAGCCCTTTACAGTTGTGTCACTTCCCAGTTGTTTTACCATTTTGTTACTACGTAATTTTTGGACTAAGAGCCGCGGCTCTTACGTTACTAAAAGTGAAATTTTTCGGGTGCGGCCCTTATGCCGAATTTTGTCTTCAATAAGACTGTTTTTTCCCCTCCCTTTTTTTTTTTCATGCAGATGCTTAGTAAATTTTTTCAAACCACGTCTTTTTTTCTTCACAAACTCGACTGTGATTATGTTTCCCCCTTTCTACTCATATGTTAGACACATCTATTTAAACGATAACTCCACTGTCCTGATGTTGGTTTAGGAGGGAAAGTGGGGGAGAACAGGAATGCCTGACTCAAATGCACTTTGCATGGGGGATGGAATGGGGACATAAGCACACAGACGAGTAGCGAGGCGTCCGAGGCTTCTGTGGATAGCGAACCCTACCTTGAGCGCGCCCAGCGTCTCTCTTTCGTTGGCTGCAGCATACATCATGCAGGAAGGTGCGATGCAACCAAGGGAAGGAATGGTGATTTTCACTAGGGTGGGGAGACCAGTTTGATGGGCACTTCCCTGAACAAAAGCTTAAGAACATGAACAATGCAAAAGCCTGCCCCAGGATGATTCCATTAGCAGAGACCTATTCCAAACAATACTGGCGGGACGGAAAGACAAATTCTGTTCAATCTTCTTGGTTAATGTGGCATGCGATACAGGCATTTCTTGGCTCTGTGCTCCTGAGTTTTGCTTCGATTTTATTTATTTATTTATTTTATTAATAAATAAATGTGAAGGCTCAGTGCGCAGCAAATGAAAGTAGGTCAAACCACTTGAAAGAGAGAAAGCGGCACTGCTGTTTCGAAGTGTTGGTGGCCAGATCTGCGAACACGTGCGAGGCAACTGGTAAAAAGAAGCGCAACTTCATTCTAACAAAAACATCTCTAGATGAGAAAAAAAAAGCATAACATAGAAGGAAGATATTATTAAAGAAAACATTAATCGAAAGCATTACAAGCGATAATTTATAAGTTAATTACTTCTAAGATGGATTCTATTGCGGTGAACAGAGAACCGTCCTGTAGCAGACATCCACATTGAATGGAATTTAGACAATTGTGCGGTTTTACGAGCAATGCGATATTCTAACGGGAGTCTTTAGATTAACTGTGATTTATATTGAATACATAAATGGTTTTGAACATTTAATAAAGGCAAACAAATATCATTAGCATGATTAATAAAAAATGTATAAATAAAATTTTTTGCCAGTATGAAAAAATAAGTGTATAAAGCAGATCGGCACTGAGTTGCAGAATTAGTCTTTGAAGTATACATATAATCACGTTGGGCGTGAGTTAATTCATGAAAATAAGGAAGATAATTTGGCTTTCTGCGCAGCACCACGACTTCACAGGTGCGGCCCTTACGGCAACTTTTGTTTCCAAGATTGCAAAATTTCTTACCCGCAGCTCTTAGTCCGAAAATTACGGTACTTCTGGCACCCTCTGATCATGGAGATCCTTCCCAAAATGGATGTATTAACCCTTCATGCGCTCATAATTTGGTCTTTCATAAACTACAATAAATCCTTGGTTTCCCCCATCATATCTGTAACTTTGCTCTCAACTGAACAACCAACCTCTTATACACACCACTTTAGCCTACAGGCCATTCCCACCTTCTTGTGGCTCTAGTATTGGATGTAACTCACTTTACAAATGGGTGGTTGTAATTGAGTGAGCTCTCATTGAATATTGTAATGGTATACATTTGTTGTCTATGCTTCCTCTATGTTTTCACAGTTACCTTACAAAACAAGGGAAGAAAAATCATCAGTCAGTGTATTTTCGATATCAATTCTGATCTTAGTTGCTCAGAAATGTATTTTGATGCGTGGTGTAAAGCTGAGAGATGCAATTTTAACACCTGGCCTACAGTATTACAAAGATTTATTTATTTATTTTTTATCTTCAAGTGGCCATATATATTACATTTAAGTAAGACATAATTTCTACATCAAAAATAATAATCTCATATTCTTACCATGTGCTTTGGAAGATCCATTTCTTCAATTTTCACAAATAATTTCCGCTATCAAAATTTGTTTTTTTGCCCATAAATTTATTCAACATCTGGCCAATTAGGTCTGTAAAGGATTATTGAAGTGTGATATTAATTTTTCGAGAATCAATTACAAGAAAAACAAAATCATACAAACCTCCTCCAAAGGTTTGGCAAGTGTTTCGTTCATGTATAATAGGCGCCCCCTAATGGGGATTATTATTGGACAAAATCTAGCATTGCTTTGCATACTCCTTATAATGTTGCCCCACTTTACAATTAAAATTTTCCATCACAGAATGAAAATATTTTAGTAGCTGTTTCACATTTAGGCACTGTTGAAAATTAGTAAATTCCATAATACTGGAGTGTTGTGCTATAAATGAATTGTTATTTTTTATAGGATATTATTGTTATGGCGTAGCTCCCCCTGTCTTAAACATTCATTTTAATTTTTGCTATGTTCAACTATTTTTCCCATTTTTCTTTGACTCATTCATCCACTCCCTCTGGTCTTCTCTGTCCATTCCTGTAGGGCAATAACTACACACATTTCAGATGAACCATTCAAAACATGGCCTGATCTCATTTCCTTGTCTGAATTTCGCTCAAGAGGCTTACTCTGCTCTTCCTGTTTTGTTCCACACTTCATATATGATCTTTTTGGTTCATTTTATTTTTAGCATTCTTCTAGTACAACGTACTGGGAACGCATTAATTCTTTTTATAGTTTTATACTGCCACCATTCAAAGTCTCACACCCATAGTGTCAAAGGTCCAAGTCTCACTGACATTTTTTTTTTCCTTTTCTTTTGATTGAAGGTTAAACAATCAACCATAAGCAACTCAATAGGCTATAAGCAGTCGCATGTCCCTAATTTTAGGGTCACTGGTTCTAGGGAAGGGAGAGAGCAAGTGCCATAAGACAAACACAACATCCATGCCTCACCGGGATTCGAACCCGGACCCTTCTCAGACGAGTGGTGCCAGTGCTTAAACTACTAGGGCAGCACATTGACAAAATGTATCACCTTAGCAATCTTAATTTCAATTACTTGTAATTAACACCTCTTAGTAATTCTTCATGTTTCCAATATATGAATTTTGTCATCTCTAACAAAAAATATGACCTTTAATTTAAAATCTTGACAACAATACACAGTGTGTCAAAGAATTTTTAAGACTGGCGCTAGATTTCAGCCTACGGTGGCACCACCAGTGTAATCGCGAATGCGTTATAAACCGTGACCATCTGCTTGCTTTCTGCCAAAAGTACTGCACAGTTATTAAAGTAACTCAAACGAAACGGCCGTTCATTACAGAAGTAAATTTTTTTTCATGTTGAATTATTAAGATGGAACAAAGGGTTGTTATTAAATTTAACGCAAAACTTGGTAAAAGTGCCTCAGAAACGTACCAAATAATGAAACAAGTTTACGGTGAGTTTTGTTTAAGTAGATCAAATGTTTTTCTGTGGCACAAACGTTTTTGGACGGAAGAGATACGCTAGAAGATGATAAGCATACCGGAAGACCAAGTTCATCTAGGACACCTGAGATTATTGAAAAAGTGCGCGATTTCGTGGCAAACAATCGATGTGCGTCACTAAGAATGATGGAAAAGTCTTTAAACATCTACAAAGAAACGATTCGAACCATCCTACATGAAGATTTGGCAAAACAAAAGCCTGTGCTAAATTTGTTCCACACACGTTAACCAATGAACAAAAATCAAGGAGAAGTGCGCATTGCAGAGACATCATTTCAGTCGCTGAAAATGATCCAAACTTCTCAAAATCGATTGTTACAGGTGATGAAACATGGTGTTTTCAATGTGATCCTAAAACAAAGTGACAAAGTGCAGAATGGAAGTAAACAAACTCACCACAAGCCAAAAAAACAAGAAAAGTTCCATCGAAAATCAAAACAATGCTCATTACATTCTTCGATAGTAAGGTTATTATCCACAAAGAATTTGTTCCAAGTGGACAAACAATTATTGGTGAGTTTTATTTAAATGTTTTGAGGCGTTTGATGGGCAGAATTCGTCGCATTCGTCCAGAATATCGGGATGAAAACAGTTGGTGTTTGTTGCACGATAATGCACCCAATCACACCTCACTTCTTGTTTGTAGATTTTTGGCGAAAAATAATGTCTGTGTGTTGAATCATCCACCGTATTCGCCTGATTTAGCACCCTGCGACTTCCAAACTTAAAATAACGTTAAAAGGGTGTTATTTTGATGATATTTCAACCATACAAACAGCTTCGACGCGTGCTTTGGAGGCAATTCCGCAAAGTGAACTGGAACAGGCATTCAAATCATTATTAAATCGCTGTAACAAGTGTATTGAAGCCGGAGGGACTTATTTTGAATAACAAACCAAAACAAATTATAATTTGTTTCTATTTCATTTTACAGACCCAGTCTTAAAAATTCTTTGCCACACTGTGTATGTCCTATATTTTTATGTTTCTCTCTCCTTTAAGTAGGAAGCCATGGCTTACAATAAAAAAATAATAATAATAATAATAATAAAATAGAAACACTCCTACATTGCTTCTTTAATTTTTTGAATCTTTTCTTCAGACAGTTTAAAGCCTGACATGTTGTAACCTCAAAGCCATTTCCAACTGAACATAAGCTTGGCAATGTTCATTAATGTGGAACTCTGCTAGCATTAGTTTTCCATTATAACAAGTGTATCTGGCTCTCTCATGCTCAGTAACTATTCACTGAATGCATAGCATGAAGTTATGCAGATGAAACAAAAGACAGTCTGTCTGCATACCACAATATAACGTTCAATCATTGCTTTACGTGGCATTATGTCATTATTCACAGCATTACGTGGCACATCACAGCATTACGTGGCATTATGTCATTATTAGTTATACAAATATTTTGCAATATTTATGATATACTTCTAATGTGCAAAAACAGAAGTATATCATAAATATTGAAAAATATTTATATAACTAATAACCACATAACAGTGTTTATTTCACTTAAGCTTGAAACCAAGGAAATTACAATCTACATGTCTTGGATTAAATGCACAACAGCAATATCTCAAAAGAATAAAACAGTACATGAACAAAAATTACTACTAGATATTTACTTGAAATTCCCCAATGGGTTGCCCAAACTGCTTTCGAACATGGACATAATCGAAAACTGTATCACAGCATGCCTGCATAATTCTATCACAGAAGTAAAAAAAACAACCATGTAATAGATAATAAAACATGACTTGAAAAATGTACTATATGCATCAACACGAAATGAAAAATTAGCAAAACTAAATCAGACACAATCCTATAAAAGTACAGGTATTAAATAAAAAAAACTTTGGTTAAGGGCCATATGTACAGGGCGATTCAAAAGTCCCTGAACTCTATGTTTTACAATGTATTTGCTGTAAAACCATAAAAGATATCTGAGTATTTCTGCTTGTGGCTAAATATATATCAAATACGTGGAGATAATGAAAATGGACGATGTCATCGCTCTGTCCACATTATTTTATAAACAACGCATAGCGACTGAAAAATTGTGTTCCGACACCGCTGGGATCGAACCCCAGATCTCTCGATAACTAGTAGAGTGCGTTCGCATTTACGCTACGGTGTCAACAATTCTTAGTGCCACGCGTAGTTTATCAGTCAGCATCTGACTACACGAATCCGTATTGATGGTCTCAGCAACTGAGATGTCATCATCTGGTGGCATTTAACGGAACAGCTATTTAATTCTAGCTGATAAATTCAAAGGGCGATAGAAATGCTAAATATATATCAAATACGTGGAGATAATGAAAATGGACGATGTCATCGCTCTGTCCACGTTATTTTATAAACAACGCATAGCGACTGAAAAATTGTGACACCGCTGGGATCGAACCCCAGATCTCTCGATAACTAGTCGAGTGCATTCGCATTTACGCTACGGCGTCTTGTGCTGCTTGTGGCTGTTGTGTGTGACCTTGGGGAATGAGCTGCACCATGTGATACGCTTATGCGGGCAAGCAGTAACGTTCAGTCGGCCACGAGTCTCGTGCAAGAACAGAGAGTTGCTTTGTTAGAAGTTTATTTTGCAGAAAAATCTTACCAACGTTTCATCCAGCTCTTTCAAAGGAAGTTTCCCGATGCTCCTACAACTGTGTATGACCTTATGAAGCGGTTTCGCAAGACAGGCAGTGTTCAGGATAAGCCTAAAAGCGGCTATCCATCCATGGTGATGACTACGTTTCTGGAGAAAATTCACGTTTCCCTGTGGCACTCTCCCCAGAAGTCACTTCAGCGGCTGTCTCAAGAGTTAGGGGCATCATATTCAGCCTGCCAGAGGACTACTAAACGTCTGAAGCTACGGCCTTCGAGTAATGCAAGAGCTACATCCTTTGGAATCAGAAAAGTGCATTGCCTACTGCCAATGGTTTAAGAGTTTCACGTGCAACAATGTGATTAACCAGCTTAACAACACTTTTTTCAGTGACAAGGCATGGTTTTATTTGAATGGATATGTCAATAGCCAAAATGCTCACATATGGGCTGCGGAGAATCCACACGCATTGCATGAGGTTGGACTTCACTGTCAGAAAGTTGGAGTGTGGTGCACCATGTCTAGATGGCGAATTGTAGGGCCATTGTTTTTCGACACAACTGTAAATTCCGCTGTGTATGCAGACATCATCCATCAATTTGTAGCGATGCTGGAAGAATATGAACGTTACTGTTGGTTTCAACAAGATGGAGTAACGTGTCACACATCAAACGATACAATGGAGATGCTCCACGATCGAATAATCTCGAAAAAACTTTGGCCGCCTTGCTCACCACACTTGAGTCCTCTAGACTTTTATTTGTGGGGCTATCTGAAAGACACAGTTTACCACAACAACCCTAAGACAGTACAGGACCTGCGGAACAACATCATTACAGCCGTGAGGGACATACCAGCCAACACACTGAAAAGAGTGTCTGCCAACATGTGTCGTCAGGTGAATTTGTGTCTTCAACAGAATGGTGGACAATTCCAGCATCTATTGTAAACTGGTTTTCATTACATGTAAGTAAGAGTGTCAATATAACAATATGTAAAAATAATTATACATCACTATATTCGTGGTAGAAATATTTGAATTCTAAGTTCAGGGACTTTTTGATCACCCTGTATAATTGGTTCCAACATTTCATGACAATTTTGACATAATTCAAAATTTTAACAGTAACAATAACTAAATATGACCAAAAAACATGGCACTAAGTTCTTCGGTGTAATAAGCACTTCTTTTGAATATTTCCTGATGCAGAAAATATTTTAAATCGGATTTTTAGAAAAGGAGAACATCCACAAAAAAACAAAATGCATTTCCATCCTCTAACACGCAACTGAACTGCACAATATTTCAAATACGCAAAATGCGGAGTGTTCTCAATAGCGAATAGTACCATTTACAAAATTTGCTTTTGTAACCAGATTTCTCGAATCGATAAAACATCTGGAAGCATAAATAGCTTCTTACACCCAAGAGTGGCGGAAATGCGTGTCACAAATTCAGAATTGCCAACTATCTAGAATTTAAATCTGTAAAAAATTTCTCATGCTCAAGAGTGGTAGAAATGTGCAGAACAAATCACAGATTCAAAATTGCCAACTTTCATGTATTTAAACCTGTAAAAAATTTCTCACACCCAAGACATACATGAGCCCAACGAAGAAAAAGAAAACCTGAACTTTTTAACCAGGTGAAAAATCAGAATGTGCAGTGAGAAAGTGTTAATAAAATGGCACATCAGCAAGATGAAATTGTTCACTGTAATTTATTTATGTAAATATTAAACTGGAGCAAAAAACTATTCACAATATAAAATTACTGAATTCAAAACAAAATAAAACTATTTTTAAAAACATTGCTTCAAACACAGTTTTTTTCTTGTTTTGTTGTCATACTTGCAAGAACATCAGCTCAAGTTTCCTTTTGCAAACAGGCCTTGCTTTCTCCTCAGCAAGTTCCACAGACATTTTGCTTTATGTCGACTTTGCAGCTGCACAGCATCCATTATTTAGATTTTCTTTCTGCCAATATCTTTCCCTTGCCATTTCTTTGTTGCTTTCTTTTTTATTCCCTCAGATGGCAATGATTTCATCCATCATGCTAAAAGAACTTTCAGCCTGAGGACAATGAATGCTGCTGATACTAAAGCTTTCGTTGTTTTAAATAAATGGTGTAACTTTGAGAATATGAATACTTCTGAACACCATTCAACAATTTTTACAAATTTCAAACTTTGTCACTTCCATTTTCGGAAATTTCCTCTTCCCTTATCAAGCTTAAATCCACACATTTATGAGGGGAAATTACATTTAACAACAACTCGGAAGAGTTGGAACATCACTAGGAAAAAAATTACGATTACGGGAGAAATCTTCTCTCCGTCGGACTTCTGTTTTCGGAAATCTTTCCAACATTTTCAAGCTAAAATACAAATATTTATGATATAAAATATCTGACAATAGTACTGGACAGAAAAAGCTTCACAATAAGAGAAAAAAATACGATTATGGGAGAAATTTCACTCCGTCTACCTTCTGTTTTTGAATGTTTCGAAGGACGAAATTCCATCTTCCAACAAAAAGTGACCACCTCTACCACTACCAATCTCCCCGAAACTTCTGTTCAGTTGTGCATCCATCTCGTGCATGACCCAAATGATAATAGAAAAGGTGGAATTCCTCAAATCCGCATACAAAATTCATGCCTGAAGATTACAGAAATTTTTGTGCCATCAAACTTCTCCAATGTCCATTTTCATAAATTGTTGCCTGCAGTTTACCTCACTAAACTTTTTATACTTTTATTGAGAAACTGCTAGCCTTGTCTGCTTTTTATGTTCTATGCTTGCATAAGCATAATATTTTCCGCTTCTTGAATTTTACTGCACAAACTTTGTCCAATACCATCAACAACTGAACAATACCATCACACAGTATCAAGTGGTGTCAGTCATGTGGTGAACTGCTCAGTGTCCCAGAGAACTTATTTCCAAAGACAGAATCCGTCCCCACTTGTAGCCTTAGGGTTCTTTACAGCCATGAATGGAATTAACTTCACTCCTGTCATTTTATTCAGAAGTTCTCTATTGTAAATAATTTATTTATGACTTTGAATAAGCCCCACAGCATGATTTTAAGTCTTAGATGGTGCACTACATTTGAGACCTGATCCTGTCAATGTTTAGCAGGGCTGAGGACATAAATATTCGATATAAATTATGACTGATATATTTTGTTTGATATACATACATGAGACTGACGAAGGGGGAAAAAAGCTGAACTTTTTAACCTCCGTATGGATGAAAAATAAGAACGTGCTGCAAAACAGCGTGAATATAACGCGCCGTGAGCAAGACAAAATTGTTCACTGAAATTTGTTATGTAAATATTAAGGTGGAGCACATCACTGTATTCAAAATAAAATTATTTTTATTCTTTACGTTTAACAGCAACACAGGATAAATGTAACATCGCAGAACATTTTTTACGACTACCGGCAAAATCTACGCTCTGTCCGACTTCCATTTTAGGAATGTTTTCCTTCATTTTGAAGCTGCAAAACAAATATTTACGGAATAAAATTATATTTAACAATACTACTGGGTAGAAGAAACATTGCAAAAAAAAAGGATTACGATTACAGGAGAAACCTTCACTCCATCTAACATGTTTCCGAAAGTTTTGAAAGTCAGAATTCTGCCCACCGACAGAAAACGACCCCATCACCAATCCCTCCCAATTTGGGAGTCCCAAATTTCTCTTCAGTTCTGCATCAATCTCGAGAACCATTGAAATGACAATGGAAATGGCGGAATTTTCAAATCCACTTCCTGATGATCACAGGAAAATTTTCGCGCCAACTTCCGTTTTCGGAATTTTTCTTCCATTTTCAAGCTGAAATGCAGCTATTTATGGAATAAAATCATATTTAACAATAATACTGTGCAGAAGAAACATCACGAGAAAAAGAAATCGTGATTACAGGAAATTTTTCACTCCGTTAAACTTCCGTTTTCGAACGTTTTGAAAAACAAAATACCATCCCCAGATTAAAAAACAACCCCCACCCCCCAACTAATCCTCCAAAATTTCTCTTCAGTTTTGCATCGATCACGAGAATAACCCGAACGATGACAAAAAAGCGGAATTCCGCGAATCAGCGGAAAAATCTCATGTATGGATATAACCTTTCTTCTTCCTATAATTTCTAATGAAATTTTCACGGAGACTTTCTGAAGTCCGATAAAGAAAATAACTTAGTGTTTGAAATAAATGGGTTTACCTGTTTCGCTTTTCATTCTTTGTAATAAAAGATACACCATAAAACTGTAACACAGAAAAGTGCATGATACAAAATTCTTCTCTCCTACAGTTCCTATAACTTTTTAAAAGTTTTTGAATATGAAAATCTAAAACAGCAAAACTTCACATTACAGCAATTATTTCTATCTTTGAAAACTATGTACAAGACGTACTGTAATTACAACATGTATAAAGATACAAACCCCACAGGTCCACCAGCAAGCACAAGTCTTTCATAATCAAGTCCACTCATCAAAACATATACTCCTTTGTTTTCTGCCCCCATAACATTCTTTTCTGAACAAGAAATTACATAATTATGTTACTTATGAGTGCTAGGAATTTCCAAAACACAAAGTCATGTTCATTATGTGACTTAAACACATAAACATGCACATGAAAAATAATAAACAAACATATCAGTACAAATCAAAGTGCAATAGTACTTATTATTACAAATTAGACAGTTTGAGAACTTGTATAAGCACTTGTAGGTTCATTTAATATAATATAACAAACTTAAAATCATATAAGTATGTACAAATACAGCATAACTAGTAGGGAATATTGAAAATGCAGAAAAAAAAACTGACTTAGCAAAGCTGCCTTTGGTGCTCATTTGTTAGCATATCTGCAAAGTTTTATAGAGACTGATATATCTTCAGCTGCCACTGGAGCCTTTCACAATTTTCTTCTGAAAAGGGGGGGGAAGCAATTCTTTTGAATGACAAATTGCCAATAGCATGAAAAAGTAGCAGTACGATTCCTTCAGTACATACTGAATAATTTTCTCATCATTTGTAGATACCTTTAGTTGCAGCTGAAATCATTTATTTTGTAAAATTTAGTGGGGTTTTTTTTCCTGTTGTACATACATACATACATATCACTTAGCTGTTCTCTGAGATTCAGAGGTTAGCTCCAAAAAGAAATACAACTACCAGATATTTTTAATTACTGTTGTTGTATAAAATTTTTCCATTTACAGCGATCTTGACATACAACTCGGGCTTCACTGATATCCATTACACTCCGTACACAAGATCTTTTATACTTCATACTCATAATCTTTTTCTCATGCAGACACTCCTGAATCTGATCCACCCATGTCTTCCTTGGCCTTCCTCTGCCTTTCCTTCCAGCCACTTGGGCTAAAAAGATTTTCTTACTAAGCATCTCATCACTCATTCTTTCAACATGGCCAAACCACCGAAGCATATTGGTCTCCACCTTGCTAACAACATTTTGCTTCACATCACACAACTGCAACACATCTTCATTCCTCACAAACGACTCCTATGTTTCTTCTGCAGTACCCAAGTTTCACTGCCATACATCAGAGTAGTAGCAATTACACTTTCATACACAGCCATACAAGACTCTCTAGAGAACCCATCATTCCTGTGAAAACCTCCCAGAGCAGCTATGACTTTCAATGAAAAATTCACTCGCCTACTAATTTCACCATCCAATTTGTTCTCTCTGTCAAACATGCTTCCTAAATACACAAACTCACTCACCTGGTCAATCACAGTGCTGTTTATACTTACATTACATTCAGTGCTACCAGTTCCTCTCTCAAAGACCATACCTTTGGCTTTTCCCTTATTTATACTCAGTTTGAAATTCATGCAAAAATATATATACTGAGCAAAGTTCTCATTTCAATTTGAAATTACAAACATAACCCAGAACTCAATACACAATTGCACAAAGAGTTCCTCTTAGTTCAGCTATCATTTGATTATTCTGAGTTGTTTGGAACTTAATGAATGAAATTAATCCTTGTGTGTGCAGTATTACATGTTTTGTGTTGAGCAGAGGTATTTTCCACCAACATGTAAGTTTTGCACTAATGTACTTATTACTGCTCCCCCATCCATATATTGCAACAGAAACTTCAATAATACCCTGTGACAGGGAAAATTTTTCACAGGTGACACCTCTCCTATATTCACATGTTTTAGTATCTCATTTGAAATCCTAGCTGTTATTTGTAGCTCCATAGTTCACCTTTTTGCCAGTCAATGAGGTCTATGCAATCTGTTGCCACAAAATCCAATTTTGGAATATCAAACTGTCATACTCCACAGTGCTTCATTTTCCTAGCCTTCAGGCTGTGAAGCAATTCCAGTTTTCTCACATGTGGATGTGGGTTGGTGATCATTGCCAGGATAATGCTTTCTGTGTGCCCCAAAAAAGCCATCTCTTTTGATTACCAGATCTATAACGGCTTTTAATCCCTTGCTGGTGTAGTGATGCAATTTAATGGTTTGCCACAAGTTGCAAGCACTTTCCAGAGCAGAGTTTGCAGAAAAAAAAAAAAAATTTAAAGGAGTATTTTTACTCCTTTGAAAAAATTTAGAGTAATTTTTAAAAGTGGGGAGTATTTTAGAAAAATTAACAGATGAAATAAAAAAACTTACAAAAATGGTGGGCAGTTATGAAAAATTAATCCAGATTTTTTTCACATTAAAAAATATTTCACTACCACTCAATGTATTTTAAAATTTGGATCTGCTTTGCTTCTTATTTTAGTAATAAATATATTTGTATTTTAAAACAATAGCATTAAATTTATCATGTTTTGTAATGACCACACGCAACTGCAATGTGTTCAAGAAGTGAATACATTGCACTTTTGAGATTCTTACAGATATCTAAAAATATCTAATAAACTTCTCAGCAAGTTCCACAGCCACATTTGTATTTTGTTGACTAACCAGATGCACAGCATCCAGTGCTAAAATTTTCATTTTGCTACCGTAATTTTCGTCATTGTATAATCCGTATTATCTGCTAAAAAGTTAAAAATATAGGTTCTGAGGATTATACATTGATGCGGATAATACGCCATTTTTAACAAAAAAATGTATGACCTTCCGATTTTTTAAAAATCTGTAGTGTAATTGTGCAGGGGAGGGGGTATAATTGGAAAAAGAACTCCCTCGGAAGAATTTTCCTCAGTTCAGGAGTTTGTATGGATCGGGGAGGAGGGGGGAGGAATGTCGTAATGAAAGATCGGGAAAACTGTGGGGAAGGACGGCAGGTGTCATTTTGTTATCGTTGAGAACAGCTCTGGCTGTCGTGCTGTCTCTGTTTTTGGCAAAAAGCCAAAGAAGTACGCACAGTGCTTTCTGCACGAACCTATGCATTCCTCCTTTCAGATCTCATGTGCGCTGCCTTGTGTCTAGTTCGCTTTCGCTGTTTTGATGAATGTCGTTGCTGCTGTTTTCCTTCATTGCTAATCATGATGTCTCTGAAAAGGAAACGTTTTGGTTACACTGCCGAATTTAAACTTATGGTGGACAGAATTGAAGATATGATCGTGTCACTGCGCGATAGTTTTGAGGTCAGAACACAATCGTGCAGTAACACGCGGAAAGTGTCTGTGCCGCGGTCTAAAATGCAAACAAATCAGTCGGTAAATTCCGCGGGAGAATTCACGGAAGTTTTTTATTGGCCCACATATAAGCTAATCCCTCAACTCTGAAAGCAGGAATTCCTCCAAAAACTTTCGACTTATGCACGAGTACATACGGTATTTCTACGACTTGTTCTGTATCAGCCTTTCGTCATTGGCAAGGTGTAATGCAATACTCTGGAGCTGAATCGGCGTGATCTATGGATGCCACACCCTTTATCTGTCCGGAGATAAAAATATGAAAAAGTAACCTTTAAAAATGAATTTCTTCATTTAATAAAATTGTTTTTTTTTTTTCCCTTACTTCTTCAGACTCATGGGTCATTATGTGACCAACTTTTCTGTTGGAAATTCTACTTCCGGTTCAACATCTATGATGTGCGGATTATACGGCAATTTTTTTCTCGAATGTCACAGTCTGCGGATTATACGGAGGAATTTTTTTTTTAATGTGAATTTCGCGGTCTGCAGATTATATGCCGGTGCGGATAATACGAAAGAAATTACGGTAATATATTTGTTTCCCTTTCCATTTCTTACAGTCAATTTTTTTTTTTTTAATGATGACAGTTTCATCCGTCATGCTGAAAGAACTTTCAGTCTGAGGACCATGAATGCACGATAGCTTTCACTATTTTAGATAAAAGATAAATAGTGTAACTTTGAGAATATGAATACTTTTGAACACCATGCATTAATTCATACAAACTTTTCAGCTTCGTTACTTTTGTTTTTGGCCTCCCCTCCCCCTCATCCAGTGGAAATGCGAACCTTTTAGGGGGAATATTTAAGAACACATGACACGTGTTTGGAACATCGTTGCGGAAAAAAAAATACAGTTATGGGAGAAATCTTTGCTACATCCGAATTCTGTTTTCGGACATTTTCCCTCCATTTTCAAGGTGAAATACAAATATTTATGAAATATAATTATATTTAACAACAATACTAGGCAGAGGAAACATCGCATGAAAAATAAAATCACGATTACGGGGGTAATCTTCACTGCGTCTAACTTCCGTTTTCGAAAGTTTTGAAAGACAAAATTTCCGTTTTCAAAAGTTTAAGGTGGAAAGCATTTTTCACCACTACCAATTGCCCCAAAATTTCTGTTCAGTTATGCATCAATCTCGAGGACAACCCAAATTAGATGGGAAAGGAGAAATTTCTTGAAGTCGTGGCGCTTTTATGCCTGAAGATTAACAGTACAGAGGAATATTTGGGTCGTCGAATTTCCGTTTTCGGGCATTTTTCCTCCATTTTCAAACCGAAATAGAAATATTTATGGAATAAAATGATATATAACAACAATACTGGACAGTGGCAACACTGCAGGAAAACGAAATCACGATTACGGAAAAAATCTTTATTTCGTTTACTTCCGTTTTTGAAAGACGAAATACAGTCCCGATGCATATTTTTATGTGTTGGCAAAATTCTTCATTGCGTAGTTTTAGGTGTTTCTCGATGCGTATTTTTACGTGTTGATGTCTATTTTACACTTTTTCCAATGCATATTTTTACGTCGAGAAAAATTCCCAAAGCGTATTTTTACGCATTGGCAAAATTTCGATGCGTAAACACTTTCCAATGCGTACTAGATGCGTAATTACGCATTTTGGCAAACTGTGCTCCAAAGCACGGCGGATTGTCTTGAATGGTGAATCAGATCTTGCAGTAGACATTCATATTAAATTCCTTCAGAAAATGTGAAATGATTCATACTAAATGCTTTCACAAAATGTGAAACAACTCATACTAAATCCTTTCACGAACTGGTGAACCAGATCTTGCAGTAGGCATTCATACTAAATTCTATAAGGGTCTGCAAGTTACGTCTGAAGGTTTCAAACATCCCACATAATAACACAATATTCTGTTTGCAATAGTGAGCTAATATACATGAGATTATTTCCCAGGATTCATTCTTGCCATACTGGATGGACAGTTACAGGTGGCCACTGCTTTGCAAGTACTAAGTAAATATTTCTGGTCTGAACTTAGTTCTGTGTAATCTATTCAAGCAGTTCAACATCCACTGGATCAAACTTTGTGGCTTCCAAACTTTCATGAGTATGTAATTGTTTTCCAATGGGGCCCACAAATCTATTGGTACCTGAAGTAGGTCTGCAGGATTCTCCGACCTGGTTCACGACTAAATATTGCAAATATGTTTTAATGTTCCCATTTGCTTGTAAAGTTCCTTTATTTGTGTCATTTTCAGCAGTGTACATGATAAAGGTCTGTAAGTCAGTTTGTTTGGTGATGAACAGCAAAGATTAGCAATCTTTGGCAAACAAGAGAACAGTGTTGTGCTTACAATAAGAACAGCATTACACTGTAACGTGTGTCTTTGAATGTGATTGTGCTGATGTTTTGGCAGATGTTTATTGTTCTGTGTTGGTGTAGGGAAGGAACAGGTTTCGTAGAGATCTTCAAAGTAAATTTGGCAAAAGGATTAACTTCTTAGCGTGGCCAGTCAAAGGTATTAGAAGCTCCTGGGGCTTCAGAGAGGCATAAGAGCATTATTTGGCTGGTTAGAAGGGCTTTTGTGTTTCAGTCATGGTGTTGAACATATGTGTGCGGCATCCAGAGGTCATGACACGATGCTCTCTATTATTGGCTAGAAGTTGCTAAAAGGCATCTCCTGGGACTTTGCAAGAAAGCACAATGGAGAGCATTTAAACTCATCATAAGGAGTGGTCAGGGTCCACAATGCTAAAAACAGATGAGTACATAGAGATCAGTGGAGGTTTCTTAATTTACTGACCAAAAGACAAGCACTTAAGCTAGATTAACTGTGCTCAAAAAAGCCGTTAAATCTCTAATTTTTTTTGTATTGGAGAAGTCTGGACTCCTATTTTATGTGTATAGACTTGCTTGGAAGAAAAAAGTTAGCTTTCTCAGATACATTTAGAAAAAAGAAAGCCTAACAGTAGCCTGTCAAAGAGGGAATGAATCAAAATCATTGTGATGGCTTCCACTGGATCCCAAGTCTAATTAAAGTCCATACCTAAAGTGGCAGAAATGTGCAAAGGCCATTGCAAGGTTTATTCAGTCTCTGCTAATAAGATACTAAGCGCATTAGAAACAGAGTTCTGTCTAGCATTTCAAGTTCTGTTAAAATGAAATTTAAATATAATTGTTTTGCTGCAATGGAAAATCCCTTGTGGTAATGGACACAAACTCCTCCATGAGAATTCTCTAAACACTTCTTGCTTTGCACACAGTATGTCTGAAATATTGCTCATAAAGCATGATCAAGGCTAGGGACGAAGTAAATGTCTCTGAGGACATGGGCACAAGACAAGATGACCCCCCCCCCTCTTCACCAATTTCTTCTTTTGCTAAACGGTGCGGGATCATGACGTGTATGTGTCTGTCTAGAGTGTGATTTATTGCATTATGTTTAGTAATTTTGCAATGATATTTATGATTAACAGAAAATATAGTAGGTCTATTTCATAGTGTACCAGTGTATGTTTCAAATTATTGACTTTCAGGATTTTGGGAAAAATAAATACATTGTGACAATAACATTTATTATAAAACAATATAACTAATGCACCAGAAAAGACACAATAATGTGGGAAAAGAAGCAAATATGATAACAGTCTTAATGAACACCTCCGATGCAAATGAAAATTTGATTAACACTTACGTAATTTCCCACTTTTCCACCCAATGGCTGCACCATAATGCCATGATCGTCGTTTTTTTACGGATCTTTGCATGGGCAAAATTATCAATTACCCAGAATTATGTCCTTTTCTATACACATTATCATCACAAGTGAGTTAATTTTTTTTTCTCCCAGTGAAGTCCTTTTTTTCATTTTTTATTCTTGAGACTGCTGCAAATTATCTTTCAGCAAAACAATTTGCAACAGGTAAGGTTAAAAACATTCTCGAAGCTATTTCTAAGTTTGGAAATGTACTCTGAAGATTGTTATCAATGATGAAAGTGTACATATCCCGTGATGTGTTCAAGTTTTCAGCATTCATATATGACTGGAAATGTAGAAATTCGTTGCTGAGAAAATTTTCTATGTCTCCTTGGTACTTATGAACAAGTTTATTTTATCTAGCCTCTATGTCACAAGCACTGGTCTCTTTCAAATCCCTGAAAAGTTCAAACCTACTCAGAACAACTTCGTATGATTTCCTCCTGTCTGCTAAATTACTGATTAAAGAATCCATAATCTTAAAAAAATCTGGTGTCCTGGGCTCGGGCCTGTTGCTTAAATCGGCTCTGATCAAGGCATGTTCCAGTTATGAAGAATGTCTTAAGATAGAGCTCTATCAATTATTGATACAATCAACTTTATTAAGTGAAAACCCCATTATTATTAGACAAAATTATTTCCATATTCAGAAAAACAACAAAACAATTACATTTGAATTTTAATGAAATTATATAATTCAAGTTAACGCATGTGCAAAAAATCCTGTTGAAATAATGAAAGAAGACTAACTAAAAGAAGCTTTGAATAAAGCTCATGTTGAGAAATGACTTCCTAGTTTAATTGAATTAATAATCTAAAGCAACTTTTATGGGAATTTTACTAGGAAATTTTTTCATTAATAGCAAATTTTTCGGAGAAAACTCTTCTCCTTCTTCAGGCTGTCTTGCTGTTGTCACTGTTTACTTGTCACTATCACGGTTACGGTTTACCTTGACGGTTTAGGTTATTTTTCAACAAATCCTGCCAGATGTTAGGCAGGGAAAATCCTTTGCAGTCATTGATGATGGAATTTAGATTTTTCTCAATCTCTATTCCTTCTTTCAGTTTTCTTTTTGGAAATTGCTTTGGAAACTGATTACTTTAAGGGAATTTCAATCCATGCTGTGCCCAGTTTCTCTAACATGCCTATCTAATTGAGAAGCTTCTGAATTTTAATGGTACGAAGAACCCACAAAAGCAACAAGTAAAATTCACTAGAAAAATTTCTTATCACAAAGGTTTGATTGAGTCTTTAAAGAGAATTAGTAAGAAATACAATATTAGGCTAGCTCCAAGTTTAGGGAACAAAGTTTAAAAAATTTTCCCTAAAATAGTTCAAAGAGAAGAAGATATTTTAAAAATGCAAGGAGTAGTTTATGAAGTAAATTGTAGTTGTGGACTATCTTACATAGGTGAAACAGGTCGCAGACTAGAAACTCGTATAGCTGAGCGTAAAGCAGCTATAAAAAATTGCTCCAACAAGACTGGATTAGATAGGCATGTTAGAGAAACTGGGCACAGCATGGATTGGAATTCCCTTAAAGTAATCAGTTTCCAAAGCAATTTCCAAAAAAGAAAACTGAAAGAAGGAATAGAGATTGAGAAAAATCTAAATTCCATCATCAATGACTGCAAAGGATTTTCCCTGCCTAACATCTGGCAGGATTTGTTGAAAAATAACTTAAACCGTCAAGGTTAACCGTAACCGTGATAGTGACAAGTAAACAGTGATAACAACAAGACAGCCTGAAGAAGGAGAAGAGTTTTCTCCGAAAATTTGCTATTAATGAAAAAATTTTCTAGTAAAATTCCCATAAAAGTTGCTTTAGATTATTAATAAAAGAAGCTGTTTCTTGCTAGCAAGTTTAAAAAAGAAATTTTGGCAAGCTTTGAAACTGCTTTCAAAACAGTCAAATCACTTCTTATCTTCAGTCTCAAGCTTGCTTCATTTAAAAAAAACAGCCAAGAATTGTCAAAGGTAAGGGTTTATATTATTTAATCTAGTACTGTGTTTTTCAGCTTATAAGTCGATACAGCGTATAAGTCAAAGGGGTTAAATTTCTTTCTTTCTGTATCTTCATTCATAGATAAGTCAATCCTGAGTATACACGAGGCTAGAACAAATACAATTAGTGTTCCAAAATTCTGCAACTATATTTTTAATGTTTTAGTAAATATTAAAAGGGAGAGAATGTGAGGTAACTTCTGCATTTTTCTTTTCGGCAAAGTTGAATTTCGTAAGTTTATTTTTTTCTTACAAACTGAAACTACCGTATTCCTTCTCTCAGACTGACCAATTAGAGAAACTGCTGTCCAAAGGTGAAAAATAAGAATAAAAAACAAGGCGTGCCAAATCAGAGCGATGCTAGCAAGCATGAATTATGGTTCGCTACTTTCTCACAGAGTTTGATTGAAATCAGAAACGAAAAGAGCTTTTGATCTCAATCAGAAAGATGAAATAAATTAAAATCAGCATAATAAATGAAGAAATTACTGATTTTAATTCAATTGCGAGATACAACTGAGAAATTGGCAGACCGAAAAAGGATGCCTTTGCTAGCAGCTGGTCATTGCCAATCTTAAAGTAACATGCCCCACCTGCTATCAAAACAATTGTCGCCAGCTAATCAACTGTGTGGCAGCAATGTATTTCACAGGTTTAATCATTGCAAGATAAAAAAGATACACCCACTGTAGTTCTGGCAGCTTTGCAAAACCATGGATGAATGCCACTCATGGGGTGGTCTTGGTGGGTTCGCGATGGTGGTACAATTAACATACAACAGCTGACACTAATTTCGGGGTACAATTAACGTATGACAGCTGGCACTCTAAATCAGGGGGGTGCAATTAACATGTGATAGCTGCCATTCCAATTTTAATGTTTCTATCAAATGGAAATATCTGTTTCATCAGCTTTTAAACAAGTTCTTAATGAATGGAATATTACATTTCATACACTTTCAGAATGGTTGCTTATGAATGCAACATTGAGTTTCGGGTGCTTGGATCACTACCAACTTTACGGCATAATATTTCATTTTATTTTTCATTGAGAAATTTCAATAGTAGATAAGTGGACATGGAGCATAAGTTGATGCCCAGACTTCTTAAGAAAAAAACTATTGACTTGTATGCCAAAAAATATGATAACTAAAATAGTTTTAACATTTGATAAAAGGCCTTTTGATAATATCACATATATAAAAAAAAGGAAAGAAAGAAAAGAACATACCAGGTACTTTGACATTGTCAAATACTAGTTCACCAGTTGGGGATCCTCTCATTCCAAGTTTATCGAGCACCTGCCCAATACTGAAACCTGGCATGTCCTAAAACGATAATTTTTTTTTTCAATACCCAGGAGAGATTACAATGCTTTATAACAACTAAACATACATTTTGCTGCTGAATATACATTTGATTTCAACATTCATAAGATACACATTCCTGAGAAAATCAAAAATAGCAAAATTTGCAAATAATGTCATGGACTCCTAATACGCATATCCTTTCAATGAATTAAATACCTTTACCAGTGATAAACTTTTATTGAAATGCACTTTACATTAAAGCATGCAATTTCAGAAACAAGCAACAAGTACCATGAAATAATATAACATTATTACCTCTCAAGTTCGGAAAAAACACCAAGTTCAGGACTAAACTACCGATGAAAGAAAAGGAAATATACTAAAGTACAGAAGCTGAAAGTACAATGCAACAATGTAATTCGAACATTTTTAGTTCGAATTCTTGGTTGATTCGAATTTTTCATTTGGTCGCTTGAATTTTCTATATAAATAATGTTAAAAAAAAAAACCTCTTTAGTTTGAACTTTTTTTTTTTTGTTTAATTCAAAGAAAACCCCATTTCCTTAATCTCATATTTTCAACAATTACCTTTTAAAATGGATACACACTGTTCTGGATGAAATTCTGAGTGTTTGTTACAAAGTCGAGGTTAGAAGCGTCAATTTCCTGCTCTAGGTTAACCTGACAGCTGTTGCCATGCAGCTGGTGGTGAATGCCAGGAAGAGTAACTGACCCAGTGTCAAGGTCATGACACTTCCGCTGTAGGCTGTAACTATAGCTATTTAGTTTGTTTACATTTACGAGAGGTGAACAATGGAACTTTACTACTCCGGTTGTTTTAATGTCCGTTTGTGTTTATGAGAAGTGCTGTAACCTGCTGTACCTAAGTTTTTCATCATGTCTTTGTGTAAACCAACTCATGGTGAGTACAAAACTTTGACTTTAGTTCAAAAGGTGGAAGCGATTCATGAAGTGGAAAAGCGATTAAAAAAAGGCTAAGATTGCAAAGGACTTTGGCACTCCTCCCAATACATTATCTACTTATCTAAAAAATAAAGATAAAATTTTGAACACTCTTGGGACTAAGCAGTGGTGGACCGAACAATTTTGATGTTGACAAGAGCGTGTTGAAGTGGTTTAAGCAAGCATGTGGCAAAAGCATTCCACTAAGTGGCACCCTGATTAGAGCTAAAGCTGAAGAATTTGCCACTAAATTGGGGTGAAATGATTGGGAACACAGCCCCTAAGGACATTTTTAATGTCAACGAAACAGGTTTATTTTCCAAATGTACCCCAGGAAAAACATAAGACTTCAAAGATGAATGCTGCAATGGTGGAAAACATAGCACGGAATGGGTAACGATTTTAGTCAGAGCTAATGTGGATGGATCAGAGAAAAGCTTCCTTTATTAATGATTGGCAAATCAGCTAATCCATGCTGCTTCAAAAATGCAAAAACTAAGCCAGTTGAATATGAAGCAAATACAAAAATGTGGATGATGAGTGACATCTTTGAAAAATGGCTTCTAAAAATAGATAATAATTTTCAGAAAGAAAGCAGAACAATCTTGTTGTTTATTGACAACTGTACAGCACATAACACCATACCTCTGCTGGAAAATGTAAAGGTTTTGTTCTTTCTGCCTGATAGGGGGAATTGCCTTACAATCAATGTGTTCAGATTCCTTCTGGTGTATTGCATTTTCATAAAACTGTAAGTTTTAAATGTGTGCAATAAATTAATTGTAAAAAAACAAACACCCATGGATCAGGATGTGATTAAAAACTTTAAGCACTCCTACCGACACCATATGGTCCAGACAATTCTATTGGGTATCGATACACAAAATAGCTTCAAAATTGACCTTTTACAAGCTGGCTGTATGACTCGCAGTGAATGGCAACAAGTTAAACCTTAAACTATAGCCAACTGTTTCTGAAAAGCAGGCTTCCAGCACCCGGATAATGGGTCTCAACTACATCAAGATAATGGTGGTGAGGAGGTCATACCTACTGTGAAGTACTGGGAAGACAGAGGCAGTGATGTACTGTATGAGGCTTTTGTGAGAGTTGGTGACAATTTAGCTGTTCGTGGTGAGCTCACAGATGATGTGATCTTGGCTGATATTATGAATAGGAAGACCTGCTGTTTACCTTCAGATGAAGAACTGGAATGGCCAAAACTTCCTGAAGAGCACCTTCCAAATTCAGTAGAGGCCTTGGTTCAACTCCAACGGTAAAGGAAGTTTGTTGAGGGAAAGTTGAATGTAAGTGACTCTGTATTTCATTCACTCAATAAACTTGAGAAATTTACACTTACCCATAACATAAATTCTATGAAGCAGGCCAAAATTTCACATTTTTTTTTTTACAAAAAATATGTAAATTTACCATAATGTACATTTTTTGGAATGTGATGAATAAATATGTTGTTTTTTACAGTACTTGAAGTGATTTTTGAACGTGCTCATATTCAAACCCGAAGCTGAAGGGAAGGGACCACAAATTATCTTTGTGGTCCCTTCAGCTTCGAATTATCCAAGTTACATTGTATACCCAACCAGAGTGGTGCAAGTATACCCAATCCCAAGACTCCCCTTTCACTCCAAGTTACTCACCAAGTTCTGCAATTGCTTCGCATGGATCTGATCAAACTGCTTGACGTGGATCTGATTCAATGAAGGCCTCAATTTGGCATCACTGATAGCTCCTTCTGATCTAAAGTGTGGTTCATTTTTGAGAATCATATCACTGGACCAGAATGAAGCAAACTAACAGTGTGTCTTGCATTCACGACAGACAGACAGACAGACACACACACACACACACACACACACACACACACACACACACACACACACACACACACACACACACACACACACACACACACACCACTAAGCTGTTCTGTGAGATTCAGAGGTTAGCTCCATAAAGAAATATATACTGCCCAATATATTTTTAACTGATTATTTACTTACCATTGCCATATCAAACTTCTTCATTTGCAGCAATCTTGACACACAACTCTGGCTTATTTTTTTTTTTTTTTTTTGATTGGAGGTTTAACGACCATCGTAAGCAACTCAATGGGCTATAAGCAGTCACCCGTCTCTAATTTAGGGTCACTGGTTCCAGGAAAGGGAGAGAGCCAGTGCCATAAGACAAACACAACATCCATGCCTCACCGGGATTCGAACCCGGACCCCGTTCGGACGAATGATCAGAGGCCGTCGCTTAGACCACTGCGCCACTGGGGCGGCACTCTGGCTTCACTGACATCCATTCATTCAGTGAAGCCTGAGTTGCACCATTGTGAATGACATATATTCCTTCACTAACTGTGCCTTCCCTAAATGCTGTATTGATGTTGAGAGCTGCCTCCAATGAACAGTGTTCAAGTTTAAACTCACAAAAAAATTACATGAATTTGGCTCTGATACACTGTCCTCTTCACTGTAGCACAAACTCCTTGGATGCCACTGATGAAATGATTGGTGGTTCATAAACAGTAGACTCAATGCTTTAAATTTACATAACACAAGTCACTTTGCATGATATGTTAATTTTTAACTTACCTGCCAACTGCAAAATCCGACATTTAATCTGCGACAACCTGATAACACAAACTTAATGTTTTAAGAAAAAAACGAAAGTGTGATTCTTGATTGAAATTATTATTTTCTTGCCATTATGTGGACATACAAACCTATAAATGCATGCCAAGAATCCCATACTTAATCATGCATTTAGTTTAACCTCAGTACACTTTGGGTCTTGCATATTAATAACCTCTAATGCAGTCAACTGTGCAAGCGTGCAACTAGAAATTTTTTCTGGAGGGGGTTATGACATTGATGAAAGCTCTGTATGAACAGTACAGCAATAATTTGCATTGAATACTGATATAATATTGCTATCTTTGAAAAAAAATTGCATCAATTAGTGTCACTAGATATTTCACTGGTATCATCAAAATAAGTACCATTATTGAAAGAATTAAAGTACAGAAATTGATATAATGTAAAGGCAATAATACACAGATGAAATGTGTCATTTCTATCTGAATGACTAATGGTGAAGGCTTTCATTCTTATTATTTTGGCGATGTGTTTCGTTGAGTGTTCATCTAATTCCAGAAAAGGGGAAATGCTGAACCACAGACTTCAACTTTGTCAGACAAGTTTTGGTGCCGAGTGGCAGGAAAAGAAAAATACAAAAGTCCCTTTATCCTACTCTACCCTAGGGGGGTTGGAAATACCCTAGGGGGTTTATATCAGGTTAGACACTTTCACAACGACAAGTTAATCCCACTTTTTCTCTCAATGGCATATATACATGGGCAGTGGTAAAATTTCAGTAATTGTGTTGTTTGTGCCCTAGGGTCAGGTTACTGATTGAAAGCTGACAATGCGGAAATGCAAAATTTTTACAATTTCGACTTAGAAGCACTCAGTGGAGACAAAAATTTAAAAACAAAACGGAAAACAGAATGATTGAGAGGGGAAAAGTAAAAAGAAAAAACCCCTCTGGGGTTTGGAGGGAGTTTAAACTCTGAAAACCCTCCTGGTTACACTCCTGCAACTGTGTATACATTAATAAACATTCCAGTCCTTCTGAGCAAGATTTATGATTCTATCAGTACTTACATTAATCTTGACTCTTACAAAACATTTAGACTAAATGTTTTTGGCTAACTTAAAAATATACTTACATTTAAACCACAGCTTTCGATACACTAAGTAAACAGACACTAGAAGGCTTAACCAAAAGCCTTTTCAAAGTTCACATACACTGTGAATAAAACCTGTTTCACCTCATGTAACTTTTCAGAAAGATGCCAACAAACAAATATGTTTTGCAGACAAATCATATTACTCCTGAAGTTATTCAACTAACTGATTTTCCCACACATTTCCCTATTTCTTCAGAAACTTCTTAAGGAACACTGATTTTGCAAATGTCATTATAGTTACAGTTGTTAAGATTTTCAAGTAAATTTTTTTCTTGGAGAAGAATTTTCCTGCTAATAGAAACAAACAATGCATTTGCATTTGACATGATATTCCTGCATCTACAAGACTGATTGGAAGCATTCACTTTCAGATCAAACACATTTAAGCATATCTCAAGATTTTCAAGTTTACTATAGATGTTTCAATAAAAGTTAAACCTGCGCCCTTCCAAGTATACAGCTGAAAACTATCAACCCGCAACCTGTGCATAAGTGGGCCTAAAACTTCAACGGCTCAAAAAGCATATTTGTTGAAATAAAATTACACAAATTTCCTAAAATTATCTACGTACTTTGAAAACCTTTAATAACATCCAAATCATTTTATCAGAACTTACAATGAGTTACTTTAAGTCCATTTTTGTTAAAGCTATAGCATAATTGTAAACATTAGCAGTGTCATGGTTATTTTCTTCTGTATTCAAATCATAGATGAAATCATCTGTATCATTCTAGGCATTAATTATGCAGCATTTTTTGCAAGATTTTATAACCATTTCCAGTGGAATTGCATCCCTCGCATCTTGAAATGAAACTCATTTTATTTTGGCTAGTTCTATGCATTGTTTAACAATTCCATACTTTGATAATTCACAATTATGAGCTTTACTACAAATATTATTTTTTTAAATTAGCAAATTTTTGTTTTTTTTCATCCCTTTTATCAGGTTTAATTCAAAAGAACTCACTTCCCTGATGAATGTTCAGCCATGGTTAAGTCCAACTAAACTGCACCAAATGTCTGGTAGAGAATTTCCCATGATGTCATTGATATGATTTTGACTTCTTTTTTTTTTTTATGTAGATCTAGCAGATCTTTTAAGTCTTTCATCATGGAGAAATTTTTTTTTTATGATAGGTTCATTTAAAATGCTCAACTTTTTAGTAAGAAACAACTGTTTTTGAATCTGAAGACAATATTTTTTTACAAAAATTTGGACATGCTATGAGCTCTATACTGTCTCCTTTTATCAGCAAATTACTGCATGGGAAAGTTCAAAGAGAAAATCTTAATAAAATAAACATATTTTTGCCTTTTTACTATACAGGGTCCAAAGGAAAGTCTATATCCACTCCTGTCATGGCTGAAGGAACAGCCCCCTACTGTAAATGTTAGGTCTGTCTCTAGTAAAGTGAACATGCCTGACCGATTAAAAGTGATTGCAGCGCCCCTAGTTGTGAAGTGTGGAAGTTAGCAAATCTAACTCGGCAACAAAGCAAGATAGACACAAAAGGTCAATTACGAAGTTGTAGAGCATCATCAAATTACGAAGAATCGACACAAAGAAACGTAAGAATGCACAAGAATAACCAGTTAGATGCCAGCGAAAGCTAGAGGCTCATCCATGCCCTATCCAGTGGAATGGCAGTGAACGACGCACGAGAGTATGCAAATACGATAGTGACGTACGATCCCACTGGGGATAAAAATGCAGCCTGTGCTGGAGGGGATAAGCGCTTCATCGCAGAGCTTCTGATGGCGTGCTACACGTCCGAGCAGTATTGCGAGATGGTCATTATGCATGGCGAGTGTCATCGGAATGCATAGGGGTCACCAGACTTGACCCCTATGCACTTCTTCTTCTGGGGATACATAAAAGGACCAGATGTACATTGAAGTGCCAGAAAAACTGGTACACCAGTCCAATACTTGGTAGGTTCCCCACAGGAGCGCAGGATTGCAGAAATACGATGGGACATGGACTCCACTAGCTTCTGGAAATATGCTGTAGGCAATGCACACCATACTTCCTGCAGAACGTTCCACAATTCGGGTGTATTCCGAGGTCTCGGATTCTTGTGTTTGATAGCACATTGCATGACATCCCCAAATGTGTTCTATCACGTTCAGATCTTTGGACTTGGGTGGGAATGGCAACACCCCAAACTCAGATGAATGCTCCTCTAACCATAATGTGGACGTGCATTGTCGTGTTGGAACAGACCCAACTCATCAGCATGAATGCAGGACATGAACGGGTGTACCTCGTCAGAAAGGATGCACACATAGCGTTGGTCAGTCACAGATGTTTGTAGACATACCAGGTATCCTAGTGAAGTCCAGCTAAACACACCCCATACCATTACGGACCCCCCACCAGCCGGTACACTTCTCTGTTGACAGGCGGGATCCATGGCTTCACGGGGTTTGCGGCACACACGAATTCTTCCATCTGCCAGATACAGTTGGAAACGCGACTCGTCAGACCAGGCTACTTGTTTCCAGTCATCAAGTGCCCAGTGGCGGTGTTGCCGGGCTCAAGCGAGGTGCATAGCTCTGTGTCGTGCACCCATCAAGGGGACTCCAGTTGGGCGTCGGCTCCCAAAGCCCATACCGTGCAGGGTACGTTCCACAGTCCGGACGCTGATGCTTGTTGAGGCTCCAGCATTGAATTCCAATGATACCTGCGAGAGTGTCGCGTGATACGATTCTTGACAGCCGATGATGGTCACGTTCACCCAATGTCTTTTTACGGCCACACTGGTATCATAGGTTGGAGGTTTTGCCGGAATTCCTGTAGTAACGGTACACCTTTGCAATGTTCGTCCGTGAAAATCAGAACTTCGTTTCTACCTCCGAAATACTATGGGCCATCTCACGAGCGCCAACTATGACACCGTGTTGAAAATCGCTTAAATCGGTATTACTTGTCATTCTCATGCCGAAGACAGCTGGGAAGGATGTCTATCACTTTACATACGCAGTGGCGGACGCAACCGAGTGCGAGCATAGATGACATTGCTATGTATTTTGTATAAGCTCGTCAGTATCAGTTTTTCTGGCACTTCAGTGTATATTACAGTGTCTACAAGTTTGGACGATTTGAAACAGCATATCATCAGTGCTTGTAACACTGTGACACCAGCAATGCTCGTTTCAGTACACAGTAATGTACTGTCTCACATTCAGATGTGCATTGTTGCCGATGGTGGACATTTTGAATGACATATACGACAACTTCCAGAGCTTCAACGTGTTGTTTTATGCTGGATGTATGTCAGCTACACACATGTAACCATCTTTGTGTTGATTAAATGCATCTGTAACCATTCATATCCTATGACATCTAACTGGTTATTCTTGCGCGTTCTTCTGTTTCTTTGTGTTGATTCTTCTTAATTTGACGATGCTCTACAACTTCGTAATTGACCTTTTGCGTCTATCTTGCTTCATTGCCGAGCCAGATTTACTAACTTCCACACTTTGCCACTAGGGGCGCTGCGATCGCTTTTAATCGATCGGGAATGTGCGCTTTACTAGAGACAGAGGTAATGTTTATAGTCGGGAACCGTTCATTCAGCCATGATAGGTAGGGGTGTATATAGACTTTTTTTTGGACCCTTTATATATATACACTATCTACCAACAAGTAATTGGACACCCCTGAAATCGACGATATCTGCAGTCCTGATACACGTCTAATACACGTCTCATATACGACAACTTCCGGAGCTTCAACGTGTTGTTTTATGCTGGATGTATGTCAGCTACACACATGTAACCATCTTTGTGTTGATTAAATGCATCTGTAACCATTCATATCCTATGACATCTAACTGGTTATTCTTGCGCGTTCTTCTGTTTCTTTGTGTTGATTCTTCTTAATTTGACGATGCTCTACAACTTCGTAATTGACCTTTTGCGTCTATCTTGCTTCATTGCCGAGCCAGATTTACTAACTTCCACACTTTGCCACTAGGGGCGCTGCGATCGCTTTTAATCGATCGGGAATGTGCGCTTTACTAGAGACAGAGGTAATGTTTATAGTCGGGAACCGTTCATTCAGCCATGATAGGTAGGGGTGTATATAGACTTTTTTTGGACCCTTTATATATATACACTATCTACCAACAAGTAATTGGACACCCCTGAAATCGACGATATCTGCAGTCCTGATACACGTCTAATATCGCCGTTAAATATCGTGTGGGAAACAACAACGCAACCAGTCGCATGCAAGATGCCACGCAGTTCGGTGCTCTCCGATTTCGAGAAAGGTGTAATCGCCGGGTATCACAGAAATGGCCGATCCATATGTGACATATTCAGCAAGTTGAAGTACCCAAAATCGACAGTGGCCTACGTGATTGGCAAGTGGAAGATGAGAGGTGACTGTCGGAATGTGCCCCGACCCGGCAGACCCACAAAACTGGGAGTTAGAGACCGACGGGTGCTGGCCAGAGAAATTCGGAAGAACCACACCAAATCGATGGGCCACATCTGCGAGGAGTTTCAACAGGCATTCAAGAGTGTTCTTTCGATCAATACCATCCATAAGGAAGCCCATCTGCTCGGTTATCATGGACGTGCTGCTGCCCACAAGCCTTTGATCACCAAGTCCAATAGCACTGCTCAGCTAACGTGGTACAAAGAACGTCAACAGTGGACCGTTGAACAGCGGAAACAGGTTCTCTGGAGCGACGAATCAAGGTTCACCCTCTACCGTTCAGATGGCAGGGTCTGGGTTTGGCGTCTGCCTGGAGAACGCCTCCTGCCGGAATGTATTGTGCCAACTGTAAAGTTCGGCGGCGGCGGCGGCGGAATTATGCTATGGGGGCATTTCTCCTGGTGCGGCATGCGACCCTTGGTCGCAATTCGTGATAGACTCAACGCCGAGACCTACTGCACCATTTTGGATGACCATGTGCTTCCTACGTTGTGGCAGTTTTACGGTGTGGACCCATGTTACTTTCAGGATGACAATGCCACCTGTCATGCTGCGAGGTCCACCATGGCTTGGTATGGTGACAATGGGGTTAATCGAATGGACTGGCCTGCGCAGAGCCTGGACCTTAACCCTATCGAGCACCTCTGGGACGAGTTGGAGCATCGACTTAAGGGGTGCCCCCACCCCTTAAGTCGATGAAGGAACTGACCTGTCTTCTCCAAGCGGAGTGGTAGAAAATACCGCTAGTTGTTGTACAACGCCTGGTTGAAAGTATGCCCCAGAGGGTCGCAGCTGTAATCGCCGCTCGTGGAGGCTCCACCAACTATTGAAGGTGAATAAACTTTGTTTTCCTTTGCTATCACAGGTGTTCAATTACTTGTTGGTAGATAAAATCAACCCCGCCTTCTCGTGGTGCATCCTGTTCCCACTAAAGGGGCTCTGACGACCGCAAATAGCGGTATAACTATACCATCGGGATCAGAGGAAATGCTATCCCACACTCACCAACCCGCTTGGCCAGCGTGGTGAGTTATGGCCAAACACCTCCAAAATGACTCTACAACTTAAATCTTGGCCCTCAGTCTCCGGCAGCTGGAATGTACCTGGCCAAGGCAGCGGCCAGTGCGACATGAAAGCAGAGGGTGCTAAGAATCCCCGGAGGACCGGACTAGGCTGCCATTTGATGCTGACCTTGGCTACCTACAACGGACGCTCCCTATCTTCTGATTCAAGGCTTCTTGAATTGGAAGAGGAACTACAAAGGATCAAGTGGGACATCGTCGGGCTAAGTGAGGTAAGGAGAAAAGGAGAAGATCTCATTGAACTGAAAAGTGGACATCTCTTCTATTATCGTGGGACAGATACTGGCAGAACTAGTGGTGTTGGATTTATAATAAACAAGAAACTGAAGGATAAAGTGGTAGAAGTTGAAAGTTCCTCTGACAGAGCTGCACGACTCGTTATCCAACTATCGAGAAGATACCAGGCTCAGATTATTCAAACTTATGCACCCACCACAAGTCATCCTGAAGAAGAAATTGAAGAATTTTATGAGGAAATTCGTCATCTAAATAATAAAGGTAAGCAGCACTTGAAGATAATTATGGGAGATTTCAATGCAAAAATAGGGCACCGGCAACAGAATGAAACTTCAGTAGGTAAATTCGGTCACGGCAACAGAAACCAGCGTGGAAATACTCTCGTTGAGTTTGCAGAGGCAGAAGGATTTTTCATCTTGAATTCCTTTTTCAAGAAAAAGCCACACAGGAAATGGACATGGAGACATCCAATTGGGACGACAAGTGAAATTGATTTTATTATGTGTAACAAAAAATTCGCTCATCGAAGACTGCAGTGTGCTGAACAAGTTCAACACAGGTAGTGACCATAGATTGGTGAGATGTAAGATGCACCTCAACACTAAACTGGAACGTGGCAAGCTCATAAGACAAACAGAATGTATTGACATAACCAACCTTAAAAAACACCATAATACTTTCAAGTTGGAACTGAAGAACAGATTCTCTGCTTTAGAAGGCCTAACATCGGAAGAAGTGGATATTTCGGAAGTTAACAGAAAAGTAACCAAAGCTCTTATGGAAACAGCAACAAAATTAGCTGGGTCTAAGAACAAGTTGCATGTAAACAAATTATCAGGAAAAACCAAAATGTTGATGCAAAAAAGAAGAGAGATGAGGACAACTAAAGAAGATGTGACTTCCAAAGTGGAATATATAGAGCTATGCAAGACAGCACGAAAAAGTATCACTGAAGACGTAAGGAAATTCAACTGTGAGCTAGTGAGGAAAGCAATTGAAAACAACCAAAGCCTAAAGATAGCAAAGGGACATCTCAGTAAGGGAAGAAAACAGATTATGGCTCTGAGAAAAGAAGAGGGTTCTATAACAAGAAATAGAGGCGAAATTTTGACAAGAGTGAAAGATTTCTACTCCAAATTATATGAAAGGGATGATACATGTACTCCAGACATCATGAAAGGTACCAGAGTTCTTCCAGTCCTCCCAGCAGAAGTTGCTCATGCAATCAAGAACATGAAGCGGGTGAAAGCTCCAGGAGAAGATGGAATTACTATAGACATCATACAAGAAGCAAGTGGAGAAATTGAAACAGTACTCGCCCAAATTTTCACTCGATGCCTTAATGAAGGGAAGATTCCTGAGGATTGGAACAATGCTACAATGATCCTGCTACATAAAAAAGGTGACATTGAGGATCTCAGGAACTACAGACCTATCAGCCTCCTATCAGTGGTTTATAAAATCTTCACTAAAGTTCTTTCACACCGCTTGAAGGTAACACTGGACATGGCTCAACCGAGAGAACAAGCTGGATTCAGGAGTGGCTACAGCACAATAGATCATATCCACGTACTGAGAGAACTAATTGAAAGAGCGAGGGAATATGAACTTCCATTGTGCATGGCTTTTATCGATTATGAAAAAAGCCTTTGATTCGGTGAAACCATCAGCAGTTACCACGGCTCTGAAATCCTGCGGTATTGAAGATGCATACATTAATATTATTAATAACATCTATGAAAATGCAAGTGCAAAGATTCGGCTGTTTGAAAATACAACACACATAAAAATTGGAAAGGGAGTGAGACAAGGTGACACCATATCGCCGAAGCTCTTTAATGCCACATTGGAAAATGTCTTTCAATCACTGAACTGGGAAAACAAAGGGATAAAGATTAATGGAGATTATCTAACCCACCTTCGTTTTGCTGATGACGTAGTCATTTTTGCAACTACCCCATCAGAGCTGCAGAGTATGATCCAGGAACTTGCTGACAAGAGTAAAGAAGTGGGATTAAAAATGAACTTTCAGAAGACAAAAGTGATGTTCAATGCTTTTACAAGAAATGAAGATTTATCGATTGATGGAGAACAACTGGAGATAACAGATACGTATGTTTATCTTGGACAGCAGATATCAAGTGAGGGTCACATTGATGAAGAAATTAATCGGCGTACAAAACTTGCCTGGAGAGCTTTTGGAAGAAACAGCATAATTTTCAAGAGCAATATGCCATTATGTCTTAAAAGAAAAGTGTTTGATCAATGCATCCTTCCAGTGCTTACGTATGGTGCAGAGACGTGGACCTTAACTAAAAGAGACATACAAAGGCTGCAGACAACTCAAAGACGCATGGAGAGGTGCATGCTTGGTATAACCAGGAGAGATAAGAAGAGGAACTCGTGGATCCGAAAATGACGACGAGAGTGGAAGACATCATGATCAGAGTTAAATCCCTGAAATGGCAATGGGCTGGACATACTGCCAGAAGGACAGACCATAGATGGACAGCCGAAATTTTAGATTGGATTCCAAGGGACAGGAAAAGACCCAGAAAAGACCACATGGGAGATGGGTGGATGAAATTCGTAAATATGCGGGAGTGACATGGAGGAGACTGGCACAAGACAGACCGTTGTGGAGGAAACTTGGGGAGACCTTCGTCCAGCAGTGGATTGATAATGGTTGATGATGATGATGATGAATGTATATGTGGATGTCAATCACTTATCACTTAGGGTGGCTTCCCAAGGGCACAGCTTCACTGTAGTAGCACCACCTGCTCTCCATCGATGCAGTAAGCTTTGTTTCACACACAATCACTTACCACTCAAAGCAGTCTCCAGTGCCACAGCTTCACTGTAATGCCATCACTTGCTTTCCATCGATGAATAAATCAGCAGCAATGGAATTTGGGAATTCCAGAAGAGCAACAATCCTGAGCACCAATTGTTTACTCAGGTGGCATCCAATGACCATGTCCATTTCCAAGTCCATCAGTTCAACTCCATGCAGCAGTCACTTCCCATGTGGTCTGACAAGTGTGCCAACACTCCCCTTTATATGCAGCACACAACACAGTGTGTGGGTGTGTGCACATCTGTTTCTGCAAATGCATGTTTATTTGCATATGTGGAGGTGTCCTAATTGTGTAGCATACAGTTTGAGTAATATTTCTTTTGCATTTGATCCCCGTTCAAAAGAATAACAATAGGAAACTGAATATGCACTGCTGTTAATAGAAATTGCAACACCAAGAAAGAAACAAGCAATCACAATGAAATTTATGGGAGTGATTAGTTATGGTACAAGCTGCTAATGATCACAATTACATACCGGTTTGCGATGAGGCAGGCCAAAACATTAGTAATAAGGAAATGCACCATCGGCAGTGATAACCGACCTCACACGCCCGTGGGATTGAATGAAACAGAGTTTGGTTGGTTGTCTGCGGTATTGCATTCCATTTCTGCTTCTACACGCATCCACAATTCATTGGCTGTGACAGGCGGCTAGGCCAGCGAGCCAGTTCTAGCGCGATGACACCCCACATGTTTTCTACAGTTGACAAATATGGAGAACGAGCAGATTTGTAAAAATACGAGCAACTTGTTGCACACAGACTATGTTTGAACAGTACACGCAACATGGAGTCAGGCATTGTCTTGTTGGAAGACAATGCCTGACTCCATGTTGACAGGCATTGTCTTGTTGGAAAATCATCTGAAGGAAGGGTAGAAGTTCAGCTTCCAACACTTATGTGATGTAGTGTTGGCTGTTCAGTGTGCATGTGATGTGTATTAGGCGAGTGCATGAATGAAACGCAATAGCACCTTCCCGACCATCACGCTCGGCATGGGGTCGGTATGGCACTGCACAACGCAGCCTTCCAGATGCTGTTTACCACGGTATCTGCGAACAAGGATTTGCCCATCATGATGCATCAGATTAAATCTGGACTCATCCAAAAACACAATATGCTCCCATTCAGCACTCCAGTTTCAACGTTCGTGGCACCACTGAAATTGCTGGCTCCTATAGTTCAGAGTCAAGGGAAGTCGCAGCAATGGACGGCGCGCGACGAGACCTTTCTGCGGCAATTGGTGATGAACAGTGCTTGCAGGCATCGGTCAATGTGTGACCATCCTCCATTGCTGTGAAAATGTCGTGGATGGAGTTGTGCGCAACATCATTGCCATATGGTGCAAGGTGCCTGTTCCCGCTCGGTGTTGCGATTTCGAGCTCCAGATCCTGCACGACGATGCATAGAACCTTCTGCTGTCTATTGATGTCATGTACGCATAACGGTAGTTGTGTTACACCTAACGCGTACAACAATATCACGGTATGATAAACCACCTTCTCTGAGTACAACGATTCTACCTCTTTCAAACCCAAAGTGTTCATATGGTTGTCTCATCCTCCTACACAGCATGTTTACTAGTTAATAACTATGTATGGTCAAATTTAGCAACAGCAAGTTTAAAAACCTGCTCTCTGTACACCTCCTTTTACACACCCTTGTGTAAGGTTCCCAACGGCATTGCACACGCCTCACATTTGCACGTGTGCTGCAATTGTAATCATTTGCATCTCCCATAGTGTCCTAGCCACCCTGCAAATTTTGTGCGAATCCGAGCATTTCTTCATGGTGTTGCAATTTCTATTAACAGATGTGTACATACAGTTGCTTTTGTAAAAGTACAGTTCAAGACTGCCTTCCAAATGGAAAACTGCACTGAAATATAATCACTGCTATGCAGAGCTAGCAGTATAGCACATGTCTGTGTATACTGTAGAATGGAAGCAACTATTCGTATTGTTTATTTAACACAGCCTATACTTAATACAGACCAGAGTTCGCCAAAATGCGTAATTACGCTTCTAGTTTGCATCGAAATTTTACCAATGCGTACAAATATGCATCGAAAAAACGCGTAAAAATACGCATTTAGAAATGCATAAAATACTCGTCAGAAACGCATAAAACTACACACTGAAGAATTTTACCAATGCATAAAAATATGCATCGGGACGGTATTTCGTCTTTCAAGAACGGAAGTAAACGAAATAAATATTTTTTCCGTAATCGTAATTTCGTTTTCCTGCGATGTTGCCTCTGTTCAGTATTATTGTTTTATATCATTTTCTTCTATAAATATTTGTATTTCAGTTTGAAAATGGAAGAAAAATTTTCGAAAACGAAAATTTGACGGCGCAAAAATTCCCCTGTACCGTAATCTTCAGGCATGAGAGTGTCACTGCTTCGAGGAATTTCTCCTTTTCCGTCATAATTTGGTTATCCTAGAGATCGATACATAACTGAACAGAAAGTTTGGGGCAATTGGTAGTGGTGAAGGATGCTTTCCGCCTAAAACTTTCGAAAACGGAAGTTAGACGCAGTGAAGATTTCTCCCGTGATCAAGATTTTATTTTTCACGCAATGTTTCCTCTACCTAGTATTGTTGACAAATATTTTATTTCATAAATATTTTATTTCATAAATATTTGCATTTCACCTTGAAAATGGAGGGAAAATGTCCGAAAACGGAAATCAGGCATAGCAAAGATTTCTCTCGTAACTGTAATCCCCCCCCCCCATCAACGATGTTGTGAACATGTGCCCCGTGTTCTTAAATATCCCCCCAAAACAGCATGCATTTCACCTTGACAAAGGTAGGGAGGGAGGGGGAGTCCGAAAACAAAAGTAACGAAGCTAAAAAGTTTGTATGAATTGATACATGGTGTTCAAAAGTATTCATATTCTAAAAGTTACAGTATTTATCTTTTATCTAAAATAGTGAAAGCTATCATGCATTCATGATCCTCAGACTGAAAGTTCTTTCAGCATGATGGATGAAATTGTCATCCAAGGATATTAAAAGAAAAGGGAAGAAAAAAAGCAACAATGAAGAAATTGGAAGGGAAACAAAACAAATATCAGCAAAGTGAAAATTTAAGCACTGGATGTTGGTGCAGCCGCAGAGTCAACAAAAGACAAATGTGACTGTGGAACTTGATATTTTTAGATAGCTATAAGAATATCAAAAGTGCAATGTATTCACTTCTTGGACACATTGCTGTTGCATGTGGTCATTACAAAACATGATAAATTTAATGTTATTGTTTTAAAATAGGAATATTATATTTATTACTAAAATAAGAATCAAAATGGATCCAAATTCTAAATACATTGAGTGGTAGTGAAATATTTTTTAATATGAAAAAAAATCTAGATTGATTTTTCATAATCACCCTTCATTTTTGTAAGTTTTTTATTTCATCTGTTAATTTTTCTAAAATACTCCCCACTTTTAAAAATTACTCCCTAAATTTTTTCAAAGGAGTAAAAATACTCCTTTAAATATTTTTTTCAGCGAACTCTGATACAGACACTTGACGTGGACTAGGAACCTATACTAATTCTAATATACTAAAAAAATACATGTATCAAATCATTAAATTCTTGCAATTGTGAAACGGAAATTCCAACATGTTTTTTTTTTCTCTGCATACTGTATATATGCACCTACCTTCACTTAATTAAAAGCAGTACACTAGTAGGGCATATTTTGAGACCAGAGCTGAAAATAAATGCTATTTACAATAAACAGTGACCATGAAAAAACAAAGGCAATTATAACACATACCTTTTCAATTATAAATGCACTGATTCCATGCTGGGGCTTGTCAGTTTTATGATCAGTCTTAGCATACACAATAAGGACATCAGCTATAGGACCATTAGTTATCCAGAACTTTGTTCCATTTAATATGTAATAATCACCTAAATCAAAACCCATCTTTTAATTTTCAGTACCAACAAATGATTTAAAAATTATCAGTTTCATTCACACAGAACCTATGATGCAAAATATTTGGTAACACAAACTTATGGCATATCAGCAATAAAAGAAAAGGAAAAATTCCCTTAAATTTGGGGAGGTTCATTGAAATTTTGTAATACAATATTAATCGTAGAATCAACCTTACACTTATTTATTAATAGGGTGGAGCAGAACAGTACACCCACTATACTTAAAATAGTACAACTATACTAGCAATCTGAATTTATTGGCATAAAATAGAATTCAAAGTTTTCAAGCTTTTGCACATCAATCAGATGGCTTTTTCAAGGAAGGTAGGCAGCAAACTGCCCAACATTCATAGTACTGTAGATCCAGAAGCGGAAATAAAATCTTCTAAGTTTTTCATTGCAGTCCACCGCATCTACAATTTCTGTTTCGCCAGATTTGTCCATCAGCATCAACATTATGGTGTGGTTATTTCTAAGATTTGAAATCAGTCTCAGAATTTTAAAGTCATTAGGTGTTTGTTTTGGATTGCACCACAATCATAATCTAGAGCAACAGAGTAAGCATAACTCATCTTTGGCGTTTTCCAGAACTCATGATAATATGCTTTCAAATTCAGAAATGCCTTTTGGGTTCGATCTCTTTCGGAAGCAGAACTTTGGTCCTACTTCTGAAACTTTTGTTTTTTCAAAGAAGAGCATCCGGTTAGGTGCAATCTTTAGGTTTTACATTCTGGGATGATTTTAAGTAATACTTTTTATTATTGTATCTGGAGGATAAAGAAGATAGGAGTCTTTCAACTAACATGGCCACTCAGAGTGTTAGGTTACTGAATTTGATCGGGTCACAAAGTCTATGTAACTTCATATGTAGAGTATATAGCACTTGTTTTCCAATGACATGGCAACCTTTCTTTACAAGTTCACTATCCTTGCCAGGCTCTGGCAAAGAAATTTGTCCTTTTTGTTTTCGAACCATGATCCTTTTACTGTTACCTTAAAATTGAGAAACTTTGAGATCAGGCCTGATGTCTTGCAAGCGATTAAAAAGTCAAGGTGGGATCGTTCCTTCTCCAGTTTGAGTCTAAGTTGTAGGAAAAGTTTAAAGGTGTTCCACATTGCTTGGAGATTAGCAAAAACTAATTAATAATGAGGAGCAGTACAACAGCTATACTTAAAATAGCAGAACTATACTAGTAATCCAAATTTATTGGTGTAAAATAGAATTCAAAGTTTCCAAGCTTTCAGACATCAATCAGATAGCTTTTCTAAAAAAGACAGACAGCAAACAGCTACATTTTTTTGCTGAATTCCATGAAAAAGCCATCTGGTTGAAGTTTGAAAGCTTGGAAACTTTGAATTTTATTTTATGCCAACGAATTTCGGATTACTAGTACAGTCCTACACTTATTATTTACATTAAAGTAAAAATCAACAAACAAAATGTTTTGGTAATTACTACTACCATCACCAGCTGAAGCAAATTCATTCTATAGCAGGTGATGGTAGTTAGTAACTACCAAAATGTTTCACTTATTATTTTCTACTTTAACAAAATCAATCACTGTAGTGTTATTTCTAACATTGTACTAGGAAATCATTGAAGAACCGTTCAAACTGTCATCTCATTATCATGCTCACTTTTAGTTTACTTTAATAATTGTGTTGCCGACTGGCAATTCTGTCTGCTCAGGACAGCAGCTATTAAGGCTCGCCCTTCTCGAGAAGCCAGTACTTTTAGTAAGAAGTGGATATCAGTCTTAACACTGGTTAACCAAAGTAGCTTTGGTCTTTCTTGGAAGTAAGGCAACACACACGCTTCAAAATATCAAAGAATGTGGGACAGGATAATACCAACATTTAATTCCTCAAATGCTATTACTAGAAGTATGTATGAATCTATTTAGAATTGCTGGATTTACTCAACAGTCCCTTTAAGCTTATGGCAAAAATTGACGAGAAAATGCCATTAAGTCTGCCACCATACAAGAGAACACATACATGGTGCTCCAGAAATAGTTTTTGAGTCCAACAGTCCTGCTGCATCTCAAATGCATAAAATAGAAAAGAAAAAAAAACAAACTCATAAAACTTGCAGGTGCTCACCATGGAGTTTGCATGGACATACAAACAGACAACAGGTTCCGCCTGCTGCCTTTACTGATGCCTTACAGAAAAGAAGTGGGGGAATTAATTTTCTCACTTTTCTTTGCCACCACTGGTTACCACGGCAAGCATACAGGGTTCCTCTGTTCCTGGACTGGGACTTTTTAGCAAGGCCCAATCTTGAGAGTTTTAAAAATGTTCTGGCATTTTTTTATTATTATAATTGAAATTGGTAGTGTTTGATGGGCAGACCTTTGTTTATTGAAATGCACTCTAACACTCTGAAAGAATTTTTTTCCCTAAAAGCTTTTGGTCATTAATGTCACCATTTAAAAGAATTCTTGAAATCGTAATCACACACAAACAAGTTACGTTGAAAAATTAAGAGCGGGATGTTTCGGTAGTGACTTCTACCTTCATCAGCCATGGAATGAGACAAGTGGTAAAAGCGTCAGTTGTTTTCAGATTTCAAAATCGCTTTCCAAATAATAGGGATGTTAAAAGCTGTGTAAGTATTGCAGGTGTTAGGGGTAATGTAGATTTCAATGCTTTTGCGGTATCTGAAGGCATGCCGATTGCTGCCCGGGGCGATTCGCTTAACATTGTGCCAATCTGGAGCCGCGGACGTATCGCTGATGGTTAAAATTGAAAGGGAAGTGGAAGGGCTTCCTTTCTAAACATCAACAATATGCTCCATCAAACGCCAGTTTATGCTGTAGTAAGTACTACCAATATAGTGGGTAACGCCTGTGGAAGTGTTGATAGGGATAGAATAGACACCTTGTAAATCTAGGGGTTTATTGAGATCTCTGTCCTTAAGTATGAGTTTGAGAAGATGTGGAGGTGGTTTGACTGCAATCCTGTAGCCAAAAGACTTGAAAATAGAGCGAACTTTATGAGTGAAGGACACTCTAAAGGGCAAAGTGCCAACAAACTGATGGGTGGTAGAAGGTTCAGGCAGTAAACTAGATCTATTCTGTGATTCAAAACTCTTGATTAGTCTATGTAACAAGAGGAGTTGAAAGCCATGCAATTTGCCATTGTTGATGATGTTAGTTGAAGAGCAGAATGGCTGTTGCAAATAAGGTTGGCCCGGTGAATGTATGACTTAAGAGCAGACAGTTTGTATTTTCCAAAAGCACGAGAAGGGTAAGGGATGATATTATGGGTGGCAGAAGGTTTGCTGTAAACAGAAAGGCCAAGTGATAAGTCTGGGTTGATGTTGATGTTAACATCCAGAAAACTAATATTATTGTCGACCTGTTCTTGAGAGGAAAATTTTATATGCGGGAATTTTGAAGTTATGGAGGACATGAGTTCAAACAGAGAGTGTTTTTGGTGTGGCCAAATAATGAAGATGTCATCCACATACCTTAACTAAATGGTGGGTTTTAAGAGTGATGGGGCAACAAATGAATGTTTCAATATTCTGCAAATAAATTTCAGCAAGTAAGGGGAAAGAGGGAGCCCATAGGTACACCTTGATTTTGTTGGTAATAGATACAATTGTATACAAAACAGGGCTACTTTTCCAATGAATCAATTGAAAAGTATTCCTGTTTTGTACACAATTGTATCTATTACCAACAAAAACAAGGTGTACCTATGGGCTCCCTCTTTCCCCCTTACTTGCTGAAATTTATTTGCAGAATATAGAAGCATTAATTTGTTGCCCCATCCCTCTTAAAACCCACCATTTGGTTAAGGTATGTGGATGACATCTTCATTATTTGGCCACACCAAAAACACTCTCTGTTTGAACTCATCTCCTCCATAACATCAAAATTCCCGCATATAAAATTTTCCTCTCAAGAACAGATCGACAATAATATTAGTTTTCTGGATGTTAACATCAACATCAACCCAGACTTCTCACTTGGCCTCTTTGTTTACAGGAAACCTTCTGCCACCCATAATATCATCCCTTACCATTCTCGCACTTTTGGAAAATACAAACTGTCTGCTCTTAAGTCATACATTCACCGGGCCAACCTTATTTGCAAACAGTCATTCTGCTCTTCAACTAGAATATCAGAACATCATCAACATTGGCAAATTGCATGGCTTTCCACCCCTCTTAGTACATAGACTAATCAAGAGTTTTGAATCACATAACAGATCTAGTTTACTGCCTGAACCTTCTAGCACCCATCAGTTTGTTGGCACTTTGCCCTTTAGAGTGTCCTTCACTCATAAAGTTCGCTCTATTTTCAAGTCTTTTGGCTACAGGAGTGCAGTCAAACCACCTCCAAATCTTCTCAAACTCATACTTAAGGACAGACATCTCAATAAACCCCTAGATTTACAAGGTGTCTATTCTATCCCTATCAACACTTCCACAGGCGTTACCCACTATGTTGGTAGTACTTACCGCAGCATAAACCGGCGTTTGATGGAGCATATTGCTGATGTTTAGAAAGGTAGCCCTTCCACCTCCCTTTCAATTTTAACCATCAGCGATACGTCCGCGGCTTCCGACTGGCACAATGTTAAGCAAATCGCCCCGGGCAGCAATCGGCATGCCCTCAGATACTGCGAAAGCATTGAAATCTACCTTACCCCTAACACCTGCAATACTGATGCACCTTTTAACATCCCTATTATTTGGAAAGCAATTTTGAAATCTGGCAACAACTGACGCTTTTTCCACGTGTCTCACTCCATGGCTGATGAAGGTAGAAGTCGCTACCGAAACGTCCCGCTCTTATTTTTTCAACGTAACTTATATGTGTGATTACGATTTCAAGAATTCTTTTAATGTTTTGTGTGTTACGTGTTTTCCTGCCAATTCTTCTCACTATGATGTCACCATTTATAGACAAGAGTCAAGATCCCTTTGAAACATTCCTTTCTGCTGTGTGAAATATGAGTTTTGCTAATGGAAATGTGTTAGCGATGATGCCTTTTTGACCACATGGGCAGGGAGGCTTTCTTTGCTGAGGACAAACTTTTTCAATTTAGAGGAGCTTATATTTCTGGAATAAAATTCCACAACAATTGAGTTAGCATTTGACCTACTGTGAACAGTTTAGAATATTTAAATAAATGTACACAAAAATATTTGAAATCCAGTTTACTGCCTATCTCTGTACTTTTTAATATAAAATCTTACACATACTACCTACAGAGATTCATCTGAACAAAGTTTCTATCTTTATTGCAGGCCAAGGTTATACAGTGAAACCTTCATTAATGGACACCTCCGAACTACAGCAACCTTCAAACAATGGCAAGTTTTGGTTGGTACCAAACAGCCTCCATAGGATTAACATTAAAGATAACATCTGAACAATTAAACTTCTTAACATCAGTCAACAGACACCCCAGTCAGCCCCGAAGAAGGTCTAACTGACACTCTGTCTCTTGGATTTTACGTAGTTCCTTCAGTACTTCAGCAAGAGGGAAAAGATAGGGAGAAAGAATATTTATTGCTAAAAGGCATAATGGGTTGGATTACGGCTGGCACAATGGTATGCTTAAATGAAAAGAAAGTAGTTAAAAGTTCAGTTCTACATGAGATGAGCTGCAGCTTCCACGTGTGTTTCAATCGCCCCGGGGCTGTGGGGGTGGTCGATAGGGCATGAAATTTTGCCCGTTGGGGGCGATGATTTTTGGTTTGGTCCCTGTGGGCTGATTCCTGCTTCATGATGCACTACCAGATAGCTGTTCAGTCACACTTTATCATCTAACATTTTCCTTGTTTTCTTTCCTATAGCATACATACCGTAATTTTAAACCTCCCAGCTTGCTATTTTTTTTATTGAGGGTTTAACGACCACTGTGAGCAACTCAATGGGCTATAAGCAGTTGCCCATTCTTAATTTAGGGCCACTGACTCCAGGGAAGGGGGAAAGCCAGCGCTGTAAGATAAACACAACATCCATGCCTTACCAAGATTTGAATCCGGACCCACCATGGATGAATGATCAGAAGCCATCGCTTAGAACCACTGCACTACTGAGGCAGCCTTGCTATTTCTAAGGGCTGTTTAACACCAGATGCCAGACACTGTTTTCTTAAAATCTTCTACACCATGAATTATTTATTTAATTATTATATTCAGTTTTATTTAGCAGTCAGAATTTTGAAAAAGCACTGCAACATTTTCTTTACTGTGCATAAACTTCATATAATTATTCTGCTTTTGCGGAAACGCAACGGCCTAGCAATGTGAGCTTAAGCTAAACCTCCGAACAACAGCCATTTCCTAACGGCGATCACTTTTTTTCTGGTCCAAGCAGCAATCGTTATTTAGAGGTTTCACAGTACAAATAAAAACGTGCTGATGGTGGGGATTGCACAAACAGTATCTCAGATTATGTATGTATGTATGTATGTATGTATGTATGCATGCATGCATGCATACATACATACATACATACATACATACATACATACATACATACATACATACATACATACATACATACATACATACATACATACATACATACATACATACATACATACATACATACATACATACATACATACATACATACATACATACATACATACATAATCTGAGATACTGTTTGTGCAATAAACAGTAAACAGTAGCATGCATATAAACAATAAACAGTAGCAGTAAACAGTAGCATGCAATAAACAGTAGCATGCATGCATGCATACATACATACATACATACATACATACATACATACATACATACATACATACATACATACATACATACATACATACATACATACATACATACATACATACATACATACATACATACATACATACATACATACATACATACATACATACATACATACATACATACATTACTAAGCTGTTCTCTGAGATTCAGAGGTTAGCTCCAAAAAGAAATACAAACTACCAAATATTTGTACTTACTGTTGTCCTATCAAACTTCTCCATTTACAGCGATCTTGACATACAACTCTGGTTTCACTCACATCCATCACATGCCGTACACAAGATCTTCTATACTTCATATTCATAATAATTTTCTCATGCAGACACTCCTGCATCTGACCCATGTCTTCCTTGGCCTTCCTCTGCCTTTCCTTCCTGTCACTTGGGCTAAAAAGAATTTATTAGTAAGCATCTCATCACTCATTCTTTCAACATGGCCAAACCACTGAAGCATATTGGTCTCCACCTTGCTAACAACATTTTACTTCACATCACACAACTGCAACACATCATTCCTCACACAATCAGACCGTGTCTTGCCACAAACCCCAGGTAAGTAACACATTTGTCCAGCACACAAACAACTCCTATGTTTCTTCTGCAGTACCCAGGTTTCACTGCCATACATCAGAGTAGGAACAATTACACTTTCATACACAGCCATGCGGGACTCTCTAGAGAACCCATCGTTCCTGTAAAAACTTCCCAGAGCAGACATACATACATACATACATACATACATACATACATACATACATACATACATACATACATACATACACAGTGCCGTTTATATTTACATACATACAATCACAGTGCTGTTTATATTTACATACTAAGTGTTTCAGACGCTGATCGTAGACAACAAAATCTATCACACTCTTTTGACCAATGACTTTCATTGGTCTATGACTTTCAATGAAGAATTCATTCATCTACTAATTTCGCCATCCAATTTGTTCTCTCTGTCAAACATGCTTCCTAAATACACAAACTCACTCACCTGGTCAATCACAGTGCCGTTTATATTTACATTACATTCAGTGCTATCAGTTCCTCTCTCAAACACCATAAACTTTGGTTTTTCCCTTATTTATACTCAGTTTGAATTTCATGCAAACTTCGTACATCCGAGACAACATACTCTGCAAATCACTTTTGCTCTCTGCCAACAGGACAGTGTCATCAGCATACAGCAATCTGCACACACGGATATAACCAAGACATAAACTACTATCATTTATTTTGGCATCACGCATGCACGCGTCCATAAATATATTAAACAGCCATGGTGACATTACACAACCTTGTCTAACTCCTGCACCAATAGAAAACCATTTTGATAAAACACCATTCATTCGTACACAAGCTCTACTACCAGCATACATGGCTTTTACACTATTAAGTAGATTCCCAGTAACACCATATTCATTCAATACCTTCCACAAAAATGTCCTATTTACTCAGTAGGTCGTAAGCTTTCTCTAAATTTTATGAAGGCAGCAAAAACTTTCTTACCAACAGCCAGATACTTTTCAATCATCGTGCGTAATGCAAAAATCTGGTTAGTGCTGCCTTTACCAGGCATAAAACCACTCTGAACATCCCACACTTTCAATGATGTAAGACCTCATACTTTTTCAATAACAACCTTACTAAACACTTTCCCTGGCACACTTAGTAGGCTAATACCACGATAGTTCTTGCATTCAGTCTGATCACCTTTTCCCTCATATAAGGGAACAATAATAGCATCCTTCCAATCCCGAGGGATCATTCCTAACTCCCAGCACAACTGGCAAATTTCAGTTAACCAGTCAATTACAGAATCACCACCATATTTCAACATATCTGCAGTTATGCCATCAACTCCTGGAGCCTTACCATTCTGAAAAGATTTTAGAACTTTACACACTTCTCTTAAGATCCCTCCTGTGCTTCCATCCCTCACTGTGACATCATCTGTGTCTGTCTCAGAATCATCTTTGCTTTCCTGATCTAATAACTCACAGAAGTATTCACCCCATCTTTCACTTAACTCATTGGGCTCCCATATCATTTCCCCGATCTCATTCTTCACACAAATTACAACTTTGTTTTCCCTATTTTTCCTGTCTCATGTACTTCCAGAAAGTCTTCCTATCTTTCCAAAAAGCCAGTTCATGCCTTTCCACCTTCTCCTTCCTATCTTTTCAAAAAGCCAGTTCATGCCTTTCCACCTTCTCCTTCCTATCTTTCCAAAAAGCCAGTTCATGCCTTTCCACCTTCTCCTTCCTATCTTTCCAAAAAGCCAGTTCATGCCTTTCCACCTTCTCCTTCCTATCTTTCCAAAAAGCCAGTTCATGCCTTTCCACCTTCTCCTTCCTATCTTTTGCCTTACTCTGGCGAACCAGCTTAGCAGCTTCACGCTTCTTTGAGCGATATTCATCCACAGAGGCTCTACCTTGCAACATCCCCAAATAGGCTCGTTTCTTTCTCTTTACTGCCTCTTCAAGCTCACTATTACACCAAGCATCACCTCTATTGCTACCCACTATTGTGGTGCCACAGACCTCTTTAGCAGCAGTGACAACATAGTTCTTAAAACATTCCCACTTCTTTTCTACATCCCTCTCACCAGACTTCAGCTCCTTCAGTCGTTCTCTGAGTAAGTCAGAATAACGCTGATGATCTTCAAGGAGCCTATCAACCTTTATTCTTTCTATCCTGGGTCTCTTCCTATTCCTCCAACCAACATTAAGTTTCACTCATGACACTGCCAAGTAATGATCAGAACCAACATCCGCACCTCTCATCACACGGGTGTCAACAACTAAGTGTTTCAGATGCTGATCGTAGACAACAAAATCTATCACACTCTTTTGACCAACAGTACGATTTTCCCAAGTATACGTGTGGATATACTTATGGTTGAAAAATGTATTAGATACACACAAACCATTCTCAATGCAGAGTTCAATTAATCTTTCACCATTATCATTCACACAAGGATCATTAAACTTACCCACAACATTGTCAGAAATTGCATTCTGCACACCTACTCTAGCATTGAAATCCCCTGCTATTATAACTTTTTCTTTAGCACCAAACTGGCTCAAAACAGCTCATTCCAGAAATCTTCCTTCTTATCAGAAGGTTCAGAGTCACAAGGAGCATACACTACAACAATTGTGATTCTCTGAAGTTTTACTTTCAAATGAATCCAGAGAATTCTCTCACTTATGCAACTATAATGAATCAAGTTGTTCTTCATCTTTTCACTTAAAATCATACCTACACCAGCCTTTGTTCTCACATTATCCAATACTCCAGACCACACACTCAGTGTGCCATTCACTTCTTCTACCCCAATTTCTGTCAGTAAAGTGCCTTCTGTGACCCAGGTCTCTAATTTGTGGTTGGTGCTGATGCCACAAGCACATAATAATGAAACCAGGTGAAAACAAAACTGGAGAGAGCTAAAGGAGAGGAGAGGGGGCATATCACTTATAGTGTGATACTTTCATGTATTATATGAGCCTATAAAGCTTGGAAAAGAATATTAGTGTTAAAGAAATTTAACTGTTGCAAGGGGGCAGGGTGAGAATGAACACTATTTTTTTTTTTAAATTACTATCAGTGACTATTATTAATTAAATTATATAGGATAAAAGAAGTCTTTGTACATAGGGATGCAAGCACAGAAGGGTCTTACACATAAAGACATCTTTTATTAATGTTCTGAAAACCCGTACCGAGAACGGCCATGTGAGATCAAATTCACTGTGCAGTATATGTAGGTTCAAAATTGATCCTGAATGAGGGTGTGGCCTAAATGCGAGGCATATTCAGAAAGTAAGTACTGTTAGGCTATTAAAATTAAATGATAATGTATTTGCAAAAAATGTTACTTTTACCAGATTTGCCATACCTTAAACTGTTCTACATAGTTTCCACCATTCTTGGGGCATTTATCATAATGGGGCACTAGCTTTTGTATCCCTTCATTGCGAAACCAGGCAGCCTGTGATGACAGCAACTTCTGCACTGCTCCTTTGACTTCATCATCGTCGAAGAAATGCTGACCAGCAACTGTGGGGGAATGATCCATTTTTCTCTCTCTTGCTTTTGTGCTCCTTGGAGAGCAGTGTTAGAATTAGAAATAAATCTTCTACAGGCCCAGCAGACCACTCAAATTTGAAAATCACTGGTCCGTGAAAGAAAAACCTTTCACATTTACAGTATATGCAGAAAATAATGTGTCATTTAATCAGAGCTGTATATCACAAATCAAGAGCAACAGAAGTCACGAAATTCAATGCATGCGCATGCACAGCACGCGGAGCTGCAAGGAAGAAAATAAGTAAGGGGAAAACCATACAGTATACTGATTATGAAGCACTTTTCAACATACCAAAAGCCACCTGCCTGAAATACCTTACTTCAATGTGAAAGGCTGGAGGTTCTCCCATGTGGACAGAAAGACAGATGGGCAAAAGCCAGAGCACAAACAGTTCTTCCACCTCCAGTTGGAAAGCATTATGAAAGATCCATATTTTGTGTTTACTACTAAGGTAAACAAGTGGTGTTGTCTAAATCCAAATTATTTGATTCAGACCATGGCTTCCTACAGTCCAAAATTTTCATAAAACTAAAGTATGGTTTGAAATTCTGATATTCAGTTTTTGAGTAGTAAATACCTGAATCTCAAAAAAAAAATCCGAAAACTGTCATAGCCGAACCTGGATATTTTGAAATTTGGTTCAGTTCTTTATAAACTTGATAATTCTGAAATAAACGGGGCTAAAAAAAAATTACCGAACACCCGGGTCAGTAACATAATAGTTCACTGGCCCAATGGAATTTTTACTGGCCAATGGCCAGCGGACCAATGGGTCATTCGAACGCTGGAGAGCATCTTCAGTATCCAGTGTGAGGATAATTTCCAAAACCCCAAACAATCCGCCACAATTTCATAGAGAACAGTCCTTGAAATTTGCTTGAAACATGAAGTAAGCAACAAAATTGTGAAACATCTGCCCTCAAAAACTTTTGCATCAACCGTATGCACCAAATCCTCGTTGACCACAGATGGCTGGCCGCCCCACTCCTCGTTGTGCATGTTCTCACAACCTTTGTTGAACTATCTGACCTATTCCTTTAACCATTCCATTACTCACGACAGTTTAACCATAGACCTCACAAATTTGACAATGAATGTCAGCCAGTTTCACATTTCTTGCATTCAAAAATCAAGTTATGGACCTTATCTCACAGTCGGCGGGCTGCTCGATCTTCTTAAACATGTTAAACGCACAGAACACGCAAACATGATCTGATGTGTTCTTGTAATGACGTTTGTGGCGTGCTCACTAATGAGGGGAGTCGGCGTGCATGCGCAATTTCATGACCGCAAAAATATTCGCAAACAGTACTTGTTTCCGAATATGCCTCGTACAACATTTTTACAACATATTTTTTTTTTTAAACTAGATTTGAATTTACAATTTAAATTTAAATTCACAGTCATGGCATAACTGTAATTTACCTTTAACAGTTGGTGGGCTGCTCGATCTTCTTAAGCATGTTAAGCGCACAGGACAACATGCAAACATGATCTGATGTTCTTGTAATGATGTCTGTGGCTTGTTCACTAATGAGGAGAGTCGGCGTGCATGCGCGATATCACGACCGCAAAAATATTCGCAAATGGTACTTGCTTTCTGAATACGCCTCGTACAACAATTTTACAACAGAAAAAATATTTTAAACTAGATTAGAATTTTCAATTTGAATTAAATTCACAGTCATGACATAACTGCAATTTGCATCAAATTACTCTTCAGTAATATCATTATCAGCACATAGGTACCATGTTATCTACTGTTTCCTACGCAGACATCCCTCCAAAAATTTTAGAATTACAATTCCTTAGGACGGGAATCAAAGCCTGCATCTCCTGATTTATGTCTGACATGTTATGGTTACACCACCTAGGACAACAATGTTCCAAGCAACTAAAACTAAGCAGATTTAGCTTAGGAATCGGAACAACTTTCAGATGTGTGTTAGTTGAAGCAATCCACTGCTTCACGATAGCATTAAATGACTATTATCCATGTATGGACAGATGTCAGTATATCTCCAAAGTTGTATCAGATGATAAAAACCAATGGGAAACGAATCTCCTGAAGAATTATCTTCATAATTACATGATAGACATATACAAATAGCATTACTGGCACATAGGTGCCATATTATCTAGCATCCCCCATGTATCCACCCTTAAAAAGAATTAAAAATTATGCCACAATTACATCACTTTATAGAAAATTACATTGCAGTGGAAGTGAATTTTGTCCGCATACTGGTTCGAAACTATACACACATGGAATCGGAATCATTCATTTCCTAGATGCCAACTGCGCAGGAAGTAGTAGTGTGCATACTGGAATTCATCATCATCATCATCATTGTCAACCATTATCAATCCACTGCTGGACGAAGGTCTCCCCAAGTTTCCTCCACAACGGTCTGTCTTGTGCCAGTCTCCTCCATGTCACCCCTGCATACTTTCGAATTTCATCCACCCATCTCCCATGTGGTCTTCTTCTGGGTCTTTTCCTGTCCCTTGGAATCCAATCTAAAATTTCGGCTGTCCATCGATGATCTGTCCTTCTGGCAGTATGTCCAGCCCATTGCCATTTCAGGGATTTAACTCTGATCATGATGTCTTCCACTCTTGTCATTTTTCGGATCCACGAGTTCCTCTTCTTATCTCTCCTGGTTACACCAAGTATGCACCTCTCCATGCTTCTTTGAGTTGTCTGCAGCCTTTGTATGTCTCTTTTAGTTAAGGTCCACGTCTCTGCACCATACGTAAGCACTGGAAGGATGCATTGATCAAACACTTTTCTTTTAAGACATAATGGCATATTGCTCTTGAAAATTATGCTGTTTCTTCCAAAAGCTCTCCAGGCAAGTTTTGTACGCCGATTAATTTCTTCATCAATGTGACCCTCACTTGATATCTGCTGTCCAAGATAAACGTACGTGTCTGTTATCTCCAGCTTTTCTCCATCAATCGATAAATCTTCATTTCTTGTAAAAGCATTGAACATCACTTTTGTCTTCTGAAAGTTCATTTTTAATCCCACTTCTTTACTCTTGTCAGCAAGTTCCTGGATCATACTCTGCAGCTCTGATGGGCTAGTTGCAAAAATGACTACGTCATCAGCAAAACGAAGGTGGGTTAGATAATCTCCATTAATCTTTATCCCCTTGTTTTCCCAGCTCAGTGACTGAAAAACACCCTCCAATATGGCATTAAAGAGCTTCGGAGATATGGTGTCACCTTGTCTCACTCCCTTTCCAATTTTTATGTGTGTTGTATTTTCAAACAGCCGAATCTTTGCACTTGCATTTTCATAGATGTTATTAATAATATTAATGTATGCATCTTCAATACCGCAGGTTTTCAGAGCCATTGTAACTGCTGATGGTTTCACCGAATCAAAGGCTTTTTCATAATTGATAAAAGCCATGCACAATGGAAGTTCATATTCCCTCGCTCTTTCAATTAGTTCTCTCAGCACATGGATATGATCTATTGTGCTGTAGCCACTCCTGAATCCAGCTTGTTCTCTCGGTTGAGCCATGTCCAGTGTTACCTTCAAGCGGTGTGAAAGAACTTTAGTGAAGATTTTATAAACTACTGATAGGTCTGTAGTTTCCGAGATCCTCAATGTCACCTTTCTTATGTAGCAGGATTATTGTAGCGGTGTTCCAATCCTCAGGAATCTTTCCTTCATTAAGGCATCGAGTGAAAATTTGGGCGAGTACTGTTTTGATTTCTCCACTTGCTTCTTGTATGATGTCTACAGTAATTCCATCTTCTCCTGGAGCTTTTCCCCGCTTCATGTTCTTGATTGCATGTGCAACTTCTGCTGGAAGGACTGGAGGAACTCTGGTACTGGTATCTTTCATGATGTCTGGAGTGCATGTATCATCCCTTTCATATAATTTGGAGTAGAAATCTTTCACTCTTGTCAAAATTTCGCCTCTATTTCTTGTTACAGAACCATCTTCTTTTCTCAGTGCCATAATCTGTTTTCTTCCCTTACTGAGATGTCCCTTTGCTATTTTTAGGCTTTGGTTGTTTTCAATTGCTTTCCTCACTAGTTCACAGTTGAATTTTCTTTCGTCTTCAGAGATACTTTTTCGTACTGTCTTGCATAGCTCTATATATTCCACTTTGGAAGAAGTCACATCTTCTTTAGTTGTCCTCATCTCTCTTCTTTTTTGCATCAACATTTTCGTTTTTCCTGATAATTTATTTACATGCAACTTGTTCTTAGACCCAGCTAATTTTGTTGCTGTTTCCATAAGAGCTTTGGTTACTTTTCTGTTAACTTCAGAGATGTCCACTTCTTTCGATGTTAGGCCTTCTAAAGCAGAGAACCTGTTCTGCAGTTCCAACTTGAAGGTATTATGGTGTTTTTTAAGGTTGGTTATGTCAATAGATTTTGTTTGTCTTATGAGCTTGCCACGTTCAAGTTTAGTGTTGAGGTGCATCTTACACCTCACCAATCTATGGTCACTACCTGTGTTGAACTTGTTTAGCACACTGCAGTCTTCTATGACGAATTTTTTGTTACACATAATAAAATCAATTTCACTTGTCGTCCCATTTGGATGTCTCCATGTCCATTTCCTGTTTGGCTTTTTCTTGAAGGAGGAGTTCAAGATGAAAAACCCTTCTGCCTCTGCAAACTCAACGAGAGTATTTCCACGCTGGTTTCTGCTGCCGTGACCGAATTTACCTACTGAAGTTTCATTCTCTTGCCGTTGCCCTATTTTTGCATTGAAATCTCCCATAATTATTTTCAAGTGCTGCTTACCTTTATTATTTAGATGACAAATTTCCTCATAAAATTCTTCAATTTCTTCTTCAGGATGGCTTGTGGTGGGTGCAGAAGTTTGAATAATCTGAGCCTGGTATCTTTTCGAGAGTTGGATAACAAGCCGTGCAGCTCTGTCAGAGGAACTTTCAACTTCTACAACTTTATCCTTCAGTTTCTTGTTTATTATAAATCCAACACCACTAGTTCTGCCAGTATCTATCCCACGATAGTAGAAGAGATGTCCACTTTTCAGTTCGATGAGATCTTCTCCTTTTCTCCTTACCTCACTTAGCCCCACGATGTCCCACTTGATCCTTTGTAGTTCCTCTTCCAATTCAAGAAGCCTTGAATCAGAAGATAGGGAGCGTCCATTGTACGTTGCCAAGGTCAGCATCAGATGGCAGCCTAGTCCGGTCCTCCGGGTATTCTTAGCACCCTCTGCCTTCATGTCGCACTGGCCGCTGCCTTGGCCAGGTACATTCCAGCTGCCGGAGACTGAGGGCCAAGATTTAAGTTGTGGAGTCATTTTGGTTCAATTCACCATAAGGCAGAGTAGTCTGATAAGATGAGATGATCAACAAAAGAAGATTAAACAGAGAATAATGTGAAAATATGTGGACATATAATTAAGTAACAGATGTTTTAATTTTTTGGTAGAAAAAACTAAGGACTTAAATTAATGGTATTATACTTGAATGGATATACAGTAAAATGACACTGATAATTAAATTCTACCAACAAACAACAACAACAGAAAAAAAAAAAAAGAAACAGAATATAAGATGATCCTTAGCAGTCATATGTAATAACCTACAGATGCTATTTTTCTCCTGTATGTATTTTTTTAACTAATACTTATTAAATGTGGCAAGAATGAAAACATCATATTTTACTTATCACACTTAGTAAAATATTCTGATATTTCTCCCCACATGTCTTTTATCACACTATCATAGAAATGTTTGAGCCTAATGTCATACAAAATAGGATTTGTGCACAGGCTTGATTAACTTTTCATACACAGATATTTTTAAAAAAAACCCTGATAAAATGAACAACTTCACAGCAGAAGCAATGAAAGTATAAAAATCAGACCAACTATCTGATGATGCAATAAAGTAAAGAACTGAAGCAGGTGACCTTGACTTTTATGCATGCACACTGCTCTGGAATGTATTCGAATCTGTCAAAAACATTTTCAGCCAGCTATATGCAAAAATTCCGTTCCGTGTTATGATGCTCCAGTCCAAAAGGATAATCTTGCTACAATGTAATGTGCAGGCAGGCTTCCAATGGAAATTATGGTTATTGATTTTTATTTCTCCATTTCTGTTCTAACAGATTTAATATTCCATTCCAAACATACCTTTCTTTTCAGCTTTGAGTTTCATGGAAACTACATCTGACCCAGAACCAGTCTCACTCATGGCAAGTGCACCAATATATTCCCCGCTAATGAGCTGAAAATTTCATAGATTACAAAATGTTAATTGTGATACTGAATCCAAATTGTATTCAAGTAAAATAATACATATAACATGGACTTTACTTATTATAATAACACCACCAACCAAAAACAAAAAATAACTCCACATTTCTTAGCAGAGTGGAAATTGGAATTTTAGCACAGGAAAAAAAAAAAAAAAAACATTTGCAAGATATAACTTGATAACAATAAGGTATAATTCTTAGAGGCAAATAAATCCTATGAAGTGAATGCAATTTTGATTGTTATATTTTATCTCTGCAAAAAGAATTAAAATTCAGTAGAATTCCAATAGTTTATCCTAAAAAACACTACATAAAAGATAAATACACTGCAAAATATATTTATTATATTAATATATACATATGCACATTATATAAATGCTATGTAATCACTAAAGAGCTCAGATAGCTACCAAAAGAATAAAATAAAAACGAGCAAAAGATGCATATTTCCAACACTTGCAACCTCCAACAATAATCCAGGTCTGTTCTAACTTTTTTACGCTTTCCAACCTTTAGCGTATATGCTCCAGCTTTGTCTGTCTGTCAGTCTGCCTGCCTGCCTGCCTGCCTGTCCCCGCGATAGCTTGAGTAAAAATGGTTCGATTTTGATGAAATTTTAGTATGTGGTAGGGGACAATCTGGGGACAAACCCTATTGAAAATCGGCAAAATAGGGTCAAAGGGTCAGGGCACAGGAGTGAGATTTATTCCACAGCCATTATTACCCTCATAACTTGACTAAAAATGCTTCTATTGCGACAAAACTTTAGTATGTTGTTCCGGAGGTATACTGAACCAATTCTGTTGAATATAATTGAAATGGGGTCAAAGGTCAGGGCACAGGAGCAAGATTTATTGCACAGCCATTATCCTCATAATTTGAGTAATAACTTGAGTAATGATTTCCGGTATGTTGGAAAGAATCAATGCATTGCATGGTTTTACTAACTTGTTTTAATTTTTACTTGATCTAGAAACCTTGACATTATTATACATAAAAACATTAAAACCCCAAGAACTAATTTAAAATTATTACATGTACTTCTTATGCACCTTTTTTACTACATTTTAATTAAAACTGCTATTTTTTTTTAAATGCTTAAAAACTAAAATAGAATACATACTAGAGAAACATCTTCAACACCATTGTTTAGTTCCTGCCACATACTTTTGTCAGTCACAAGAAGACATCTTCAAAGCCAAGGAACAAATGCCAAAAAACATCCAGCTCACACTGCACAGATGACATGCAGCATCAAGCTAACGCCATCACACTTACACCGGTGAAATTTACCCATTCCCCAAGGACAGGGTCATTCAGTCACTTCTGTGCGTGACACTCGATTCAAGACTTGCATTGCAGTGGCTGTAGAGCTGCCACCCATCTAGTGTGGACTGAATTTTATCAATCTTTGTAATTAGATTTTTATGCCCCCCTCCCCCATTTTTTTTTTTTTCCTATTAATTCTTTTGGCTTTTTCCCTTTTTTCTTTTATTTTCCAAAGATCAATTTCCTTTTGAATTAACATTTTCCATGGTTCAGGCCAAGCAGTTGAATCACTATTATTGCGCACATTTGTTTTAAGTTCTCCAATATTCACTTAGAAGTAAACTCCGCCAGTAAAGCACAATGCTGTCAGCTTGATGAGACATGCCGCCTGTGCTATGTGAGGCTGATGTTTATAGCATTTGTTCCTTGGCTTTCAAGACACTAGTTAGACCAGTAAGAAAATATTCAGTGGGAATTAAATGATAATACTGAGTCCCTGTATTCAGTTTAAAGTCTTTAGCATTTTAAAAACCAAATAGCAGTTTTACAGCATAGAAAAAAAAAGTTAAAAGCATCTCTCTCTCTCTCTCTCTCTCTCTCTCTCTCTCTCTCTCTCTCTCTCACACACACACACACACACACACACACAAAATTGCATTTCTGAACTAACCTTAATGTTGGTATAGTTCGATTAACACTTACCGCATGTGGATCTTGGCTTTTTTCGTATTTCCGTTATGTAGATGCGGCATGGGGGTTTTTAATTCAGTCGCGGGTCCTGTTCTGTTTTTTGTTGTTGTTTTTTTGTTTCTCCGTTGGTTTTAATTGGCCTCGTCACTAAATGAGTTTTTTTCCTTTGCCGCTTCCCCATATATTTCTATACGTTTTCTACCAGAGTACTTTCAGTAACATCCCGTGCTCCGATTAGCACGGACCGTGTCAGTAGGGCATTTTGGTGGTTCTCGCGGGCTGCGTCTGTTATCGGCTATTGCTTCCTCTTGGGCATTGTGGCGCCATCTCTTGTTGGTCACCGATCTTATTTTTCGAACTTTTTCATTTTTTTGCTCAATTTTAATTAAATTCCTCCATTGTGCCACAACGCCCAAGAGGAAGCGATAGCCGATAACAGATGCAGCCTGCGAGAACCACCAAAATGCCATGCCCTACTGACACGGTCTGTGCTAGTCGGAGCAAACGTCCCCTAGATGACGGTAACAGGATGTTACCGAAAGTACTCGGGTAGAAAACTTATAGAACTATATGTGGAAGCGGCAAAGGAAAAAACTCATTTAGTGACGAGGCCAATTAAAACCAACGAAGAAACAATAAAAAAAAAAAAAAAAACAGAACAGGACCCGCAACTGAATTAAAAAACCCCATGCCGCATCTACATAACGGAAATACAAAAAAAGCCAAGATCCACGTGCGGTAAGTGTTAACCGAACTATACCAACATTAAGGTTAGTAGTTCAGAAATGCAATTGCATTAATGCACGTCAAAAAAAAAAAAAAAAAAAATTAACCTCCAATATTGGAAGAGTACTTGAAACACACAAAATGTTGCTATGGAAGGGGCAGAAGGCCATGTGGAGCTCAGGTCCTAAAGATGGGAGGTAAATAATACACAGTGTAGGTACATTATAATGACTTTAAATTAGTTTTAATATTTTTAATAATATCAGTGTTTAGAGATTAAATAATAGTGCAAAAATGTAGTACAAATATGGTACACTGCTGCAGGTGCAAGTGCTGGAAATATGTATTGGTGCATTTTTTTTATGTTTTCCTTGGGGAGGGGTAGTCTTTCATTACCTAAAAAACAATTTTAATGTACTGTTTAAGCATGTTTTTAATTTAGGGTTTAATGACTACCCTGAATAACAGTGGTTGTCAGTCCCAAACCTGTGGGTGTTGGTTCCAGGGAAAAGAGAGAGCCAGTGCCATAAAACAAACACACAACTCATGCCTGATCCAGGACTTGAGGCGAGACTCATTTCAGACAAATGGTCAGAAGCTAGTGTATCAGACCACTTGACCACAAGGTAGAAGTCTGCACAGGACTGGCTCAGCCCCCCCCTCTCATCAGTTAACTGCAAACTTCAGGGCTTGGTCCAGGCCTGTTCTGGAAGGTTTAGCATTTTGCTCCTGAATTAGAGAAAAAAATTCCATTCACAAAATGAAGGCTGAATGAAAACGAAACATGCAGAAATACACTATATTGACAAAAGTCATCGGACACCTAGAAGAAAAACACAACATAGCATTTATTGACATACATTAGTACGGTGTCGGTCTACTTTTGGCCTTAATGCATACACTGACCCTTCGAGACATGCTTTCGACAAGGTTTTGGAACACAGCGATGGGTATTTTCTTCCATTCAGTACATAATACTGCCGCTAACTGTTGCTTAGTAGTAGGCCTTGGTTCCAAACTTTTTATGTGGTGCTCTAATTCATCCCATAGGTGCTCTATGGGATTAAGATCAGGGCTCTGTGCTAGCCAGTCCACACACGATATGAAATTATCGTCAAACGCCGCTGTAACAGTCCTTGATTTGTGGCTCGGTGCATTATCCAGCTAGTACCAACTAGGCTCGGTTCCATAGTATTGCCACAGATTTGGTAAGGCATAATTGTCCAGAATATCGAGGTAGACGTGCTGGTTAACAGGTCTGTCCACGATAACCAATGGGCCGGGACCATACCACGAAAAACAACCCCACACAAGTACACTGCCAGCTCCAAACTTGACCATAGGAAAAGTACACTATTGTAAATAGCGACCCCCGGCTGCCGCCATACCCACACACGGCCATCAGACTGATGGATCGTGTATGTGGATTCATCAGTCCATAGGACCCGTTTCCATTGATCTAGGGTCCACGATAAATGTTCTTTACACCATGTAAACGACGAGTAGCATTCCGAGTGGAGATAAAAGGCTTATGAGCAGCCGCACGACCACGGTAACCCATGGATGAAGTTCTCTGCAAAAGGTACATGTACATACTGAGGTGCCAGCATTTTTACTCATCTGTACACTGAGGTCTTGTGCAGTACTCTGTCTATTAGCTGTAACGACTCTCCTGAGGCTTCGACGTCCTCTATCACTGATTTTCTTTGGTCTGCTGAATGTTTTGCTGCTTCAGGCATGCCATGTGTCTTCCACTTATTCAGTACATCCAAAACAATCGACTTGGGTATGTTTAAATGCCTCTCGGTTTCTTTTATGGACAACCCACTAATATAACGCCCAATAATCTTTCCTTTCTTAAAGTCAGTTCTCTCCCACAGCGATATTTTCATTCAACCTCACAGTGTGATATGATCGCGATCAGCTGCAGGCTTGTTTTTATACTGATTGCAGCTGTACCACGCATCTTAACAACAGAGCGGATCCGTTCATTTGCTTTTGAAGGGGTGTCCATAACTTTTGTCAATATAGTGTATATCTGCCTCCAGATGTGTTAATCACAGCTGAAATCATGAAGCCAGGCTATAAGATAAGAGTCTTAAACATACATCACACATTACATACATATCCCTAAGCTGTTTTCCGATATTCAGAGGTTAGCTCCTCACAGAAATCTCATTGTTGCTGTATAAGGCATCTTCAGTTACAGCAATCTCTGCACACAGCTCCAGCTACATTGATATCTATCACACGCTTCACACAAAACCTTTTGTACTTCATACTCATTATCTTCTTCTCATGCAGACATTCCTGAATCTGGTTCTCCCGTGATTTCTTTGGCCTTCCTCTACCTCTCTTTCCTGCCACTTGGGCTTAATAAATTCTCTTAGCTCCTCATCACTCATTCTTTCAACATGGCCAAACACCAGCTAAGAATATTAGTCTCCACCTTACCGACAACATTTTACCTCACATTACACATCTGCAACACATCTTCATTCCTCACATGATCAGCGCCTGTGTTACCACAAACTCCATGTAAGTAACGCATCTCCCCAGCAAGCAAACGACTCTTATGTCTTTTCCGCAGTACCCGAGTTTCACTGCCGTACATCAGAGTAGGAACAATTACACTTTCACATACGGACATTCGGGACTTTCTTGAGAACCCATCACTCCCGTGTAATTCTCCTAAAGCAGCTATGGCTTTTAAAGAAGAGTTCACTCGCCTACTAATTTTGCCATCTAATTTGTTCTCTCTACCAAACATACTTCCTAAATATACAAACTCATTCACCTGGTAAAGTTGAAAGTAGGAAAAGTTGAAAGTAGGTGAAAAAAATGCCATTTTTTTTTTTTGATTGTAGGTTTAACGACCAACATGAACAACTCAATGGGCTATAAGCAGTCACCCGTCCCTAATTTAGGGTCACTGGTTCCAGGGAAGGGAAAGAGCCAATGTCGTAAGACAAACACAACATCCATGCCTCACTGGGATTCGAACCCGGACCCCTTTCGGATGAATGATCAGAAGCCATCGCTTAGACCATTACGCCACCGGGGCAGCTCTCTGTGCCATTAAGACTTATCTTGCACTCAGTATGAACAGTTCCTCTCTCAAAAACCATAACTTTGGTTTTTCCTTTATTTGTACTCTGTTTGAATTTCATATAAACTTTGTACATCCAGGCCAGCATACTCTGCAATTCACTTTCGCTTTCAGCCAACAGGACTGTGTTATCAGTATACAGCAATCTACACACATGGACATTACCAAGGCCAGTATTGTCCATTTTGGCATCATGCATGCACACATCCATAAATAAATTAAACAGCCATCATGATATTACACAACCCTGTCTAACTCCTGCTCCAATAGAAAACCATTTCGATGCAACACCATTCACTAGTACACATGATCTACTTCCAGCATACATGGCTTTCACACAATTGAGTAGATTCCTAGTGATACCATGTTTATTCAGTACCTTCCACAGAAGAGTCCTATTTACTTGATCATAAGCTTTCTCTAAAGTGAAGGCAGCAAACACTTTCTTACCAACAGACAGATACTTTTCAATCATCAAACGTAACTCAAAAATTTGGTTAGTGATGTAACTTTATGATTTCTATGACTCTCAGAAATAATAAAATTAGAGTCTTAAACAGCCCAGTTTATTTCTTAAAATGTTGAAATCAAATTCTGTTTTCACTTCATTGGCTTTAACAACTAAAACACATGGCACTTTTTTCTTCCTGATAAATGTTTACATAAAAGTACTTTTCAGCTTCGCAAAACCAGACGACCGAGATTCTGGGGCAATTTGTTGCTACAAAGATGAGGAAGTTGGTAGTATTTGTGTACATATTTGGGAATTGAAGCTACCTTGTTTATACTTAAGTGTGGAAGAGGAAATGCATGTACATTTGTAACAGAAGCATGTAGTCAGGTCTAAAACATCATCTGTGGGAGGAATTCCTGTGAGAAATGGCATGTCTCTCTGTATTACATTCACTTTACTACTAAGGTAGTTCAGCTTTGTTTCTGCAGAAGAAACCTTGCATTATTTGCAATATGTAGCAGAGAAGCATGATGCAAGTCTGAAATGGGCCGAGCCATAAATTGGAAAGCCCAAGCTGGGCTCCTCAAGTTTAAGGCAGGGTTTGACTTTGCAAATTAAGGCCAGTGCAGACCTTAATTGGATGGCACAAATATTTACAAACCCAGTTCAACACACACACGGGGTGGGGGGGGGGGTCTTATTACAATGTAGCGATTTGAGTCATCAAATATGGAACATTTAAATTAATTAAAAGAAAAAAACTTAGAATTTCAGAATTTTACTTTATGAATGACTGGTATTGAAGGGAAAATTACAAATTATGTTTTAGAGAATTATTAAATATAATATGAATTTTAATTTGCCAATAGATACTATGAAAAAGCTGAATAATATCCAAATTCCCTTGCTACAGAATCATTAAATTGTGACACTATATCCAAACAAAAATGTAAACAAACCACATTCTAGACATTATGCCATAGAAAGAAAAAAAACAAAACAAAACAAGAAAGGTGGAAAGGTGACACCGAATTTTCGGTTGTAATGAGCACATCTCTTGAATTCATTCTGACATGAATTAATTTTACCAAATCTATTCAACAGTCAATGGAACCGGTTAAGAAAACAATCAACCAGTTTCAGCAACTGATAAAATAGAAACATCTGCCTAGTTCCACCAGCGGCTAAAAAGCATGTTACGAAAATTAACAAATGGCGCACAAAAAGCTTCTCATAGTAAAAGGAAGGTATCAGAGACAAAAAGATTTTCAAATCAAACAGTTAAAAGGAGAAATATACAAGAGAAGGAAACGCTATAAAACTCTATGCCTTCTAGCAGAACAATTTTGCATAATGGAAAAGTTGAAAGTAGGTGAAAAATATTCTGCATGGAAAAAGCTATGCTAAGGAAAAGGAACTTTTCAAATACATCTCCCAGAAGCAGGAATAGTGAGAAAAAGGTTTCAATTTTTACGCACCATAGCAGGAAATCTGTGCATTATTTAAAGAGGATAATGCTCCACCTCTCTAGTTAGTGAATGGCATACAGTAAAGAAGAAATTTCTCAATTGTGTTTTCAAAAGCGGCGATACAGCTGCAAACTCAAGTACACAAACACCACCTACCGACAGAACTGTGAACTACAAAATTCCTCATATACTAGCCAAGAGTGTTGTACAAAGATAAAATGGCATCTGGTGTTGAAAGAATTTTTTAAATTGCACATGGGTCATTTCCAAGTCAAATCAACACACTGATTTTGACTGAAGTTCTGAGATTTTGATGAAACTTGGTGTATCAAGTGTCTTTACATAGTTATGCATGGAAATCTAAAAAAAAAAAACAAAAAAACAAAAAAAACCTTTTCTCCTTCTCTTCAAAAGTTATTGAATTTTAATTATTTTAATTTTTATTAAAAATTGCTGCACCCTAAAATAGTTAACTGCCATTTCCTCAGGAACCAAACGATATACAGACCTGGACAATATCTCATTTTAAAGCTCTTGTGATGGGCTTTAATTTGATATTAAACATGACAGAGTTAAAAATAAAAAATAAATTCTTAAAAACCAAATTCAATTTTAAAATTTAATTTTTTCGAAAAACGACAATTTTAAAATTTTGAAAAAAATTTACTAAAGTCTTACACCTCCCAAAGTTTCATTTTGGGATCATAATGGGATCAGGCGATACAGGGAGTTCAAGTTTCACATATACAAAGAAATAGCCAACATATGATATCTAGCATTACCCAAAAGTCTATCTTTATATGAATCTAGCTGACTTATTACCAGTAGTTTAAGAAATTATGATAGTGCTTAATACAATTTTTTTTCTATATTTTCTAAGTATATGGAACTAAAAAAATTTGAATTCAATTTACAAGAAGAAAACATTGGTTTTAGCAGCTTACAACTAAAATTAACATAGTATTTGTCAGTAAGGGGAGGCTGCTGCTAACACAAGTCTTATCGGTCTTTTTTTTAGTATAGGAAGTGTTTAATGATCTCTGAAATGTTCATTTCACCTTCTGGTAGAGTATAAGCCCAACCAGTTGGTGTGACGGGATTCACATTGTAAATTACATCAGTAGAAGGAATCCAGAGCACATCAGGTGTTAAGGCATAAAAAAAAGGAGAAAGTTCTGATGGGTGAAGAAATGGAACTGTCACTTCATTTTCATTTCATCTCCATTTTTTTCCAATATCATCATCAGATCTTCCATCATTCCCAAGTTGAGGGTCACACTGGCTGGTGCTAGGGAGATCTTCTGTGGTAGGACTACTCTCATTCTTCAGCTTTGAAAGCTCCTTTCTACAGCTATCACAGACTTTGGAATTTTCAGGCGTTCCTGGTATCAATGAAAACATCTATGGCATAAGAGATCTTAATCCCTTTCTTACATGGAAGTGATGAGGCTTTTTTAAAGGGTTAAAACAATTTAAAGCATCCACTATCTTTCCACTGGGATTCATGATAGAAATGAATATTAATGGAATAATAATAATACTTTGCAAGTAGTACAATGAACACTCACACATCACTTAAAACCACTCACAGTTCTGGATTTTAAGGGAACAAAAATGGCACAGCACAACTCAAGTGAACCTAGTAGAAGAAGCTCTAATGGTGGACTGACTGAAGAACATGCTTACAAGTATGTTTCAACAGGCACAAAGCTGCCTATTTAAGCTTGTCCAATGATCCTCAAGCTAAGTAGGAGGGGGGGATCAATAAGATTTCTTCTGGTTTATGCTTCTACAATCCAGAGCATTTAAATTTGGATAATATTTTTTTCGTCATAAATTTACCATTGTATTTTTAAAATTAAACTGACATTTTCTTCACACATGTGGAACTTGTGCTCTCTGTATCACCTGATCCCATTGTGATCCCAAACTGAAACCCTAGCATATTAGACAAATCCAGGCATATTAGACAAATCCAGGCATATTAGACAAACATGGTTCATGGACAAAGCCTGGTTCCACCTTTCAGACTGCGTGAACTCACAGAATACACGGATATGGGCGAGTGAGAATCTGCATGTCATTCACGAGGAAAGAATGCATTCCATAAAGATTGGCATATGGTGCGCCATTTCGTGGAATCGGATAATCGGTCCCATTTTCTTTGAACATACTGTCAACACTGAAGTGTATCTCAATATCTTCACGTAGTTCATGAGCCTACTGGATGATACTGAACTGCAGAATGGCTTCTTCCAACAGGATAATGTGGCTTGTCACATTTCCAGTGCTAGCATGGGTGAGATTCAAAGTTTCTTCGGTGATTGGGTATCTCTAAAGGATTTTTGTGGCCGCCCAGGTCTCCAGATTCAACTCCGCCCGATTACTTCTTATGAGATAATCTGAAAGGTACTGCATATAACTATAAGCCTAGGACTATTTGGCAGCTGAAAAACAAAATCACACAGGAAATTGAAGCAATAAATACCAACATCTAACCCTGTTTGGATGCAAAGGGCAGACATTTTTAACATCTTATCTGATATCAATGTGATTGTGAAAAGGTAAGATACTTCATCTTCAAATTTCAGCTGGAAATGTTTTCCCCTTTCAAAATTGTAGCACTTTTGGGGGGGGGGTAAAGTCCTGAGTGAATTAATCTGTAGTACACTTATCCAAATCTCTGTATCAAAGCACGCAATCCCACTATACTTGAGATGCAACAGTATTTTGTACCTTTACCAGGGTTTGAAAAATATCTGAAAAGTTACATGTCCAGCTGGACATGCGCAGAAATTATTTACCTGCTCAGGTAGTAAAGGCTGGATGCCCAGGAAAATTTATCTTTTAAGATAACAAATTACAACCCTCATTTCTTTTTAAAGTTAAAAACATTAACTGTTAGAACAACTACAGCTTATGCCATAACTATTAGTAATTTACGTGCATACAGTTACCATAATAATAGGTAGCTTACCTTTTGTTGTAAAGCCAGCTCCTATAGTATACATTTCTCTGCACGTTTTGTGCAGAGAAATAATACTACAGGAGGTGTGCAGAGAAATTTATACTAAAGGAGCTGGCCTTACAACATACTAAAGGAGGTGTGCAGAGAAATGTATACTAAAGGAGCTTCCACAAAACGTGCAGAGAAATGTATACTAAAGAAGCTGGCCTTACAACAAAAGGTAAGCTACCTACTATTACATTTAAAATCGTTGTATTTTAATCAAAAAGCAAACAGAAAAAAATGCATTTAAGCAATGCCCACTGACCTTTTTTTTTCTGCATAGTAACAAAACTTCCATCAAAACAGAAAACTTCCACAGTATTCCATCCATTCTGAGGACAAAATGAATGTGGACAAAGTGGATCCGTGGACGGAATGAACAGGACCAAGTGAACGTGGACAAAATAAACACAGACATAGTGATCTGTCACTGTTCCATCAGAGGCATGTATCCCATTGCTGACTATAAACAACATTTGGAGCAAAATGGCTCCAATTTCTAGACATAGAGCATAATATAATTAAAAAGTAATATTCTTTTGTCTTCAGCACTCTATAACAATAACCCCACTTCCAGTGATTAGCAATGAAATGAAACACAACATGCGACAACTATCTTTTTTCTTGTAACAGGAAATTCTATTCCAAACTTTTTTTATTTTCAAATTTAGTTGCCCACACCGGACAACTAGATTTTTTATTCACCTGCCCAAGCTAATAATTTACATGCCCCAGGAATATCGGGCATGGTATTTTTCAAGCCCTCTTTACTAACACATTATGGTTATCCAAGAAAACTGGGTTCTTACCATTTGACCTTTGAGCAGGAAAACTGAATTTATGAATGGAATAATGTGGTGTAGTCAAAAGATGTAAGCTATTCTAGTATACTTAACCAAATCTGAGTATCAAAGCATGCAATCCCACAACACTTGAGATGAAACAGTATTATTTTATACCTTTAGTAGCACATTATGGTTATCCAGGAGCACAGTGTTCTTACCATTTGACTTTTCAACTGTAGCAGTTTTGATCACATCAGTAATTAGACAGATGAGCAACAAGACTACTGTTTTAGTTTTTATAACGATTTCATGGTCTTTTTGATAATCAGTTTCAACTCCTTTCACTTTGATGTTCAATTTCATTTGAAATTTACCTTAACATTCATTTATATGGTTTATTTGAAGCTTACTGGAACATCTTTCATTCCACTTAAAGTTCATCCAAATTACTATTTATGGAAATAGAAAGCATTCTTTTAAAATTAAAAAAAAACATAAAAGCAGATTTACAAATGAAAAATGTGGTATAGTACCAGACCACTGCATAGTCAGTTTTCAGATCCACAGTCTAGCATGTGTGAATCATGTGGCACAACAAGTGTGCTTGGCTCAAACTAAATCAAAATTAATTTTCAAGGTCATAGGAACAGAAAATACAATGGAACCTCATTTATATATTTTTCAAGGGACCAAATAAAACTATAGTACAATTGAAAAAAATGCATAAACAAAACAGGGAAAGTTTAACATCAAGTGCAATTCAGAATTTTTCTGTCCACTACATTTTACATATAAATGAGAAAAATGCATGTGAGAAACATATAAATGAGGTTCTACTGTAGAATGGATTTTAAAAAATAACGAATTTGAACATATTTTTAATGTATTTTCAGTTGATATTTTTCTAACTTTGCAAAACTACTGTAATTTTCTATATTTCCTACCATAATTTTCTACATTTGCCGCAAATGAAATGACTAGTTTTGTGTCTATCAGGGGAAGGGGGGATTAAATGAACAGATATTTCTTTCTTCCTTTCCCTTAAACTTAAAACAGATTTTATAGGCTACAGCAAATATCTGTTGCATGCTTGACAAAATTTGTCTGAGCCACACAGTTCATTGCTCAAAAACTGCCATAAATTAATAATCACACAATCAAGTAAATAAAAGTATAAAATTAATTTTATTGTAAAATTGTTTTGATTAAGCTACTCTTTCATTGGTTGATATGCAGAGAATAAAAAAAAAATTCCCAAGCTATTGCATTGTTTTAGCTTTATAAGCTTTTCCGAGATGTGGCTGGTCCTTGTGACAGCTGCCCAACTAGCTGCAGCAATTGCACCAACGTATCAAAAATTTTCACAGCTAGTTAAAAAAATTTGATCTGATTCATACAAAATTTTGGGAGGGGAATCCTTTTGTATTAGTAATTTATGAAGCTCATTAAAATTTCAGACAGTTTTGTGAATATTTCACAAAATAAATTTTTGGCATTTTTTTTTACCTCAGCCTCAATTGCCTAATGCAAGCCATGCATTGAAGCTGCAGGACAAAGGGGAGGAAGGAACATTTCTTGCATGTGTCCTGACTCTCACCACAGGGTAGTTTCACCCAACTGCTCCCTCCCCTCTCTGATACCACACACACACAAATCTATCCACAACTGCACTTATTACTCTAGTTAACAGATTCTCCCAGTTGTGGACGTTATTGGCACCATAAAATGCCAGTATTGGCAATGCAACGTATCATGAATCCACCCCATTATCTTTCCACTAAAAAACGAAAAACTTCAAAAATTTGCCAGTTTTCAGTTACTTCTGGATTTCAGGATGACAGATAACACTGCTCAACAAAAAAAACTTTTTTTTATGTTTCCTTAATGAAAGTAGTTAAACTTTACTAATTTCGGGTTGAAGAAAACGAATCTGATAATAGTTTTTTTTTTTTATTAGCTCTAGTTTCGGAGATACACAACTTATTCATCTATATATAATTACAGCGAAAAGCAAATTTCAACAGTATTATATTATACAGTACTACTACAATGTTCCATATGTTTCCTTCATATAGACAGCATGGCCTTCAGGAACTGAATGAAGAGAATTGCCATTGTGTAGCAACACAGCTTTTAAACTAAGCTTTGGTGAGTCTATGAATAGCTTCCAGTCCTGTGGCTTGTGCTCCACATTCAAAGCTGTCATCGAACCATTCACATCACAGCAGGCAACTAGGTTATTATCTTTTTAAAATATGGAAGCAAATATTTCTGCCGACTCCAGTACACTGACACTTTAGCATTACGTTCTAGAAGATTTCACTGTTTGAGCCTAGAATCTAGAAGCTTGGCTTTGTCTTTTGGTAGGTGCAGGTCTCGAATTAAAGTTCACCTTGGGTAAGTCTGTGTGGCTCACAAAGTGACTCAGGTGCGAAATCAGGATACTGTGTTGTCGAAACCGCAGGGCATGGGTATGATGTCGCCTCCGTACTGTCTTGTTCTTCATCTGAGTCCAGACTGTACTCCTCTGGTGGGTTCTGTACAAGCAGATCGTCCCCATGTGGCACCGGTCAGATAGCTGACGGGATGTTGGGGTATTTCATGCTCAACTTCCTCTTTCTTGATACACCTTTCTTAATAGGAGGTACCATGCAGAAATAGCAGTTATCCGCATGATTTGTCGGCTCTCTCCAAATCATAGGGATGCCAAAGGGCATTGAATGTCCCTTTTTACAGATCCATCCATGTAGATTCACAGAACAAGAATTGCAGCAAACATGAAGTCCCCACATTTTGTCTTGAACCCCTACTTTCGTGCCAAAATAATGGTGGTAGGCTGTCTTCACAAGTGAAGTAATTGGGCGTTTCTGGGCGGCAGATGTCCCATCACCACAAACATAACAAAAATTGTCAGATTTGTTTAAGCATTGATGTGGCATCCTGGCTTTTCAAGTTAAGTATGACCACAAAATCAAAATGCAACAAAGAAAGAAACGACACTATAACTTTCACTCCAAGCAAGCTGTAAACAGACAACGAACTAAAACAAGTTATTAATGAACAAAAGAAGATCTACAGTGATTCTTCATTCCCGCTCTCAGATTTGCTTTACGTACTACCTTAATTAGCTGCTTGGAGCGCCACACACTTCATTTCATATCCTAAAACATCATAAATGTTTAAAACTCAGGCTTCATGACCGAAAGCTCCCGCTAAACGAACCTTTTGCCATACGTGACTGTGTGTTTCGCTCGTTTTATATGTTTACATCATAAATGGGCTATATCTCGGAAATGAGAGCTAACTAAGCGTTTTAAATGCCATATTTGTTTTTAACATACTGAAATCAATACGCAATAAGTATTTTCAAGTCAGAAACATTTTTATTGTTGACCAGTGTAATACTGTAGGTTCAGTACTGCAGATTTCTCAAGATGCTATGAATAACAGACTTTCTTCCAGTATTATAAAAAAAAAAAATAGCAAGAGAGAGGACAGACAAATAATTTTATCTCACCTTTGGAAGGTACTTTTCTTTTTGTGCTTTACTTCCATTCCTAGATATCTGATTAACACACAGATTTGAATGAGCCCCATAGCTCAGAGCTATAGCACCACTTGCTCTAGACAGCTCTTCCATTGCAATGCAATGTTCCAAGAATCCAGTGCCTACACCACCATGTTCAGCTAATTCAAATGGAAACATATAATAAAATCAAAAAACGAAAATGTAACTTCAATGTAAACATATAATTATCACAACTTGTAACTCACAAGAAAATTCATAATCAATAATTGAGAGAGTCTGAACAAAATCTGACTAATAAAACATCAAAAACAAAACAACAACAAAAGCAAAACAATTTACAAACAATTCATATTAGCAGTTCATATTCCGACTTAGAAATCCATCGGAAAAGGTTACTATTCATTTTTATGTGCATTATTTCAAAAACTTGGAAATATTTTAGTTGGATAATGCTTACCTAGGCATTCTGTTTCTAGCAATGATTCACTTTTCTCCCACGTTTCGGGTCTTCGTTGAAGCTATTGTCCATTGTATGTTCAGCTGCCATTCACATTCAACACACTGCTTACTTTGGGTAGATTCAGTAGATCTTGACTTTAAGATTCAACAACATCAATTCTTTACCGTTATTAATGATCTAAATTTTTTTTTTTTTTTTTTCGCCCATTCTTTGGGCATCGAGAATGGAGGAATCGTTCCTAATTTATAAAAATAAAACAAGGGTGTGTAACCAGAATGACCCTAATACATTATCTAGCCTTTGGAAAGAGCTAATAAAGACAAGAAAAAGAACAACAAAAAAAAACTGACAAAAAAGAGACAAGGGAACAGGGATAGGAAATGAAAAGAAGAAGAATACGGAAAGACGACATCAACGCCCATTTGAAAAGGGGGAAAAAAATTTTAAAAAAAGATATAAAAAATGTAGAATTAGTGAAACATAGATGGCGCCGGCTAGGTTTAATTAAGAAAAGTATCTAATACAGCGTATCTGACGAATGGCAACGTGGGGTATCGGACTCGAGAAAAAAACCACGAACATTGGTGGGAAAGTCGTCACGTTCCTGAGGATGCCCAAAGACTGGGCGAAAAATTTAGAGCATTAATAACGGTAAAGAATTGATGTTGTTGAATCCTAAAGTGAAGATCTACTGAATCTACCCAAAGTAAGCAGTGTGCTGGATGTGAATGGTAGCTGAACGGACAATAGGACAATACCTTCAACGAAGACCCGAAACGTGCAAGAAAATGATTCATCGCTAGAATTTACAAACAGATGCATCATCAATACAAATAAGACAAACTATTTAGTATTACTTATATTTTAATGTTCTTACTTAACTCCACTGTCACTAAATGTGTGTGTGTGTGTGTGTGTGTGTGTGTGTGTGTGTGTGAGAGAGAGAGAGAGAGAGAGAGAGAGAGAGAGAGAGAGAGAGAGAGAGAGAGAAACGGTTAACCATGTCATAACGATCATCCATCAGCAGCCAGCCCTGTGATTGCTGATGAAGTTTTCCACTTCGAGTTCTTTATTTGACTTTTATAACATCCTACTCAGTGTTTCTCTCAGGTATATTTCTAGTCGTCCCTTACCTCCACAAAAGATGATGAAATACAGATAGTACAGTAACTTTTGGGTTCAGAACACATTGGGCCACGGTGAGTTGCGGCCCTGTGGTCCATGGCAAAATTAGTATATGGACCTCATTCAGAAAAAAAAAAAGAAAGTGAAATACAAAAATCAGTCACCGCTGAACCTGACTATGGTTGCTTTGTTATGTCAGTGAATCATTTCACAAAGTGAAAGAAAAGGGCTTATTCAATTTTCATTTTAGAATCACATAAGCAAAGTACTTGCAGATACTTTAATGCATACATACATATCACTCAACTGTTATCTGAGATACAGAGGTCAACTCCTCAAAGAAAGACAATACGTCCATGATCAAAGTTGCTCAGATCACCGTGTTTACCCATGTTCATGGACTGTGATACACTGTTGGGAAGCTCTACTGTCTGCCTATTTATCGCTTGCATTCAGTTTGGGTCTGTTGCACTCTGCACGGGAGATGCCCATGTCAACTGCCCCTTCAACTCCATCTCTATATCTCTAATTTTTTATTTACTGAGTTTATTTGATATATTGGGTTGTCGGAAAAGTCATGACGTATTTTAGCCATGTTTTGCAAAGGTCATTTATTGATAGAAAGAACAAAGATCAATCAATGATATAATGCCCGTTTTGTTCGATAACCTTTTGCCATCTTTAAGTGAGCTGCAGAATGCCTCGTTCATAGAAGGACCTGTCTTTCATGGCGAAAAACTTTACAAGGTGCTGATTTACATCCTCATCTGAATTGAACGTTATGCCACGCAAGAACTGTTGAAGCGAGCGAAACAAGTGGAAGTCTGACGGTGCAAAGTCAGGCGAGTATGCTGGGTGTGGCAACACATTCCACCCAAGCTCCAATAATTTTTGGCGGGTGATCAAACTTGTGTGTGGTCTTGCGTTGTCATGATGGAACACACCTTTACGATGAACGAGCTCTGGACGTTTCTGGATGATGGATTTGTTCAAACTGTCCAATTGCCGACAGTACACATTTGAATTGATTGTTTGGTTCCATGGTAGGAGCTCAAAAAACACGACACCTTTAAAATCCCACCACACTGAGACTAGAACCTTCCGACGATGAATGTCTGCTTTGGATGTCGTTTGAGGCGAAGCAGCACGTTGGGACCAAGACCGTTTGCACAGCACATTGTTGTACACAATCCACTTTTCGTCACCAGTTATCAGTCGCTTCAAAAAAGGATCGTTTTCCTCACGTTTAATGAGCATATCGCAGATGTTTATATGCGCCGTCAATTGAGCTTCTTTGAGTTCATGAGGAACCCACACATCGAGCTTGCTTATGCATCCCAGCTTCTTCAGGTGGTCGTGAATGCTTGAATGATGGATGTGCAATGTGTCTGCAATCTCTCGTGTCATGTACCGTGGGTTTGACTTGATCAATGCCTTGATTTGGTCGTCATGAACCTCGATCGGCCTCCCGGACCGAGGAACATCGTTGAGGTCAAAATCACCAGCACAGAATTTTGCGAACCACCGCTGGCACTGACGTTCTTGTAGGGCATTATCACCGTACACTTTACGCAACTTTTCCCAAGCTTGATGCGCGTTCTTCCCTTTATGGAAGTAAAATATGGCAAAAATGCACAGTTTGGTCTTCCATCTTCAACTTGATTTCAAATCTCCACAAATCAACCAAATCGCTCACTATTCCTTTTAGACTATAGCTAGAACTGGCACCTGTCGAATGCCATAGCGATAACAGAGCTGTGCATGCCTCTTGTTAAAGCTTTGGCTTTATCAAGGACCAGCAAAGCACAGCATTAACTCATCACATCATTAACTCATCACAGCATTAACTCATCTCAAGCACAGCATTAACTCATCGCTGGTCCTTGATAAAGCTTTGGCTTTATCAAGGACCAGCAAAGCACAGCATTAACTCATCTCCACAAAGACCTAGTTGAATGTGGGTTTTTGCTATGACATAAATGTATTTCGGGCAAATGGCCCCACAAAACAAAAACAAAAATTCTTCTAAGCCATGGAAAGGTCAAAATTAAGATTTTAGCAATACATTCATGATATATCTGGCCCAACCCAAAATAACTCGCTGTCCAAAAATCCAGGAAAACCTAGTACAGAGTTCACATGGAGAATTTAGACCATTGATATATATTTATGAAAGAAATACGGGTCCTGCTCCAAGACGATGCAACTTTTCAAGTTTTCGGATATTATCTGACTCACCATCCTTGTCACATTTACGCCAAAAATCGGATTGTCATCTTCGAAATTTGATATATATTTATTTATTCCCCCTTTCTTACAGAAAAAATGCCCCTGCCCTTCTTCTATTAACAAAAGATCTTCAGCTTAATGATTAGATAATCAAAATGGTCAGTTTAATGGTAGATGAATCTTGTTCAAATGTTCAGCTTAATGATACGAAAATTGTTCAGCTTAATGATAGATGAATCTACTGATTCATCTGTTCATCAGAACATGATCGTACATATTCGCTACACGAAAGACGTTGAACCAGTGGTGAAATTCCTATCCATAAGGAAGTTAGAGAATACTACTGCAAGACATTACAGAAGAACTGTTTAAGTGTTTGAAAGAAAAAAAAAATCTTCCTTTGGAATATTTATGTGGAGGTGCCACTGATGGTGCAGCCGCAATGATTGGTAGGAAATCGGGTGTTACTACGAGACTCAAGACATTGTTCCTCATCTGCTGAACTTCCATTGTATTGCTCATAGGCTAGCATTGTCTGTATCTGTTGCTGCTGACCCCATCACCTACCTTATTAAATTGCAAGAGATTGTAAATAGTATTTTCAGTTATTTTCATTTGTCCCCAAAGAATACGTCCAAGTTGGAAAAAGTGCAAGCTGTGTTGAAAGAGGCAGAATGTCCAACCAGATTCAAACAAATATTCCACACTCGATGGTTATCATTTGTGGGTGCTGTGCAGGCAATATTAAGCAATTATGATGCGTTAGTTGATGTTTTTCTGGAAGACAGGTCAGCAAAATCAGGCAGCTTGGTAAAAAGTATCAGCACATATGTGTTTCTTTATGCCACACATTTCCTCAGTGATGTCCTTAACCATGTAGCCATTTTATGTAAAAGCTTTCAAAGTTCAAAAATAGATTTTTCAACTGTAAATTTACTGTTGTCTTCTACTACAGATATTATCACAGAATTAACCGCATCAAAATAAGATTTAAAACTGAATACCTTTCTGGAAGAAATTGTGGTTGATGATGAAGAAAATGCATCATTCCATGGACATACAGTTAAATACAGTGAAGATCTTAAATTAAAATCTGAGAGTATATGTTCATTGTTTGAGCATTGTTGAACAATTACATGCACCTTTTGATGAAAAAGACTGTGAAGTGACCAGCACCATATCATTGGTCCTTTATTTCCAAGACAAATAGAAGTGTGTGCATACTGTTTGTGAACACTTCAAACACTGATATTTTTTAGGTGAAGAACATACACTTATGACTGAGGTCCAAAGTCTAGAAAAGCTGTTGTGCAACAGCAACAAAGATTTTTTGGTTTTAGAAAATACTAGATTTGTGCTAAAGAATGACGAGATACATCCTATTTTAGCTAGTCTTGCGAAGATATTCCTCATGCTGCCACAATCAACAGTGAACTGTGAAAGGGGCTTTTCATGCCAAAACTTGATAAAGACTCACTTAAGAAGCAGACTCAAAGTGATAAATTTGGAATATTTAATGGCTATAAACATTAATAGTTCCAAAATGGAAGAATTCAATTTTGAGGAAGCGTACGAAAAGGGCGAAACTTCCCCACAGAATTCAGTATTTTGATTAGTCTATGCTTGATTTATGTATTTTGAATAATTCTGTGGCTTGGTACTAAACATGCCAATGATATTTTAAAACTTAATATAGAATCTCTTTAAGCGATCATATTTGTGGATTTCTTATGTTTTGATGTGAACCATCAATCAATGTTGCACGACTTATATCAAAGCAGTTATTAGATGAAAGTTCTATAAGTAATAAAGTGCAATATTTCAACAAAATCTGTATCTTTTTTTCCACACACAGTCTTTTAGAACCAAGCCACAGAATAAATGTAATACCCAATTTTTCAATCAATTTGAAACTTATCCTGTCAACAATTCTTTGTTTAGAAATTTTATACGTAGTAATGAATTCAAATTTGAACATAAGTGTCTATATTTCTTTGTATTAAGATTCACGATCTATGACAATGTTTTGCTGCTTAATTGTAAACAATGTATAACTTATTGTTTTTGTACTATTTTAACACTTTATGGTTTCTATATTTCCAATGGAGAGTGAAAAAAAACCCGGCGATTTCAGATTAGATTTGGTGAAAAAGAATTTAATTTGGCAAATGGGTTGGTGAAAACTTTTAAAAAGCCAATGCAACCCCTGTTAGCGAGTTGGTGGAAGTATGAAAAAAGAATTATGCTAGCCACCAAGTTTTCTCTCAGAAATATGGCAATTTTCATGGCAAGCATATGATTAAAATAATGGAAATACAGAACGTATGTGAATAGTACATAATGCAATAAAGTGTCTTAAACACTTCTACACTTCTTAAAAAATGCTTAAATGCTATTTAATAAAATGCTATAGAAATACTGTATGTTATAATGCCAAATTATGTCAAGCCTTAAAAAAACACTAAAGCATAACAGCATGGATTTGGTTGAAAAAGTTGGCATCTGGAAATGAATCTGAACTAAGGACAAATGGGAGAGAAAGGCATATGAATACATTTTTGAAAGTTCCATTTCACGGACTTATTATGACCAAATTAAAGGTCAGCATGGGCTTAGCTTGGCCCTGAAAGCTCAAGCCCAGATTGGGCCTTTTTTTCTATTCATCAGTTAAGTGAAAAATTCCAAGCTCTGGCTGGGTGGGCCTGTACTGGAAAATTTAGCATTCTGGTCCTGTATTAAAGAAAAACTTTGTCTCAAAAGAAAGGAAAACTAACTTGTTAAATAATCAGATGGCAAAGTTCACTGAATGAAAGGAAAGACCACAACCACCACCCGATGCATTGATTAATTACAGTGGAAACTGACAAGCCTAGCTGTAAGAAGACACCCTAAAATGGGACAGTTTATTTCTCTAATGGTTGAAATAAAATTCCATTTTCACTTTGTTGGCTTTAACGACTGAAACACATGACTTTTTTTCTTTTCTGAGAAATGTTAACATAAAGAGTTTTCAGACACGAACTTCTCACTCCATTCATTGCTACAATGGAAATGAGGAAGTTCCAAGTATTTGTTTACATGTTTGGGGGTCTAGGGCTAACTTGTTTACACTTAAGTGTAAAACCGTTTACATATGTAACAGAAGTACGCAGTCAGGTCTAACCTCATCTGTGAGAGCAGTTCCTACAAGAAATGGCACATCTCTCTGTGTTACATTCCCTTTACTGTTAAGACAGTTCAATTTAGTAGAGCAGCTTTGTTACTTATAGAGCAAGGGGTCTTCAACCTATTCTGAATCATGAGCAATACGACAAAATGAGATAGGACTAATGGGCTACATAAAGAAGAAGAGTAAAAATGCATGTGTTTATTATAGATATTGATTATTTCAGCAAAGTTTTGAATCTGAAAACTTACAGAAAAAGAAACGACGTAGTTAACAAGATATGTTACATGATATGTCCAAAGTAGGTACCTGATATGCCCATATTTTTTAGTACACTTTAAAATTTTCAGTTTTATGATTTATTGCAGCACTGCTCACAGCAGATGTGGGAATTCGAAGTCCATGTACCCAAGATACTTGGATATTCAATTTTCTTTTACGAAAATGTATTTTTTTCTTTTTTCATTTTAAAATTGCCTTTGTGGACATCTTGTGGCCATTAAAAAGTGCTCCGCAGTCTATAGTTTGAAGGCTTCTGCTCTAAAGGGAGCCTTGTGTCATTTGTAATATGTGGCAGAGAATGCCTGACGAGTCTGAAATGGGCCGGGCCAGGCTTTCCAAATTAAGGCCCGTGCAGAACTCTAGACCTAATATCGATTCCCTGGATTTCCAGCAATGTTTGAACTCCAAACTACTATATTATTTTTATTTATTTTTTAATTTGGAAGTTTAACGATCACAGAGCAATTCAATGGGCTATAAGTTGTCACCCATCCCTAATTTAGGGCCACTGGTACCAAAAAAGGAGGGAGGCAGTGCTGTAAACCAAACACAACATCCATGCCTCACCGGAATTCGAACCCAGACCGATCTCGGAAGAATAGTGAGAAGATAGTGTTTAGTGTTGGTTGGCAGTGGTAGGTTGGAGGGATGGTTCTGTCGATTAAATAAATTGTAATAATTTTGATTTCCTATTTTCATCTTGATTGCTACAATATATCCAAAGCACTACTTCACCTTAAATGACTTATCATATTAACATTTTAAAACACAACAATTTATTATATAGAAAAAAACATGTAGACATGATGAGCTCTTCACTACAAAACTCATGACAACCTCTCTCTATGGAGGCAAATCTCCAAGTGACGCTCTTATGTCATACACAGTCTCTGCAGTGTGATGTGCACCTGGCACCACCTATTAATCAAAATTGTATGTAAAAGTTTTAGAATTACAAAAATGTACAACACTTAGACCACTGTGCCACTGAGTAGGTGCTACTATGTCAGCTACACATGAAATCATCATGGAAGACATCATTCAGTACTAATGCAACATGTGGTAATAAAATACAAAAGCATGTCTGTATAACTTGTCAAACTTTTAAGTCACTCTAATATTCAGAAGTGTCGGTAGATCATCTGAAATACAACAGTGAACATTGCTACTGGCCAATTCACACACACTGTTCGACATAGAAAATATCACACCAGGAAGTATTTGTTGGAAAGCCATTCAAGTTGGCAGACATGTGTCTAAAGTTGGGTTAAGAAAATAATTGCACATGCAAACCAATCATGTGATAGATGAGGGAGATCAAAGAGCAAAACAGCTCAGCATAGCTAAGTTTGGTCCTGTGGTAATAAAATACAAACGCATAACCTTCATATGTGGACCACTGCATCCAGGGTGGAAAATTAGGGGGCGCAAGGCACAAAATGTGACAGTGATTTTTCATTCTGCGACAATTATTTTGAGCACAGGCGCAAATTCACCACTGCTTAAATTTATAAACAATTGAACATCTGGATTACTTCAGTTACCACATAAGCATAATCTAAATGCTCAGTCTTACATTTGCAAAATTTAATGCTAGCTTACAATTACAAATATTTCAGATATTTTGGTGGGGATTAGTTGAACATTCATTAACTTTCCTAAGTCCCTCAAATCTTATGTACACACAGTACCTTTGGGGTCATATAAGACCCCAAGGTAAAATATGTAACACTTACCTACACTACTACTACTACATATCACTAAGCTGTTCTCTGAGATTCAGAGGTTAGCTCCAAAAAGAAATGCAAACCACCAGGTATTTTTATTTACTGTTGTCGTATCAAACTTCTCCATTTACAGCGATCTTGACATACAACTCGGGCTTCACTGATCTCCATTACACACCGAACACAAGATCTTTTATACTTCATACTCATTATCTTTTTCTCATGCAGACACTCCTGAATCTGATCCACCCATGTCTTCCTTGGCCTTCCTCTGCCTTTCCTTCCTGCCACTTGGGCTAAAAAGATTTTCTTAGTAAGCATTTCATCACTCATTCTTTCAACATGGACAAACCACCAAAGCATATTAGTCTTCACCTTGCTAACAACATTTTGCTTCACATCACACAACTGCAACACATCATTCCTCACACAATTAGACCATGTCTTGCTTCAAACCCCACGTAAGTAACGCATTTCTCCAGCACACAAACGACTCCTATGTTTCTTCTGCAATACCCAGGTTTCACTGCAATACATCAGAGTAGGAACAATTACACTTTCATACACAGCCATGCGGGACTCTCTAGAGAACCCATAATTCTTGTGAAAACCTCCCAGAGCAGCTATGACTTTCAAAGAAGAATTCACTCGCCTACTGATTTCACTATCCAACTTGTTCTCTCTGTCAAACATGCTTCCTAAATACACAAACTCACTCACCTGGTCAATCACAGTGCCATTTATACTTACATTACATTCAGTGCTACCCGTTCCTCTCTCAAAAACCATAACTTTGGTTTTTCCCTTATTTATACTCAGTTTGAATTTCATGCAAACTTCATGCATCCGAGTAAACATACTCTGCAACTCACTTTTGCTCTCTGCCAACAGGACAGTGTCATCAGCATACAGCAATCTACACACACGGATATCACCAAGACATAAACCACTATTATCTACTTTGGCATCACGCATGCATGCGTCCAAAAATATATTAAACAGCCATGGTGACATTACACAACCTTGTCTAACTCCTGCACCAATGGAAAACCATTTTGATAAAACGCCATTCACTCGTACACAAGCTCTACTACCAGCATATATGGCTTTTACACTATTAAGTAGATTCCCAGTAACACCATATTCATTCAATACTTTCCACAAAAGTGTCCTATTTACTCGGTCGTAAGCTTTCTCTAAATCTATGAAGGCAGCAAAAACTTTCTTACCAACAGCCAGATACTTTTCAATCATCATGTGAAATGCAAAAATCTGGTTAGTGCAGCCTTTACCAGGCATAAAACCACTCTGAACATACCACACTTTCTCTGATGTAATACCCCGTTGGTAAGTAAGTAACACTGACCTATTACTCAAAACTTAAAATCCCTAAAGGTTTTGTGCTTTGTACCAGATAAATAAAAGTCACGAAATAGCGTTAAAAGATACAACAGTCAACAGAGTTACCAAATCTCATAGATATGCTGGGATCTTATAAGACCACAAACACCATAGGAAGGTTAATGGATCTTTGATTTGCGACACATATTCATGAAAAGATGTCTGGAAAACTTATATAACCTTTGGTAATAGTGCTAATTTTTGACATACAGGCTAAGCATGTGTTAACTTCTACAACTCATGTAGTGTAGTTGATGAACTCAGTAAATGGCTAAAAATCCCCCCCTCCTCTTGTTTTCAAACTGACAAATCTCTGGAATTCGAGATATAAATGAAGTTTATTTTTAAGTACAGAAAGCTGAATATGGTGGACCTCAATCTCCAAATTATGAAAATACAACAAAAGGACATTTTACTGGTGAAATAAGAGTTTTAAACTGCACTTTACAGTGATTTTTGATAAAATGTAGTTTAAAAATCTACAAAAATTATCCCCCAACCCCACCCCATGCACAAATTTTTTTATTCACATAGGTAAAATTTTAAACATATAAGAGAATTCCCCAAATACCCTATATTTAATTATTTAATTCACAATTTCTCTTAAATGCATGTGAGCATACGTTATATGCTTTTCACTCAAAAAACTGATTCTGCGCAGGGTAGTGTAAGATTTGCACCTAGAATTTTAGCTACAGGCACGATTTTGCACATGCCAATTTTTTCTAATTTCCCACCCTGACTGCATCAGAATGATCTTGGTGGGGAAATCACATGTAAGGAGTGAAAATGCCTGGATGGTATCATTGGGAATCCTACCATTACACTGACACCTTTATCAGAGGCTGCATCATTGGGCTGCATACAACTGGTTGGTCCTTGGAGAACATCATGGTGGAAACACATAGGCATGCAACAGCTGTCAACTGAATGTGGAGACAGTGGTAAGAGGAAGGTAGCATGTGTTGCCATAGTGGAACTGGTTGGGGCCACCACATTATCTTTCCTTTGTACGAGCGGGCGCCATGGCGGTTGTCGAGTGATGTCATAGTTTACGATCCACAAGCTGCCATCATTTCCATTCCCTGCGATCAGAAGCTTTAGAGTTTGACACATAAAAAAAACAGTTCATTCTTTCAAATAGTCTATATTTCTGAAAAACTAACATTGTGCATTCTCAATGTTTGTGAAGTCCTCGATGTGGCAATATTATCACAAAAAAATTTGTGTGACAATCAGCGAATTGTTTTCCTGACAATCTGTCTTTCAGTCCTACAGGGATAAGGAGATTTCTGTTAACTTTGGAGCTAGTTTAACTAACTGATTTAATTTTTTTTTCACTTACCTGAACATCTCTTAAATCTCCAAATGATGTTGTAAGAATTTTAGTGTTGTTATGCGAGTCATTATTTGTATCTGGGAAAATAAATGATACATTTTTAGGTTTTTGGTTTATCCAGTTATTTCTTATACTTTTAAGGATATGAACTGAATCAAAAAGTAAACAGATTTTATGTGCACTATTCGTGGGATTAGGTATTTCTCTTTTCAATATTCCACCAAAAAGATTAGCAAACATATTTCTGTTAATCTGATTATTATTTGCAATGATGTCCATCATTATTGTGCTGTCTGCACTACTTCAATTATTTTCTTCGAAATCAGAAACAGGTCATCCGTAGTTAGGTTTTTAACAGGCATAAGGGCAACATCATCTTGTTTTCACATAATTGACACAAACTTGAGCAAATCATGAAACATTGTACACTATTAGCTTTCTGTATATCATTTTTATTTAAATTGCACCTAGACAGCTTATCAGTTGGAAACTTAATCCATGGCTTCATTACTATTTTGTCTAAAAACAAATTTATTGTTAGCTCATGGTTTTCTAATTTTTCAGCCTTCACTTTTAGATACAATTTTTTTTTTTTTTTAATCTTCTGGTTGGTCAACTCTTAAATTTGCAGAAAGTTTGAACAAATTTCTCATGAGGTAAACATAGAGTTCCAATTTTGCATATCTCATCATTTGTTGTGGGTGATTTTATATATACAGGGTGCCTGAGAATTATTGGACACATTACAAAATTATATAAAACAAAACATTAAACAGATAGAAAGAAACTGACTGTACTAACTTACAATGTAACTACACAAGTTAATAAATTTCGATGCGAGATCCCTAGGTTGCTCGTAGTACATCCAAGCGATACTCGATTTCCTGCCATGTATTAGCAAGCATCTGAGGAGTTATGGAATTAATAGCAGCTATGATATGCTGCTTCAGTTCCTGCAAATCAGTACAAGGCATCTGATAGACACGATCCTTCACATAACCCCACATGAAATAATCCAACTGAGTTAGATCTGGAGAGCGAGGAGGCCACGGAATGGGACCACCATGCCCAATCCATCTGTTGGGGAAATGCTCATTTAGGCACTTACGTACACACGTTGACCAATGCGGAAGCGCACCGTCTTGTTGGAAAACGACGTCATATCATTTGATCTGGGGTATAGCAACATTTTCTAGAATATCCAAGTAAATGTCCCCATTTATGTTTTTTTCGCAGAAGAAGAAAGGGCCAATCACTTCTCTTTTTGATAGGGCGCACCACACATTAACTTTTGGAGAATCACGTTCCAGTTCAATAGCAGCATGAGGCGGTTCACTGCCCCATATCCTACAGTTGTGACGATTCACAATACCTGATATATGAAATGTGGATTCATCACTAAAAATTACAGTACTGAGAAAGTTTTGGTCGTTTTCCACTCGATTCAGCATATCCACAGCGAAATCATATCGCAGAGTGTGATCATTTTATTTACATGCATCTTTTTACACTATTTGAATTTTATAAGCATAAAACTTTAATTTCTTGCGCAAGATATTGCGAACTGTCAATTTCGGAATGCACAGTTCTCTGCTTGCTTTACGAACGGATTTCCTGGGGCTTCGTTGGAAACTTTCATTATCTTGGTCAACCATCTCACCGCTGACGTTAGGCCTACCGGCTCCTCCACGATGTTCCACATAGCCAGTTTCTTTAAACTGTTCCATCCACCGCTTAATTGAATTCGTTGACGGGGGATTACAACCATTCCCTAATCTAAACTGTACCGTCTTTGAACTTTTTTTTTTTTTTTTTGATTGGAGGTTTCACAACCACCGTGAGCAACTCAATGGGCTATAAGTAGTCGCCCGTCCCTAATTTTGGGTCACTGGTTCCAGGGAAGGGAGAGAACCAGTGCCGTAAGACAAACACAACATCCATGCCTCACCGGGATTCGAACCCGGACCCCTTACGGACGAATGATCAGAGGCCATCGCTTAGACCACTGCGCCACCGGGGCGGTTTTTGAACTTTAATGACAGACATTAATTTTGCAAGCCAAAACACACACATTGCCTTCTGCTGTACGGATGACATGACTGCTGATTGCGCATTTCTCATACATTCCTCATCAGGCCACACCTAGTGCCATCTATTGGATTCTGGGAATAACAATTCTGCAAAACAAAAATATAGAAACCGTGTTAGTAATATGTGACATAGAAAAACAGACAATGCTCATAGATTTTTTTTTTTGTACATAATTTTGTAATGTGTCCAATAATTCTCGGACACCCTGTATATTGAATATGTCCAAGCAAAGTAAATCTGAACTATATCTACAGCCCTGTGGGCTTTTCATGAACAAGCATAACCGTTCTCTAAGAAATCCAACTTTATTTAAAATTTTATCTTGCTCATGTCCATCTTGTATTTCAAGAAAACTCTCTATATCATCAAGAACATCAACTGTCATTTCATTGTGTTTCACTATGATTAATAAAAACAATTAAGTTTTGTTTTTAATAAAAACAATTAAGTTTTCCAACCGAGACCAATGACTAATTAATTACAGATTCCTCAGCTCCATTTTTTTTCAATAACCAACTTAATTTTATTTATCATGCTCAACTTTTTGTCTTAAGAAAACTTTGATTTAATGTGAAAACAGAAGGATATTTTTACTGGAATGGTATTGGTATCAAATTTATAAAACATTACCCTTCTTTCATCTACTACAAACCATCATGAAACCTTAGAAATAGTTTCACAATTATTTTTTAAGTCATCAAATGAAAATACATCTTGAGACAAAATGTCATCAATTTTCTTACTTTCTCAACAAAATTACTCATTCTTACGCCCTGCCCCCCCTCCCCCTTCATTTTGTAGATGGTTTATCTGATTGATAAACAGGCAGATTGGGAAAAAGCAAGGGATAGCATTAGGAGGAAGTTTATATTTCAGGCAGGGTACTTTTATGATTCTACCATTACTTTTAGTGAAAACATTTTCTTTTATGATATGCTCATATTTAAAATGTTTTATACATACAATGGTTTTTCACTAACAACTAAATCTTTCCATGGAACTTTTTCAAACCAATATTCTCTTTGTTCAGAATCAGCAGGAAATTGAAAAACTTTAACAGATTGAAGTTCAGTTATGTAATTTGATCTACTGTCCAGAATGAAACAACATGATGGCATTTTCCAGACAATAAAATATAACAACGCTATTCTATACAGCCACATTTATTTTCCAAAGCATATTTAAAGTAGTATTCTCCTACTTCCATGTGATGAAAGCACATGTATTTTTGGCTTAGCATCAATAATTGCAAGTCATGTTATACATGTGTAGAAGGAAGTGCTAAACTACAAAAAGAGCCATGAAAACTTGCTTACTTACTGCAAATAGTAAAATATTTCCCAAAATATTTTATATCCATGAGAAATCTAAAGGGTACACAATTTTTCCGAGAATCCACAACAAATTCACGCAGGGGTTTACTTCTTCTTACCTCACTCATCGCATACTAGTCGAGGTGGAGAGGGAGAGATAATGCGACAGCTTTGGTGGATCACACTTCGTGACATCACGAGGTGGTAAAAGCAGAGTACCATGCCCCCCCCCCTCTTGCATGCAACAGCTCTGGACTGGTGCACATAGGCAGATGCCTGAATGTCTCCACCCAACTGCAGCAACTCCACAATACACAGTGACTGAGAAGAGACTAAGATTCTTGCTACTGCTTCTATTAAATTTACTGTATTATTTAGTGAAAGTTTATACATTTGCAGTTTGTTGACCATTTGCTGTAATGACTACTCCCCATATATACTACCACAGTTATGGAGGTCGTATGTCAAAAATGTATATAACCCTGTAACTGCCAACGAATAGTGTCTTATGCACATATGTATATTATGCTTCCCGAACATTACATATTACGTAACAACTGATGCTCCTGGGAGTTCATCTCCTTGTACAGTCGAACTCTGTTAAGACGAGCTGTTCGGGATCGAACAAGTTGCTCGTTATAGCCGTTACTCGTATAATCCGGGAATGACCCAAAATATCAAGGAAATCATTCAAAAAATAAATTTCGTTATCAAATATAGTTCATTCAATGTTGAGAAATACATAGTACTTACGTTTAGTTGAAATTACCGTACAATATTTCGGTTAGTTGTGGAATTCTTGAAAAATGCGTACGTACAGTAACTACATACACACAGAACTATACGTACCATTATACATACTGATACTGTAGTACATACATATGTAAGTATGTACGACATGACGCAAATTAAGTTGAACTTCTTGAATAACGGACATGTAAACTACATACGTACTGTATGAAATACAAAATGTACTATACAGTATTGTAATTTTTGTACCATACAGTACTTAGATAAAATTAAGCACAGGTATAGTACTATCTGCCCAAAGCACATATCCTTTTTATTTCGTATGAAAAATTTGGTTAATTTTAGCAGTGTTGTCCTCGACTTCAACCGAAAGTCCATCAAATTACGCTTAACAACTGATAATGCATTGAACACACACTCATTGCCAGAATTAGTTTCATAAAATCTAGTCAAAACATCCAAGGCATCTTGTGCTTGATTGTAAGTCACAACTTCTTGTGTTTCTGTAATGTTTTCGCCTACACTGTCGGTTTCAGTTTCTTCATTCACCGCAATGACTTCTTGCACAATTTGTTCCTCTGTTAAAATTCCAGTTGTTAGGACGCAGCGTCAGTGTCAATAAAATCATCAAGAGAATTGCAATTGTTAAAGGTGCTTAAATCTCTACTTCTTAACCATTCTGATAAGGGGAGATCATTGTCATCAATCACTTCAGTGCTAAAACTAAAATCTCCTTTAGAAGACCAGCCTTCCTATAAAAAATTTTAATGGTTGTCGGAGTGACACTATCCCAAGCTTCTCTCATAAGACGAACAGCGTCCAATACAGAAATCTTAATTTCTAGCTTCTTCTCCATTACCTGGATTAATTGTACGGTTAGAAATCATCGAAAATGGCACTTAAAGCTCCTAACAATCCCTTGGTCCATAGGCTGTAGAATTGATGTTGTGTTTGATGGTAGGAACACAAGTTTGATATTTGTCAAGTTTTGTACTTTGGGATGTGCTGGGCAGTTGTCTATTAACAGCAAAATGTTTCTGTTTTTCTTTCGTAGTTCACGATCCCATTTATGAAGTTCTCCCTAAAGATATCTGATGTCATCCACACCTTTCTGTTTGCTTTATAATCAACCAGGAGATGCTGAACATTACTAAAACATCAAGGCTTTAACGATTTGCTAATCACCGATAATTTTCTTTTTTTCATTTCCTGCCATGTTCCCACAAATTAGAACGGTTAGCCGATCCTTTGCCAATTTACCTCCAATGCATTTCTCACCTTTAAAAGTTAAAGTCATGTCAGGGGTTACCTTGTAACAAATGCCCGTTTCATCAGCATTGAATATGTTCTGCACACTGAATTCAGAAATGAAGCTGGGCCAAATGCTTTTTAGCCATTGACTTACAGATTCCGTATTCACAGACATCGATTCCCCTGACATTTTTGCGTAAACAATATTGTGTTTGTTCTTGAAGCGATCAAGCCACCCATTACTGCATATAAAATTCTCATGACCGAACTGTACTGCAAATGCTTCTGCTTGTACTTTTAAAATCGGCCCATTGATAGGAAAACCAGCATAACGTTGAACTTTAAACCAACAAAGTAAAGCTTCATCAATATAATTTTTTTCACACTTTTTCATTTTTTTGCCATCTGTAAGATTGTTTTTAAATGTCGACAAAACTGCATCTTTGTTCTTCCACAATGTAGATACGGTAGAAGATGAAAGCCCATACTTTTTTGCAAACAGCTGAATTTTTCTCACCGTCTTGCAGTTCCTGAATAATATCCATTTTCTCCCTGATAGAGAGAGCCTTTCTTTTAACACCAACCATTTTGCTCACAATATCACACTTAATAAAAAAGGGGGAGGGAAAGCATAAGTGATGTCGCTAGAGTAGGGTTGTGTGCGACTTTCTGATTAAAAAAAGGTTACGATATGTCCCGTGCGAAGTTGAAATACTGAATGCACTAAGAAAACATGCGTGGGGTTGGACCATAACAGCCAATGAGAGAAAGCGAATTCCAGGAACCCTCTTGTAAACAGTGACATAGGAAAGGCTGGGAAGCTTTCCCCCACAAAATGCCGTCTCCACCTACCCTTGGGTTGAAATGCAAAACGTCATAAAACACTCCCCGCTTTTCTCTCGGAGCAGGTGACACACAGACGGTCTTTTTGGGTAGCAGGTGGCTAATTGGCGCCACCTTTCAATGCTGCGCTATCTTTACTGAGTGTAAAAAAAAAAAAAAAAAATATGAAAGTCTTGCAAATTTGCTCGCTATAACAGAGTTGATACTTGTAACAAGCGGGATAATTTAACACTAATTGCATACGATAACCAACTTCTTCTGGCATTTACTCGCTACAGCCGGAACCTCGTTATACCCGAGCTCATCTTAACCAAGTTCGACTGTATTTAGTGGTATGTGGGCATGGTGCTGTTTGTGTTTTGCCTGATGATGGGCTTGAGGCAAACCAGAAAGATCTTGCATGTGTCATTTTTAACCTATTGTTGTAGCTAGTGTTTTTAATTGTAAATAAAGTTTGTCTTTTATCTGCAATTGAATCCTCATGGCTTGTTGATTATCGTGCATAGACAGCTTACTTACCCTCAGAATTCAATGACATTCAATGAGGTGTACAGACAGCTATGGGCATTCCATATCGACATTAATTGCAGATTGGCTGATTCAGGTTTGCACTCTTGCCAGCCACTGCGACAACTGCTACTCACCACAGCACATGGTTGCCATAATAGACATGCATGACAGGACAAATAGAACCATGTTGTACTCAGCAACAAGTGTTATGTCTGTCTCAGAGCTGCTGATTGAAGGTCTGGAGATCACATGATCATCAGGTCAATCTTGCTGCCACTCATGAGCATCACATGGCTCCTCAGCCATGCGTCATGGTTCAGGGGCACCATTAGTTTCAACAGCCATTCAACATTAGTATGCATAGTGGGTAAATGACAGCATGGTGATCTAAGTGTTATCTCCGATGCCCAGTTTCAACACGATAACACCTGTCTGCACATTGCCAACATTAGCAGATGGTGCCTACATGATGTCCAGGTACTTCCCTGCCAAGCATGATCCCCAGACTTCTTCCTAACAGAGAGCACAGGGGACATCACTGATGGACAACTTAATGCCTCTGCATAATCCCCTTGTACTGTCAATGAATTATGGAGTCAGGTCAACAGTGCATGGTCAGTGATACCTCAAGACACCTTCCTGGGATTTTTTCACTTGATGTCTCAACATGTTGCCAAATGTATAGCCTAGCATGGAGGTCACACAACCTACTGACACAGGCCACATTACCCTTCACCCATTGCATTCATGTAATCCCTCAGAAATTGAATCACGTCTTGTAGTAAGTTTTGTCTCATTTTGTGCATTCCTTCATGGTGTCGCACTTTCTATGCTGAGTAGTGTCTGTATACATAACATTGGGATGGCATTTTTGTCTATTTAATGAAGTCAAAACAGCAATTTTTGAGTCAGTACTAACTACTTACCAGGCACAGTGAGCCCCATCAAGCCCATGTCTCCCAGTTTTTTCCAAAACTCCTAAAATAGCATTAAAATAAAGAAGTAAAGAAATTTTCACAAGACTAATATAGTTTTAATACAAGATACTGATATTTGTTGCAGTACAAATATTTGGTAACATTAACAAGCTTAAAGAGTGAATTTAAATCAGTATAAGAAAGATATCTATTTCTTCTATGTTTCAAAAAGTCAGCTGACTAAGTTTTTAGGTATGAGGGATAACACTTGGTCAAACAGAGCTAAATAGCACAGTAAATAAAAGGGGGACAAGAAAAGATAGTTAATAATATTGTTAACCTAGATCTTAGTACAATTCCACTTTTACACTCACCCATTTCCTTGCAGATAATTACAAATGATTTTTATCAGAGTGAAAATCTTGTTGCTGAGCTTGCAAGCCATAGCACCTTTAGGAGGATTTCACATGACTGGTTGTTTGTCAGAAAGGTTCCATAGGTGAAATCGCAGTTGTTTGTACTTTGATGCAAGGTAGTGAAATTTGGATACTATAGAAGAGACACAGGAATTGTTTGTATGCTGGAGAGAAGCATTGCTTCTGGGGATAGTTTGTGGCAACACTTCTTTGTGTGCACAATGATTGAGGTGGTTTGGCCATTTTAAAAGAATGAGGTGCTAACTAAAAGAATTTATTCAGCCAAAGTGGCAGCAAAGAAAGGTAGAGGAAGGCCGAGAAAATCAGGGAAGGACCAGATTCAGTAATATCTGAAAGAGAAAAAGATAACTAGCATGAAGTGCAAAAAGTCTGTGAAACATGTGATGGATGTCCCATCATTTGTTTCACAGAAGATCTTTGAAGCTGAAGTTGTGTGCAAAGATTGCTGCAAATGGAAATGTTTGATGCATAAGCAGTAAGTAGAGTCAAATGCTCATGGTGGTCGTTTAACCTCCAATAAAAAAAAAATGTCATCAGTAACTTTGATTTGGCGGATGATCATGCAGTGTGGAAATAAACTCTGAATGTCCGAGAAAAACTTTGTGATGTGTTTATTTGGGGAAGGGGAGGGGAGACTATCACAAGGGCCATATCTGGTAAAAGAGCACTGAAAGATATGACACAAATAAGATACTAAAAAAACGGCTCTGACCTTGGAAAAGCCAAATCACAATCAACTAGTAGAATCGGCTGGCTAACTGCACAGTTTCTAGTGACATGTACTGTATGTATATGTAAGTCAGAATCTGCTGCAGTTCTTAAATGTTTTATATGATTCCAGGTAGATCCAGTACAATAAGAGATATTTGGATATCACTGTCAGACATCAAGAGATGAATGCAGCTGGGATCCACACTAATGTCTTCTGTTGCCAGAATAAAAATCTGAAACCATAGTCACTGCTTGAAATATGGTTGGGCAGTTGGTTTTTAACTCCCTTGGTAGGTGCTTACTAAAACTTATGCAATGTAGGTTAAATGGAGAGGTAAGCTTATTTATAATAAGATATCTCTGTCCTTGCATGAATGTGTCTAACACTAGTTCTGAACTGTAGTGTTTGTTTGATAGCAATGAGACACAAACTTTGGTTACTATACTGTATATATGTATATCATCCCCATCAACCATTTTCAATTCACTGCTGGGTGAAAGTATCCTCAAGTCTCTTCCACAACTCTCTGTCTGGAGCAATTCTCTTCTACGTCCCTCTGGCATGGTTTCAGATTTCATTCACCCATCACCCATGTGGTCTTCTTCTGAGTATTTACCTGTCCATTGGTATCCAGTCAAGTATGGTCCCCTTCCATCTTTTGTTAAGGGACAAAAATTTTTATGTACTATTTTTGCCTTGCTGAACAAGTTTATAATCGACTTTTTTGCCTTATATGCAAATGGAGGGGATAGCCTCACGAGGGATCCCCTCGCCCCCCAAAGGGAGGGGGAGGGGATTTCTTGTGGTGTTATTGTGTGCACCACTGTGTGATTGCACAAGAAGTAAATCACTAACTGCCATAGTTTGTGAGATATTGGCCTGATCACTGACTTTCCTTGTAACCCTATATAGACAGGTAAGAGGAACTAAAGATGAGCTTACAGAAAACAAAACTTATACAATGCTTTCACAAGAACTGAAGACTTAAGAAGATGTTGAGGGAACAAATTTAGACGTAAATGATGCCCATGTCTACCTTGAGCAACAGATATCAATCAAGAAATATTAAACTTGGTTGAAGTGCACTTGGAAAAACAATACAATTTTCTAGACTAATTTACCATTATGTAACAAATTTAATCAATGTGTCCTTCCCATTCTTACTGATGGATCAGAGACACGGAAATAGAATCATTAAGAGGTTACGAAAAACTCAAAGAAGCACGGGGAAATTCATGCAATAAAAAAAAAAAAAAAATAGGGAAAGGAACTCATGGATCATGAAAATGACAAGGCTGCCCCGGTGATGCAGTGGTCTATGCAATGGGTTCTGATCATTCATCCGAGATGGGTCCAGGTTCGAATCCCAGTGAGGCATGTATTTTGCGTTAGTCTTACGGCATTGGCTCTCTCCTTTCCCTGGAACCACTGGTCCAAAATTAGGGACGGACGACTGCTTATAGCTCACTGAGTTGCTAACGGTGGTCATTAAACTTCCAATTAAAAAAAAGACAAGATTTGATGACATCAAGATCATTGTAAAAATCCTCAAGTGGCAATGATGGGCTTGACATGCTGCTAGAAAAACAGACCACCACTGGTCAACTGAAATACACTGGTTTCCATAAATTAAGCAACAAACCGAAAAATCGCAATAATTGGGTGAAATATAGTTCAAACTGCACGAAATTTGTATACGGACAAAGGCATACAGCATCGATGTACGGAAGACAAATGAGTGGCACTGGCAGCACTTTATGCAAATGCGCAAGAGCTTAAAACCAGTTGTTTCAGAGGGAGTCACCAATTCATGTGCAGCGGTGAATGACAAGATTTCGAGATAGCGATTTTGTTAACATGGCTTCGAGACATCATTTACCAACGGAGTTACGCTACAGAGTGATAGGTCGACTTTTCAAAGAAGGGCAATGACAGGCGGATGTCGCAAGATGGCTCCACGTTGATTGTTCTGTGGTCAGCAGGATGTGGCAGCAGTTCCAAGCCACGGGTGAAGCTTCCCGAAGGTACAGCGAAGGTAGGTCAAGGGCGACGACCTCTGCTGATGACCGGTATTTGCAGCTTTTGGCATGGCGGACCTGAACGGCTACACCGACTCATCTCAGATATGTGCTTGTGGCAGCCACCAGATGGATGGTATCAGCTTCGATGGTATACATAAGGTTACATGCAGGAGGACTGTATGCTCTGTGGCTGGTATTATGAGTGCCCCTCATTACCCGCCACTGGAGGAAACGTTTCAGTTGAGCACGAATGCATGTGAACTGGACTCAAAATTAGTGGAGGTCCTTTCTGTTCACTGATGAGCTGAGATACTGTTCACAGAGTGATTCTCGCCATGATTTTAAGAAGAAAATATTCTCAAATGTTTATCAACATAAAATTCTTTCGTGGTATCAGTCCACGAAAGAATTTTCTCAATCGAGATTTTAGAAGCTCAGATTTTGATCGAAATACCTACGAAGCAGAAATGAGTACTTACACCCCCTGGTGGCCAAAGCATATTTTACAAAAAATTAGAAATTACAATCAAAATATTTCCGACTGGGAGCTGTATCCGGTGAAGGAAGAATATTTGAAACCAGAGTTTTAGAAGCAAACATATCAGGAAAAGCACAATTTACCTTTACTTCCATTAGTGGAAAGTCAATGAATTGCTTGAAAATTTTGAAATTATATGAAGAACATGTTGCACCGCAAATTATCCAACAAAGAAGAAACTTTTCAAATTGAGCCATTAGAAGCAGAGATACTGACAAAAATAAGATATACATCTACGCCCTGGCGGAGAAACCATGTATTTTAAGAAAGAAATATTCCGAAATGGTTTGGTGACGTGAGTAGTATCGGTCCATGAAAGAACTTTTCAATCTAGAATTTAGAAGCTCAGATTTTGTTGCAGACACATCAGAAGCAGAAATTAACACTTACGCCCTCTGGTGACCAAACCATTTTATACCAAAAATTAGAAATTAAATGCAAGATATTTTCCATTGGGAGCTGTGTCCACTGCAGAAATAATTTTTCAAATCAGAGTTTTAGAAGCAGAGATATTGGGGGAAACAATTTACTTTTACGCCCCTTAGTGGAGAATCTATGCATAACTTGAAAAAGTGACTATACCTAAAATAATCTTCGCTATAAGTAGAATCGAAAGGCAAAAGAATTTTTTTATTAGATGTTTAGAAGCAAATGTGGAGAATCTGTGCGTAACTTGAAAAAAAGACTATACCTAAAATAATCTTTGCCATAAGTAGAATTGAAAGGCAAAAGAATTTTTTTAATTGGATGTTTAGAAGCAAATTTACGGAATAAAATATATTTTGTATTCGCTATCATCTGCATCTACGTGCTCTAGCGGCGAAATTGTGCATCGTAAATAAAATCAAGATAAAGGGTCATCATTCGCACAGTTCAAGCTTTTTAATGCAAAAATAATTTTTCGAATCGGACTATTAGTTGCAGAGATATCGTATCTACAGGCAGACAGACGGATGGACAAACCGGTAACATAAGCACGATCTTTTTTTACAAAAGGCATGCTAAAAAAGGTATCTTCAAAATATCTGTTGTTGTTTTTTTTTTTTTTTTTTTTTTGATTGGAGGTTTAACGACCACCGTGAGCAACTCAATGGGCTATAAGCAGTCGCCCGTCCCTAATTTAGGGTCACTGGTTCCAGGGAAGGGAGAGAGCCAGTGCCGTAAGACAAACACAACATCCATGCCTCACCGGGATTCGAACCCAGACCCCTTACTGACGAATGATCAGAGACCATCGCTTAGACCACTGCGCCACCGGGGCGGCAAAATATCTGTTGTAGTGAGCAATATCTGACCGCAAAAGCATTTTTTTTAATTGAGTTTTTAGCATCGCAGATATAGCTGCAAATACATCAGAAACAAAAATATACACTTGCACCCCCTAGGGGCCAAACCATTCTTTACCAAAAATTATAAGTAGAGCGTTTTCCACAAGGAGCTCTATACGACGCAAACGAAATTTTTCTGGTCAGACATTTAAAAGCAGAGGTATTGGCAGTGGCATAGGGTGACCTAAAATTTATCCAGGGCTAAATATTTTTAAAATTGCTCTCAACCTTTTCAGCTGAGGTTCATGCTGCGACAGCCCATCACCGGGTTGCTATTTATGTGGATTCTCCAAGTGTCCTATAGCTACTTTCATCCGGCTCTGTCAGTGATCATCCGGGTGGTTCAAGCGGTTTGGCGTATTTTGCAGCATCTGACCAAGGCTGGTTTCCATACCCGCTTCTGCTAGATTCCAAGCCACGTTGGTATCCGGGGAAACGAGTTGGCAGATATTACCGCCAAAATCTGCCTCGTCTCTTCCTGTCTCTGATTTGCCCCTGTATCATCGTGACTTCAAGCCCGCCATTGTTCGCAACATCTAGCAACAATGGCAAAATTGCTGGAGCACCCACATGGCGAACAAACTTTTTCAAATCAAGCCAGCAATCGGATTATGGAATTCCAGTCTTCATGTCAATCGTCATGAGGAAGTTGTCCTTGCAAGTCTCTGCATTGGGCATTGTCATTTCATTCGCCGCTTTTTGCTGTGTGGAGACACTGCGCCGATGTGCGAGATGTGCAATTGTCAACTCACTGTCACTCATCTTCTGTGTAGTTGTGTTCATTTTTGTGAAGTGCGTTTTCACTTCTTTCATTCTCATTTGTTGAACGACGAAGCTATGTTGCAGTGGCTCCTTGAAAACCACTGAGATACTTTCGCTGTCTTTTGCTTTTTTAAACAAATTGACTTTTTTAATTGTATCTAGTTTTTAACCTTTGCCTCATTCTCATTTTTCACTTTTACTGAATCAGCCTGATTTTAAGCATTACACCACGTTTTAAACACTGTTTGTTTGATTGTCTTGTGTCTGTCGCTCTTTGGCCACACACATGGCCCTTGTGCCATAAAAATTCACCAACCAACTGTTAACTGTTTGGTGACAGCCTGGAAAACTATTTTCATCGGACTATGTTCTTCCAACTGTTAAGTTCAGTGGAGGCTCCATCATGCTATGGAGTTGATTTTCATACATAGATGAGACTTGCCCCATTGGTTATTATAAGACAAACTATGAACTGTACCTCAACGTTATGGATAATATGCCCAAACAAAAATGTGGCAGTATTATGGAAATGAACATTGTCTCTTCTGACATGATCAAGCTACATGCCACACTGAACAGCGTGCACAGGACTAGTTTCTTGAAAATGAGGTGGAATTGTTAGACTGGCCTGCTCAGAGTCCTGATCTTAATCCCATAGAACACTTCTGGGATGAACTGGAGCGACGGATACGAAATCAACTACAACAACCGTCTTTGCTCTCCACTCTAGCAGCAGCTTTGCAGGATAGATGGCTAGTCATTCTTGTCGAGACCTACCGAAAATTGGTTGATCGTATGCCTCAAATGTGTTGCCGCTGTCATACAAGCATAAGGTGGACCAACTAAGCACTAATTGCGATAATAAAGCCATTCATCCCATAAAATTGTGGTGTCCAAATAATTTTGATCACATAGTGTATATGAGATAATGCAATATAAGGAGTTCTTAAGCACTTCTATGTACTAAATGAAACCGGAACATCATGGTAATCACAACCAGGCAGTTACAATGAATGGTCACAAATTACTAGCAGTAACTATACTTGACTTAAAAGTTTAATACTTATATTCTACATCACAAATTATTTGCAGTACATATACTTGACATAAAACTCCAATACTTATGTTCTATAAGGGTCGCCCAAATGAAACTGAGACAGTCGTTTTTTTGCCATAAGGGTTTATAGGTTGGAATATGTGAACATACAGGAAAGTAAGAGTGATACATGGGCTACATACCCACTACACATAGTCGCCTTGTCGGTTCAAGCAAGTGTCCCAGGGTATATAGGTTGGAATATGTGAACATACAGGAAGTAAGAGTGATACATGGGCTACATACCCGCTACACATAGTCGCCTTGTTGGTTCAAGCAAGTGTCCCAGGGTATATAGGTTGGAATATGTGAACATACAGGAAGTAAGAGTGATACATGGGCTACATACCCGCTACACATAGTCGCCTTGTTGGTTCAGGGCGACATACCTGCTACACATAGTCGCCTTGTTGGTTCAAGCAAGTGTCCCAGGGTACATAGGTTGGAATATGTGAACATACAGGAAGTAAGAGTGATACATGGGCTACATACCCGCTACACATAGTCGCCTTGTTGGTTCAAGCAAGTGTCCCAGGGTATATAGGTTGGAATATGTGAACATACAGGAAGTAAGAGTGATACATGGGCTACATACCCGCTACACAGAGTCGCCTTGTTGGTTCAAGCAAGTGTTCCAGGGTATATAGGTTGGAATATGTGAACATACAGGAAGTAAGAGTGATACATGGGCTACATACCCGCTACACATAGTCGCCTTGTTGGATTTAAGCAAGTGTCCCAGGGTATATAGGTTGGAATATGTGAACATACAGGAAGTAAGAGTGATACATGGGCTACATACCCGCTACACATAGTCGCCTTGTTGGTTCAAGCAAGTGTCCCAGGGTATATAGGTTGGAATATGTGAACATACAGGAAGTAAGAGTGATACATGGGCTACATACCCGCTACACATAGTCGCCTTGTCAGTTCAAGCAAGTGTCCCAGGGTATGTAGGTTGGAATATGTGAACATACAGGAAGTAAGAGTGATACATGGGCTACATACCCGCTACACATAGTTGCCTTGTTGGTTCAAGCAAGTGTCCCAGGGTATATAGGTTGGAATATGTGAACATACAGGAAGTAAGAGTGATACATGGGCTACATACCCACTACACATAGTCACCTTGTCAGTTCAAGCAAGTGTCCCAGGGTATATAGGTTGGAATATGTGAACATACAGGAAGTAAGAGTGATACATGGGCTACATACCCGCTACACATAGTCGCCTTGTTGGTTCAAGCAAGTGTCCCAGGGTATATAGGTTGGAATATGTGAACATACAGGAAGTAAGAGTGATACATGGGCTACATACCCGCTACACATAGTCGCCTTGTCAGTTCAAGCAAGTGTCCCAGGGTATATCGGTTGGAATATGTGAACATACAGGAAGTAAGAGTGATACATGGGCTACATACCCGCTACACATAGTCGCCTTGTCGGTTCAAGCAAGTGTCCCAGCACGGCACGAGATTGTGGATACCCTGAGTGAAGAACATCTGTGGTTGGCTGTGGAACCAGTCTTCAATGACATCCCGGACTTCAGCGTCATTAGCAAACCGGCAGCCCTTAAGAATTTTTTTCAGTGGCCCAAAGATGTGGTAGTCACAGGGCAACAGATCGGGGCTGCAGGAGGGATGGTCAAGGACCTCCCAGAGGAAGCTCCGCAGAAAATCTTGGTACACTGTCGCCACATGCAGACGTGCGTTGTCATGCAGCAGAATAACCCCATTTGATCACATATCAGGCCGCTTACGCTTGATGGCCATATTGAGGTTGTGTAACGTATCGCAGTATGTGGTTACCTTAACCGTACTGCCTGCGTCCAGCCGATCTAACAGCAATGGGCCATTCTCATCTATGAAAATCGTGAGCATCACTTTTTCAGCTCTTAAGGAGGACTGATCTTTTTTTGGGGTGTGGAGAGTTTGGATGCCGCCATTCCATACTCATCTGTTTTGTGGTCAGATCGAAGTGGTGGCACCAAGTTTTCATCTGCGGCCACACAATCTTGGAAAGAAACTATCCCCCCTTCCCTCCCTGCACTGTGTGGTAAGGATGCAGATGCTCCAGGCAAGCACCCATTCGGCGAGTCTTCTGCTTCTCCTGTTGGGGGCCCATTGTGCACAAACCTTGCTGTATCCCAATCGGCAATGGAGAATGGTGTTAACAGTTCCCTTACTCACAGACAACGTTGCCACAAGCTCGCAGGTGGTTATTCGGGAATTCTCCTTCACAAGGTTGTCCACGACAGCAATCGATTCCATGGTGATGGCCACATGTGCTTGCCCAGGTCTTGGCATGTACTCCACACTCACACATCCTTTATGGAATTCACTACACCAGCAGAACACTGTACACCATGACTGACACTCATTCCCATGCACATCCTTCATAAAATGACAAATTTCAGTTCCACTGACACCCTCTGCCATCAAAAACTGCCTAACTGTCTACTGGGCCTGTTTGGACAAATCCATGTCACGACCCTACGTAGTCAATTTGCCACCAGACGTGCTTCCTGACATGACACACCATTTACAGTCGCAAATGCATGGCTCTGTGTAATTATACAATGACGCTATGACATGAGTCTCACTTTCATTTAGGCGACCCTTATACATCAAAGTCATATTTCAAAAAGGTAGCAGGTAAACAAGAAATCAAGCCTCTGCATACTACTATCATGTTCACCGTGTATTTTCATTAGCAGAGCAGACATGCTTTATTATTGCAGCACTTACAACATTCATGTTTTACTGCTATTATGCTGCCCTCCTTTCATTTCAGAATAACAGCTGGCCCAAAACAAATATCAACCTACACATGGGTAAATCACACTAAACAGATGCATATCAGTAACTTCTCTGATTTAAAATATAAGAGTGAAGTTTTTCCGGTATGAACAATGCCTGATCTCATACTACTCACATATGCATGAGAGCATCACATCATGCTAAAGGTAAATCATAAGGTGCTGCTATAACACACACACACACACACACAATTCTTCCAATTCCACTAATTACAAATACCACCATTCTTACAACACCCTATCAAAAGTGGCATAAAACTATAATTTCTTTTATAGTGTTTTTGTTCCATAGTTTAATGACCACTATAAGCTGTTGTCTATCACAAATTTAGGGTGACAGTTCCAGAGAAGGGAGAGGGCTCAGCACAAGAGATGAGTTCGGGTCACCAAAAACCAATCATGCTGATATCACCAAACTATGAACATGCCGTTTTATACACGATAAAAATGACGAAAATGGCATTTAAAAACCTTTAATGATAAGTTAAAACTAATTTCATGAGTACTTTTCAATTTTAAGAGCAGTAAGCTATTTAAAAAACCATGGAAATCTTCCTAAGGAGATCACTGAAGCAATACACTCTGTGCCAGGCCCGAGGATCCCAGAAATGTTCAGGAGAGTCAAGACGCACAAACTCTGCCTTCCGATTCGTCCCTTGGTTTCGAGTCGGTCCAGCCCCACTAGACCTTTAGAGGAAACCTTCGCAAAATTTCTTGCACCTCTGACCTCCGGGTCCAGGTTTTCCATTTCTAGTTCCACACAGGCTGTTGAAAAATTGCGCTCTTTTCAGTTTTATGGTAAACCCTTCCGTTTGGTCTCCCTAGACATTATTTCGTTATTTCCTAATATTCCTCCTGGCACGGTTCACAACCTTATTAGGTCTTTGCTGACATCTTCAGGATTTTACCCAGAGGCAGAGGTTTAGGCTATTTACCAGGCTCTTCAGCTAATCAAAGACAAGTCTTTTTTCAAGTTTGATAACCAAATATATGGGCAGTTGGAAGGGGCCCCTATGGGGTCCCCCCTGTCTCCGGTTTTAGCAGAAATTCTTCTTCAAAATCTAGAAAATCAAGCTTTTAGTCAGTGTAGGCTTTCCCCAATTCTTTACATGCGATATGTCGATGATGTTTTACTTTTCTGGCCGTTTACCAATGATGATTTACAAGAATTTGTTGACTTACTTGGTTCTTTCTATCCTTCCATTAAGTTTTCAGTAGAAATGGAAAATAATTTTTCACTTCCTTATTGAGACATTTTAATAGCTCGGGATCCAGTTTTGCAAAATGTTACTTATTCGGTTTATCACAAACCTTCTGCAGTTCCATCTCTAATTCCCTTTATGTCGGCTCATCCTTGGAGTCAGAAGATGCCAGCTTTTCATTTCCTTGTCAAACATGCTTTATCGCATTTGTCCTCTTTACAATTAAGGAATTTGGAGCTAGAGATAATTAGGGACCAAGCTCGAGCCTTCAGGTACTCTGAGGACATGACACGGAGTGCAATTCACAGAGTTTCGAACCGAACGACTATCACGCTGTCCAGTGAAGACTGAATCTTCAGATATGTAGGATCAGTACAATATGTGCTGCCCATTGTTCAAGCCCTAAAGAATATCTGCCAAAAATATCATACTGATTTTGGGGTGAGGACGAAAAACATCCATACCCTGATCTGCAGTGACCGAGATTCTGTGAAAGACATGGACAAATGGGGAATTTACAATATTCCATTGCGTTCTAATGATGCAGGTAACTCAGAGTCTGCATACATCAACTCTACATCCAGGACATTACAAACTAGAATTATGGAACACAAATATAGTGTCTGCAATGATGCACAAAACACAGCGTTGGTAAGGACTGTTTGTGGAGGAGGATATGTATGAACCTGAATGGGACAAAGTGGCTGTAGTGGTGACCCCATCAAGTAAGTCAGCTTTGTTATTAGCAGAGAGTTTGTTAATTCTTAGAATATGGACTAGTGCTGCAATGATGAGGTTCCAATATCTGTATCAGGAGTATGGACGAACCTCATACAGTCTGGACGTCACAACCCTATTCCTTCACCGTGAATGCTGACTCAATTTCATAGGACATTAATTGCTTACGTCAATAGTGTGTTGAACTTTAATCATGCGTATACAGTAATCTGGCAATGTGTATGTTATATTAACCTGTGTGATCTCTAGGTCATGTTCATTTCATCTGAGGATGGTCCTAAAGTAGGATTGAAAGTACTCATGAAATTGGTTTTAACTTAGCATTAAAGGTTTTTAAATGCCATTTTCGTCATTTTTATCGTGTATAAAACGGCATGTTCATAGTTTGGTGACGAGTTAGGGCTCGGTTTTCGAAGCCCGAATCCGTCTGAGCCCGATTCAGCCCCATGAGGTCTGTGTACTGTGGGGCCTGACACCGGCCAAGCCTGATTTTTTTCCAAGTGCTGATCCTTTTCTCCCTTTTATCTGATTTTTACACAAAACAGAAAGGAGCATGGAATGTGATGCTCAGCATTTATGTGTCTCATTAGGAAGGATATAACCTTGAAATGAAATTTATATTTTACAGTTTCACAGAAAATTTTGCAGTAGCTGATATTTTTTTCTTATCTAAGAAAAAGAAACTGTCTACCTTTTTTGCACATGGAGAGGAGATGGTCTTCACACATGTTTTGGCATGACACAGAAGTCTGCTAGATCCTGAAGAACTTTTATACTTCAAAATGCATTCGCATTTCTCTCACTGAACATAATTCAGTTTGGCGTTGGCGTTGGTCGTGCAATCAATAATTTGAAAAAAAAAAAAATTTCAGCATGGCAGATTTTTCCACTTCATTTTTAACTGTTTTACAATCACCAGTATTTAACTTTTTTCGTATAACTTCAGAATACGATTCCTCAAGAAGACGCTTTGACGTCTGCAAGTTTTCTGTTTTAAACGTTATATAAAGTGGGTACAGTCTGCGGTGGTGCATTAAATTATTCTATTAAGATATAAATCTTTTAAAAGTCCTAAAAATGTTATTAAGAACACACTTGCTGTCTTTACACGATTTTAAAAAAATTACGGTTAAAATGATATATACATTAGAACATGAGCACTTTCAAGTCCACTGTGGACCCGTCATCAGATGGTGTGGTTGCATTATGCCCTGGGGGGTATATATTATATAGGATAGTATGCACACTGACGCAACATTATGTTTTGTCATGCGCATGCTCACTACACAATCATGTCGTTTCATTAGAGCAGCCGGTATTGTCTCCTTTCGCTGTAATAGTTACAAAGTAGTTTCCATGGCAACGGTATAATGATAGGGGGATCGTCGTTACAGCATTCTGCCCTATGTTTATGTATCAAAAGGCTTTCTAACAGGAGGATAGATGAACAGGTAGTCGGCGTATGTAACAAAGTAACATCGTCCCAGATAGGTTGGTGTTGACCCTTCAGGCATAGTCTTGAAAGGGCGGTGGAGGTGGAGCATGCCCTAACATTATATCTATGTTCGGAGACACGTAAATTAATATTGCGACGGGTCGAACCTATGTATATCTGGTCGGTTACATCAGCATTCATAGCTTTTAGTGGGATTGCGTACACACAGAATTTGGAACCATGGGGAATCTGATCCCTGTCATTTTTAATATGGGCGAGAATGTTGCACGTTTTTATGCCAAAATCAAAATTAAATGGACGACATGCGTTTTTTAGGGTATTTGTGACAGCAGGGATGTATGGTAGTTTGCCGACGTATGAAGTGCTTGGTCTCGTTCTTGGTAATGTTGAGTATGATGCATTAAAGACACGGCACATTATGGAATTAACTGTGGTAGATGGATAATTATATAATGTTGCAATATCCATAATTTTCGCAACTTCTAGGTCTCTTTGATCAGTTGAGGATGAATGTGTAACTGCTCGGTGAAACATAAAGTGAAGGGCTGAGAGTTTTTGCCTGAGTGGGTGGTAGGAGTTATAGGGAATCATAGATATTGTTGCAGTTGGTTTTCTATAAACAGAGTGAGTTACTTTGTTCGTATTAGGGTTTCCTTCCAACAAGATGTCCAGATAGGGTAATGCATAATTGGTCTCGAATTCTGTAGAAAATTTTATGGAACTGTATTTTGTAGACAACAAGCTGGTGAACTCAGTAAGGCTTTCAAGGGTGGACTGCCAAAACAAAAGCACATCATCCACGTATCTCAGGTATAAAATAGGTTTCACATGAAAGTTTGCCAGGACTTCATTTTTCAGGTCTTGTAACAACAACTCAGATAGAACAGCTGAGAGGGGTGACCCCATAGGGGCCCCTTCCCGTTGACGGTAAATAGTTTCATTAAATCGAAAAAATGTTCTGTTGTACACTAGTCTTAAGGCATTAACAATGCCTTGAATTTCATTATGAGTATAAGTTCCGTGGGCTGACAACATTTCTTCGATGATACGGTGGACAGCAGGTACAGGTATGTACATTAGGGTATAGGGAAATGATATCGAGTGAGACCATTATAAACTGCGAGCTAGTTGGTGTAACAGAATGTATTTTATTTAATGCCTGAGCGGAACTGGACACCGAGAATATGGATGAAGTGGTTAATGGAACTAGACATTTTGCCAATGCTCCCTCGAGGGGCCTAGTTGGACTTGCATAGGCCGAAACGAGGGGGCGTACGGGATTACCTGTTTTATGGGTTTTAAGTTTTCCAAATAATTCGGGAACACGGGGTCCAGGTGGTGGGTGCATAGCTTTAGTGATATTTGTAGGAAGTAGACCTGAAGATTTTAACCTGGAGAGGGCCAAAACGGTAGCATTAGTGGGATCACGGGTGCAGATGGTATGTGGAATGTTTGCAATTGCCTGGTTCATTTTATCAATGTAATCAGTTCTGTTCATTATAATAACTTGGGAGGTCTTGTCCACACTGATTATGGAGATATCTGGGTTTGGATGCAGCAGTCTAAGTTGGTTCAATTCATATTTGAGTTTCTTATACACAGGATTATTACTAGATTGGTTATGAATAGTCTTGATGGCTCTAGCAACTTGATGTCTAGCGGAGTCTTGAATAGTATAAGGGAGCGCTTTAACAATTTGTTCAATCTGTGGAATAAGCTGAATATCATTGACAACATTGATAGGGTAGGCGTACTTAAGTCCTCTATCGAGCGCACTTTGCTGAACTGGGTGCAGTTGGATATCACTGAGGTTGATGTAGGATGTTGAGTTCAGGCACTGCAGATTAGGTAGTGTTCCACGTTTCACAACTCTATTGTCAACTTCCTGTGAGACCAGTTGTCAGAACTTTTTAATATGTGTTTCCCGTGTTTTAGCGTCCTCAGATAGGCTAATGGCATTGGTAATTGTCAGGATTCTGTCCAGGACAACAGGGTGTGTCCATTTAGCTAAGTTCAAGTGGGCATCATATGTTTGTCGTTGTAAATAGTCCAAATAACCTCTTTTTTCATAACCAATCTAGTAATAATCCTGCGCATAAGAAACTCAAATATGAATTGAACCAACTTAGACAGCTGCGTCAAAACCCCGATATCTCCATAATCAGTGCGGACAAGACCTCCCAAGTTATTATAATGAACAGAACTGATTACATTGATAAAATGAACCAGGCAATTGCAAACATTCCACATACCATCTGCACCCGTGATCCCACTAATGCTACCGTTTCGGCCCTCTCCAGGTTAAAATCTTCAGGTCTACTTCCTACAAATATCACTAAAGCTATGCACCCACCACCTGGACCCCGTGTTCCCGAATTATTTGGAAAACTTAAAACCCATAAAACAGGTAATCCCGTACGCCCCCTCGTATCGGCCTATGCAAGTCCAACTAGGCCCCTCGAGGGAGCATTGGCAAAATGTCTAGTTCCATTAACCACTTCATCCATATTCTCGGTGTCCAGTTCCGCTCAGGCGTTAAATAAAATACATTCTGTTACACCAACTAGCTCGCAGTTTATAATGGTCTCACTCGATATCATTTCTCTATACCCTAACGTACCTGTACCTGCTGTCCACCGTATCATCGAAGAAATGTTGTCAGCCCACGGAACTTATACTCATAATGAAATTCAAGGCATTGTTAATGCCTTAAGACTAGTGTACAACAGAACATTTTTTCGATTTAATGAAACTATTTACCGTCAACAGGAAGGGGCCCCTATGGGGTCACCCCTCTCAGCTGTTCTATCTGAGTTGTTGTTACAAGACCTGGAAAACGAAGTCCTCGCAAACTTTCATGTGAAACCTATTTTATACCTGAGATACATGGATGATGTGCTTTTGTTTTGGCAGTCCACCCTTGAAAGCCTTACCGAGTTCACCAGCTTGTTGTCTACAAAATATAGTTCCATAAAATTTTCTACAGAATTCGAGACCAATTATGCATTACCCTATCTGGACATCTTGTTGGAAAGAAACCCTAATACGAACAAAGTAACTCACTCTGTTTATAGAAAACCAACTGCAACAATATCTATGATTCCCTATAACTCCTACCACCCACTCAGGCAAAAACTCTCAGCCCTTCACTTTATGTTTCACCGAGCAGTTACACATTCATCCACAACTGATCAAAGAGACCTAGAAGTTGCAAAAATTATGGATATTGCAGCATTATATAATTATCCATCTACCACAGTTAATTCCATAATGCGCCGTGTCTTTAATGCATCATACTCAACATTACCAAGAACGAGACCAAGCACTTCATACGTCGGCAAACTACCATACATCCCTGCTGTCACAAATACCCTAAAAACGCATGTCGTCCATTTAATTTTGATTTTGGCATAAAAACGTGCAACATTCTCGCCCATATTAAAAATGACAGGGATCAGATTCCCCATGGTTCCAAATTCTGTGTGTAAGCAATCCCACTAAAAGCTATGAATGCTGATGTAACCGACCAGATATACATAGGTTCGACCCGTCGCAATATTAATTTACGTGTCTCTGAACATAGATATAATGTTAGGGCATGCTCCACCTCCACCGCCCTTTCAAGACTATGCCTGAAGGGTCAACACCAACCTATCTGGGACGATGTTACTTTGTTACATACGCCGACTACCTGTTCATCTATCCTCCTGTTAGAAAGCCTTTTGATACATAAACATAGGGCAGAATGCTGTAACGACGATCCCCCTATCATTATACTGTTGCCATGGAAACTACTTTGTAACTATTACAGCGAAAGGAGACAATACTGGCTGCTCTAATGAAACCACATGATTGTGTAGTGAGCATGCGCATGACAAAACATAATGTTGCGTCAGTGTGCATACTATCCTATATAATATATACCCCCCAGGGCATAATGCAACCACACCATCTGATGATGGGTCCACAGTGGACTTGAAAGTGATCATGTTCTAATGTATATATCATTTTAACAGTAATTTTTTTAAAATCGTGTAAAGACTGCAAATGTGTTCTTAATATCCTTCAGCATGAAAAATTGACTTCCTATGGCCTAAAAATGTTACTCATGGAAGTGCGTGTTCAGTCCAACGTCAGTAGCTATTGAGAGCTTTTTGGTCAAAAGTTGTATCCTGCTTCAATATGGTCAGTAGTTAGGGTTAGCTAGAGAGCTATTTCGTCAAAAGTTGTATCCTACTTTGATTATGTCCAGTTGTTAGGGTTAACTCGATTCTGGCTGTGTTGACATCATATTAAATGGGCAAAAAATTTAAAGAAAACTTGCAGATGTCAAAGCGTTTTCCTGAAGAACCTTGTGGTCACGTAATGGTATGTGAACTTTATGATAGAATCCCATGAGATATAATTCAGAATACGGATTATTCATATTGTAATCCGCAAATGGATAAAAAGAGTAACTCAACTTAAGGGGTGAATATCGAGTGGAGGTGACAGTAACAGCTATTAGAAAAGCTTTGTTTAATTTGTCGTTTCCTTGCGGCCTTCTACATGATGTTTGGTTTAACAAAGCCTTCTGAAATACTAGGGATGAACTCACATCCTCACAGCTGAGATCTTGTGGCCGGTTTCACAGAAGTGGAACAAATCCATCAAAGGAATAAATTACCCGGCTGTCCTACCACTGGTTTTCAAGCAGACTATTTCTTATGGGGAATTTACTTTGATTCGCACTTCAGCTCCCATCATATCAAAGAGCTATTCTTCACAACATAGTCAAACTGCATATCTTTATCTACCCTCTACGTCCTAATTTATAACAGATTTTTTCCTCTCCTATGCATTACGTTTCAATGACAAAATTATTATACTAGTGGCTTTTCCTTTTCCCTCCCCATCTGTTTTATTGCAGATGGTTCTTTTGAGAATTGAGGTAGTCTTCTCTGATGTGCCCAAGTGAAATTTTGGCTAGCCACTGAACTGACCGTCCAACTACTGCGTCTGTGTAAAGGTGGAGTTCCCTAATTTCTATTTCCCCTGCCTTAACCCCCTACCTTCCTAGGCTAATTACTACCTTAAAAAGCACTTAAACGATCACACAATGACACATCAATTCCCTTCCCATGCAATCAGGATTCATAGATGCACTGCAGGGCCAAAAAAAAAAAAAAAAAAAAAACTAATTCCTTTTTTAAAACTCGGAAGGAAAAAAAAATGGAAAAGAAAGACTCTCAGTATTTTAACATAAACAAGAAACCCACCCGAGATGTAATTAACATGCTATTTATAGCTCATCTGAGCCTGAGATGTAACTAATATGCCATTCATAGCTTGTCCCAGTTCGCTCGAGATGAAACTGATGAAGCTTTTCACTGATGATGCTATTCATAGCCCATATTGGGCCCGGGTTTGGGTTCGGGCCCAGCCCATCCCATCTCTAGCCAGCATCATACAGCAAATGCACCTCCCATGTCTTCTCAGGGGTTTGAACCCAGGCCCGTGCCTTAGTTCATTCAGTTAGTGAGGCAGCAAATCTGCAATTGCCAAAATAAATTTTTAACCCTATCCAGACTATCTCTTAACAGCATTAGATTTAATGCTGTTAAGAGTACAAAATGTGTAAAAAAACAACAACTTTATGCATGCCTGAGTCAGTTACCTGGGGATTATAGGTATTTAATCAGAAATAAAATAGTGTCCTCGCTTACATTCTTAAATAAATCAATACATAAGACCCTTGATAGAAATAAATACAACACATGTGTATACTATGGACACAAGTACAAAACTCATATTAACAAAGATAACACTAGAATGTAATGCCACCTCACATAATAATTACCCTGATCTGAGGAAAGCTGTTATTTTTATCTATTTCTTGAGCATATGGAGCAAGTTCTTTCTGTGAAAACTGGAAAATACTCTCCCGAAACTGAAAAGAAATTTGAGAAACAGTATTACATATATGCTTGCCATTCTATTACAAAAATAAGCACATAAATATAAGGAAGTGTGTGATCATTTATGACGGCAATGGTCCGGCAACCCAAGAATTTCATTATTTGTGTCATTCATTCATTCACACACACACACATACATACCACTAAGCTTTTCTCTGAGATTCAGAGGTTAGCTCCACAAAGAAGTACAAACTACCAGATAAATTTTTAACTGATTATTTATTTACTGTTGCGGTATCAACTTTTCCATTTACAGCAATCTTGATCTTATCATTATTTGTATAGTTTACAACAGTAAATCCAGAAAGTTCCAGGAATGTTTTTTTTTTTTTTCAATGTACTATGTACTTGGGCAACACATGAACTATTTCCAAGAAACCTAAGTAAGTGATTGTAATTTTTTCACACAGTTCTGCTTTGGCTGTGGTGAGCAGTGCACACGTTTTTCACGCTGAAATTTTGACCTTGTCACACTTTACAGGATTAAAACAAAGGGTCAACATTAAATTCTGCTTTAAATGTGGCAAATCTGCATCAGCAATGTACAAATTGATGAAATAGGCATGCAGTGATGAATGCTTATCTCAGCCAGGGTGTATGAATGGTATGCACATTTTTGTGATGGTTGACAGCTGTATCGAAGTGTCAATGAAAGCAAGGGAAGCATTGCTTCCCTTTGGTTCATGCGCTTTCTTTAGCGTGAATTAAAAATATGTAGCATTAAAGTAAAATAAAAATATCACACCAACATAATGCAGCGGGCATTTTTTTCAGTATCTTTTATTTTTAAGAAAGCAAATTCATACTTGTATTTTTACGAAAACAAGAACAAATGTCTCGTACAGAAGTCGCTCGTTGGAAGCAACGCAGATAATGCATCCAGCTGAACCTCAGTAACACGGCTGCCCATCCGCAGAGTGGCCAGCCACAGCCAGTAATGCTATGCTAAGCATTGAGCGTGGGGAAGCATTCTACCAAACGCTTCCACTGCGCCGAAGGCAGAACCACACAAGAGAGTTTCAAGGATAAAGCCACTAGCTTGAGCATGCTCTCTTTCCAAACGTTCAGTCAGACTCAGCACTCAGAGGACTCCCGTAACAATAGCTTGAAGTTGGAATTTGTCAAAAGTTTTCTGTGTTAGTGAGTGTACTTAGTTGATTCAGTTCCATTGTTGGCTTATGGTTTAAACTTTCAGTAGTTTTATGTCGCATGTTCTTTAGCGGTGACATGTAATTAATTCAGGAATATAAAAGTAAGCGTTACTTTTATTAGTACAGCTATTTGTTTCTGTGACTCTTCTGGGGAATGTAAGCGCCATGGAAGCAATGGACTCTGGCACATCTACAGTACACGGCCACGTGAACTCCCAAAACTCCGAAGACTGCATTCTAGAAAAAATACTTTCTGTCATTTGGATCATTTTCATAATCCTATAAAATCACATTTATAAATTAAAAACAATCTTTCTAAAAATCATATAAAATCACATTTATACAAATGTGATTTTATATGATAATTCATATGTGATTTCATATATAACATGTAAAATCACATTTATAAATAAAAAAAATTATCTCGCTCTCCCTCTCTCTAAGAGCCCGAGCCCGCCCAAGCCTGAACTGCAGTAAATATTCTACAGCCTGAGCCCGATTCGGGCTCGGTCTCAGCCCTGATAGAAGCAACCCCCAATTCTTTTTGCTGTGTGGGTAGACAAGTTTCTTTCCCTTTCAACATTTTCCCTGAACATTTTTGTTTTATAAATCTCTGCATTTGAACTTCTACATAGACATTTCTTTTTGGTGGTACCGCATGGTCGCGTTTGGGGGTCACTTGCTGACTTTATTTATTATAAGTTTTCATTCATAACACTTTTGCCATCTATTTATCGCATATTAACTGCATTGCTTCTCTTACTTACAAAGTCATGCTTCGCCACTGGTCGACAGTCATTGGAGGACGATGAAAGGAGCGGACAACCTTTAAAAAGCAACACTGATGAAAATGCGCAATCTGTTCGTGAACGGCTGGCTACGTATCATCAATTAACATGTCGAATGATAGCAGAACAACTGAATATTAGAAAGACAGTAGTGCACAGCATTATTCATGACGTTCTTGGCAAGCGGAAGGTATGCGTTAAGTTCGTCCCACACTTCCTCACACCAGAACAAAGACAGCTGTGAGTGACTGCTTCGTAAAACTTGGTAGAAATGGTGAATAGCGACTCAGATTTTCTCAAAAAGATAACTGGTGATGAATCATGGTGTTTTGAGTATGACCCATCCACAAAATGACAAACTGGCAATTGGTCAACCAGGAAAGCCAAAACCATAGAAGGTATAGGGCTGTGAAGTCGAAAATCAACACAATGCTCATTAAGTGTTTTTTGGTTCTTGTGGTATTATCCACTGTAAATTTGTGCCTGAAGGATAGTCAATGGTATGTTCTACAAGGAAGTCATGGATTGCCTTCTCAAAAGAATTTGAGAAGTCAGGCCAGAATTTTTTTTTTTTTTTTTTTGATAGATTTTCTTTTTTTTTTGCTAATTTTTTTTTTTTTTTGACAGATTTATTTTTTTCGGATAGATTTTTTTTTTTTTTTGGATAGATTTTTTTTTTATTTATTCGATTGACAAATTCATTCAACCACTTCAGTAAATACAATAAATAGTCCAGGCTCATGATTTTTTTTTTTTTTTTTTTTTTGTGTGAAGGTTTAACGACCACCATGAGCAACTCGGTGGGCTATAAGCAGTCGCCCGTCCCTGATTTAGGGTCGCTGGTTCCAGAGAAGGGAGAGAGCCAGTGCAGTAAGACAAACACAACATCTAGCCCTCCCCTCAGTCACACTTGGTCAGTAAAATAAAAGATGTTTTATCAACTGCACTGTTTACTTATAACAAAATACTTATTTTTAATATGCCTAATATTTATTTAGAATATTACGTACATCAGTGGCATGCACACAGTGAGGATCTGTCCTTCATTAATTAGATGAAGAAACCCAATTATGTTCTCTTAATATACATTATTCCAACTATGGCAAAATAAAAAATTGTATCCATGGTTTTAAAATTTTAATATTTTTGTTATGACCAATTATTTATTTGTAGATCTTTGTTCTACTATATTTTCTGAGAATAACACCACACCAAGTATAATGCTGCAGTTTTGTTTCTTTTCTTGTTTTGTTATCCGGAATAAAACTACAAGTCCCAGGAAAATATACCAAACTTAGTTATATTAAATTTGTTAATAATTCGAAGTTCAAAAAATTTCCCTGCAGTTGTAATTACGAATACTGTAAATGCTTGTTGTTTAATTCAAATTTTATTTTCTTCCCTTCCGATATGAATTAACTAAGTTCTACTGTATTTGTGGACACCCTCCACTCAATGCTGATACTTAGATGCAGTCAGCTATTACTAGGCCTATAAAGAACCTCAAGAGACCACGAGATCCTGTTCGTTGAGATGAGATCCCGAATCCCGACAGTGGTAGCAGTACATTGTATGCTTTTCAACAGAGATTGTTAGCTGTCATACCTACAAGTCAAGTGAGAGCATTTGTTTATACTGATGCAAATCATCTTGACAAGTGACAGTTTTCTAACGCCCATGAATGAACTGCATCTTGCATCTCCTTGAATTTTTGAGATAAAACAGCTCAATATTTTACCAGTACACTGAATTCAGAGACAACTCACTGAATGCAGAGAATAAGCCTTTTTGGTGTTCTAAGTATCGTATCAGGTTTTGGAATTTCAATTACATGGCGAGAGGCTTTCATACTAATAATCAAGGGAGTTCGCACTTCAAATTCTTTATAGCTCAGTATCAGTCAATGATCCACAAAATGAATTTTTTACATACATCAAGAACAACAGTTAAATTTTTTAATGTAACTGAAAACAGTTATAAGCCACACCTAATTAAAAGACACATTTCAGAGCTGCGTAGCAGTAAAATCGAGTTTAGTGCTGCCGAGTTATTAATCGGAAAATACAGTACAAACTAACATAATATGAAGTTTTGCATAAATTGAAGTTTTTATAGATCCCTTGAACTTCATAATTATTCTCCCTCGTTATTTTAACCGCACATTACAAACTATCATTTTTGGAGAAACCGCACATATCAAAGTTCAGCTTAGTTATCAATAAAACAAAATAAGTAGCACTCGCCTAGTTTTTAAACCTTCCTCTTTCACTGAAAAACCCAGAATTACTAACCTGCAGTTGACGACACCCCATGGTTTCCCTTACACAAAGGTCATTTGCATGAAGATGAGAATGCTTCAGCTGTTGTTTTACTACCTCTCACTCCCCTCCCCCAACCCCAACACTTGCCCGCATGCCCTAGGCAAAAATGCTGTCTTTTCTCCCCTCCCCTCACCACCTTTCAATCAAGAGGAAGTTGAAAAATATTTAAAATAGTGATTATGATAAGCACAAAACAAGGAAGTATTGGATCACATATCCAATGTAATACAGCGGTTGGCTCTGCCTTTTTTTAAAGGTTTTGCTAACACATTCATCAAATTCAATATTTTTTCCCCAAATCTAATCTGAAATCTCCAATTTTTTTTCACTCTCCATTGGGAATTTAAAAACTATAAAAGCATAAAGTGCAATAGTACAAAAACAATGGGTTACAGATTCTTTACAATTAAACAGAAAAACATTGTTATAAATTCTGAATCCTATTAGAAAGAAATATTGATAAACAAAGAAAGGTGGCTTGATCACGCTAGTTACGTTAACTAAAACTTTTACAAAAAGTTCGTAAGTTGGAAGCTTTCGACCTTATCTTAGGTCTTCATCACGCCAATGGAGGACTAAGATTGTTGCCAGATTCTACATTTGAATTTTTCCTATTTTTGTTGCCAAAACTTAGAATTGATCTCCAGATTAACGGAATGTAGAGAGGAGATTCGGAGTTGCAAGTCATTGAGTTGAAAATAATTTCTATGCTTTCACGGTAACGGAGGGCAAAACGATTGTCAAATCGAAGCAATTGCTTTTGCTTCGTTCCAGTGGGGAACTGCAGATGTGTCTTCCATTGTCAAAATAGACAAGGCAGTGTTGGGATTGCCTTTCGAAACATCTTTTCTGTGTTCTAAAATTCTATGGCTTATGCTCCTGTATGTGCTTCCAATGTATAAGTTATCCCCAGTAGAAGAAGAGATAGGAATGCAGTAAACTCCTGGGAGGTTCAGGCTTTCAACTTTGTCCCTATCCCTTTGTAGAAGTTTCAAGATGTTTGGGGTAGATTTAATGGCAAGATGGTAACCAAAACTTCTAAAAAGAATCTGTAACTTATAAGCATAGGAAGGATGGTAAGGAACAGAACCACAGAATTTCAGGTCTTCTTTCTTGTGAGGAAGGAGGCATTCGATTTTCGAATGGTTTTCATATTTCTTTATGAGGGAGTTGACTGTAACAGCAGGGAAACCATGAGAGAGGGCTATTGTAGAAATTTTGGAGAGTTCTTCTTGAAGAGAGAGTTGGCTGTTGCAAATGATATGAGCCCTGTGGATGTAGGACTTCAATGCTGCAAGCTTGTAGAGATGCAGGGTGCAAGATTTGTAGGGAATGATGTTAGTGGCTGCAGAAGGTTTTCGATAGACGGAACGAGTAATGGAGAGATCAGCGTTTCTGCAGATAGATACATCCAGGAAATCAATTTTGTGATTTACTTCCTTAGATATAGTGAGCTTAATGGAAGGAAATTTTTCTGTAATGGAGTTGATCAGTATCTGTAGCTCAGACTCGGAATGTGGCCAGCTAATGAAAATGTCGTCTACATATCTTAACCATAGGGAAGGTTGAAAAGGGTGTAGAGGAATTATGGAAACTTCAATATGTTGCATGTAGATTTCAGCAAGCAGAGGGGAAAGAGGTGAGCCCATGGGGAGACCAGATTGTTGCCTATACACAATTTTGTTGAAAACAAAACAACTATGTTGATGAATAGTGTGGAAACAATCATAAAGATCTTTGATAAGAGGACCGGGGGTTCAAAATGAAGAATCAATTTCTTCATGAGGAGCATGTAGGAATCAAAATATGGTACAGAGGGAAACAAAGATTCTACATCAAGAGTATACAGATTATCACAAGGAGGAAAGGAATTAGGAAGGTTGTGGATGAAGTTTGAAGTAGAGACAACTGTATGAGGATGGTTGGCTGCCAGGGATTTGCATTTGAGGACCAATCTCTTTTCAAGGTTTACTGCTGGAGAAAAAGAATATTCCACTAAAGGTCTGATGGGGTTACCAGCTTTATGCAGTTTCACTTGCAGGAAGAGCCTGGGAGTTCTAAAGTAAGGAGGGGGTGATATATCACCAAGGAAGGATTGAAGAGTTTCTTTCTTAGCTAATCTGTCAACTGAGTTTTTTGAGTGAGTTGGTGGTGTCTGACTGTAAAGGGATGCAGTTGGCAGATGTAAGAAAAGAAAGCACTTTTGGTTTAGAGTTTCTTTACCAATGATGACTGGGCAACCAACTTTATCTGCTTTGCATACGGCTAGGTCATTTTCTTGAATAAATGACCTGAATTCTTTTAAACAAGAAGAAGAGTACTTGATTGGCACAGAATTTTGCTTGGATAAGATAACAGCAGCGTTGGCACGAAGGATAGGCTGCTGAACTTCTACTGGGGATAACTTATACATTGGAAGCACATACAGGAGCATAAGCCATAGAATTTTAGAACACAGAAAAGATGTTTCGAAAGGCAATCCCAACACTGCCTTGTCTATTTTGACAATGGAAGACACATCTGCAGTTCCCCACTGGAACGAAGCAAAACGAATTGCTTCGTTTGACAATCGTTTTGCCCTCCGTTACCGTGAAAGCATAGAAATTATTTTCAACTCAATGACTTGCAACTCCGAATCTCCTCTCTACATTCCGTTAATCTGGAGATCAATTCTAAGTTTTGGCAACAAAAATAGGAAAAATTCAAATGTAGAATCTGGCAACAATCTTAGTCCTCCATTGGCGTGATGAAGACCTAAGATAAGGTCGAAAGCTTCCAACTTACGAACTTTTTTGTAAAAGTTTTAGTTAACGTAACTAGCGTGATCAAGCCACCTTTCTTTGTTAATATTGTTACGTGTTTTGCCCATCATCGTCAAGAAATATTGATATTTTATTTTCAATTTTCCAATTATTACTACCAATAAAATTTTTAAACAAAGAATTATTGACAGGATAAATTTCAAATTAATTGAAAAATTAGGTATTACATTTATTCCATGGAGCTTCATTTTAAAAGGGCCAGTGTAAAAAAAAAAAAGTGTTGGAAAAATTACGCTTTGTTACTCACAGAACTTTCATCTAATAACTATTTTCATGTAATTCAGAGTTGAAGAAATATTTTTCTCACAATACGTAGTAAATACGTCATGATAATAAACACAGCAATCGGACATCATCAAATTGACTGTAATTACTGTTTCACACGTGTATTAAATCACATCAGAAGGGTGGTGCAACGGATAGCGTGCTCGAACGTAAATCGGGAGATGCGGGTTCGATTCCCTCTCCACGGCGACGATATTTTAAAGTTTCCTAATGTGATTTAATTCACGTGTGAAACAGTAATTACAGTCAATTTGGTGATGTCCGATTGCTGTGTTAATTATCATATTTTCATGTAAGTCGTACAATATTGGTTAATGGTCTTCACTTCAAAACATAAGAAATTCACAAATATGATTGAATTTGAAAGAATAATAATTTAAGATTGTTTTGCTCGGACATCATTAAAAAAATAATCGCCAATATTTTCCTCCAAAACTTCTCTTATTTTTTCGCAAAGTGCGAAGAATGCGATCGGCAGTGCAACTCCTGTAATATGTAACAAGCGAAATTTAATTTTTGTCAGTTACTTCAAGCATTCGTTAAAGTTTTGCTTATTGCAGAACTTACTATTATTTTGATAGCTATAGTTTTCAATTAACAAGTATTATTTACCTTTGATTATTTGATAAATGGTTTATGATTGGCTAGTCTTAACCAGGACTCGACAAATTCAGAGCGCCTGGTTGCTCAGGTGACTAAAAATCAGGCTCTGGTGCCCAATTTATTTATTTTCTTACTTCAGAATTCGTAATTTGCAGTAAATTCCGTACTTTCTGTTATATAATCTGTTTAGAAGTTATAAATTTAGGTACTGCTGATAGCAATAAACGAAAAAAAAAACTTGGTACGGCGTTTCAAAAAAATCCATGAGGTAATTGTCAGAAAAGGTGATGTTATTGGGAAAGTACCGAAAATACAGAAACAGAAAAAATGTAATGCAACACGGAGATAGAAATCCACTAACAGATTGTAAGAATATTTTTTTTTCATTCTGCATTCTGACAGAAAATATGATGCAAAGAAGGTGGTACTATTTGCGTGTGTGGAAGCCTACATGCTGTGAGGAGCCCTCAAAGCTATTCCATGGCACCTAACCATTTTGTGGATCGCATTTGTTAGTTTTTCTGCACTAATCATATTGGTTATGTTTTTGTTTTTTTCTATTTAGTTGGAACATATTCAGAAACGGAATAGATTTGAGGGCTCCTCACACCATGTAGGCTTATATACTACAGATTTCCTGTAATTTCTATGCTTTTTTTTAGGTCTAACTAATGAACTACAGTAACGCAAAAGCTAGGGATTTTAGATCTAAAACACAAAAGTACTTAAAAATGACAGACACTTTTTTAATAAGACAATCATTTCTTTTTTACATCTTTGAACTTCTCAATAAGTCATCGCGTGAATTGCAGCTTTTCTGTCCGAAATTGCAGTTCACGCTCAACACGATAGGTGCACATTATATGACGATCCCGCCCCCGAATATTATGGTCTGCGACATGCCATCGATGAATCAGAAGGACAGAAAAAATTATTTTTCTCAGAATTTCACGATTTATGGATTCTGCCACAGATTATACATAGGATTTTTTCCCACGGCGTCTGGATTACACGTCACCAAGGATCTTAGTAAGAATCTTTTCTTCTGAATTTTATGGTCTTAAGATTATGCGAAGGAAAGAATCCATCTATAAATAGTGTTTTAATAAAATCTAAATCTAAACTTTCGATTTTTTTAAATCAGCAACTGGAAGAATGAGAAAAAGAAAATTATGAAACAAATTGGAACTTTATTTTGCAATATATGTGATTTGAGTGAAAAAAAAAATTATAACCGATAAAGTTCATCACTTTTCGTTCCAGCATCATCCCCAGATTGGTTTTTGTTCAAGCATTATTCTTTGAAATTTCCAAAGCTGGCTCCTAGATCAAGAACATATTTGCCAAGCCCTGATCTTAACTTGACTTAAATGCAATATGCCACAGATAGCCCTTTTTTACCTGCCTAGTTACAACAAAATTCACATATGTGAAATATTTTTGACTCTACCATCACATATATATTCCAACTATGCCTAAATAATATATATATATTTATAAATATATCATCATCATCATCATCATCAACCATTATCAATCCACTGCTGGATGAAGGTCTCCCCAAATGTCTTCCACAATTGTCTGTCTTGGGCCTGTCTCCTCCACGTCACTCCAGCATACTTTCAAATTTCATCCTTCCATCTCCCATGGGGTTTTCTTCTGGGTCTTTTCCTGCCCCTCAGAATCCAGTCTAAAATTTCGGTTGTCCATCCTTCTGGCAACATGTCCAACCAATTACCATTTCAGTGATTTCACTCTGGTCATGATGTCGTTCACTTCTATCATTTTCCTTATCCACAAGTTCCTCTTCTTATCTTTCCTGGTTACACCAAGTATGCATCTCTCCATGCTGCTTTGAGTTGTCTGCAGTCTTTGTATGTCTTTTTTAGTTAAGGTCCGTGTCTCGGCTCCATACGTAAGCACTGGCAGGATGCATTGATTAAACACTTTTTTTTTTTTTGAGACATACTGGCGGCATACTGATCTTAAAAATTGTACTGTTTCTTCCAAAAGCTCCCCATCCAAGTTTTATACGCCAATTAATTTCTTCATCAATGTGACCCTCACTCGATATCTGCTGTCCAAGATAAATGTAGAAATTGGTTGTCTCAAGCTTTTCTCCATCAATCGATAAATCTTCGTTTTGTCTAAAAGCATTGTACATAACTTTTGTCTTCTGAAAGTTCATTTTTAATCCCACTTCTTTACTCTTGTCAGCAAGTTCTTGGATCATACTCTGCAGCTCTGAAGGGGTAGTTGCAAAGATGACTACGTCATCAGCAAAACGAAGGTGGGTTAAGTTATCTCCATTAATCTTTATCCCTTTGTTTTCCCAGTTCTGTGATTGAAAGACATTTTGCAATGTGGCATTAAAAAGCTTAGGAGATATGGTGTCACCTTGTCTCACTCCCTTTCCAATTCTTATTTGTGCTGTATCCTCAAATATCCCAACCACTGCACTTGCATTTTCATAGAAGTTATTAATAATACTAATGTATGCATCTTCAATACTGCAGGGTTTCAAAGCCATTGTTACCGCTGATGGTTTCATGAAATCGAAGGCCTTTTCATAGTCAATAAAAGCCATGCATAATGGGAGTTCATTTTCCTCGCTCTTTCAATTAGTTCTCTCAGTACATGGATATGATCTATAGTGCTGTAGCCATTCCTGAATCCAGCTTGTTCTCTTGGTTGGGCCATGTCTAGTGTTACCTTCAAGCGATGTGAAAGAACCTTAGTGAAGATTTTATAAACCACTGAAAGGAGGTTGATGGGCATGTAGTTCCTGAGATCCTCAATGTCACCTTTTTTATGAAGCAAGAACATTCCTGAGGATTGGAACATTGTTCCAATCCTCAGGAATCTTTCCTTCATTAAGACATCTGGTGAAAACTTCGGCGAGTGCAGTTTCAATTTCTCCACTTGCTTCTTGAATAATGTCCACGGTAATTCCATCTTCTCCTGGAGCTCATCCCCATTTCATGTTCTTAATTGCATATGTAACTTCTGCAGGGAGGATTGGAGGGACTTTGGCACTGGTACCTGTCATAATGTCTGGAATAGATGTACCATCCCTTTCATATAGTTTTTAATAGAAATATTTCACCCTTGTCAAAATTTTGCTTCTATTTCTTGTTACAGTACCATCTTCTTTTCTCAGAGCCATAATCTGTTTTCTTCCCTTACTGAGATGTCCTTTTGCTCTCTTCAGGCTCTGGTTGTTTTCAATTGCTTTCCTCACTAGTTCAAAATTGAATTTCCTAATGTCTTCAGTGATACTTTTTCGTACTGTCTTGCATAGCTCTATATATTCCACTTTGGAAGTTACGTCTTTATTTATCCTCATCTCCATTCTCTTTTGCATCAACATTTTTGTTTTTCCTGAAATTTTCTTCATATGTAACTTGTTCCTAGTACCACCAATTTTTGTTGCTGTTTCCACAAGAGCCTTGGTGCATTCTCTGTTAACTTCAGAAATATCCACTTCTTCCGATGTTAGGCCTTCTAAAGCAGAGAATCTGTTCCTCAGTTCCAACTTGAAGATATTTTGGTGTTTTTTAAGATTGGTTATGTCAATACATTTTGTTTGTCTTATGAGCTTGCCACGTTCGAGTTTAGTGTTGAGGTGCATCTTACATCTCACCAATCTATGGTCACTACCTGTGTTGAACTTGTTTAGCACACTGCAGTCTTCGATGACGAATTTTTTTGTTACACTTAATAAAATCAATTCCACTTGTCATCCCATTCGGATGTCTCCATGTCCATTTCCTGTGTGGCTTTTTCTTGAAAAAGGAGCTCATGATGAAAAACCTTTCTGCTTCTGCAAATTCTACAAGAATATTTCAACGTTAGTTTCTGTTCCCATAACCGAATTTACCACCCGAAGTTTCATTCTGTTTGCTGTTGCCCTACTTTTGCATTGAAATCACCCATAATGGTCTTTAAGTGCTTTTTGCTTTTGTTATTTAGATTCCGAATTTCCACGTAAAACTCTTCAATTTCTTCTTCAGGGTGACTTGTGGTGGGAACATAAGCATGAATAATTTGGGCCTGGTATCTTCTCGAGAGTTGGATAACGAGTCGTGCAGCTATGTCAGAGGAACTTTCAACTTCTACAACTTTATCCTTCAGTTTCTTGTTTAGTATTAATCCAACACCACTAGTTCTGCCAGTATCTGTCCCACGATAGTAGAAGAGATGTCCACTTTTAAGTTCACTGAGATCTCCTTTTCTCCTTACCTCACTTAGCCCGACGACGTCCCACTTGATCCTTTGTAGTTCTTCTTCCAATACAAGAAGCCTTGAATCAGAAGATAGGGAGCGTCCCTTGTAAGTAGCCAAGGTCAGCATCAGATGGCAGCCTAGTCCGGTCCTCCAGTGATTCTTAGCACCCTCTGCCTTCATATGGCACTTGCCGCTACCTTGGCTAGGTACATTCCAGCTGCCAGAGACTGAGGACCAAGATTTAAGTTGTGGAGTCATTTTGGAGGGGTTTGGCCATAACTCATCATGCTGGCCAAGCGGGTTGGTGAGTGTGGGATAGCATTTCCTCTAATCCCGATGGTACAGTTATACCGCTATTGACGGTCGTCAGAGCCCCTTTAGTGGGAACAGGATGTACCACGAGAAGGCGGGGTTGACATTTGTCAAGGAGAGGCTGTGATGTTACGCATCACCTGACCTTACATCCCATATATATATATATATATACAAGGAGTGTTCAAATGAAAAGGTACGAAACGACACTGTGGGTATAAATGAAGACTTTATTCAAAGTATACACCATAGGCCGTAGCACAACAATTCCATTGATTAACGAGCCGAAGGATTCCTTATTCCCAGAATTCCTGTGGCCGTGACGAGACCCAGTCCTGCACAGCAACCTTGAGTTTGTCGTCCGAGTGGAAGCGCTTCCCTTTCAGATGTTTTTTCAGGGGACCAAACACATGGAAATCGCAGGGTGACATGTCCGGGCTGTAGGGCGGATGGTCAAGCTGCTCCCACTGGAACTTGGCCAGTTCCGTGTGTGTGACCCTGGAGACATGTGGAAGCGCGTTATTATGGAGCAGAACCACACCCACCGTGAGCAGCCCCGGTCTTTTGTTCTTGATGGACCTGCGTAGGCTTCGGAGTGTCTCACAGTACACATCGGAGTTAATGGTTCGTCTGTGCTGGAGGAATTCAACAAGTAGTGGACCTTGGACGTCGAAAAAGACGGTGAGCAACACCTTGCCTGCTGACGCCACGGCTTTGAACTTTTTAGGGGAGGTGACGACGCATGCTTCCACTGCATGCTGTCCAGCTTTGTCTCTGGCTCGTAGTGATGGCACCTGCTCTCATCACCTGCGACGATCCGCTCCAGGAAAGCGGGGTCTTCATGATACCGAAACAGATGTTGAAGTGCTAGCCCCATACACAGTTCCTTTTGCTGGTCGGTGAGCTGCTTCGGAACCCACTGCACGCACACCTTCCGATAACGCAACCTGTCGTGAACAATTGTCCACACTGTTCCAACGCCAACATTCGCAATGTGACACGCCGATCACCTCTCATTAGGTCATCCACCTTGTCGACGAGATCGGCCGTGATGACTGTGTTTGCTTGGCCTGGTCTCGGGTCATCAACCAAACTCTCACGGCCTGCACGAAAACGGGTACTCCATTTTCTCACTGACTTGTTGGACACACAGTCTTCCCCATATACGGTCACCATCCGGCGATGAATAGCGGCCGGTTTAACACCTTCCGCTGTCAGAAATCGGATAACGCCTCGCTGCTCCTCACTCGTCGAATTTTGCAATGTGAACGCCATCCTGTCCTCACACGCACTGCCGCGTCAATTGGACGGCACTCTTTATAAGAGCCTCTGCTCTCTCCTGCGCATGCGGGTGCCCGCGCATGCTCCGATCCACGCCGGCGACTCCAATCGCATCCCTAGATGTGTCGCTACGTTCTCCCATAGCGGCATAGGCAAATATGTTAACGGTTACGTTCTTATGACGTTTCGTACCTTTTCATTTTAACACCCCTAGTATATATATATATATCAGGAGCGAATATTCGGAGTGTACTAGGTGTGCAGCGCACACTCACACAGAGTCGCAATTCAACCTATATTATCGATATTATTTATTCGGATTTGTTTCTAATAAAACTTGCCAGAGTTTGTCCTAAGGCGTTTAGTGGTGGTTGAAATTCATTTCCCCACATAATGTTTTCATTAATAATAGAAGGTTCGTTCAGTAAGCATATCGTATTCGCACTAGAATCCCAGGGTGTGCTGTTTTGTGTGAGCACATCCGACGACCTTAAAGTTGGTGTGGTACAAGCATTTCTGAGACGGCGCTGCAGGTCGCATTCTTATTTCCCTGTGGTCTCGAACGTACCAGCTGAACTCTCAAGGTGTGCTACCCAAAAACAGCACCACTTCAGTCTCACAGAGCAGCCAGTTGCTGTTTTATGGTTTTTTGTTTCTTTATAAGTATTTCCAGTAAGACTCACTGAAGTTTGTCCACTAAATTTAATTCCCTTGTGCAATATTTTCATAAAAAGGAGAAGGTTCATTGCTTCGTGCAGTAAACAAAACATAGTAAATAATATTTGCAGCTGCAGGAGTGCTATTTTAACAGTGGACGCCCTTAGTCGTTAAAGCAACTGTAATTCAAAGCTTTCCAGATGGTGCAATAGGTCATGCTTTCATTTCCACAAGGCTCCAGTGCAGAGGTTTAAATTCCCTAGACGTGCACATTTAAAATACCACCACTGGTCATACTTGTTTGCGTTTGGAATAGCATGAAGTCATAAACACACTTCATCGTTTTGCTACGAGTTTTCTATCTTTTCATCGTGGTGTGAATCGGTGTTTATGATAACAGAAAAAATTGAATTTTGACATCGCATTCTAGTCCGAATGCGATGAATTTTGACATCGCATGTTGACGATGTACTAAGTGTCCTATTTTTGCCAGAGATTTTGCAGATTGTGTAAGGCGGGTTAAAGAAAGTAAGCCTAGTGCTGTATTTAAAACTTATAAAGAAAGAAAAAGATACCAAAAAGTTCGTCGCTCTAGTATTTGCACAGGAAATTCAGATTTTTCTTACAATGCAGTGTACGTAAAGATCTTAATTATCGTAAATTATTAGACAACAGCTAAATAAAGGAAATGTTTTTTGTATGTTCAAAATCAATGCATAAATTTTGCAGCTTGGGATACATAATAAAATTTTTGCAAGTTTTTTCCTACAACAGCGCACACCCAACCTAAATGGGCATGCGACGCCACTGATATATATATGTCTGTTATTCTGCTCTTCAACATCTCGACATCCAGAACATTGTTAGAGTAAACTTGGGTCTTTCATATAATCCCACAGGGAAAAGTCTAGAAGGGTTATGTCAGGCAATCAAAGTGGCCATGTCATGGGACTGTCACGGGCAATCCATGTCTGGAAATGTGACATTCGGGAACTCACGAACCATTATTGACCAATGTGGTGGGACACCATCTTGTTGGAAAATAACCGAAGGTTGCAGTGCATGCAACTGAGGTGCTACAAAAAGTCCTGGCATGTCCAGGAACAAGTTACATTTTTTTTTTTTTATTGGAGGTTTAACGACCACCGTGAGCAACTCAATGGGCTATAAGCAGTCGCCCGTCCCTAATTTAGGGTCACTGGTTCCAGGGAAGGGAGAGAGCCAGTGCCGTAAGACAAACACAACATCCATGCCTGACCAGGATTCGAACCCGGACCCCTTACGGACGAATGATCAGAGACCAGCGCCTTAGACCACTGTGCCACCGGGGCGGCGAACAAGTTACATGTTACAGTGGGCTCTGTAAAAAAGAGGGGTCTGATTATTATGTCATGCATCAGGCTGCAGCATATGTAACTTTCGGGCTAGCCCTCTGTTGTTCGATAACTAATATAATAGGGATTTCCTGATCCCAAGATTTGCACATTGTGCCTATTTACTGTACCAGAGACGTGGAATGTGGCTTCATCTGAGAAACAGACATGGTGCAGATTAACACTATCATGAGCTATGTGCTGCAACATCTCCGTTGCAAATGCAGCATGGAGAGGCAGGTCATCATGCTGAAGAGCTTGAACAATCTTGTACCTTATAAGCATGCAGATGAAGACGTTTGTGCAAAATTGTGTGAACTGTGACACGAGGAATCCCAGTTTCCAGTGAAGCACGAGGAATGGATTTCCTCGGGCTTCGAAGAAATGTCTCCTGAACGGCTGCAGCTGTCCGGTAGTCGGCACACTCAGGAGAGATCGCCCACACTACTCATCGCTGTAAACTTTTCATACCAAGCTTCTATGCTTTTTGGTCCAGTTGTGATCATTTGTACTCTTTTCCTGAAATGACACTGGACAGTAACTGTTGATTTGGTCTTATGGAACCACAATGCGCACGCCGCTTTTTCTTGCATGGAAGCCACTATCGACAACATGCTCCTCTTATTCAGCAGTAGCGCTCACCTAAAGAACAGAAAAAAAACTTTATGAGTGCTTCAATATTATTTTGCCAACCATTTTATTTTAACTTACATAGATTGTTTTATATAAATTTTTGTAATGTGGGAGAGATTTTATGGACACTAGGGTGGTCCTTAAAATACCATGATTTTTCTTTTTTTTTTGAACAATTAATATGTTCCGACCCCTCAAAAGTATTCCTCGACGTAAAAAAATTACGTGTGTAAAATTTCCACCATTTTAATTAAAATTTAGTGGTAGCTCAATATGCTCAAAGTTTTACTAGTGGTTGCATATATTGTACGTCATAAAATTATACATGAATTAGTGCAGAAATACTGATTCATTAATTACTCTGAAAAATTTCAAACACAAATACTTATCTAAATTAATTATGCCTATCAAAGGCAACAGAACATTATTTCCACTTGAAGTAATATTCATTGTTAACCCTGAGAAAATCAGTAAATCACTTAAATCAGAGTTCCTTGTAACTTGACTCATCTGAGATTAAGTTTTTTTCTCGTTGTTCTACAACTTGTAATAAATATTGTTTTTGGTCTTCATTCTGTTCTTTTTTTTTTTTTTTTTAATTGGAGGTTTACAGACCACCGTGAGCAACTCAATGGGCTATAAGCAGCAGCCCATCCCTAATTTAGGGCCACTGGTTCCAGGGAAGGGAGAGAGCGAATGTCGTAAGAAAAACACAGCACCCATGTCTCACCGGGATTCGAACCGGGACCCATCTCAAACGAATGATCAGAAGCCATGGCTTAGACCACTGGGCTGGATTGATTGGATTTTTTTTTTAATGACCACCGTGAGCAACTCAATGGGCTATAAGCAGTCGCCCGTCCCTAATTTAGGGTCACTGGTTCCAGGGAAGGGAGAGAGCCAATGCCGTAAGACAAACACAACATCCATGCCTCACCGAGATTCGAACGAATCCATGCCTCACCTCGTTCGGACGAATGATCAGGGGCCATCGCTTAGACCACTGCGCCACCGGGGCAGCCCACTGGGCTGGCCATTTCAGGATCAAAATCTAAATAATCTCATGGGATATTAAGGTGATTAAAGAAATCCATAGTGATTTTTATCACAAAATCTTCAATCTTTAAATCACAAGAAATCTTGCCACTCAGCTTGATGCGTTTAAGAGGTTCGTCGACCCCCATCTTTAAATCACAAGAAATCTTGCCACTCAGCTTGATGCGTTTAAGAGGTTCGTCGACCCCCATCTTTAAATCACAAGAAATCTTGCCACTCAGCTTGATGCGTTTAAGAGGTTCGTCGACCCCCATCCTTTTCATTAAGGTACGGAAGCTTAGCTTTTTTGGACTTGTAGGCACGTTTTGTTTTCCTTTTGCAATTTTTTTTTCAGCTTGTGCCACTTTTCATGAAGTTTCTCAAATTTCTTGATACCATCCTATTCATGGCAAATGGGAATACAGGCCTTTTCGCACAACAGGGCAGTTTCCTTAACAACAGCCCTACAACTCTCACGAATTGTCTTCAAGGTTTATATAGGCAAGCTTGTTTCTGGAAATGTACGAAATTTTGAAACTATATGAAATAAAAATAGACATTACCTTATTTATGCGGAGTACTTGATTGTCACTTAAGTCAAATAAGACAAGAGAAGGTGAATGGAGAAGTCAGGTGATGGGAATAAGGCTAACCTTCGGAAAGTGGCCCGCTCTGTTAGATGGCGCCACAGTAGCATGCTACTTACATCCCTTTGTTCTCCGTCTCTGCTCCTGTGTTACGTAAGTTTTTTTTCGATCTCTACTACTCCTGTGATATGTTGAACTGGAGAAAGTTCTTTAATGAAGATGGGAAAGATGAGGATACCTCTATTTCATGGTGTGAAGAACAGGGTTTTTTTACCACCTCCAAAATATGTTCTGAGGGCCATCTCATGACCCTACATGTCGATGGGTCTCATCATTTAGGACAATTCAAGTGTTGGAAGAAGCACGCTTCAGGGAATGATGAGTACTCTTCCTGTACACTTGGTATGTGTTTTTTTATGCTCACATTCCTCTGGATATAGTGATGATTCGGACATATTGTTTTGCTAAAGGATTGTCTTACGATGAGGCGATTGTACATCCATATTATTCACTTCCTTAGCCAATTTCACAACGTAAAGCTGTGCTTCTCGATATAGCGATAACGTTTCGCCATCTATTGTCGCTTTAGAAACTATTTTTGGGCCACATTCGGAAGGTTTACCGGGGATAATACGGTAAGTGAATATTTCAATGGACTTGAGCTACCTCTAAATATAGTCAGTTCTGCCTGAAACTTTACAAAAAATATTTTTTATATGGTAGAATAACACAGGAGGGTCAGACAACATTTCAAAACTTCAAAAATAAGGACCACCCTAATGGACACCCTGTATATACGAATTCATCTTACATTACTTTTGCGAAAATTATCAGATTTAACTTGAATTTTTTCTGTAAATGAAAATCATGTGGTAATCAGTATTAATGGGAAATAACAAAACAATGTAAGTAGTCTGATTGTGTCATAGCACCATTATAGGGTGCCAATTATGGGGGCTAAAATGAACTTTGACCACTCAATAATTTAACTGGTAGATTGAAGAGTCCACTCCATAATTTTTGCAGTTTTCAAATGAGCCTCTTTTTTTTTTTTTATGACATTTTTAAAATGCATGAATTGAAATATTTAGCAAAAATGTTTTCCCTTGCTATTAAAGCTATTATGTGCATTGGTTTTGTTTTAAGTTATTACAGTTACATCCTTTGACCACTGTAGGAATTAAAATTCAAGCCCATAGAAATTTTCCTCATCCAACAAAAAAGTTATGCAGCCAAATCTTTACACCGCTAACAATTTTCCATACTTTCTAAAATCATTTGCAAATAAAATATTTTAGGGTATTGTTCTCCTTATGACAATGTGAAAGAGGTGACCTCCCTCCATAATTTGGTGAAGTCATCCACCCTCCTTCTATCACCTAAACAACTCATAGGCAGGCTGAGCCAGTGTGCAAAAGCACTCCTCCTTTCCAAAACTGTAGCGATAAATCCCGTCTAGACTTACATTACAAAGAAAAAAAAAAAATACCTGCTGCTGTTCTTCTGTTAAGCCACTTATGTTATCATCAACAGGGTAATGAGACATACATCGTGGATGAGTCCAAAACGCATTTTTAACTTTCCGTAGGTACAACGATTTCGGTTGAAATTTGAAGATTCCTGACAATGTCCGGAAAGCCATTGTTTATCAAAATATTGAGAACAAATAATGGGACTTGTAGAAGAGTAGCTGCAATTCGCAACTGCGTTACAGATGCGCCGGATACACTCTACAGTATTCTGCTCTGCTCTGAGATGGTTTGTTGATTTATTTTAGCTTCCAGTGATTTCCAGCCTTCCACACGTGCAAAAAAATGCCGTTGCCATCTCTTAGAAAGACACTAGAATATGTACAAGATTCATAAGCTCGCAGAAATTAAAACAACAACAACAAGAAAAAAAAAAAAAAGTAGCGCTGAGCGACATAGCTTCAAGTGAAGTAATCAATAATTGCGCAACAAATCACGTTACTTAAAAAAAATGTGAAAAATAAATAATAATACCACATAGGTAATAATATTTGTGGTTTTTGTTGCAATTTTTTTTTTTTTTTGGTTGAAAGTTGAACGACTCAATGGGTTATAAGGAGTCGCCCGTTCCTAATCTAGATTTAGAGCCAGTAGCTCCAGAGAAGAAAGGGTTGGCTTCACGGGCAATTCTATGAAAACCCGGAAAATTCCAATAAGCCGCTCCGGTGGCCCAGTGGTCTAAGCTTTGACGTCACGAACAATTGGTCGTAAGCCAACGCTTAGACCACTGAGCCACCGGAGCGACTTACTGGAATTCTTTAGGCTTTCATAGGGTCGTCACTGAAATGTGTTACAAATGATGATTGGTGCTTAGGTAAATTGCTTGTGTATTTGGGATGGGGAGCAACTCAATGAGCTTATCTCATTGAGTCGCTTCTGAGCGACTCGATGAGCTGTAAGCAGTCGCCCGTCCCTTACTTAGAACCATGGTTCTAGGAAGGGAGAGAGTCAGTGCTGTAAGATAAACACAAAATCCATGGCTCAACGGGATTCGAACCCTGAACCATCTCAGAGGGCCGCTCCGGTGGCGCAGTGGTCTAAGGCGTTGGCCTCTGATCATTCATCCGTCAGGGGTCCGGGTTCGAATCCCGGTGAGGCATGGATGTTGTGTTTGTCTTACAGCACTGGATCTCTCCCTTCCCTGGAACCAGTGACCCTAAATTAGGGACGGGCGACTGCTTATATCCCATTGAGTTGCTCACGGTGGTCGTTAAACCTCCAATCAAGAAAAAAAAAAATCTCAGAGGACCTGTCAGAAGCTGAAGCTTAACCACTGAGCTACCTCTGCCAATTCAAAGTGTAGCATAGGGCTTTCTTCTTTCAACGAAAACCTGTTGTTAGGTATTTTTATCAAGAAAACTCTTGTTTTATTTACAATGTGTTAAGCAGTTGTTGAGCAGCATCACGTTTCAATAGTTTTAACAAGTTCTCTTTTTTTTTTCTTAATTTTTAGCTTCTTGGTTTGCAACAGCTTCACATTTCCTATCAAAACTTTAATTCATATATATATTTTTCAATTTTTCAGTTCTCTATAATTTATATTTAATTAATTTACGTGGTATCCATCACCCAAGTGTTGGACACCACATAAATAATAATAACCAACCTTTTATGAAAGAATATATGCAATATGTAATAATACAAGTAAAAATGAAGGCGATATATTACAAATAGATCAAATAAAGTTTGATGCATTTGCCTAACACAGTGGAACTTCGGTTATATGTTTTTCAAGGGGATTACCTTAAACAACGTATAAACGTAAAAAAAGAACGTATATCTCAAAATGTTAAATATTATTGTACGGTTTTGAATGTGCATAAAACAAGAGGAGGGAGCAATTTTAAATTACGCTAATTCATACTGTTAGACTTACGTGAATACTTTGTTTGCTACCTTAAGCCTATGTCTGTTTTTACTTTTGTATTAATTCTTTCATTCTAAGTTCAGTATAAAACTAGATTAAAAAAATTTGTACAATTTCACATTTTCAATATATGAAAGAAAAAAAAAAGCCTTACCTTTGAAATACCAAGTAGTAAATTCGAATATGATTTTGTTGTAGATTCATTAGCCCTGTTACTCATTTACTTATGAGCATCGCTCAAACATTGGGCGTCATGCTCGGCAGGTAGCTCACTTTTTTCGTTATCGATAATTTCTGATAAGCTGTCACAAACTTCCGATAAACCGTGTGACGTGCCTGCCCCGCAGGACACACATGAGATAAAGGCAGATAGCAGCGAGACATTTTGTCCGCGTAGCTCAGTTGGGAGAGCGACTTTCTCCGAAGTGAGTGGACCCGGATTCGATGTCCGGTACGGACAAACTTGTACGTTATAGTGGCGCCCGAACTTCGAGGATGACCCGGCTGTTAAGTTTCCCGTAATGGTGTGATGTTCTTTCCACACGGCGAGACAGGAAAAATTAGAATCCCTTCTTCAGTGCTTCGAAAAAATAAATCAGTGTGATGTTACGTTCCACAAACCAAATTGCCTAGGATTTCTCAAATGCACCTTCTTCATGGGATCACTGCTTACAGCGACAAATGGTCCCGGTTGACACGTAGGACATGCTTCCGGCCCTCTTTCAGAGGGGGGTGTGACGTGCCTGCTCCGCAGGACGCACATGTCCGCGTAGCTCAGTTGAGAGAGGGACTTACTCCGGAGTGAAGGGGACCGGGTTCGATGTCCGGCGTGGACAAATTTGTACGTTAAATAACACAAGATTAAATTACACTTTCTGTACATACTGCACTGACATGCACTAAGTACTTGATGTTACACAGGAGGAACAAATATGATAAAGAATAAACAACTTCCCTACTGAGTTCCCGAGATCCACTAAAGCTTCTCTAGTAAGTTGGCACGCCAGATCTTTGTCGCCATCGGATTTTTTTTTCTGCGAACTGAAACAATGTTATCTAATTGTTTGCGAAATTAAATTTGAATTATTATTTTTACTTATTTATTTTTATTTTTTAGTAATTTATATCATTTTTTCTTTGCATTTCTTTTCTTTCTTTCTACTTTTCATTCTCTTTCCTTTCATTATTTTTGACAAAAAAATGCCGCCCTGGTGTGTCGCACCTCCCGCACTCTAATCGCACCGGCCTTGTGTACAAATTATGTTCTGTTTTAAGCGGAAGGCCCATGATGGAAAAATTGTGCTCTATTTTAAGCGGAAGGTATATTCTCGAAAGGTTTTTCTTGGGAAGCGGTGGTAATCCACGAAAGAATTTTCTGAATCGAGTTTTCAGAAACTCATTTGTGCTGCAGATACATCAGAGAAACACAAATATAGATTTGAGCTCAATATAGATTTTTCTTGCGCTCCCTATAATGACCAAACCATTCTTTACAAAAAATTAGTGTTATGCAGAACATTTTTCACTAGGAGCTGTGTCTGACGGAGACGGAATTTTTGAAATGGGACTTTTCAAAGCAGAGATGTCGTAATTTTCCTGTATGCCCAGATGCGGAAAATCTGAATTTTTTTCAATCGGATATTTAAAAGTAATGATATGGAATAAACTGTGTTTTGTGATCCATATCATCCGTCTTTACGCTCTTTAGTGGCAAAGTTACGTGCCGTGAAAACCCCCGGAGAGCCGTTATCATCGTCTCATGTTTCAAATTCTCCAATGCAAAAAGAATTTTTCAAATCGGAGTAGTAGTTGCAGAGATATAGTGTCCAGAGACGGACGGACAAAGCGATACTGTAAGCACGTATTACAAAATAATTACAAGAGACGTGCTAATAAGAAGGGGGAATAAAATTAATAACAATTCTAAAGATTTTTGGCAACTTCCGTTACCAAAATTTTTTGAAATGTTATTCAGTATGTGATTTCAGGTTCGATTCTCCTAGCTTCCTGAAATGACAGAACCCGAAGCATAGCGGCGTATATAGAATTTTTTTCAGGGGGTGGGGCGAAGGTGAAAGTTTTTGAAATCCATCAGGGTAAAATAAGTTAAAGAAATAATTAAAGCATTATTTTCTATTGTAAGCTGATGCATTTTTATTTAATTGAAGTATTTTTTTCTAATGAAGTCGGATTTTAACAAAGAAATGAACCACTAGGGGGGAGGGGCTCGCTTGGCTTACCCTCTAAATACGCCCCAGTGAGGCATGTTATCCACTTGTTTGTCATTACATATACGAGTAAGAGAAAAGAAACACCAACTCCCCGGCGGGGAATCGAACTCCGGTCTTCCGCGTGACAGGCGGGTTTCCTGATCACTATATACCATCCAGGACAATTTCGCTGCGATACCCAGGACCTTTAGATCTTCAGTCTAACGCCCTCCCAACTGAGATATTTCAGATCAGATCATATGTAGAGGATTTCAGGGAGTGTCTGCCATTCTGCCATCAGGTCTTAAGCAACCCTCAGAAATAGGAAGCTGGGCGATTTGGGCTAGAATGCCCGATAGGAAAGTGACACGGAAGCGAAGTAGAAAGGGGGAGAAAGACGCCATTATTTATAACCACGGGGCCAGTACCCGGGGTCCGACGGCTTAACGTGCACATCCGACGCACGGCTGAAATTTAGCGGTTTGAGCGTTCGTACCTGCCTGGGATCGAACTTGAGGTTCCACCGTGGCAGTCACGAACGTTGACCACTAGACCATCCGCGGCCCAACTGAGATATTTCAGCACATCGCAGCTATCTTATAGTGTCATGCCGTGAAAATTACGGAATGCCACTAAATGCCGATAACATTACGATATGCATTTAATTGGCAAGCACCAGCTCTGCGTATCGAATCTAGCTGTGCACGCAGGGGTGATCTCCCAGACCCCAGAACGTTGAGGTTTCCCTAGTAAGCAAAACTGTAAAAAAGAAATTTTGAAATTCACGACTCACTTTCCGTGATTATTTTCGCGAATTAACGAAGCTATATGACGAAGTAAATTTCTCCGTCATTTTTGTCCATCACGCCGGGCATCGAATTCGGGTGCCGCTCACTCCGTAATAAGTCGCTCTCCCAACTGAGTTACGCGGAAGTATGCTGCTATCTGCCTGTATCTCATGTGCGTCCTGTGGTGCAGGCACGTCATATCTCCCCCCTCCCGAAAGAGAGCCGGGACCATGTGGGGCCGCTGTAGGCAGTCATCCCATGAAGAACGTGCATTTGAGAAATCCCAGTCAATTTGGTGTGTGGAACGTTACATCACACACATTTATTTTTCGAAGGGCTGAAGAAGGAATTCTCATTTTTTCTCTCTCGTGGTGTAGAAAGAACGTCACACCATTGCGAGAAATCTAACAGCCGGGTCATCCGGGAAGTTCGGGCGCCAATATGACGAAGTAAATTTCTCCGTCATTTTTGTCCACGTCGGGCATCGAATCCGGGTCCCGCTCACTCCGGAGTAAGTCGCACTCGCAACTGAGTTACGCGGAAGTATGCTGCTATCTGCCTGTATCTCATGTGCGTCCTGTGGTGCAGGCACGTCATATCTCCCCCTCCCGAAAGAGAGCCGGGACCATGTGGGGCCGCTGTAGGCAGTCATCCCATGAAGAACGTGCATTTGAGAAATCCTAGTCAATTTGGTGTGTGGAACGTAACATCACACACATTTATTTTTCGAAGGGCTGAAGAAGGAATTCTCATTTTTTCTCTCTCGCGGTGTGGAAAGAACGTCACTCCATTGCGAGAAATCTAACAGCCGGGTCATCCGGGAAGTTCGGGCGCCAATATGACGAAGTAAATTTCTCCGTCATTTTTCTCCACGTCGGGCATCGAATCCGGGTCCCGCTCACTCCGGAGTAAGTCTCACTCCCAACTGAGCTACGCGGACGTATGCTCTCGCTGCTATCTGCCTTCATCTCGTGTGCGTCCTGCGGTGCAGGCACGTCACAAAACATATTTCTGTTACAACCTTTTCCCTGAAATCACGGAAAGAAACCTGAATTTCACGGATTTCTCGTACGCCAGGAAGATTCTGAATTTTCAGATACCTATGTGCAATTCCTTTCATATATTAACAGAAAAACTCCGTTCTCACTTTTTCCATTTCCATATTACGACAAATTTCTGCTAATAGGAGAAAGTCGCGGGAATACTTGAGGTTTGATTAACTGTTGAATTTCAATCGTCTGTCGAAAGGACCTGATTTTGAAGTTCTGTAGGTAGATAGGATATTGTGGATAGCATACCGCAAGAATTTTGGTTATTGTGGCCCAGGATATTTCTTCTCCTCTCGCCCCATTTTGTGCAGCAGCTATTTTACAGGGTGTTCCAAAACTATCTTTACAACTTTGACCCTCAATAAAACCTATACGAAATAGTATAGCGAAGTTCTGTTTTTTGTACATGTAATTGCAACGCATAAAGTTTTATAGGTATGCAAAAGGTTTTTGTTTACTTTCAGGTACGGCCCTCAATTTGCGATGGCTACGCCAAAGGAAAAGGCCTAGTGTGTGTGGCATGGTTCATAGAGACGAAGTCAGATACACAAGTCCAAAGGAATTTCCGTACCAAATACCGAAGTAATCCATCATCCAGACCCTCAGTACGCGAGTGGCACAAGAAGTTTATGGTGACTAAGGGCGTTGGATAAAAGGGCGCTGGAAGGCCAAGCACAAGTGAAGAAGATACGAAGCGTGTTCGACATAGTTTCCTACGTAAGTCTAGAGAAGTCCATTCGCAGGGCCTCCAGGCAGTTGGGGTTACCACCTACAACGATGCACGGGGTGCTGCACAACGGCTTGCACCTGACTGCCTACAAAGGGCATTTGACACAGGCACTGCACCCCGGGAGATAAACAGAAGCGCCACGATTTTGCTGTTGATATTATCCACTGGTTTGATAATGAGGAAGGCTTCCTGAAACGTGTTTTATTCAGCGATGGGGCAACGTTTCGTGTCTGTGGTGTTATCAATAGCCATAACTGCAGAATTTGGGAGTCTGAAAACTCACATGCCGTCCATGAGATTGAACGTGTCAGCCCTGAAGTTGACGTTTGGGTTGGGTTCCTGCACAACTGCATCATCGTCCCATTCTTTTTCGCCGAAAACATAGTCACATCCAATGCAAATTTGGACATGCTGAGTGAATTTGTTACTCCTCAATTGGTGGGCCTGCAACCGGCTATCATTTTTCAGAAGGACAGTGCACTTGGCACTTCGTGTTTATGAGTTTTTTGATGAACCTTCCCGGAGCGATGGATTGGAACGGGATGGTCCAATTCTTTAGTCTCTCCGTTTACCGGATCTTAACCCTCTAGACTTTTTTTGTGGGGCTATGTGAAGGATATCGTGTACCGCACAAAGGTTCCAGATGTAAATGAGCTGGAGCACATGATTACAGCTGCAATCACAAAAATTCCTGGGCACATGCTCGGGAGAACGTGGCAGGAGGTGGAATACCGTCTTGAAGTTATTCGTGCAACCAACGATGCTCATGTGGAGCTCTACTAGCATTCCATCAAACTTCGGAATGTGCTGTTCAATATGCAATAAACCGATTTTCGTTCTTTTATTCCGTTTCTGTCTTAAAGAGGGTCAAATTTGTAAAGATAAGTTTGGAACACTCTGCATATTGTGTTACTGTGAGAAACTGGGTTCTTTATTCTGAATTCAGTTATCTCATAAAATTTGTAAGAATGGGATAAAGTCTACGGCGGTCTCTCTCAGTGAACGTACGTTGTCTGTTGCTTTTCAGCGAAGGAAATAATTTGGTTCCTACATGAAATTTACTAGGAATCTGCGGTCCAAGGAAATTGTACAATGTTAATTATTGCTTCCATACAAAAACAAACAAACAAATAAAAAAATTATTATAATTTGAAGACTTAAATTTGAAAAGATATTTGAAGAGTATACGGTGATACTGACATACCACTTTTGGGGGCTGGGTCAAAATACCGACACCTAAATCACCGAGAAGACAAAACATCGGCATGGAAAAGCACCGACTGTTTTTGTTGTCGGGGTTTTGTCCTGTGGGTGCTTTGGGTGTCGGTATTTTGTCCAGCACTGACTTTTTTGGGGATGGGATGCCTTGATAATTTCCCCCAAAAGTGGGCCGCACAAAATAGTTTCCAGGGCCGTTTACGGATCGCCAGTCCGCCATTGTCTATCCTATCTGACGTCTTCGTACACCATTTACAAATTGTACATTTGGAGGCAACGCCGCGTCCTTTTTGGTAGGTAGTCATAACCTTCGATTCAATTCCTCGTGTCACAACTACTATTTCTGCCGTTCTAGTCACTGAAGCTCCTGAAGACGCGCACCAATGATCATGCCTTTTCTGAGGTCACTGAGTTCTGACATTGTCGACAATTACTCCACAACAGCTGTTTCACCTGCGACTATGGCACTACTACATGATAGCCGACATCGTACTGCATCCCTTTGTATACCTCACATCGCAGATGACGTCACCCTGTGATTTTCATACGGCACATTGTGTGTACCCCATACAGTCGCAATCGGTATTTCCATTATTTTAATAATCCTAGTATGTAGGTTGTCATAATGTTATTGGCTCATAAGTGGGGAAGAGTAGGAAATGTCATATTTTAGCGGCACCTAAAATGTAACAATTTTTTTAAACCCTATTTGCTCTTTACTAGTTTGTCCTGAAAAAACTGTTATTAATCCGATAAATCAGCTTTTGATGATGACTATTTATCTACACTGGTGTCCAAAATTAACATTTTGAAAACCATTTTGAGGAAGAGAGAGTCGCCAAATGTTGCCATACGTTGTGCGATCAAACAGTTCCGAGACTAAGTACGTAGCGCGCCAACAGATGGCAGTACGCGGATGCGCGAGCAGCGGTCGAGGGCAGTGATCTTCATGAGTCATTGTGCTGAGTGGCGTCGTTTTGGGGACCACAAGCACAACACAGCTGCAATTTCGGTATAAACTGCAAACTAGAGCAGCGAGCGAACATCAGATTCTGCGTCAAACTCAGCAAATCTCGAACTTAGACGCATGAAATGTTGCGGCAGGCTTATGGCAATGAAGAAATGAGTCGCACGAGGTGTTTTGAGTGGCACTCACGCTTCACGAGTGGCACTGGAAGACGACGAGAGGTCAGGGCAACCGTCCACTGGCAAACCTCCGAAAATGTGGTCAAAATTAGGCAACTGGTGCATGAGGATCGTCGGAGAACCATTCAAGACATTGCTATCATCGTAAATGTGTCATACGGAACAGTGCAAGAAATTCTGACGTCGGTTTTGAATATGCACCGCACTGCATTGCTGCAAAGTTTGTGCCAAAGATTCTGAAACCCCGAACAGAAGGCGCTCCGTGTCGAACTCAGTCAAGATCTTCGCCAGCAGGTGATGAATGAACCAACGTTCCTGTCGCGGGTCTTCACTGGGGACGAGACTTGGGTCTACAGTTGCAATTCGGAGACCAAACAACAGTCGTCTCAGTGGAAGAGCACAGCATCTCCACGACCGAAGAATGCCCGACAGGTCCGTCCAGAGCGCAGCCAAAATCATGCTCATCGTGTTCTTCGACATTCGTGGGGTTGTGCAGCATAAATTCGTCCCCCAGGGCCAGACCTTCACCGCCCTTTTTTACTGCGATGTTCTGCGGCGTTTTAGGGAGGACATTCGCCGAAAACGATCGGAAATGTAGCGCAGGGACGATTTCCTGCTCCATCACGACAATGCAGCAGCTCACAGAACGTTGGCAACACATCAGTTTTGCAGCCGCAACAGCATGACAACCCTTCCTCACCCGCCTTACTCGCCGGATTTTGCCCCCTGCGACTTCTTTCTGTTCCTGAAGATCAAGCTGAAGCTCAAGGGTCGCCGTTTTGAAACCGTGGACAAGATCCAGCGTGAATCGCAGACTGTGCTTGACACGATTCGCGAACAGGACTTCCAGGGAGCGTTCCAATAGTGGCAAAAACGCTGCAGCGGTGTATCGCTGCCCAAGGAGACTACTTTGAGGGAGATCATAGCCAGAATTAAGTAACGTAAGTACTTTGTTGTATATCGGCCTAGTATCGGAACTTTTTGATCGGACCTCGTATTTTGCATATTTTAGCGGTACCGAAAATGTAACAACTTTTTTCAGTGTTTTACTATTTTGTCCCAAAAAAACGGATCTTAAGCCGATAAATCAGCTTCTGAGGCTGACGACTTATGTACACTAGAGTCCAAAATTAAAATTGGAAAGCTAATTTTGAAAAAAAAAAAAGGAACTACAAAACAGAATGTGGGGGAAATTAGCACATAATAGACAAAAGCAGATGGTTCATAAGCAATTTATTTAAACGTGAGAATATGAACCACCATTTTGATTATGCATGATCATAAGCACCTGGGTCTCTGAAGTAGGATGTCGGATTTCATCCAATCAGATGGTTAATAGCACGGGCGGCTCATGCCAGGAGGTAATGGAGTCTATCCCCACTCGAAGTTTAAAATCGAAAACCCATTTTTCTTAAATAGTGATAAGTTACTGTTTGTGAAAATTGCAACACCATGAAGGATTGATGGTAATCACATGAAACTTACAGGATATGCAGAGCAGAGTTGGACATGCAAATTGATTTGAAGTGTAGAATCATTGCGCATGTCTGGGGCTCGCAGCGCCCTCTGGACAGTCAATTGAGTGGTATAAAGAGAGGGCTGTTTAGGATACATTCCAGTAGTGCATCGAGGACAGCGAGTTGTAAAACGGTATCCAGGATTCAATAATGCCTCGGCGACGACGAAGGGCGTAATATCACCATACGACATAGTTTGAACGGGGACGAATGATTCGCCTGCGAGAAGGTGCATTTTCGTACCGCGACATTGCGGCTCGGACGGGACATAACGCCACGAGAGAGTGACGCGCGTGTGACGGCAGGGACCGAGGAGAACCAGGTGCATCGATAATCCGGCAATGAACCGAGAAATGTGACGACACCGCAGGATGACTGACACTTCATCCGCATGGCAGTGACGAGCCGTTCCGCGTCTTCGCAAGCGTTAGCACAACAGTGGAGCCCTGCAACAGGTGTGGTATTGTCTGCCTCCACAGTTTGGACGCCGTCTGCTGCTCAGAGGGCTGGTTGGACGCATCCTTTTGTGTCGGATTCCTTTGACCCTGAACCATGGACGCCTCAGGCTGGAATGGGATTTTCAATACAGACAATGGCGTGCTGATTGGCAACGTGTCGTGTTTTCGGCTCTCTTGGCAGCATAGCAGATGCTACTTCTTCCCTGGCCTGCCAGACATGTAGCCTATTGAACAATGTCTGGGATATGGTCACTCAGCAACGGGCAAATCAAAGCCCTCCAGTGATCAGTACCAATGATCTGTGGACTCACATACATGTCGTCTAGCAAAAAATTACCCAGGACAGCATCCAAGACCTTTTCGATTCAATGCCACGCCGTCTAGAAGCTCTTATTGCTTATTGCAGCTCGCGGAGGCTTCACAAGATACTGATTTTTGCAGGTAAAAATTGTTGTATTGTTCTGAAAATTAAATAAATAATGTACAGTGTATCAGTAATGTGTGGTATAAATTTCATACGAATCGCATGGTTCCTTCTTGGTGTTGCAATTTTCACAAACAGCAATGTATATAGAAAGTCTCCATAGATACAGAACTGCTCTGAGGCTACTTTGATTCCCTTTAGCTTTCTCTCTCTTCCCCACTCTTGTCTCGTAACGTTATTTTGTTTTCCCCTTCGTCAAAACAAGCAGGCGTCGTGCTCTTTTTCCTTAGATTTTGCTGAAGTGGACGACTGCGAGCGGTCCGCAGATTCATATGACGTAGTTACAATGCACTAATGTAGGATCTTCAGCGCTCGAGAAGTCTGAATAAACACGCATGCGTAGAATGTATCAATGTGGATAATCTGAAGTATCTCTGCGGTCGTTCGATCTTAAGAGGTTTGTGGACGAAATGGCACTCATTTCTCCATGAGATGTGACTGTTTCAGATGTAAAAGACATGAAATAGACGTGCTGTCCATCCTGTGTTCCATTTGTGGCTGTGTGAAGTAGGGAAGTTTGAAGTGTCAATAAAACCGTTTTGTGTTTAGTAAAGTGCAAACATAACGGTGATATTAAACCTTCGTTTTTATAATAAACGAAGATTTTTTTCCAAAATTTAAAACTTCAATTTTAGAATAAAAAAATGTGTAGATTTTTTTCTACACCAAAAAGTCAGAAGTAAAACATTTAGGATTACATCGGCCAGATGATTTTGTTCTTGTCAATAATAAAGGGGAATTAAACAAAATTTAAAGGCAAGTTGATGTCATTATTAAAAACAATTTATAGTACCTATAGTTATTATTATTAAAAATAATTTATTGGACCTGTAGTGATTGCTATGCCGCCCCGGGGGCGCAGTGGTCTAAGCGCTGGCTTCTGACCATTCGTCCGTGTTGGATCCGTTTTTTTTTATTGGAGGTTTAACGACCACCGTGAGCGACATAATGGGTTATAAGCAGTCGCCGTCATTAATTTAGGGCCACTGGTTCCACGGAAGGGAGAGAGCCAGTGCTGTAAAACAAACACAACACCCATGCCTCACGGTATTCGAACCCGGACCCCTATCGGACGAATGACCAGAAGCCATCGCTTAGACCACTGCAACACCGGGACGGCGGATCCGGGTTTGAATCCCGGTGAGGCATGGATGTTGTGCTTGGCTCTCCCTTCCCTGGAACCAGTAGCCCTAAATAAGGGACGGGCTACTGCTTATAGCCCATTAAGTTGCGCACGGTGGTCGTTAAACCTAAAAAAAAATTGTCATAAAAAAATTATAGGACCCGTAGTTACTATTAAAACAATTTCTAAAACTTGTCATATGCTTGTTATGTACTGCACTGTCGTGTAAAACAGTGTAGTTATGTGATACGCACTACAGAAGCATATATAAACTCCAGTGTGCCACGAGCATTTTTTCTATATATCCACCTGCTAAGATTACAGCCGCCACTGATTAATAGGGAATACAATATTCTAAAAAAAGGCTCTCACAACGACGAATCATGCTAATGATAAGGTTGATGATGAGAAAATAAATCCTATTACTCAAGGAAGGCAGTACGTAACTCATGGATGGATATACAAGGGGCTGACGAGCTGTAACTTGCCTCCAAAAGCATCCGAAGCAGTGGTGCACCCAGGAATTCCTGTTGGAGGGGGCTATATATATATATATATGGCGTGCTGATTGGCAACGTGTCGTAAGGGATGTCAGGTCAGGTGATGCGTAACATCACAGCCTCTCCTTGACAAATGTCAACCCCGCCTTCTCGTGGTGCATCCTGTTCCCACTAAAGGGGCTCTGACGACCGCCAATAGCGGTATAACTATACCATCGGGATTAGAGGAAATTCTATCCCACACTCACCACCCCGCTTGGCCAGCGTGGTGAGTTATGGCCAAAACCCTCCAAAATGATTCCACAACTTAAATCTTGGCCCTCAGTCTCCGGCAGCTGGAATGTGCCTGGCCAAGGCAGTGGCCAGTGCGACATGAAGGCAGAGGGTGCTAAGAATCCCCGGAGGACCGGACTAGGCTGCCATCTGATGCTGACCTTGGCTACTTACAATGGACGCTCCCTATCTTCTGATTCAAGGCTTCTTGAATTGGAAGAGGAACTACAAAGGATCAAGTGGGACATCGTGGGGCTAAGTGAGGTAAGGAGAAAAGGAGAAGATCTCATCGAACTGAAAAGTGGACATCTCTTCTACTATCGTGGGACAGATACTGGCAGAACTAGTGGTGTTGGATTTATAGTAAACAAGAAACTGAAGGATAAAGTTGTAGAAGTTGAAAGTTCCTCTGACAGAGCTGCACGACTTGTTATCCAACTCTCGAAAAGATACCAGGCTCAGATTATTCAAACTTATGCACCCACCACAAGTCATCCTGAAGAAGAAATTGAAGAATTTTATGAGGAAATTTGTCATCTAAATAATAAAGGTAAGCAGCACTTGAAAATAATTATGGGAGATTTCAATGCAAAAATAGGGCAACGGCAACAGAATGAAACTTCAGTAGGTAAATTCGGTCACGGCAACAGAAACCAGCGTGGAAATACTCTCGTTGAGTTTGCAGAGGCAGAAGGGTTTTTCATCTTGAACTCCTTCTTCAAGAAAAAGCCACACAGGAAATGAGCATGGAGACATCCAAATGGGACGACAAGTGGAATTGATTTTATTATTTGTAACAAAAAATTCGTCATAGAAGACTGCAGTGTGCTGAACAAGTTCAACACAGGTAGTGACCATAGATTGGTGAGATGTAAGATGCACCTCAACACTAAACTTGAACGTGGCAAGCTCATAAGACAAACAAAATCTATTGACATTACCAACCTTAAAAAACACCATAACACCTTCAAGTTAGAACTGAAGAACAGGTTCTCTGCTTTAGACGGTCTAACACCGGAAGAAGTGGACATCTCTGAAGTTAACAGAAAAGTAACCAAAGCTCTTATGGAAACAGCAACAAAATTAGCTGGGTCTAAGAACAAGTTGCATGTGAACAAATTATCAGGAAAAACCAAAATGTTGATGCTAAAAAGAAGAGAGATGAGGACAACTAAAGAAGATGTGACTTCCAAAGTGGAATATATAGAGCTATGCAAGACAGTAAGAAAAAGTATCACTGAAGACGTAAGAAAATTCACCTGTGAACTAGTGAGGAAAGCAATTGAAAACAACCAAAGCCTAAAGATAGCAAAGGGACATCTCAGTAAGGGAAGAAAACAGATTATGGCACTGAGAAAGGAAGATGGTTCTGTAACAAGAAATAGAGGCGAAATTTTGACAAGAGTGAAAGATTTCTACTCCAAATTATATGAAAGGGATGATATATGCACTCCAGACATCATGAAAGATACCAGTACCAGAGTTCCTCCAGTCCTTCCAGCAGAAGTTGCACATGCAATCAAGAACATGAAGCGAGGAAAAGCTCCAGGAGAAGATGGAATTACTGTAGACATCCTACAAGAAGCAAGTGGAGAAATGGAAACAGTACTCGCCCAAATTTTCACTCGATGCCTTAATGAAGGGAAGATTCCTGAGGATTGGAACAACGCTACAATGATCTTGCTACATAAAAAAGGTGACATTGAGAATCTCAGGGACTACAGACCTATCAGCCTCCTATCAGTGGTTTATGAAATTTTCACTAAAGTTCTTTCACTCCGCTCGAAGGTGACACTGGACATGGCTCAACCGAGAGAACAAGCTGGATTCAGGAGTGGCTACAGCACAATAGATCATATCCACGTACTGAGAGAACTAATTGAAAGAGCGAGGGAATATGAACTTCCATTGTGCGTGGCTTTTATCGATTATGAAAAAGCCTTTGATTCGGTGAAACCATCAGCAGTTACAATGGCTCTGAAATCCTGCGGTATTGAAGATGCATACATTAATATTATTAATAACATCTATGAAAATGCAAGTGCAAGATTCGGCTGTTTGAAAATACAACACACATAAAACTTGGAAAAGGAGTGAGACAAGGTGACACCATATCTCCGAAGCTCTTTAATGCCACATTGGAAAATGCCTTTCGATCACTGAACTAGGAAAACAAAGGGATAAAGATTAATGGAGATTATCTAACCCACCTTCATTTTGCTGATGACATAGTCATTTTTGCAACTACCCCATCAGAGCTGCAGAGTATGATCCAGGAACTTGCTGACAAGAGTAAGGAAGTGGGATTAAAAATGAACTTTCAGAAGACAAAAGTGATGTTCAATGCTTTTGCAAGAAATGAAGATTTATCGATTGATGGAGAAAAGCTGGAGATAACAGACACCTACGTTTATCTTGGACAGCAGATATCAAGTGAGGGTCACATTGATGAAGAAATTAATCGGCGTACAAAACTTGCCTGGAGAGCTTTTGGAAGAAACAGCATAATTTTCAAGAGCAATATGCCATTATGTCTTAAAAGAAAAGTGTTTGATCAATGCATTCTTCCAGTGCTTACGTATGGTGCACAGACGTGGACCTTAACTAAAAGAGACATATAAAGGCTGCAGACAACTTAAAACAACATGGAGAGGTGCATGCTTGGTGTAACCAGGAGAGATAAGAAGAGGAACTCGTGGATCCGAAGTGGAAGACATCATGATCAGAGTTAAATCACTGAAATGGCAATGGGCTGGACATACTGCCAGAAGGACAGACCATTGATGGACAGCCGAAATTTTAGATTGGATTCCAAGGGACAGGAAAAGACCCAGAAGACCACGTGGAAGATGGGTGGATGAAATTCGAAAGTATGCGGGAGTGACATGGAGGAGACTGGCACAAGACAGACCGTTGTGGAGGAAACTTGGGGAGACCTTCGTCCAGCAGTGGATTGATAATGGTTGACAATGATGATGATGATGATGATGATATATATATATATATATATATATATATATATATATATATATAGATATCACAGCCTCTCCTTGACAAATGTCAACCTCGCCTTCTCGTGGTACATCCTATTCATACTAAAGGGGCTCTGACGACCGCCAATAGCGGTATAACTATAATATCGGGATTAGAGGAAATGCTATCCCACACTCACCAACCCGCTTGGCCAGCGTGGTGAGTTATGGCCAAACCACTCCAAAATGATTCCACAACTTAAATCTTGGCCCTCAGTCTCCGGCAGCTGGAATGTACCTGGCCAAGGCAGCGGCCAGTGCGACATGAAGGCAGAGGGTGCTAAGAATCCCCGGAGGACCGGACTAGGCTGCCATCTGATGCTGACCTTGGCTACTTACAATGGACGCTCCCTATCTTCTGATTCAAGGCTTCTTGAATTGGAAGAGGAACTACAAAGGATCAAGTGGGACATCGTGGGGCTAAGTGAGGTAAGGAGAAAAGGAGAAGATCTCATCGAACTGAAAAGTGGACATCTCTTCTACTATCGTGGGACAGATACTGGCAGAACTAGTGGTGTTGGATTTATAATAAACAAGAAACTGAAGGATAAAGTTGTAGAAGTTGAAAGTTCCTCTGACAGAGCTGCACGACTTGTTATCCAATTCTCAAAAAGATACCAGGCTCAGATTATTCAAACTTATGCACCCACCACAAGTCATCCTGAAGAAGAAATTGAAGAATTTTATGAGGAAATTTGTCGTCTAAATAATAAAGGTAAGCAGCACTTGAAAGTAATTATGGGAGATTTCAATGCAAAAATAGCGCAACGGCAACAGAATGAAACTTCAGTAGGTAAATTCGGTCATGGCAACAGAAACCAGCGTGGAAATACTCTCGTTGAGTTTGCAGAGGCAGAAGGGTTTTTCATCTTGAACTCCTTCTTCAAGAAAAAGCCACACAGGAAATGGACATGGAGACATCCAAATGGGACGACAAGTGAAATAGATTTTATTATGTGTAACAAAAAATTCGTCATAGAAGACTGCAGTGTGCTAAACAAGTTCAACACAGGTAGTGACCATAGATTGGTGAGATGTAAGATGCACCTCAACACTAAACTTGAACGTGGCAAGCTCATAAGACAAACAAAATCTATTGACATAACCAACCTTAAAAAGCACCATAATACCTTCAAGTTAGAACTGAAGAACAGGTTCTCTGCTTTAGAAGGCCTAACATCGGAAGAAGTAGACATCTCTGAAGTTAACAGAAAAGTAACCAAAGCTCTTATGGAAACAGCAACAAAATTAGCTGGGTCTAAGAACAAGTTGCATGTGAACAAATTATCAGGAAAAACCAAAATGTTGATGCAAAAAAGAAGAGAGATGAGGACAACTAAAGAAGATGTGACTTCCAAAGTGGAATATATAGAGCTATGCAAGACAGTAAGAAAAAGTATCACTGAAGACGTAAGAAAATTCAACTGTGAACTAGTGAGGAAAGCAATTGAAAACAACCAAAGCCTAAAGATAGCAAAGGGACATCTCAGTAAGGGAAGAAAACAGATTATGGCACTGAGAAAAGAAGATGGTTCTGTAACAAGAAATAGAGGCGAAATTTTGACAAGAGTGAAAGATTTCTACTCCAAATTATTTGAAAGGGATGATATATGCACTCCAGACATCATGAAAGATTCCAGTATCAGAGTTCCTCCAGTCCTTCCAGCAGAAGTTGCACATGCAATCAAGAACATGAAGCGAGGAAAAGATCCAGGAGAAGATGGAATTACTGTAGACATCATACAAGAAGCAAGTGGAGAAATCGAAACAGTACTCGCCCAAATTTTCACTCGATGCCTTAATGAAGGAAAGATTCCTGAGGATTGGAACACCGCTACAGTGATCCTGCTACATAAGAAAGGTGACATTGAGGATCTCGGAAACTACATACCTATCAGCCTCCTATCAGTAGTTTATAAAATCTTCACTAAAGTTCTTTCACACCGCTTGAAGGTAACACTGGACATGGCTCAACCGAGAGAACAAGCTGGATTCAGGAGTGGCTACAGCACAATAGATCATATCCAAGTGCTGAGAGAACTAATTGAAAGAGCGAGGGAATATGAACTTCCATTGTGCATGGCTTTTATCGATTATGAAAAAGCCTTTGATTCGGTGAAACCATCAGCAGTTACAATGGCTCTGAAAACCTGCGGTATTGAAGATGCATACATTAATATTATTAATAACGTCTATGAAAATGCAAATGCAAAGATTAGGCTGTTTGAAAATACAACACACGTAAAAATTGGAAAGGGAGTGAGACAAGGTGACACCATATCTCCGAAGCTCTTTAATGCTGCATTGGAGGGTGTCTTTCAGTCGCTGAGCTGGGAAAACAAGGGGATAAAGATTAATGGAGATTATCTAACCCACCTTCGTTTTGCTGATGACGTAGTCATTTTTGCAACTACCCCATCAGAGCTGCAGAGTATGATCCAGGAACTTGCTGACAAGAGTAAAGAAGTGGGATTAAAAATGAACTTTCAGAAGACAAAAGTGATGTTCAATGCTTTTGCAAGAAATGAAGATTTATCGATTGATGGAGAAAAGCTGGAGATAACAGACACCTACGTTTATCTTGGACAGCAGATATCAAGTGAGGGTCACATTGATGAAGAAATTAATCGGCGTACAAAACTTGCCTGGAGAGCTTTTGGAAGAAACAGCATAATTTTCAAGAGCAATATGCCATTATGTCTTAAAAGAAAAGTGTTTAATCAATGCATCCTTCCAGTGCTTACGTATGGTGCAGAGACGTGGACCTTAACTAAAACAGACATACAAAGGCTGCAGACAACTCAAAGTAGCATGGAGAGGTGCATACTTGGTGTAACCAGGAGAGATAAGAAGAGGAACTCGTGGATCCGAAAAATGACAAGAGTGGAAGACATCATGATCAGAGTTAAATCCCTGAAATGGCAATGGGCTGGACATACTGCCAGAAGGACAGATCATCGATGGACAGCCGAAATTTTAGATTGGATTCCAAGGGACAGGAAAAGACCCAGAAGAAGACCACATGGGAGATGGGTGGATGAAATTCGAAAGTATGCAGGGGTGACATGGAGGAGACTGGCACAAGACAGACCGTTGTGGAGGAAACTTGGGGAGACCTTCGTCCAGCAGTGAATTGATAATGGTTGACAATGATGATGATGATATATATATACATAGTGGGATGTAAGGTCAGGTGATGCGTAACATCACAGCCTCTCCTTGACAAATGTCACCCCCGCCTTCTCGTGGTGCATCCTGTTCCCACTAAAGGGGCTCTGACGACCGCCAATAGCGGTATAACTATACCATCGGGATTAGAGGAAATTCTATCCCACACTCACCAACCCGCTTGGCTAGCGTGGTGAGTTATGGCCAAACCCCTCCAAAATGATTCCACAACTTAAATCTTGGCCCTCAGTCTCCGGCAGCTGGAATGTACCTGGCCAAGGCAGCGGCCAGTGCGACATGAAGGCAGAGGGTGCTAAGAATCCCCGGAGGACCGGACTAGGCTGCCCTCTGATGCTGACCTTGGCTACTTACAATGGACGCTCCCTATCTTCTGATTCAAGGCTTCTTGAATTGGAAGACGAACTACAAAGGATCAAGTGGGACATCGTGGGGCTAAGTGAGGTAAGGAGAAAAGGAGAAGATCTCATCGAACTGAAAAGTGGACATCTCTTCTACTATCGTGGGACAGATACTGGCAGAACTAGTGGTGTTGGATTTATAATAAACAAGAAACTGAAGGATAAAGTTGTAGAAGTTGAAAGTTCCTCTGACAGAGCTGCACGACTTGTTATCCAACTCTCGAAAAGATACCAGGCTCAGATTATTCAAACTTATGCACCCACCACAAGTCATCCTGAAGAAGAAATTGAAGAATTTTATGAGGAAATTTGTCATCTAAATAATAAAGGTAAGCAGCACTTGAAAATAATTATGGGAGATTTCAATGCAAAAATAGGGCAACGGCAACAGAATGAAACTTCAGTAGGTAAATTCGGTCACGGCAACAGAAACCAGCGTGGAAATACTCTCGTTGAGTTTGCAGAGGCAGAAGGGTTTTTCATCTTGAACTCCTTCTTCAAGAAAAAGCCACACAGGAAATGAGCATGGAGACATCCAAATGGGACGACAAGTGGAATTGATTTTATTATTTGTAACAAAAAATTCGTCATAGAAGACTGCAGTGTGCTGAACAAGTTCAACACAGGTAGTGACCATAGATTGGTGAGATGTAAGATGCACCTCAACACTAAACTTGAACGTGGCAAGCTCATAAGACAAACAAAATCTATTGACATTACCAACCTTAAAAAACACCATAACAACTTCAAGTTAGAACTGAAGAACAGGTTCTCTGCTTTAGACGGTCTAACACCGGAAGAAGTGGACATCTCTGAAGTTAACAGAAAAGTAACCAAAGCTCTTATGGAAACAGCAACAAAATTAGCTGGGTCTAAGAACAAGTTGCATGTGAACAAATTATCAGGAAAAACCAAAATGTTGATGCTAAAAAGAAGAGAGATGAGGACAACTAAAGAAGATGTGACTTCCAAAGTGGAATATATAGAGCTATGCAAGACAGTAAGAAAAAGTATCACTGAAGACGTAAGAAAATTCACCTGTGAACTAGTGAGGAAAGCAATTGAAAACAACCAAAGCCTAAAGATAGCAAAGGGACATCTCAGTAAGGGAAGAAAACAGATTATGGCACTGAGAAAGGAAGATGGTTCTGTAACAAGAAATAGAGGCGAAATTTTGACAAGAGTGAAAGATTTCTACTCCAAATTATATGAAAGGGATGATATATGCACTCCAGACATCATGAAAGATACCAGTACCAGAGTTCCTCCAGTCCTTCCAGCAGAAGTTGCACATGCAATCAAGAACATGAAGCGAGGAAAAGCTCCAGGAGAAGATGGAATTACTGTAGACATCCTACAAGAAGCAAGTGGAGAAATCGAAACAGTACTCGCCCAAATTTTCACTCGATGCCTTAATGAAGGGAAGATTCCTGAGGATTGGAACAACGCTACAATGATCTTGCTACATAAAAAAGGTGACATTGAGAATCTCAGGAACTACAGACCTATCAGCCTCCTATCAGTGGTTTATGAAATTTTCACTAAAGTTCTTTCACTCCGCTCGAAGGTGACACTGGACATGGCTCAACCGAGAGAACAAGCTGGATTCAGGAGTGGCTACAGCACAATAGATCATATCCACGTACTGAGAGAACTAATTGAAAGAGCGAGGGAATATGAACTTCCATTGTGCGTGGCTTTTATCGATTATGAAAAAGCCTTTGATTCGGTGAAACCATCAGCAGTTACAATGGCTCTGAAATCCTGCGGTATTGAAGATGCATACATTAATATTATTAATAACATCTATGAAAATGCAAGTGCAAAGATTCGGCTGTTTGAAAATACAACACACATAAAACTTGGAAAAGGAGTGAGACAAGGTGACACCATATCTCCGAAGCTCTTTAATGCCACATTGGAAAATGCCTTTCGATCACTGAACTAGGAAAACAAAGGGATAAAGATTAATGGAGATTATCTAACCCACCTTCATTTTGCTGATGACATAGTCATTTTTGCCAACTACCCCATCAGAGCTGCAGAGTATGATCCAGGAACTTGCTGACAAGAGTAAGGAAGTGGGATTAAAAATGAACTTTCAGAAGACAAAAGTGATGTTCAATGCTTTTGCAAGAAATGAAGATTTATCGATTGATGGAGAAAAGCTGGAGATAACAGACACCTACGTTTATCTTGGACAGCAGATATCAAGTGAGGGTCACATTGATGAAGAAATTAATCGGCGTACAAAACTTGCCTGGAGAGCTTTTGGAAGAAACAGCATAATTTTCAAGAGCAATATGCCATTATGTCTTAAAAGAAAAGTGTTTGATCAATGCATTCTTCCAGTGCTTACGTATGGTGCAGAGACGTGGACCTTAACTAAAAGAGACATATAAAGGCTGCAGACAACTTAAAACAACATGGAGAGGTGCATGCTTGGTGTAACCAGGAGAGATAAGAAGAGGAACTCGTGGATCCGAAGTGGAAGACATCATGATCAGAGTTAAATCACTGAAATGGCAATGGGCTGGACATACTGCCAGAAGGACAGACCATCGATGGACAGCCGAAATTTTAGATTGGATTCCAAGGGACAGGAAAAGACCCAGAAGAAGACCACGTGGAAGATGGGTGGATGAAATTCGAAAGTATGCGGGAGTGACATGGAGGAGACTGGCACAAGACAGACCGTTGTGGAGGAAACTTGGGGAGACCTTCGTCCAGCAGTGGATTGATAATGGTTGACAATGATGATGATGATGATATATATACATAGTATATATATATATATATATATATATATATATCACAGCCTCTCCTTGACAAATGTCAACCTCGCCTTCTCGTGGTACATCCTATTCATACTAAAGGGGCTCTGACGACCGCCAATAGCGGTATAACTATAATATCGGGATTAGAGGAAATGCTATCCCACACTCACCAACCCGCTTGGCCAGCGTGGTGAGTTATGGCCAAACCCCTCCAAAATGATTCCACAACTTAAATCTTGGCCCTCAGTCTCCGGCAGCTGGAATGTACCTGGCCAAGGCAGCGGCCAGTGCGACATGAAGGCAGAGGGTGCTAAGAATCCCCGGAGGACCGGACTAGGCTGCCATCTGATGCTGACCTTGGCTACTTACAATGGACGCTCCCTATCTTCTGATTCAAGGCTTCTTGAATTGGAAGAGGAACTACAAAGGATCAAGCGGGACATCGTGGGGCTAAGTGAGGTAAGGAGAAAAGGAGAAGATCTCATCGAACTGAAAAGTGGACATCTCTTCTACTATCGTGGGACAGATACTGGCAGAACTAGTGGTGTTGGATTTATAATAAACAAGAAACTGAAGGATAAAGTTGTAGAAGTTGAAAGTTCCTCTGACAGAGCTGCACGACTTGTTATCCAATTCTCAAAAAGATACCAGGCTCAGATTATTCAAACTTATGCACCCACCACAAGTCATCCTGAAGAAGAAATTGAAGAATTTTATGAGGAAATTTGTCGTCTAAATAATAAAGGTAAGCAGCACTTGAAAGTAATTATGGGAGATTTCAATGCAAAAATAGCGCAACGGCAACAGAATGAAACTTCAGTAGGTAAATTCGGTCATGGCAACAGAAACCAGCGTGGAAATACTCTCGTTGAGTTTGCAGAGGCAGAAGGGTTTTTCATCTTGAACTCCTTCTTCAAGAAAAAGCCACACAGGAAATGGACATGGAGACATCCAAATGGGACGACAAGTGAAATAGATTTTATTATGTGTAACAAAAAATTCGTCATAGAAGACTGCAGTGTGCTAAACAAGTTCAACACAGGTAGTGACCATAGATTGGTGAGATGTAAGATGCACCTCAACAATAAACTTGAACGTGGCAAGCTCATAAGACAAACAAAATCTATTGACATAACCAACCTTAAAAAGCACCATAATACCTTCAAGTTAGAACTGAAGAACAGGTTCTCTGCTTTAGAAGGCCTAACATCGGAAGAAGTAGACATCTCTGAAGTTAACAGAAAAGTAACCAAAGCTCTTATGGAAACAGCAACAAAATTAGCTGGGTCTAAGAACAAGTTGCATGTGAACAAATTATCAGGAAAAACCAAAATGTTGATGCAAAAAAGAAGAGAGATGAGGACAACTAAAGAAGATGTGACTTCCAAAGTGGAATATATAGAGCTATGCAAGACAGTAAGAAAAAGTATCACTGAAGACGTAAGAAAATTCAACTGTGAACTAGTGAGGAAAGCAATTGAAAACAACCAAAGCCTAAAGATAGCAAAGGGACATCTCAGTAAGGGAAGAAAACAGATTATGGCACTGAGAAAAGAAGATGGTTCTGTAACAAGAAATAGAGGCGAAATTTTGACAAGAGTGAAAGATTTCTACTCCAAATTATTTGAAAGGGATGATATATGCACTCCAGACATCATGAAAGATACCAGTATCAGAGTTCCTCCAGTATTTCCAGCAGAAGTTGCACATGCAATCAAGAACATGAAGCGAGGAAAAGCTCCAGGAGAAGATGGAATTACTGTAGACATCATACAAGAAGCAAGTGGAGAAATCGAAACAGTACTCGCCCAAATTTTCACTCGATGCCTTAATGAAGGAAAGATTCCTGAGGATTGGAACACCGCTACAGTGATCCTGCTACATAAGAAAGGTGACATTGAGGATCTCGGAAACTACATACCTATCAGCCTCCTATCAGTAGTTTATAAAATCTTCACTAAAGTTCTTTCACACCGCTTGAAGGTAACACTGGACATGGCTCAACCAAGAGAACAAGCTGGATTCAGGAGTGGCTACAGCACAATAGATCATATCCAAGTGCTGAGAGAACTAATTGAAAGAGCGAGGGAATATGAACTTCCATTGTGCATGGCTTTTATCGATTATGAAAAAGCCTTTGATTCGGTGAAACCATCAGCAGTTACAATGGCTCTGAAAACCTGCGGTATTGAAGATGCATACATTAATATTATTAATAACGTCTATGAAAATGCAAGTGCAAAGATTAGGCTGTTTGAAAATACAACACACGTAAAAATTGGAAAAGGAGTGAGACAAGGTGACACCATATCTCCGAAGCTCTTTAATGCTGCATTGGAGGGTGTCTTTCAGTCGCTGAGCTGGGAAAACAAGGGGATAAAGATTAATGGAGATTATCTAACCCACCTTCGTTTTGCTGATGACGTAGTCATTTTTGCAACTACCCCATCAGAGCTGCAGAGTATGATCCAGGAACTTGCTGACAAGAGTAAAGAAGTGGGATTAAAAATGAACTTTCAGAAGACAAAAGTGATGTTCAATGCTTTTGCAAGAAATGAAGATTTATCGATTGATGGAGAAAAGCTGGAGATAACAGACACCTACGTTTATCTTGGACAGCAGATATCAAGTGAGGGTCACATTGATGAAGAAATTAATCGGCGTACAAAACTTGCCTGGAGAGCTTTTGGAAGAAACAGCATAATTTTCAAGAGCAATATGCCATTATGTCTTAAAAGAAAAGTGTTTAATCAATGCATCCTTCCAGTGCTTACGTATGGTGCAGAGACGTGGACCTTAACTAAAACAGACATACAAAGGCTGCAGACAACTCAAAGTAGCATGGAGAGGTGCATACTTGGTGTAACCAGGAGAGATAAGAAGAGGAACTCGTGGATCCGAAAAATGACAAGAGTGGAAGACATCATGATCAGAGTTAAATCACTGAAATGGCAATGGGCTGGACATACTGCCAGAAGGACAGATCATCGATGGACAGCCGAAATTTTAGATTGGATTCCAAGGGACAGGAAAAGACCCAGAAGAAGACCACATGGGAGATGGGTGGATGAAATTCGAAAGTATGCAGGGGTGACATGGAGGAGACTGGCACAAGACAGACCGTTGTGGAGGAAACTTGGGGAGACCTTCGTCCAGCAGTGAATTGATAATGGTTGACAATGATGATGATGATGATATATATACATAGTGGGATGTATAGGTCAGGTGATGCGTATACATCACAGCCTCTCCTTGACAAATGTCACCCCCGCCTTCTCGTGGTGCATCCTGTTCCCACTAAAGGGGCTCTGACGACCGCCAATAGCGGTATAACTATACCATCGGGATTAGAGGAAATTCTATCCCACACTCACCAACCCGCTTGGCTAGCGTGGTGAGTTATGGCCAAACCCCTCCAAAATGATTCCACAACTTAAATCTTGGCCCTCAGTCTCCGGCAGCTGGAATGTACCTGGCCAAGGCAGCGGCCAGTGCGACATGAAGGCAGAGGGTGCTAAGAAATTCGAAAGTATGCAGGGGTGACATGGAGGAGACTGGTACAAGACAGACCGTTGTGGAGGAATTCGTCCAGCAGTGGATTGATAATGGTTGACAATGATGATGATGATGATATACATAGTATACATACATAATAGTGTACACCTATAATTTTTATACGGTTGTGATGTACGTCGCTCTTAATCTCTTTTTTTTTTTTTTGATTGGAGGTTTAACGACCACCGTGAGCAATTCAATGGGCTATAAGCAGTCGCCCGTCCCTAATTTTGGGCCACTGGTTCCAGGGAAGGGAGAGATCCAGTGCCGTAAGACAAACACAACGTGAAAGGAATCACGCGTCACCGGGATTCGAACCCGAACCCCTTTCGAAAGAATGATCAGAAGCCGTATCATACACCACTGTGCCTCTGGGACGTCCTTAATCTATTTTGGGCTTTCGGAAGAAGACACCATGTCCGACAGTATGTAATTTTTTTTAACATGTAAAATAATATTTTTGAATGTTTAATTTGTGACGTACGTTGCTCTTAATCTCTTTGGGGTTTGGGGAAGAAGACATTATGTAATAGAAGACACTGTGTAATTTTTTGAACATGCAAAATAATATTTTTTTAATGTTTAATTTGTGACGTACGTCGCTCTTAATCTCTTTGGGGCTTTGGGAAGAAGACACTATGTAGTAGAAGACACTGTGCCAGACACTATGTAATTTTTTGAACATGTAAAATAACATTTTTCAATGTTTAATTTGTGACGTACGTCGCTCTTAATCTCTTTGAGGCTTTGGGAAGAAGATATTATGTAATAGAAGACAGCACGGTGGCGCAGTGGTCTAAGCGATGGCCTCTGATCATTCGTCTGTAAGGGGTACGGGTTCGAATGCCGGTGCGGCATGGATGTTGTGTTAGTCTTACGGCACTGGATCTCTCCCTTCCCTGGAACCAGTAACCCAAAATTAGGGACGGGCGACTGCTTATAGCCCATTGAGTTGCTCACGGCGGTCGTTAAACCTTCAATAAAAATAAATAAATAGAATACTGTGTAATTTTTTGAACATGCGAAATAATATTTTTGAATGTTTAATTTGTGACGTACGTCGCTCTTAATCTCTTTTGGGGGTTTTGGGAAGAAGACACTGTGTCAGACACTATGTAATTTTTTGAACATGTAAAATAATATTTTTGAATGTTTAATTTGTGACGTAGGTCGCTCTTAATCTCTTTTGGGGGTTTTGGGAAGAAGACACTGCGTCAGACACTATGTAATTTTTTGAACATGTAAAATAATATTTTTGAATGTTTAATTTGTGACGTAGGTCGCTCTTAATCTCTTTGGAGGGGCTTAAGACCCCAAAGCCCCCTCCGTGGGTGTGCCAATGATTCCAAGCGTGCTCTGTAGGGTTCAAGTCCAGAGATTCAGGTGGCCAATCCAACTACCCTCGCTCAAAAAAAAAAAAAAAAAAAAAAAAATCATCAAAATAGCCGGCCGCCTTGGTGGCGCAGTGGTCTAAGCGATGGCCTCTGATCATTCGTCCGTAAGGGGTCCGGGTTCGAATCCCGGTGAGGCATGGATGTTGTGTTTGTCTCTAGGCACTGGCTCTCTCCCTTCCCTGGAACCAGTGACCTAAAATTAGGGACGGGCGACTGCTTATAGCCCATTGAGTTGCTCACGGTGGTCGTAAACCTTCCATCAAAAAAAAAAAAAAAAATAGCTGAGCCTTATGCAGACGAGCACTGTCGTCCAAAAAACTGTCAGGCGGGTACTAAAATTTTACCTACGGACTTTCATGCATGTGTATTATTTTAAACGGATTTACAACATTCTTGGCTCTCAGAAACGTAAAATATATGTCATGAAAGCCATTATAGTTTTCGAAAATATATCTTGTAAAAGAAACAGCAATTAATTTTAACAGTTCTAATAAATAACTTTTAAGATTTTTTGAAAAATAAATTTTAGGTGAAGTGACACTTCATCCGGCGAGAAGCTCATTGTTTCTTAGGTTATATTTCTGAGGAAGGGCACTGCTCCTGAATTGCAGATAGTATGCAAAGAAAATAGAGGCTTTTTTCGTGAATTCGGATTGGAGATGTAATAAAGACGAACACCGGTTTCTGCCTCACTTATGCACCGATTCGGATGCCTCACCCATTTTGTTAATGCTTTCCCTTTCTGTTCTATCCTTTTTTTTTCAATTCGTTGCCTCACAAAAAAAGAAAAAATGTTGCCTAGATGATATATATATATTTTTAAGTATGCGGCTATTTGATTGATTATCTATTTTTAGAACGCTGCATAATGTCCATCGCAGTTGGAAACCTTTATATGATTTCTGACTCATAGTGTGTCCTCTGAACGTCATTGAAGTTCACCGATCAAGGGCAGAACAAGTGCAGAGGAATCGAATGGTGGAAAGCTTCATCACATGTAAATTTACAGCTGACGTGTGTTTAGGTGTTTTCGAAGCGTATTCGCACAATCGTTGTTCCTTGCCTGTGAGCTTTCTTCTGGTTTCTCAATGAGATTCCATGTCGTGCAGGGAAGTGAACTATCAATCAAAATTTGAGTCACATGAAAGGGCAAAAAAAGGCCTCTCGTAGGAAAATGAAGAACGCGTAAGTCATACTTTTCTTCCTTTCTAAGAACCGCGTACCATTACATTTTGTAGATCTCGAACCGAGATCTGAAAACGCTGTGCTTACAGCACGAAATCAGTAAAAATTAGTGGGAATCACCAGAGGCGTAGCTCAAAACAGCGTCCTGCCCCTCCCCCAATTTTTTTAAGACACCTACCCCCAAGAAAAATTTGCTTTGCGTACTTTCGATGATTTGGAACAACAGACCGTGATAAATTCTGATCACATGCAGGCAATGTACTTTTATTATATTAAAATATGTATGACACACCCACACACGCAGGCAATGCACTTTTAGTACATTTTTTTTATTGGAGGTTTAACAACGACCACCGTGAGCAACTCAATGGGCTATAAGCAGTCGCCCGTCCCTAATTTAGGGTCACTGGTTCCAGGGAAGGGAGAGAGCCAGTGCCGTAAGACAAACACAACATTCATGCCTCACCGGGATTCGAACCCGGACCCCTTACGGACGAATGATCAGAAGCCATCGCTTAGACCACTGCGCCACCGGGGCGGCTTTAGTATATTAAAGTATATATATGTATAATACGGGATGTAAGGTCAGGTGAGGCGTAACATCACAGCCTCTCCTTGACAAATGTCAACCCCGCCTTCTCGTGGTGCATCCTGTTCCCACTAAAGGGGCTCTGACGACCGCCAATAGCGGTATAACTATACCATCGGGATTACAGGAAATTCTATCCCACACTCACCAACCCGCTTGGCCAGCGTGGTGAGTTATGGCCAAACCCCTCCAAAATGATTCCACAACTTAAATCTTGGCCCTCAGTCTCCGGCAGCTGGAATGTACCTGGCCAAGGCAGCGGCCAGTGCGACATAAAGGCAGAGGGTGCTAAGAATCCCCGGAGGACCGGACTAGGCTGCCATCTGATGCTGACCTTGGCTACTTACAATGGACGCTCCCTATCTTCTGATTCAAGACTTCTTGAATTGGAAGAGGAACTACAAAGGATCAAGTGGGACATCGTGGGGCTAAGTGAGGTAAGGAGAAAAGGAGAAGATCTCATCGAACTGAAAAGTGGACATCCCTTCTACTATCGTGGGACAGATACTGGCAGAACTAGTGGTGTTGGATTTATAATAAACAAGAAACTGAAGGATAAAGTTGTAGAAGTTGAAAGTTCCTCTGACAGAGCTGCACGACTTGTTATCCAACTCTCGAAAAGATACCAGGCTCAGATTATTCAAACTTATGCACCCACCACAAGTCATCCTGAAGAAGAAATTGAAGAATTTTATGAGGAAATTTGTCATCTAAATAATAAAGGTAAGCAGCACTTGAAAATAATTATGGGAGATTTCAATGCAAAAATAGGGCAACGGCAACAGAATGAAACTTCAGTAGGTAAATTCGGTCACGGCAACAGAAACCAGCGTGGAAATACTCTCGTTGAGTTTGCAGAGGCAGAAGGGTTTTTCATCTTGAACTCCTTCTTCAAGAAAAAGCCACACAGGAAATGGACATGGAGACATCCAAATGGGACGACAAGTGAAATTGATTTTATTATGTGTAACAAAAAATTCGTCATAGAAGACTGCAGTGTGCTAAACAAGTTCAACACAGGTAGTGACCATAGATTGGTGAGATGTAAGATGCACCTCAACACTAAACTTGAACGTGGCAAGCTCATAAGACAAACAAAATCTATTGACATAACCAACCTTAAAAAACACCATAATACCTTCAAGTTAGAACTGAAGAACCGGTTCTCTGCTTTAGAAGGCCTAACATCGGAAGAAGTGGACATCTCTGAAGTTAACAGAAAAGTAACCAAAGCTCTTATGGAAACAGCAACAAAATTAGCTGGGTCTAAGAACAAGTTGCATGTGAACAAATTATCAGGAAAAACCAAAATGTTGATGCAAAAAAGAAGAGAGATGAGGACAACTAAAGAAGATGTGACTTCCAAAGTGGAATATATTGAGCTATGCAAGACAGTAAGAAAAAGTATCACTGAAGACGTAAGGAAATTCAACTGTGAACTAGTGAGGAAAGCAATTGAAAACAACCAAAGCCTAAAGATAGCAAAGGGACATCTCAGTAAGGGAAGAAAACAGATTATGGCACTGAGAAAAGAAGATGGTTCTGTAACAAGAAATAGAGGCGAAATTTTGACAAGAGTGAAAGATTTCTACTCCAAATTATATGAAAGGGATGATATATGCACTCCAGACATCATGAAAGATACCAGTACCAGAGTTCCTCCAGTCCTTCCAGCAGAAGTTGCACATGCAATCAAGAACATGAAGCGAGGAAAAGCTCCAGGAGAAGATGGAATTACTGTAGACATCATACAAGAAGCAAGTGGAGAAATCGAAACAGTACTCGCCCAAATTTTCACTCGATGCCTTAATGAAGGAAAGATTCCTGAGGATTGGAACACCGCTACAATGATAATGCTACATAAGAAAGGTGACATTGAGGATCTCGGAAACTACAGACCTATCAGCCTCCTATCAGTAGTTTATAAAATCTTCACTAAAGTTCTTTCACACCGCTTGAAGGTAACACTGGACATGGCTCAACCGAGAGAACAAGCTGGATTCAGGAGTGGCTACAGCACAATAGATCATATCCACGTACTGAGAGAACTAATTGAAAGAGCGAGGGAATATGAACTTCCATTGTGCATGGCTTTTATCGATTATGAAAAAGCCTTTGATTCGGTGAAACCATCAGCAGTTACAATGGCTCTGAAAACCTGCGGTATTGAAGATGCATACATTAATATTATTAATAACATCTATGAAAATGCAAGTGCAAAGATTAGGCTGTTTGAAAATACAACACACGTAAAAATTGGAAAGGGAGTGAGACAAGGTGACACCATATCTCCGAAGCTCTTTAATGCCACATTGGAGGGTGTTTTTCAGTCGCTGAGCTGGGAAAACAAGGGGATAAAGATTAATGGAGATTATCTAACCCACCTTCGTTTTGCTGATGACGTAGTCATTTTTGCAACTACCCCATCAGAGCTGCAGAGTATGATCCAGGAACTGGCTGACAAGAGTAAAGAAGTGGGATTAAAAATGAACTTTCAGAAGACAAAAGTGATGTTCAATGCTTTTACAAGAAATGAAGATTTATCGATTGATGGAGAAAAGCTGGAGATAACAGATACGTATGTTTATCTTGGACAGCAGATATCAAGTGAGGGTCACATTGATGAAGAAATTAATCGGCGTACAAAACTTGCCTGGAGAGCTTTTGGAAGAAACAGCATAGTTTTCAAGAGCAAAATGCCATGATGTCTTAAAAGAAAAGTGTTTGATCAATGCATCCTTCCAGTGCTTACGTATGGTGCAGAGACGTGGACCTTAACTAAAAGAGACATACAAAGGCTGCAGACAACTCAAAGCAGCATGGAGAGGTGCATGCTTGGTGTAACCAGGAGAGATAAGAAGAGGAACTCGTGGATCCGAAAAATGACAAGAGTGGAAGACATCATGATCAGAGTTAAATCCCTGAAATGGCAATGGGCTGGACATACTGCCAGAAGGACAGATCATCGATGGACAGCCGAAATTTTAGATTGGATTCCAAGGGACAGGAAAAGACCCAGAAGAAGACCACATGGGAGATGGGTGGATGAAATTCGAAAGTATGCAGGGGTGATATGGAGGAGACTGGCACAAGACAGACCGTTGTGGAGGAAACTTGGGAGACCTTCGTCTAGCAGTGGATTGATAATGGTTGACAATGATGATGATGATGTATAATACACTGGCGTGCAAAAATTAAGGACGAGACGGTTTTTCGAATGTAACGTCATGCAGAAGTGCTCCACATCGACTCAAATCATACCATAAGATCCCCAAGATGTAAGAATATGGGACAAGTGAGCAAAACCGTCCAAACAAAGAATCCAAAGGATACAAAAGCACTTTATTGAAAAGGTAGCTTCGAGCACACCTGGACAGAAGACAGAAACATCCATGTGACAGGCGGCTGCCAAGAAAAAATCCAGTCTTTAGTAGGGAATATGATCACCCCTGACGGCGTTGCAGGATTGACAACGTCTGTCCATGCTGAAAACGAGGTTGTCAAGGAGCTGTTGAGGCATCGCGGCCCATTTCTCTAGTATCGCCAATCGCCGCTGCGGAATCGTTGCCGGCGGCTGGTGACGTGCTGCCAAGCATCTCCCGAGAAGACACATGTTCGATTGGATTTAGGTCCGGGGACCTTGCGGGCCAATCCATGCGTTGAATATCTTCACTCTCCAATAGCTCTGCGACAACCACTGTACGATGAGGTGTAGTGTTGTCGTCCATGAAGAGGAACTCAGGACCCACAGCACATCTAAACAGATGCGCGTGTGGCAGGAAAACTTCGGTACAATAGTGGACACCAGTGACTGAACCACCTTGGAAGATATGGAGGTCAGTACGGCAGCCAAACATGATACCGCCTAAACGAGAACTCCGCCACCTCCAAACCGGTCCTTTTCGATTATGTTGGAGGTGTGATTGCGCGTTCCCTGCTCTCTCCAGATGTGTATACGTCCAGAATCGCTCGCCAGACTAAATCGGCTCTCATCCGTAAAGAGAACTCGACCCTATTGCTGATGCGTCCAGTTCTTGTGTTCCTGGCACCACAGAAACCGCAGTCTCAGATGAGCAGGCGTTAATGGCACACACCGTACTGGTCATCATGCAAATAGGCCACCTATGTGCAGCCTCCTGACCACGGTAAAACGCGATAACGGACGTCCAGTTGTCTGTTGCATGTGCCTTGCGATTTCTCCCGCTGTCTACCGTCTGTCTCTTCTCGCCTGTAGGAAAATATGCCGGTCGTCCGCGCCGTGGTCGCTCGTGGACGACCAGTGCTAAACTCTCGGACAGCTGTTTCTGTCGTTTGAAATGCTCTCCAAGCTCGTGAAACGATGCTGTGAGCGATCCTGAACTCCTCGGCCACACTAGTCACACTTCGGCCTTCTTCCAACTTCCCAATGATGCGACCTCGGGTAAAGTCATCCAGATGTCGTCTACTGGATTGCCTGTTGGCCATATCACACGGTGGCGACAACTCGACGTCGTTCAACCCGATGTACACCGTGCAATAGCTTTCACCGAATTGCTGAGCATGATCATGATATAGAGGATTTTAGGAAGGGAGTGTCTGACCCCAGGTCTTAAACAACCCTTAGAAATAGGAAACTAGGAGATTTGGGCTAGAGCGCCCGATAGGAAAGTGACACGGAAGCGAAGTAGAAAGAGGAAGGAAGACGCCCTTATTTATTACCGGGGGCCAGTACCCGAAGTCCGACGGCTTAACGTGCACATCCAACGCACGGCAGGTATTTAGTGGATCTAGCGTTCGTACCTGCCTGGGATCGAACCTGAGGCCCCTCTCGTGGCAGTCACGCACGTTGCCCACTCTGGCACCCGCGGCCCCGAATTGCTGAGCGTACACCGCCCGTGTGCTTTATACCTTACCGACCCCCCCACGTCATGCTGCATGTATGCACATGCCCTACCGTACGAGACTTTACTCTATCTTCTGAGTGGTCTTTCGGTCCGTTCTGCCTGCTTGTTCCACTGTTATGCTAATTTCTCCTCTTCGTCCTTAATTTTTGCACACCAGTGTATCTATCTATCTGATGGTGCATTTGCTCTAAAATGACAAAGCAAAATTCTCTCTACTTCAGTGAAAAACTTGCCGCCGGAATAAGCTCGCTGTTATACACCTATGAGCCATTACATTATGACCACCCGAAGCATAGAGTAATGAGCGCGTCTGGAAACCAAACGGTGGTGCAGGTGAAGTTCACAGAGCAGTATATATACAAGCCGAGGACCGGCTTTCGGTTAGTAGAGTGTTCGGTGTCAGAATTGGAAAAGCTGCCGATTTATCGGAGTTTGATAAAGGACATATTGTGATTGCACGGAGCCTCGGAACTACGATCTCGGAAACGGCGTGGTTTGTGGGTTGTTCACAAGCAGCTGTAGTGAGTACGTATCAAAAGTGGTGCACAGATGGCCAAGTGACAAACCTTCGTCCAGCCGTGTGTCGTCCGCAGCTCATTGATGCCAGAGGGGAGCGGAGACTGTCGCGCATTGTTCACATCGGCCGCAGGGCCACAGTGCGACAAATCACCCGCAGCTACAAGAGTGGTGATCAGGGCAATGTATCACAGCACGCAGTTCATCGCAGCTTTCTGCGCATGGGTCTGCGTGGCCGAAGACCCAGTCGCGTACCCATGATCCCTGCACGTCATTGCCGAGAACGCATGAAATGGACGCAAGATCATCGTGATTGGACCGTGGATGATTGGAAGAAAGTGGCCTGGTCTGACGAATCAAGATTCCTAGTGTATCACGTAGACGGCCGAGCGCGGACACGCCGATTACCATTGGAGGCAATGCTGGCACCCTGATGCACTGTTGAGCGGAAACAGGTCGACGGCGTTGGTGTTATGCTCTGGGCGATGTTTTCTTGGGACACTTTAGGCCACTTTATCTAAATAGCACAATCATTGGCAACTGTCAGGTATCTGAACATCGTTGCGGACCAAGTTCACCCATTCATGGTAACTGTGTTCCCTGCTGGTGATGACCATTACCAGCAGACCATTAATGACCATTAATGCGCCATGCCACACTGCCAGAATCGTTAAGGAGTGGTTCGATTAACATGCTGGTGACTTTCTGTTAACGCTCTGGCCTCCAAATTCAGCTGACATGAACCCAATCGTACATCTGTGGTTCGACTTGCAAAAGCGGGTTCGCTCTAATACGTCACCACCCCGAAATGTACGGGAAGTGGAGGGCCTGCTGTTGACATTATGATACCAAATACCCCGAGATACCTATCGCCGCCTTATCGAATCGATGATACCAAATACCCCGAGATACCTATCGCCGCCTTATGGAATCGATGATAACAAATACCCCGAGATACCTATCGCCGCCTTATCGAATCGATGATACCAAATACCACGAGATACCTATCGCCGCCTTATCGAATCGATGATACCAAATACCCCGAGATACCTATCGCCGCCTTATCGAATCGATGATACCAAATACCCCGAGATACCTATCGCCGCCTTATCGAATCGATGATACTAAATACCCCGAGATACCTATCGCCGCCTTATCGAATCGATGATACCAAATACCCCGAGATACCTGTCGCCGCCTTATCGATCCGATGATACCAAATACCCCGAGATACCTGTCGCCTCCTTGTCGAATCGACGATACCAAATAACCCGAGATACCTGTCGCCGCCTTATCGAATCGATGATACCAAATACCACGAGATACCTATCGCCGCCTTATCGAATCGATGATACCAAATACCCCGAGATACCTATCGCCGCCTTATCGAATCGATGATACCAAATACCACGAGATACCTATCGCCGCCTTATCGAATCGATGATACCAAATACCCCGAGATACCTATCGCCGCCTTATCGAATCGATGATACCAAATTACCCGAGATACCTATCGCCGCCTTATCGAATCGATGATACTAAATACCCTGAGATACCTATCGCCGCCTTATCGAATCGATGATACCAAATACCCCGAGATACCTATCGCCGCCTTATCGAATCGATGATACCAAATACCCCGAGATACCTGTCGCCTCCTTGTCGAATCGATGATACCAAATAACCCGAGATACCTGTCGCTGCCTTATCGAATCGATGATACCAAATACCCCGAGATACCTGTCGCCGCCTTATCGAATCGATGACACCAAATACCCCGAGATACCTATCGCCGCCTTATCGAATCGATGATACCAAATACCCCGAGATACCTATCGCCGCCTTATCGAATCGATGATACCAAATACCCCGAGATACCTATCGCCGCCTTATCGAATCGATGATACCAAATACCCCGAGATACCTATCGCCGCCTTATCGAATCGATGATACCAAATACCCCGAGATACCTATCGCCGCCTTATCGAATCGATGATACCAAATTACCCGAGATACCTATCGCCGCCTTATCGAATCGATGATACCAAATACCACGAGATACCTATCGCCGCCTTATCGAATCGATGATACCAAATACCCCGAGATACCTATCGCCGCCTTATCGAATCGATGATACCAAATTACCCGAGATACCTATCGCCGCCTTATCGAATCGATGATACCAAATACCCTGAGATACCTATCGCCGCCTTATCGAATCGATGATACCAAATACCCCGAGATACCTATCGCCGCCTTATCGAATCGATGATACCAAATACCCCGAGATACCTATCGCCTCCTTATCGAATCGATGATACCAAATAACCCGAGATACCTATCGCCGCCTTATCGAATCGATGATACCAAATACCCCGAGATACCTATCGCCGCCTTATCGAATCGATGATACCAAATACCCCGAGATACCTATCGCCGCCTTATCGAATCGATGATACCAAATACCCCGAGATACCTATCGCCGCCTTATCGAATCGATGATACCAAATACCCCGAGATACCTATCGCCGCCTTATCGAATCGATGATACCAAATACCCCGAGATACCTATCGCCGCCTTATCGAATCGATGATACCAAATACCCCGAGATACCTATCGCCGCCTTATCGAATCGATGATACCAAATACCCCGAGATACCTATCGCCGCCTTATGGAATCGATGATACCAAATACCACGAGATACCTATCGCCGCCTTATCGAATCGATGATACCAAATACCCCGAGATACCTATCGCCGCCTTATCGAATCGATGATACCAAATACCCCGAGATACCTATCGCCGCCTTATCGAATCGATGATACCAAATACCCCGAGATACCTATCGCCGCCTTATCGAATCGATGATACCAAATACCCCGAGATACCTATCGCAGCCTTATCGAATCGATGCCTCGCCGAGTGGCCGCTGTTTTGCGGGCTAAAGGGGATCCTACGGTGTAAATATACTAAACTAACTAAGATTAAGCGTAGGTTCTTGCACTTGGAGACAAAAGGAGGCCCTACCCTCCTTTTGCAACCTTGAAGGAGGCATTAGTAACAATTTTGATGGTCCGTCAACTCCACACCCTTTTCCAAGTACAGACATATAGTACAAACCGATTCTCCTGCAGAGATGTTCCGAAATCCGTGTCCCACCCACATTTATCTTAAAAGAAACAACGATCTGCGGCTATCCTGGGCTTTGGTTCAAAATTGTAGTTCATGAGACAAAAAAATACACATGTACACTTAAGAAAGGCGTCTATTCAAAGAGGTGCTACGAATACTGTTGCGTAGCAGGTGATCAGTGACTAAATAAATGTAATTATCTAGTATAACACCCCATTCTGATCATGGGTGGATACGTTACATTCAGTCATGAGTGGATTTTTACAATTATTTCACCCTTAACGACCATGACTCTAAAATCTAGTATCACTCTAAATACCATAACTCCCGAAACTGTCTGTTGTTTCACTTCTTTGTTTAGTAACAACAATAGTGGCTGACGATGACTCCTGCTGATCCCTCATAGGTCGTGCAAATTTAAAGAACAGGTAAGGGTAGGAAATCTGACTCACTCTAGACAGGTGTTTCGGGCTGCTAAGGTCGTTTGTATGTACTGGAGTTTTAAGCGTTATGGTCGTTAAAGGGTTAAGGTAGTGGGAAACGACTTTTCCCACTACGTTGGAAAAGTCGTTTTGGGCCAAATTTCACATTTTGCAAAAAGGCGTTCATTTTAAAGCCCCATTCTTTAGGATTCCGAAACTGCCTTTGTTTCTTGTCTACGATGAACAGATACAGAGTTATAGCAATCGGAATATCTAAATCCAGGTGTCAAATGAACTGGAAGTGACACTTAAAACGCGTTTTTTTGCAGGATGAGATTTTCGTCCCGAACTCTTTACGGAAAACCTGATAACTACAAAAGGAATGTAAAGAAATTGATGAAGCTTGGTATACATCTTTCTTACAATGTTGTGCATGCAGTGAACTAAAAGTTTTACTGTTTGTCAGTTCAAAGTTAGGTTATAGCTATTTACATTCAACATAGTGAAGAAATTTGTCGAAAGTTCACACTTAAGCATGTAGGAATTAGTGTATCTTAGGAGTGTTTAGGAACATCACTTACCTTTTAGCTCACTGCATAGATAATAGTCATGCGCATATACTGATGCAAAAAATGCCATCATATATCTGTAACTTTTTCATTTAGAGCGTTTACCGTAAACGACACATTTCCTTAAATTATTTCACAAATTTCCCAATTTCTTGAAAATTTATATTGATATCATTTTTATTTTCAACGTTTATGTGTTTTTGTGTGTTAGCCTTCCTAAAAAAATACTCATTCTTGTATCTAAAAAAAAAAAAAAAGTGCCCCCAATGTTGTGGGATACCTTAAATTTCAGCTAAAATTTGTTCACGATTCAATTAATTCTACAATGCATATTTTAACAGTTCACTTTCATCCAGGAGTTAACAGAATTTTTTTCATGGAAGGATTTATGAGGTGTTTGATTCTTTTTTTTTTTTTTGATTGGAGGTTTGACGACCACCGTGAGCAACTCAATGGGCTATAAGCAGTCGCCCGTCCCTAATTTAGGGTCACTGGTTCCAGGGAAGGGAGAGAGCCAGTGCCGTAAGACAAACACAATATCCATGCCTGACCGGGATTCGAACCCGGACCCCTTACGGGCGAATGATCAGAGGCCAGCGCCTTAGACCACTGCGCCACCGGGGCGGCTATGAGGTGTTCTCCTGTGCGTACTGTGAAAACACAAATTTGTCCGTTACGGAAACCGCGCCCCCTCACTCCGGAGTAAGTTTCTCTCCCAACAAATCTATACACGGACGGAATGTATCGCTGCAGATTTATCGCCTTGACACGTGCTTTACCTATGTAGTACGTCACATCATCTCCTTTTTTTTTTTATTATTATTTGAAGCGAAGTAGGATTTTCTTTTTTTCATTATTTCCAGACGATGCGTGGAACAAAAATCACACATTTTTCGAAGAGCCCAACGGACAGTACATTCACTTTTACGTTAGGGCACCAATGTGAAAACATAAATGTGTCCGCTACCCTTACTCCAGAGTAAGTTGCTCTCCCAGTTAAGCTACATGGACGGAATGTATCTCTGCAGATTTGTCATCTTGACACGTACTTTTTACCTTTGCAGTACGTTACCGTACGTGTTTTTCTCTTATGGACCACAAGACTAAAATTCCCGGACTGGTTTCGTCGACACAATCCGCCCCTCTTCAGAATGATTTATTTATGTAAATGTTAAACTGGAGCAGAAAACTGTATTCACAACATATAATAACTGAATTCGAAACAAAATAAAATGGCACTGTTTCAAACAGTTTTTTTCTTCAAATTTTGAAGATTGTTGTCCGATTATTGGTGTAAATGTGACAAGGATGGTAAGTCAGATAACATCCGAAAACTTGAAAATTTCATCGTCCTGAAGTGGGACTCGAACACACATCTACCAGAAAGACCCCGTGTATGCTAACTACTACACCACCCAGAACGACGATGTCGCAAGTTTCCGATTAAATACCCGGGTGTTATCTGGGAGACGCGGGTTCAAGTTCCGCTCTAGGATGACAAAATTTTCAAGTTTTCGGATATTTTCTGACTTACCATCCTTGTCACATTTACAGCAAAAATCGGATTGTCATCTTCAAAATTTGTATTACATGGTGTAATCCCGTATTTTCAAGAGTTTCTTTTTCTTTTGTGTTGATTGTTGTACTTGCTAGAACATCAGCTCGTTTTCTCTTGAGAGCAAGCCTTGCTTTCTTGTCAGCATGTTCCACAGCCATATTTTTCTTTTGTTGACTCTGCAACTGCACTACAACCATTGCTTTATACCCACAGATGACAATAATTTCATCCATCTCCAATGTTTTTAGCACATCTTTTGTAAAAAAGATGGTGCTTATGTTATCGGTTTGTACGTCCGTCTGTAGACACCATATCTCCGCAACTATTAGTCCAATTTGAAAACTTCGTTTTTTGCATTGGGAAGCCCGAAATGTCCGAATGATGATTCTTTATTTCGTTTTTTTTTCACGATTCTTTACCGCTAGAGGGCGTAAATGCAGATGATATCGAATTCAAAAGAGATTTCATTCCATATATTTGCTTCTAAATGCCCGATTGAAAACAATTCTTTACCATTGATTCCATTTATGTCGAAAACTATTTTAGGTACAGTCACTTTTTCAAGTTACGCATAGATTTTCCGTTAGTGGGCGTATAATTAAACTGTGTTTCCCCGAATATTTCTGCTCCTAAAACTCAGATTTGAAAAAATCTTTCTGCAGCGGATACAGTTCCTGATGGGAAATTTTTGCGCATATAAATTCGAATTTTTGGTAAAGAATGGTGTGGCCACCAGGGGACGTAACAGTTTATTTATGCTTCTTTGCAAAAAAATCTGAACTCCTGAAAATTCGATTGAAAAAATTCTTCCTTGGACCAATACCGCTCACATCGAGAAACCTTTTGAAAATACTTTCTCTTAAAATAATATATAGCTTTCCCGCTAGGGGACGTAGATGCATATCTTATTTTTGTCAATATTTCTGTTTCTAAAAGTCCAATTTGAAGAACTCTTTCTTTGTTGGAGAGCGTTTCCGTTGCGAAATGTTTCTCATATACACTCTACACCAAAAAAGTAGTTGCACCCAGAAGGACGTGTCGGATTGCAACGCTATTCGGGAGGAAGGTAAAGGTTACCAGGAACAATAAATGTTTACACATTGAGACTGATGTGGATAATATTTATTGAGCTACACGTCAATAAGTTGTGTCTCCCAGTATGGCTTCGGGCAGCCATGTTTGCACACACAGCATGCCAGACATTTCGGCATGGGGTTGTACAGGCTCCTAATGGTATCCTGCGATAAGGCAGCTCATGCAGTTTGAATTTTCTCACGCAGTTTCTGCAGATTGTGCGGTAGAGTGTGGAGAGCGCGTCCAATAGCATCCCACACATTTTCAATCAGCGGTAGGTCTGGCGATGCGGCTGGCCATGGCAGAGTGTCAGTGCCTTGAAAGTAAACTCTCGAAACAACAGCAGTATGCGGACGAGCGTTGTCCTGTTAGAAAAATGAACCGGAGTGAGCGTTCAGAAAAGATAGGGCCACTGGTTTCAGGACCTCATTAACGTAACGTTGGGCTGTCAAAGTGCCTGTAATGAACGCCAAAGATGATCTGGCATCGTAGGCAATTGCACCCCACGCCATGACACCAGGCCTTGTGGACGTGTGACGCTCGACAACAAACCGTTCATCTTGGAGTTGACCACGGTGCCTCCACACAGAGATTCGTTGGTCGTCTCCTCCAAGACAAAAGAGGGACTCATCACTGAAAATTACCCGCTACCATTCTGCGTGGCTCCATGAAAGTCTGGCACGACACCATTGCAGTCTTTGGCAACGATGTAATGGTGCTAAAATGGCAGTTGTCGTAACGGTGTGCGTGCGTGTAGTCCTATGTCGTGCAGCCGGCTGCCAATGGTGCTGACACTAATTGGACGATGCATGGAGGGCACCTCTTCTTGCAGAATATCCGCAATCGTGGCTGTTGGGTCACTCCGCGCATGTCGGACAACTCATCGGTACTCTCTCTCTCGGTGGTTCGTCTAGGTCTCCCAGAACCTTCCTGTCGCTGCTGCATGCCTTGTTCTATCCACTGCCACCAACAGCGTGCTATGGAGATGTCCGCACGGCCGGTATGGCACTCAATACGGCGATAAGACCCTCCCGCTTCCCGGAGCCCGAGAATGCTGCTCCTCTTGAACTCCTCCAACTGCTCAAATTGTTTCCGAACTTTTCTCCCAGGCATACTTCACTTGCAAAGGATGCAAAGAACACAACAGCAGGAGTCGGAATGGCAGGCACGCGCGACAGGACGACCTTATATAGCCGGTCAGGCACATCGCTACGACGACTCCTTACTTGCGTCACAGGCGCGGCCGAGTATGATACTTGGATCATTTGCATGTCTCACGATGTCATTGCTGTCGGTTGTTTCCTTCTGGCTGGGTGCATCTATTTTTTTGACGTAGAATGTAATTTCGAATTTTTCTTAACGCAAAAGTCTGCCACCAGAGGGTGTAAGTTCACGTTTCCGTTCACAGCAATATCTGCGGGACTAAAAACCCGATTGAAAACCTTCTTTCTTCGGTCAGTTACTACAAAAGGGAGTGAAGAGGATTTCTGGCAGCCGTTGAAGAACTTCACTCCACGCTACATGCTGTCTCAGGCACAAAATTCCCCCGTTTACTGAGATGACAATCAAATGTGTCATTCAAACCTGTGTGTCTGTAGACGCCTTAACAGGATTCGCTATCCCCCAGGTCACAAAAAACTAATCGTGGATATGTGTGTGTGTATATTCATTCCCTACTTGGAATTTTTTTGTTCGCGCCATTCTCGGACAGAGCGGACGAAATCAGCATGTTTAAGTCTGTTGCTGTCAGATACACGCGATTAGCCGCATTTTAATCTGCATAGTACATAAGTATTTGAAGTGTATTGTATCTGCCTTGTGTGGCTATGGGATTATCTCAAGGGCGCGTTAATGAGTGAATTACAATCTTAAGTGTGAGTCCAGGTAGTTCCACGTGGCGGAGATTAACTAGGAAATCCGATAGTGGAGTTTTTCTGAAGTTTTAAGGGAGAATGCAATGTTAAAAAAAATCTACTTAAAATTGAGAACCAGAACCTACTCGTTTTTTTAAGCACAATCATATCGTGAACGAGTACATGACATGCTCAAATATAAGTAACCATACAAATAGGTGCGTCAATAAATATAAATATAATCTCGTATTACTTCATTTTAGATATTATAGATTTCAAGAGAAATTGTGTAATAAATGTGTAAAATGACACACATAAATAATTAGTACAACAAAGTCACTGATCACAAGTAATTTAATTACGCATAAAGTATCCTTGTGTACGTTTTTACATTAACTATACTTGTGTCAATCTCATAAATAATATAATGTCGCTTAATCACTATATTTGTCATAAAATTGTACGGTCCATTTGCCCAGCATGTGACAACGAGTATATCTATTATTCCAGATGTGCCATCGAATAACATACTTACAGTTGATTCTATGAATAAATGAGTATGTATGGAGTACACGCATTCCAAATTTGAAATCGTTGGGGCCAAGGGTGGCCTAGTGGGCAACGTTCGTGACTGCCATGGAAAGGACCTCAGGTTCGAACGCTCGATCCACTAAATATCCGCCGTGCGTCGGATGGGCACGCTAAGCCGTCGGACCCCGGGTACTGGCCCCCTGGTAATAAATAAGGGCGTCTTCCTCTCCCTTTCTACTTCGCTTCCGTGTCACTTTCCTATCGGGCACTCTAGCCCAAATCTCCTAGCTTCCTATTTGTAAGGGTTGTTTAAGACCTGGGGTCAGACACTCCCTTCCTAAAATCCTCTACATATGATCATTTGATCATGTTAAAAAAAATTTGAAATCGAGCCGAGGATGGCTTAGTGGTTAGAGATTCAGACTACTGATGGAGGGACCCCAGGTTCAAACCTATCATAATAGTCTTGAACATGGGGGCTCTCCGTGGTGGTGTGAATTTCTAACAATCGCTGAATATCCGCCGTGCGTCGGACGAGCACATTAAGTGACGCCCCCACCCCCGTTACACATGAAGATGTTATTTCCTAAGCCCCCTAATTTATCTCTGGCTCTCATGTGCAAAATCGTACGCTTGTACGGTGGCGCCATCTAGTGTGCACTCTCTCACTTACAAACTATCCTGTCAGAATCGCTAGATTCGCTCTAACTTCCTTCACTTTCTGTGCCCTGCCCGAAAAGGCGCAGAAACTGAATGAAGTCTAGCACATATATATGAAATATATGGATTTTTTTGAGTAATAGATGCACTCAAAAATGAGTACACATATTTAAAATTAGAAATACCAGATATACTCACAATTGATTCCCTGTCTGTACTCAAAAATGAGTACGTGTCTTTTCCGAAAATGAAACACAAGTACTCGGAGCTATTATGAGTCCAGAATGTACTAAAAAACGAGTGCATTTTGCTTATTTCTAAGTACCAATTTTTACAGTGTGGGCACTTTTTACTTTGGTAGTGGATGCGAGTGAGACGGGACCGGAGTTTTGGAGAAGTCGCGTAGGACGTTTTAGCGTCGGCGGTAGCAGCAACGTCGGTTTACGGCAAGCACGAAGTTCGGATCTAGTGTCGATAGCACGGATGGGAACGAAGTCAAATGAAACATTCCATTAACCAGCCCTAGAGAAGTCCCAAATCACATCATTTTAGCGGAATAAACAGTCTGTTTTTTCGTTATTGTTAAAAAAAGGGCCTGAATTATATTTTTCTCCGAGTGCGTGATTCTACTACAGGAACGAACCAACAAATTATGTATCACAAATTTTTGAGCCCATAAGCTGTCCATATAGGATAGTTATGAGAGATGATTATGATTTGGAAACTACCAGGCGGAAAGATTCTACCCTCTGGGAGTCATTGCTTAAACATTCGGATTTTTCCATAAAACTTACGGAATCAAAAGTCTTTAATTTTGCATCATCCCATTCCTTATTCCCCTTTTGCAGTTTGCTTAAATCATCTTGAAGCATTTCAGTGCTTCAGAAAGATAAGGAATATACAAAAATGTAGCCGTACAATTTTTCAGCTGAATGAGAAAGGATCCAACTGAAATTACGTGCTAAATAGAAGATACATACCATCAAAAGAAAATGAGCTTTCCATTGGCTGAAGCAACACTCTCGCATTTCGAGAAGTTTCCCAACGGCCGTTAACAAAGGCCCCAAACCTAGTGGGAATAAACAGTGGGAACAGAGGGAATCGACTCATAGCCTCTGATTGGCTGACTGCCCAAGCCCTGAATGCAACGGCCGATTTCGCAGCAAATGTTATGTCCCTGGCAAGCACGGCACAATCTCGTATGAGTTTGAGCATGATGATACGAAGTTAAGTTCCAACTTCCGATTTACGCTTTGTTTCAGTTCCTGCTAAAATACACACAAATATGTGAATTTAATTTTAAAAGAAACTTTTCCAAATTAGGTATTTAGTTTAATTTTCGATAGAAAACGGCAGCACAAAAGCAAAGTCTTGCATTTAATTAGGGCATGCAATGCACCCGTTGCATAGAACGACTGCGCGCTACTGCTTCACAGTCAGTTGAGTTCCATTATAGAGTGCTGGGAATCCAGATTTCATCACGGTAAAATAAATAAAATCTTAAGATGATGTGAAAGTATAACTGAACCAAGGAATAACAATAATATTAAGCTTTGAAAAATGAAACGCGAGAAAATTCACATTTTCTTCTCATTTCATTTCATGTATTCACTTTGCATTTCATTAAAATGTAATTCCTCTAAAAAATCGCGGAGCTGCTGGTTTTTTATGGAACTATTCATAACGCGTAGTAACACATATAGAGAGCCGCGGTGTGAAACGTGAGCAAACCCGCTGGCAACTGCGGTGGAAAGATACCGGCGACATTTTGGAAACCTAACACAGAATCCGTTTATTGGTGTAAATATGACATGTGTGTTAAGTCAGATAATATCCAAAAACTTGAAAATCTCGTCGTCCTGAAGCGGGAATCGAACTCGCGTCTCCCGGATAGCGCCCAAGTATACTAACCACTACACCACCCAGAACGACTAAGTATCAAGTTTCCGATTAATTTTGAATATAACCATCACAGCAACCGGCATTCATATATAGCGAAGCTGAAGGTTTAGAATTCATTCCCGTTCATCTAGATTCGCAATCTACACTGGCGGAAAGTGAAAAAGAACACCAAGAAGGAATTGGCGGACGATCATGCAATTTACATATGTTAATGGGGTCGAGTTTACGTAGGTGTGATGTTAATTTCGGGACCAACCGGTGAGCGCTTACGCCACAGCACGGCATAATATGCAAATTATCGTCGGTGGTATTTAAGGAGTACGGCGAAGTGAATGTAATCAGTCGTCGGCGTACGGACAGAAGAAGTCGGCGTAAGATCCTGAAGAAGCTGCAATGCCTGGACATGGAAGATGTGTACGATTTCAGCAGTTATCGGACTTTGAGCGAGGTCGTCTAGTCGGACTCCGCGAGGCCGGGTGGTCGTATCGTCGTATTGCGGAGCGAATTGGACGGGATGTATCGGTGGTGCTACAATGGTGGCGTAGATGGTCCGAGGAACATTCCCACACGAGAAGATGTGGAACCGGGAGTCACAGACGGACTAACGAGCGGACTGATCGACGCATAAAAAGAGCGGCGTTGTCAAGCAGAACATCCACTGCGACGCAAATCCGAGCTGCCGTTGTACCTGAGGTGACTGTGCGAACAATCCGCAACCGTCTACTAGATGCAGGACTATAGCTGCACGTGTGCCTCTGGCATGTGTACCTCTGACTCCAGCCCACCGTCAGGAACGGCTGCAGTAGTGTCGCAACGCCTGCACTGGAGAACGCAGTGGCAATCTGTCGTGTTCAGCGATGAAAGCAGATTCTGCTTGGGAGCCTCCGATGGCCGTATGCGTGTTCGCAGACGCACAGGGGAGCGTCTCCACCCTTCTTGCATCCGCCAGAGACACACAGGGCCTACACTTGGTCTCCTGGTGTGGGGAGCGATCAGCTATCACTCCCGTACACAACTAGTGTTTGTACCGGGTACGTTAAACAGCACCTCCTACATCAACAACATCATTCAGCCCGTTGTTGTGCCATTTGTAAGGTCGGTCCATCGTGGTGTTTTCCAGCTAGATAACGGACGCCCACACACGGCACGTGCAACGCAACGTGCACTTCAGGGTGTGAGACAACTTCCATGGCCTGCACGTTCACCGGATTTGTCCCCCATTGAGCACGTGTGGGATTTTATGAGACAACGACTTATCCGGTCTCCACGGCCAGCCACGACCATCCCCGATTTACGCGTCCAGGTTGAGGATGCTTGGAACTCAATACCCCAAACTTACATCCAACATCTGTACGACAGACTCCATGCCAGAATTGCACAGTGTATGCCGCAGTTCATGGCCGTTCAACCTCGTACTAACCATGTTACATGGAAATGTTATTTTTCAGTTTACCAGCAAATACAGCTGTATTTTGCCATAATGTTTTGATCACGTTATCCTCTGTATTCTGTTATTACGCTGTATAAATTTTATTGGTATCAGACGTCTCCTTCTTGGTGTTCTTTTTTCACTTTCCGCCAGTGTATGACATGTATGTTAAGTCAGATAATATCCGAAAACTTGAAAATCTCGTCGTCCTGAAGCGGGAGTCGAACTCGCGTCTCCCGGATAGCGCCCAAGTATACTAACCACTACACCACCCAGAACGACTAAGTATCAAGTTTCCGATTAATTTTGAATATAACCATCACAGCAACCGGCATTCATACATAGCGAAGCTGAAGGTTTAGAATTCATTCCCGTTCATCTAGATTCGCAAAATACTTTAATAAAATATGTTATTGCGTTACAATGAAATGAACTATTGTTACGTCACTTCATCAGACAGCATACCGCACCATCAGATTTCAACAACGATTAAAAGCTGTATCATCATCATCATCATCATCATCATCATTGTCAACCATTATCAATCCACTGCTGGACGAAGGTCTCCCCAAGTTTCCTCCACAACGGTCTATCTTGTGCCAGTCTCCTCCATGTCACTCCCGCATACTTTCGAATTTCATCCACCCATCTTCCATGTGGTCTTCCTCTGGGTCTTTTCCTGTCCCTTGGAATCCAATCTAAAATTTCGGCTGTCCATCGATGGTCTGTTCTTCTGCCAGTATGTCCAGCCCATTGCCATTTCAGGGATTTAACTCTGATCACGATGTCTTCCACTCTTGTCATTTTTCGGATCCACGTGTTCCTCTTCTTATCTCTCCTGGTTACACCAAGCATGCACCTCTCCATGCATCTTTGAGTTGTCTGCAGCCTCTGTATGTCTCTTTTAGCTAAGGTCCACGTCTCTGCACCATACGTAAGCACTGGAAGGATGCATTGATCAAACACTTTTCTTTTAAGACATAATGGCATATTGCTCTTGAAAATTATGCTGTTTCTTCCAAAAGCTCTCCAGGCAAGTTTTGTACGCCGATTAATTTCTTCACCAATGTGACCCTCACTTGATATCTGCTGTCCAAGATAAACGTACGTGTCTGTTATCTCCAGCTTTTCTCCATCAATCGATAAATCTTCATTTCTTGTAAAAGCATTGTACATCACTTTTGTCTTCTGAAAGTTCATTTTTAATCCCACTTCTTTACTCTTGTCCGCAAGTTCCTGGATCATACTCTGTAGCTCTGATGGGGTAGTTGCAAAAATGACTATGTCATCAGCAAAACGAAGGTGGGTTAGATAATCTCCATTAATCTTTATCCCTTTGTTTTCCCAGTTCAGTGATTGAAAGACATTTTCCAATGTCGTATTAAAGAGCTTCGGAGATATGGTGTCACCTTGTCTCACTCCTTTTCCGATTTTTATGTGTGTTGTATTTTCAAACAGCCGAATCTTTGCACTTGCATTTTCATAGATGTTATTAATAATATTAATGTATGCATCTTCAATACCGCAGGATTTCAGAGCCATTGTAACTGCTGATGGTTTCACCGAATCAAAGGCTTTTTCATAATTGATAAAAGCCATGCACAATGGAAGTTCATATTCCCTCGCTCTTTCAATTAGTTCCCTCAGTACGTGGATATGATCTATTGTGCTGTAGCCACTCCTGAATCCAGCTTGTTCTCTCGGTTGAGCCATGTCCAGTGTCACCTTCAAGCGGTGTGAAAGAACTTTAGTGAAGATTTTATAAACCACTGATAGGAGGCTGATAGGTCTGTAGTTCCTGAGATCCTCAATGTCACCTTTTTTATGTAGCAAGATCATTGTAGCGTTGTTCCAGTCCTCAGGAATTTTCCCTTCATTAAGGCATCGAGTGAAAATTTGGGCGCGTACTGTTTGATTTCTCCACTTGCTTCTTGTATGATGTCTACAGTAATTCCATCTTCTCCTGGAGCTTTTCCCCGCTTCATGTTCTTGATTGCATGTGCAACTTCTGCTGGAAGGACTGGAAGAACTCTGGTACCTTTCATGATGCCTGGAGTACATGTATCATCCCTTTCATATAATTTGGAGTAGAAATCTTTCACTCTTGTCAAAATTTTGCCTCTATTTCTTGTTACAGAACCATCTTCTTTTCTCAGTGCCATAATCTGTTTTTTCCCCTTACTGAGATGTCCCTTTGCTATCTTTAGGCTTTGGTTGTTTTCAATTGCTTTCCTTACTAGTTCACAGTTGAATTTCCTTACGTCTTCAGTGATACTTTTTCGTACTGTCTTGCATAGCTCTATATATTCCACTTTGGAAGTCACATCTTCTTTAGTTGTCCTCATCACTCTTCTTTTTTGCATCAACATTTTGGTTTTTCCTGATAATTTGTTCACATGCAATTTGTTCTTAGACCCAGCTAATTTTGTTGCTGTTTCCATAAGAGCTTTGGTTACTTTTCTGTTAACTTCAGAAATATCCACTTCTTCCGATGTTAGGCCTTCTGAAGCAGAGAATCTGTTCTTCAGTTCCAATTTGAAGGTATTATGGTGTTTTTTAAGGTTGGTTATGTCAATACATTTTGTTTGTCTTATGAGCTTGCTACGTTCGAGTTTAGGGTTGAGGTGCATCTTACATCTCACCAATCTATGGTCACTGCCTGTGTTGAACTTGTTTAGCACACTGCAGTCTTCTATGACGAATTTTTTGTTACACATAATAAAATCAATTTCACTTGTCGTCCCATTTGGATGTCTCCATGTCCATTTCCTGTGTGGCTTTTTCTTGAAAAAGGAGTTCAAGATGAAAAACCCTTCTGCCTCTGCAAACTCTACGAGAGTATTTCCACGCTGGTTTCTGTTGCCGTGACCGAATTTACCTACTGAAGTTTCATTCTGTTGCCGTTGCCCTACTTTTGCATTGAAATCTCCCATAATTTTTTTTTTTTATAGAAACTGATAAATTAATTAAAAATCAGCAAATTGGAATATCGAGAAAAAAAAAAGGGCTCTAATGTGCCTTGAGCGCTATGTGCATAACAAATTTCACGACTCTACGTTCAGTATTTTCCACTGTAGGCGACTAACAGATAGACAGGGTAATTTTATTAATATAGGTGACGTGTACTTTGGGGAGAAAATCGCAAAAATGTTCCGAATTTTTTCTTGCGTTCAAATTTGGGCAAAATCTTTCCACATGATGATTTCAACTACACTATAAAAATAATGAAACAAATTTATTATTTCCTAAATGATAAATAATGGAGAACTTGAGCGATAACTTTTGAAAGTAACCCATCCCCATCATTCTGATACCCGGGACAAACAACCGATTTTCGCAACCCGCAAAGAGTAACTTTTGCTTACGTTTTGAATCGCTGCCAGTGGAGATAGTCGTAAACGTCACAAGTGCTCTCTTGAATTCTGTGTGTTCGCTCCGGTTGTGCAGTGGTCTAAGCACTGACTTGAAGGAAGCCGCGGATGGCCTAGTGGTCAGCGTTCGTGCTGCCACAGAGAAACCTCAAGTTCGATTCCAGGCACGTAAGAACGCTCGAACCACTAAATATCCACCGTAAGTCAGATGGGCACGTTAAGCCGGGACCTTGGGTACTGGCCCCCGCCGCGGGTGGCCTAGTGGTTAACTTTCGTGACTGCCACGGCGAAAGCCTCAGGTTCGATCCCAGGCAGGTAGGAACGCTCGAACCACTAAATTTCCGCCGTGCGTCGGATGGGCACGTTAAGCCGTCGGACCCCAACTACTGGCCCCTGGTAATAAATAAGGGCGTCTTCCTCCCCTTTTCTGCCTCGTTTCCGTGTCGCTTTCCTATCGGGCACTATAGCCCAAATCTCCTAGCTTCCTATTTCTAAGGGTTGTTTAAGACCTGGGGTCAGACACTCACTTCGTAAAATCATCTACATATTATCTGCTCTGGTACGCCAGTACCAGGAAATAAATGAGGGCGTCTTCCTCCCCCTTTCTACCTCGCTTCCGTGTGACTTTCCTATCGGGTACTCTAGCCCAAATCTCCTAGCTTCCTATTTCTAAGGGATGTTTAACACCTTTGGTCAGACACTCCCTTTCAAAAATTCATTACATATGATCTGATCTGATCATCCGTGAAAGGTCCAGGTCCGAATCCCGGTGCGGCATGGTAACAGTGTTTGTCTTACGGCACTGGCCCTCTCCCTTTCCTGGAACTAGTGGCTCTAAATTAGGGACGGACGACTGCTTATAGCTCATTGAGTTGCTCACGGTGGTCAGTAAACCTTGAAAAAAAAAAATCTGTGTGACGTCACTCCTCATTCCATTATATCCCTCATGCGTTTGTGCTCAGGGAGGATGATACTGTATAAAGTAAGACGGGTTAACCATTCTTGACGGGTTAACCATTCTTCATCTTTCCCTGTTTCTTTTTACCATAAAATATACATTTTACCCTCCGAAACCGTTTCTAATGTTTTAAGACTATACCTCTTTCCCCTCCGCCGTGCTTCATGTCTTCCTACAGTATGATTTTTTTGAATTATCGTTGAATCATATATATATATATGAGTTTGTAGTTTGCATATATATCATCATCATCATCATTGTCAACCATTATCAATCCACTGCTGGACGAAGGTCTCCCCAAGTTTCCTCCACAACGGTCTGTCTTGTGCCAGTCTCCTCCATGTCACCCCTGCATACTTTCGAATTTCATCCACCCATCTCCCATGTGGTCTTCTTCTGGGTCTTTTCCTGTCCCTTGGAATCCAATCTAAAATTTCGGCTGTCCATCGATGATCTGTCCTTCTGGCAGTATGTCCAGCCCATTGCCATTTCAGGGATTTAACTCTGATCATGATGTCTTCCACTCTTGTCATTTTTCGGATCCACGAGTTCCTCTTCTTATCTCTCCTGGTTACACCAAGCATGCACCTCTCCATGCTACTTTGAGTTGTCTGCAGCGTTTGTATGTCTCTTTTAGTTAAGGTCCACGTCTCTGCACCATACGTAAGCACTGGAAGGATGCATTGATCAAACACTTTTCTTTTAAGACATAATGGCATATTGCTCTTGAAAATTATGCTGTTTCTTCCAAAAGCTCTCCAGGCAAGTTTTGTACGCCGATTAATTTCTTCACCAATGTGACCCTCACTTGATATCTGCTGTCCAAGATAAACGTACGTGTCTGTTATCTCCAGCTTTTCTCCATCAATCGATAAATCTTCATTTCTTGTAAAAGCATTGAACATCACTTTTGTCTTCTGAAAGTTCATTTTTAATCCCACTTCTTTACTCTTGTCAGCAAGTTCCTGGATCATACTCTGCAGCTCTGATGGGGTAGTTGCAAAAATGACTACGTCATCAGCAAAACGAAGGTGGGTTAGATAATCTCCATTAATCTTTATCCCCTTGTTTTCCCAGCTCAGCGACTGAAAAACACCCTCCAATGTGGCATTAAAGAGCTTCGGAGATATGGTGTCACCTTGTCTCACTCCCTTTCCAATTTTTACGTGTGTTGTATTTTCAAACAGCCTAATATTTGCACTTGCATTTTCATAGATGTTATTAATAATATTAATATATGCATCTTCAATACCGCAGGTTTTCAGAGCCATTGTAACTGCTGATGGTTTCACCGAATCAAAGGCTTTTTCATAATCGATAAAAGCCATGCACAATGGAAGTTCATATTCCCTTGCTCTTTCAATTAGTTCTCTCAGCACGTGGATATGATCTATTGTGCTGTAGCCACTCCTGAATCCAGCTTGTTCTCTCGGTTGAGCCATGTCCAGTGTTACCTTCAATCGGTGTGAAAGAACTTTAGTGAAGATTTTATAAACTACTGATAGGAGGCTGATAGGTCTGTAGTTTCCGAGATCCTCAATGTCACCTTTCTTATGTAGCAGGATCATTGTAGCGGTGTTCCAATCCTCAGGAATCTTTCCTTCATTAAGGCATCGAGTGAAAATTTGGGCGAGTACTGTTTCGATTTCTCCACTTGCTTCTTGTATGATGTCTACAGTAATTCCATTTTCTCCTGGAGCTTTTCCTCGCTTCATGTTCTTGATTGCATGTGCAACTTCTGCTGGAAGGACTGGAGGAACTCTGGTACTGGTATCTTTCATGATGTCTGGAGTGCATATATCATCCCTTTCATATAATTTGGAGTAGAAATCTTTCACTCTTGTCAAAATTTCGCCTCTATTTCTTGTTACAGAACCATCTTCTTTTTTCAGTGCCATAATCTGTTTTCTTCCCTTACTGAGATGTCCCTTTGCTATCTTTAGGCTTTGGTTGTTTTCAATTGCTTTCCTCACTAGTTCACAGTTGAATTTCCTTACGTCTTCAGTGATACTTTTTTCTAATTTTGCATATATATATATATATATATATATGTTTGTATATATATGTTTGTATATATATATATATATATATATATATATATATATATACATACATGAGTATATACAGTATATATATATATAAGGTTAGGTGATGCGCAATATACTAGAGCCTTTCCTTGACAAATGTCAACCCCGCCTTCTCGTGGTGCATCCTGTTCCCACTAAAGGAACCCTGACGACCGGCAAATAGCGGTATAACTATACCATCAATATTAGAGGAAATGCTATCCCACACTCACCAACCAGTTTGGCCAGCGTGGTGAGTTATGGCCAAACCCTTCCAAAATGACTCCACAACTTAAATCTTGGCCCTCAGTTTCCGGCAGCTGGAATGTACCTGGCCAAGGCAGCGACCAGTGCGACATGAAGGCAGAGGGTGCTAAGAATCCCCGGAGGACCGGACTAGGCTGCCATCTGATGCTGACCTTGGCTACGTATAATGGACTCTCCCTATCTTCTGATTCAAGGCTTCTTGAATTGGAAGAGGAACTACAAAGGATCAAGTGGAACATCGTCGGGCTAAGTGAGGTAAGAAGAAAAGAAGAAGATCACATTGAACTGCAAAGTGGACATCTCTTCTATTATCGTGGGACAGATACTATCAGAACTAGTGGTGTTGGATTTATAATAAACAAGAAACTGAAGGATAAAATTGTAGAAGTTGAAAGTTCCTCTGACAGAGCTGCACGACTCGTTATCCAACTCTAGAGAAGATACCAGGCTCAGATTATTCAAGTTTATGCACCCACTACAAGTCGTCCTGAAGAAGAGATTGAAGAATTTTATGAGGAAATTCGTCATCTAAATAATAAAAGTAAGCAGCACTTGAAGATAATTATGGGAGATTTCAATGCAAAAATAGGGCAACAGCAACAGAATGAAACTTCGGTAGGTAAATTCGGTCACGGCAACAGAAACCAGCGTGGAAATATTCTCGCAGAGTTTGCAGAGGTAGAAGGGTTTTTCATCATGTACTCCTTTTTCAAGAAAAAGCCTCAAAGGAAATGGACATGGAGGCATCCCAATGGATTGACAAGTGAAATTGATTTTATTATGTGTAACAAGAAATTTGTCATGGAAGACTGCAGTGTGCTAAACAAGTTCAACACAGGTAGTGACCATAGAATGGTAAGAAGCAAGATACACCTCAATGCTAAACTCGAGCGTGGCAAGCTCATAAAACAAACAAAGTGTATTGACACGACCCACCTTAAAACACATCATAATACCTTCACACTGGAACTGAGGAACAGATTCTCTGCTCTAGAAGGACTAACGTCGGAAGAAGTGGACATCTCTGAAGTTGGATTGACGTCGAATGTCGTGTTCCAAGACTAGGATTTTTGAGTCGTTAAACTTTTGCAACATAATATTTTACAAAAAAAATTTACTTTTAATTTAAATAACGGATTTGGATCGCGTTTTGGAGAACGAGGGGCAATACATTCACACCAGAGGCGCAACTTGGGCGTGGCAGAAGGGGCGGGGCGGCTGCCCTGGGCACAGTTCAAGAGAGGGCGCAAAACTCACAGTGTACAATCTGATTAAAATCGGAATCGAAACTTTGCGCCAGTTTCTGGTACAGATTTTTCGCTCCTACTTTATTATTTGTCAATCTACAGAATCCGCTTATAATACACGTGTTTCACCAGATTGGTAGCTTTGACAACCTAAATTTCTCATTTCTTCCTTCAAAGCATTCAAGGGGTGTCGGCTGCTCATATTCAGAAATGAAAGCTAGTTTCTACATACGGTGCAAGATAAAGATGTTCACAATGTTAAAGATTCTCTTGGGGCTATTCTATCATTATTGCAGCAGCCAGCCACGACTACTAGCCGTATTCCGTCCGTTTGACGGAATACGGAAGTTTCGAATTCCGAAGCATTTCAGAAAAGCTGCACAAACAGTCATAATTTGATTACTATGTTTTTGTTTGTTTGGGAGAATTAACGCCCACAGTGAGCAACTCAATGGGGTGTAAGCAGTCGCCCGTCCTTAATTTCGGGCCACTGGTTCAAGTGAGACGAAAGTTCCAGAACTGTAGGACAAATACACCCTCCATGCCTCCCGGTTTTTTAACCTGGACCGATCTCGATCACTGCCCCCAGGGCAGCACCATCTGATGGTATCTCCTCGCATAGGGATGCCATTGGGATATGCAGTGGCGACTCGTGGAGTAAAATGTTGGTGAGGCGAAGACCTAGCTCATAACATATATGTTAGGAAAAATAACTATAACCAAATTTTGTTGAGAAGCGATTTGATATATGTATATACACGGTCGAGTCACATTATTGTGACCACCTGCTAATATCCAGTAACTGCCGTGTGCAGCGCGGACAGCAGCTAGACGGGTTGGTAGTGACTCAATAGGGTGCTGGAAGGTGTTCACAGGTATATGTGGAGCCATGCTTACTGCAGTGAATCTGACAGCTGATATATACACGGTCGAGTCACATTATTGTGACCACCAGAATATTAATTCAGAGTAACCGCCGTTTGCAGCGCGGAGAGCAGCCAGACGGGCTGGGAGTGACACAGTAAGGTCCTGGAAGGTGTTCACAGGTAAGTGGAGCCATAGTGACTGCAGTGCATCTGACAGCTGCTGGAGGGTGCGTGGTGGATGATCCGTAGAGCGAACAACACGATCGAGGTGGTGCCATTGGGTTTAAGTCTGGGGAATTAGGAGGCCGCAGAGAAGAATTTTGAAGACTTCATCATGCTCTTCCAACAGCTCGCGAACATTTCTAGCTGTGTGACACGTCGCATTGTCGTGCTGGAATATCCCATCCGACCCAGGTAAGACAATCAGCACGTATGGATATACGTGGTCTGCAAGGATGGATTCATAACGAATTCGGTTCATAGTGCCTACTACAGGTATGAGTGTACAACATAGTTAATGCCACGAAAACATTTCCCAGATCATAACGCTACACGCACCAGCTTTTGTGTTCTGCCAACAATGGTTGAAGTGTGTTTGTTCTCCGATGTTTCTCGCCTTATACTCCAACGTCCATCCTCTCGATTAAGCAGAAAACATGACTCATCGGAGAAGGCAATCCTTTGCCAATCAGCGGAGGAACGATTTCGATACTGCCGTGAAAATGTAAGCCTTTTCTGACGATACACTTTCATTAGCATAGGTGCAGTGACCATCCGTCTGCATCGGAGCCCCATACGCAGCAGGATTCGCTGAACTGTCATTTCAGACACACTTCCGGTAGCCCCCTGGTTCATTCGGCCAATGAGTTGCTCCACTTTAGCGTGTCAATTGGCCCTCATGCACCTCCGCAGCAGAAGTTCAACTCTCATATCAATGGCACGTGGTGCTCCGCAGTTTCCACTTCGCTTATTCGCAATGGGGCCATTTCTCCAATCACGATACACTTTAAACACAACATCGCGCGAACAGTTCAGAAACTGTGTTGCTTCAGAAATACTGCCACCCTTGGCCCGAGTGATGATGATGATGATGATATCATCATCATCATTGTCAACCATTATCAATCCACTACTGGACGAAGGTCTCCCCAAGCTTCCTCCACAACGGTCTGTCTTGTGCCAGTCTCCTCCATGTCTCTCCCGCATACTTTCGAATTTCATCCACCCATCTCCCATGTGGTCTTCTTCTGGGTCTTTTCCCGTCCCTTGGAATCCAATCTAAAATTTCGGCTGTCCATCGATGGTCTGTTCTTCTGGCAGTATGTCCAGCCCATTTGCCATTTCAGGGATTTAACTCTGATCATGATGTCTTCCACTCTGTCATTTTTCTGTTCCACGAGTTGCTCTTCTTATCTCTCCTGGTTACACCAAGCATGCACCTCTCCATATTGCTTTGAGTTGTCTGCAGCCTTTGTATATCTCTTTTAGTTAAGGTCCACGTCTCTGCGCCATACGGAAGCACTGGAAGGATGCATTTGCTGTTTCTTCCAAAAGCTCTCTAGGCAAGTTTTGTACGCCGATTAGTTTCCTCATCAATGTGACCCTCCCTTGATATCTGCTGTCACAAGATAAACGTACGTGTCTGTGATCTCCAGCTTTTCTCCATCAATCGATAAATCTTCATTTCTTGTAAAAGCATTGAACATCACTTTCGTCTTCTGAAAGTTCAATTTTAATCTCACTTCTTTACTCTTGTCAGCAAGTTCCTCGATCTTAATCTGCAGCTATGATGGGGTAGTCGCAAAAATGACTATGTCATTAGCAAAACGAAGGTGGGTTAGATAATCTCCATTAATTTTTATCCCTTTGTTTTCCCAGTTCAGTGATTGAAAGACATTTTCCAATGTGGCATTAAAGAGCTTCGGAGATATGGTGTCACCTTGTTTCACTCCCTTTCCAATTTTTATGTGTGTTGTATTTTCAAGTAGCCGAATCATTGCACTTGCATTTTCATAGATGTTATTAATAATATTAATGTATGCATCTCCAATACCGCAGGATTTCAGAGCCATTGTAACTGCTGATGGTTTCACCGAATCAAAGGCTTTTTCATAATCGATAAAAGCCATGCACAATGGAAGTTCATATTCCCTCGCTCTTTCAATTAGTTCTCTAAGTACGTGGATATGATCTATAGTGCTCTAGCCACTCCTGAATCCAGCTTGTTCTCTCGGTTGAGCCATGTCCAGTGTTACCTTCAAGCGGTGTGAAAGAACTTTAGTGAAGATTTTATAAACCACTGATAGGAGGCTGATAGGTCTGTAGTTCCTGAGATCCTCAATGTCACCTTTTTTATGTAGCAGGATCATTGTAGCGTTGTTCCAATCCTCAGGAATCTTCCCTTCATTAAGGCATCGAGTGAAAATTTGGGCAAGTACTGTTTCGATTTCTCCACTTGCTTCTTGTATGATGTCTACAGTTATTCCATCTTCTCCTGGAGCTTTTCCCCGTTTCATGTTCTTGATTGCATGTGCAACTTCTGCTGGGAGGACTGGAAGAACTGTCGTACTGGTACCTTTCATGATGTCTGGAGTATATGTATCATCCCTTTCATATAATTTGGAGTAGAAATCTTTCATTCTTGTCAAAATTTCGCCTCTATGTCTTGTTACAGAACCATCTTCTTTTCTCAGTGCTATAATCTGTTTTCTTCCCTTACTGAGATGTCCCTTTGCTATCATTAGGCTTTGGTTGTTTTCAATTGCTTTCCTCACTAGTTCACAGTTGAATTTCCTTACGTCTTCAGCGAGAGGACATGCAAACGATTAGCATTGCAGGGCATATGCAAATCGTGTGCGCCCAGGCACGCCACCGAGAAGCACTGTAAGAAGGGTGCACAGAAGGCGGGAAAGCTTCCTGATGCCTCGTCGCAGAATACGGCAGTCATTCCAGCACGTTTCGGAGTTCGACAGAGGACGAATAGTGGCTTATCGCGACAGCGGTTAATCGTACCAAGACATCGGGTCCCGTTTGGGACGACATCCAGCCACAGTGAGGCGAGTATGGATTCGGTGGTTGCAGGAGAGACGGACAGACCGACGTGAGCGATTGTCGCAGCCGCGGCACACCACCGGACGAGAGGACCACAATGTTGTGCGGCGGGCATTGACGAATCGCACCGCCACATCACGAACGTCAGCGCAGGAATTAGGGTGTGTTGCGCAACAACCTGTGTCAGCACGTACCGTTCGACGTCGTCTGCAGGAGCGGGGACTTTTCGCACGGCGCCCATTGCTCCGATTACCATTGACGTTACACCACCGGCGAGTGCTGCGGCAGTGGGCCGTTGAACGCCGCACCTGGACTACGGAATGGTACGACATTGTCTTCTCCGACGAATCCCGCTTCTGCCTGCAACACCACGATGGTCGAATCCGCGTGAAGCGGCACCGCGGCGAGGGACTGTATGACGCCTGCATTATGCATCGCCATACCGGTCCGTCGCCTGGCGTTATGGTTTGGGGCGCAAGTGGATATGACACCCGCACCCCTCTGGTACGCATCGCCGGTACACTCAACAGCCACCATTACATATCCGACGTTTTGGAGCCAGTAGTCCTCCCTTATCTGCAGGACCTGCCAGCGGCCACGTTTCAATAGGACAATGCGCGCCCGCACGTGGCACGCATCGTGCAACAATTCTTCACGGCCCACCAGGTGTCACTGCTGCCGTGGCCCGCCTGTTCTCCCGATATGTCGCCCATCGAACACGTCTGGTAGCTGGTCGGCAACCGAGTGGCCCGGCAGGCACCACCCGCGGCTACGCCTGATGAACTGGGGTAACGTGTGGAAGCAGCCTGAACCGACATATCGCAAGCCCACATCCAAAGCCTCCGTTGGTTGCGGCGGCGTGTAGCGGCCGTTATTGCCAGCCATGAGGGCCACACGAACTATTGATGTCTGCGTGTTCCGCAAGTCGCACGGGCCTGTAGTAAGCTCAATCGTTTCATCTTTGTATCTGTTGTTATGTGTTCAGTAAATATGGCTTTGCTATCTCGTGTCCTTCTTGGTGTTGCATTTTGGGTGGCCAGCAGTGTAATTCAGCTGCCGGTGTGTGCAGGTTTCATGGGTGTTTTAATAATTCAAATTCTTTGGAACGTATAGGTACTTTTCGTAAAACTAAAATTGCTGCACTTTATTGCCTGTAACACAAAAGTGCACTTCGTAGATAAAATGATTGCCCCAGTTTTATACCAATACAAAATACTACAAAACACTTTTGCTAAAGGTAATCATATCATGCAAATGTTCTTCTTCTAGGGAACTAAGGCCACCTCTTTGAAATGCCTTATAATCACGCGTACAAAACATGTGCTGCCGTGTAACAGTGTCTAATAACCTTTTTCGATTTATACGAAAATGCAGCACATAAATAAGCAAAAATGCGAGGATCACAACAAAAGTTTTGCACACGTTGACCTGAAACGGAAGCGGATGATGCAATCGGGGAAATGATTGCGTCATGTCAAGGTCAGACTCTCAGAAACGCAGTGGTGTCCGAAAGACGCGCTATCATTTGCTGTGGGGACGTGGGTGGGTTTGGAAATGGAAGCGTGAAGCTCCTCAGGTCGAGTCACGGCGTCAGACCAGTGCTTGTATGTGAAAATAGCGGGAAAAACCCTGATACAGATCCACACTGCCTTGCAAGAAGTTTGTGGGGAAGGAACTCTTTGCGTCAAGTCAAAGCCAGACCCTCAGTAACGCAATGGTGTCAGAATAACGCGCTATCATTTGCTGTGTGGACGTGGGAGGGTTTGGAAATGGAAGCATTCAACTCCTCAGGTCGAGTCACGGTGTTAGACCAGCGCTCGTACGTGAAAATAGAAACTCTGCGGGAAAAACTCTGACACAGATCCACACTACCTTGCAAGAAGTTTGCGGGGAAAGAACTCTTTGCGTCAGGTCAAGGTCAGACTCTCAGTAACGCAATGGTGTCAGAATAATGCGCTTTCATTTGCTGTGTGGACGTGGGAGGGTTTGGAAATGGAAGCGTTCAGCTCCTCAGGTCGAGTCACGGCGTTAGACCAGCGCTCGTACGTGAAAATGGAAACTCTGCGGGGAAAACTCCGACACAGATCCGCACTGCCTTGCAAGAAGTTTGTGGGGAAGGAACTCTTTGCGTCAGGTCAAGGCCAGACCCTCAGTAACACAATGGTGTCAGAATAACACGCTATCATTTGCTGTGTGGACGTGGGAGGGTTTGGAAATGGAAGCGTTCGGCTCCTCAGGTCGAGTCACGGTGTTAGACCAGCGCTCGTACGTGAAAATGGAAACTCTGCGGGGAAAACTCCGACACAGATCCACACTGCTTTGCAAGAAGTTTGTGGGGAAGGAACTCTTTGCGTCAGGTCAAGGCCAGACTCTCAGTAACGCAATGGTGTCAGAATAACGCGCTATCATTTGCTGTGTGGACGTGGGTGGGTTTGGAAATGGAAATGTGAAGCCCCTCAGGTCGAGTGACGGCGTTAGACCAGCGCTCGTACGTGAAAATAGAAACTCTGTGGGAAAAACTCCGACACAGATCCACACTACTTTGCAAGAGGTTTGTGGGGAAGGAACTCTTGGCCGCCCCGGTGGCGCAGTGGTCTAAGGCGCTGGCCTATGATCATTCGTCCGTAAGGGGTCCGGGTTCGAATCCCGGTCAAGCATGGATGTTGTGTTTGTCTTACGGCACTGGCTGTCTCCCTTTTCTGGAACCAGTGACCCTAAATTAGGGACGGGCGACTGCTTATAGCCCATTGAGTTGCTCACGGTGGTTGTTAAACCTCCAATCAAAAAAAAAAAAAAAAAAAAAAAAAAAAAAAAAAAAAGGAACTCTTGATCGAAGCACAATTTCTTGCTGGGCATCGCGCTTTCGGGAGGGCCGAAGCATCATCGAAGATGATCACCGCTCAGGCGGACCTCAAAAGACGGCAGAAAAACATCTGCCACCATTGTTGCAACGCTTCTCGAAGAAAACCGCCGTTTGACAGTCGAGGAGATTGCTCATCAGGAAAGTTTTTCCACCATGTCTGTTCACTGAATTTTGACCGACTCACTGGGAAAAAGAAAACTCGCCGCGTGCTGGTTGCCTCGTCAACTCACCCCCGAGCAAGGCAGCCAGGGTGAGCAACGCATAGGATCATCTCCACAGGTTCGAAAAGGAGGGCGACACCTTCCTGAACAGAATTGTCGCAATTGATGAGGCTTGGACCCGTGATTTTGAGCCGGAACTGAAGTCACGATCAGCGGAATGGAGGCATCCAAGTTCCCCTCGCCCTTCAAAGTGTCGTCAGCAACAATCTAAAGTGAAGCAAATGACGATTTTTGCGTACGATGGGCAGGGTGTTGTGGTCTCCGACTGTGTGCTCATAGGGCAAAATATCAACGCACAATATTGTCGCGACTTTCTGAGGACAAAGTTGAGACTGAAAATTCGTCAAAAACTCCCCAACTTGTTGGAAGCGGGAGCTATCTTGCTGCATGACAATGTATCGTGTCATGGTGCACCATCGGAACGGGGACTTTTGTCGAAATATGGCCGGGAAACTTTATCCCATCCACCATACATCCATGATCTCAGTCCACCCGAATTTGATGTTTTCCCAAAGTTAAAAATTCGGCTCCGTGGCATCCGCTACGAATCGCTGGCCGAACTGTCATTGGACGTGATCCGAGTAATACAACAGCTGAACAAAGATGGCGTACTACGGGGCATCCAGGACCTACCTCACTGCTCGGAAGCGGTCATTAGCAGCGGAGGGGAGTACATTGAACTGCAGTAAGGTAAGTTTTCTCCGTTACTCCACTCTTTCCTCAAAAATGGAAAGTGTGTTTAACTTTTGTTTGGACCCCCGCAAGTAACAATTAAGGGCTGTGGCACAAAAAGGCTAAAGCTATTTCAATAATTGAATATAAAAAACACACAAAGCTTTTTGCACATAGTAAAATTTTTTCTGTTGACTCTGTTATAACAAAAAGACACAGGCCCCTGTTTTTTTCATCCCCACGAGGAACACTTTTTAGTTCACTATATTCTGAAAGATGCCCAGTTATGTTCATAGAACTGTAATACATTACATCAGAGGCGTAACTGGGCATTTCTACGCCTGGGGCAGACCCCAAAATATTGCACCCCATCCAGCGTTGCATTCAGAGAGTTTTTTCCGGGGGTGGGGGCTAAAACTTGTTATTATTTGTTATTTATATATGCATTAATACATATTATGTTATTTATATATCATCATCATCATCATTGTCAACCATTATCAATCCACTGCTGGACGAAGGTCTCCCCAAGTTTCCTCCACAACGGTCTGTCTTGTGCCAGTCTCCTCCATGTCACTCCCGCATATTTACGAATTTCATCCACCCATCTCCCATGTGGTTTTCTTCTGGGTCTTTTCCTGTCCCTTGGAATCCAATCTAAAATTTCGGCTGTCCATCTATGGTCTGTCCTTCTGGCAGTATGTCCAGCCCATTGCCATTTCAGGGATTTAACTCTGATCATGATGTCTTCCACTCTCGTCATTTTTCGGATCCACGAGTTCCTCTTCTTATCTCTCCTGGTTATACCAAGCATGCACCTCTCCATGCGTCTTTGAGTTGTCTGCAGCCTTTGTATGTCTCTTTTAGTTAAGGTCCACGTCTCTGCACCATACGTAAGCACTGGAAGGATGCATTGATCAAACACTTTTCTTTTAAGACATAATGGCATATTGCTCTTGAAAATTATGCTGTTTCTTCCAAAAGCTCTCCAGGCAAGTTTTGTACGCCGATTAATTTCTTCATCAATGTGACCCTCACTTGATATCTGCTGTCCAAGATAAACATACGTATCTGTTATCTCCAGTTTTTCTCCATCAATCGATAAATCTTCATTTCTTGTAAAAGCATTGAACATCACTTTTGTCTTCTGAAAGTTCATTTTTAATCCCACTTCTTTACTCTTGTCAGCAAGTTCCTGGATCATACTCTGCAGCTCTGATGGGGTAGTTGCAAAAATGACTACGTCATCAGCAAAACGAAGGTGGGTTAGATAATCTCCATTAATCTTTATCCCTTTGTTTTCCCAGTTCAGTGATTGAAAGACATTTTCCAATGTGGCATTAAAGAGCTTCGGAGATATGGTGTCACCTTGTCTCACTCCCTTTCCAATTTTTATGTGTGTTGTATTTTCAAACAGCCGAATCTTTGCACTTGCATTTTCATAGATGTTATTAATAATATTAATGTATGCATCTTCAATACCGCAGGATTTCAGAGCCGTGGTAACTGCTGATGGTTTCACCGAATCAAAGGCTTTTTCATAATCGATAAAAGCCATGCACAATGGAAGTTCATATTCCCTCGCTCTTTCAATTAGTTCTCTCAGTACGTGGATATGATCTATTGTGCTGTAGCCACTCCTGAATCCAGCTTGTTCTCTCGGTTGAGCCATGTCCAGTGTTACCTTCAAGCGGTGTGAAAGAACTTTAGTGAAGATTTTATAAACCACTGATAGGAGGCTGATAGGTCTGTAGTTCCTGAGATCCTCAATGTCACCTTTTTTATGTAGCAGGATCATTGTAGCATTGTTCCAATCCTCAGGAATCTTACCTTCATTAAGGCATCGAGTGAAAATTTGGGCGAGTACTGTTTCAATTTCTCCACTTGCTTCTTGTATGATGTCTATAGTAATTCCATCTTCTCCTGGAGCTTTCCCCCGCTTCATGTTCTTGATAGCATGAGCAACTTCTGCTGGGAGGACTGGAAGAACTCTGGTACCTTTCATGATGTCTGGAGTACATGTATCATCCCTTTCATATAATTTGGAGTAGAAATCTTTCACTCTTGTCAAAATTTCGCCTCTATTTCTTGTTATAGAACCATCTTCTTTTCTCAGAGCCATAATCTGTTTTCTTCCCTTACTGAGATGTCCCTTTGCTATCTTTAGGCTTTGGTTGTTTTCAATTGCTTTCCTCACTAGCTCACAGTTGAATTTCCTTACGTCTTCAGTGATACTTTTTCGTGCTGTCTTGCATAGCTCTATATATTCCACTTTGGAAGTCACATCTTCTTTAGTTGTCCTCATCTCTCTTCTTTTTTGCATCAACATTTTGGTTTTTCCTGATAATTTGTTTACATGCAACTTGTTCTTAGACCCAGCTAATTTTGTTGCTGTTTCCATAAGAGCTTTGGTTACTTTTCTGTTAACTTCCGAAATATCCACTTCTTCCGATGTTAGGCCTTCTAAAGCAGAGAATCTGTTCTTCAGTTCCAACTTGAAAGTATTATGGTGTTTTTTAAGGTTGGTTATGTCAATACATTTTGTTTGTCTTATGAGCTTGCCACGTTCCAGTTTAGTGTTGAGGTGCATCTTACATCTCACCAATCTATGGTCACTACCTGTGTTGAACTTGTTTAGCACACTGCAGTCTTCGATGACGAATTTTTTGTTACACATAATAAAATCAATTTCACTTGTCGTCCCAATTGGATGTCTCCATGTCCATTTCCTGTGTGGCTTTTTCTTGAAAAAGGAATTCAAGATGAAAAATCCTTCTGCCTCTGCAAACTCAACGAGAGTATTTCCACGCTGGTTTCTGTTGCCGTGACCGAATTTACCTACTGAAGTTTCATTCTGTTGCCGGTGCTCTATTTTTGCATTGAAATCTCCCATAATTATCTTCAAGTGCTGCTTACCTTTATTATTTAGATGACGAATTTCCTCATAAAATTCTTCAATTTCTTCTTCAGGATGACTTGTGGTGGGTGCATAAGTTTGAATAATCTGAGCCTGGTATCTTCTCGATAGTTGGATAACGAGTCGTGCAGCTCTGTCAGAGGAACTTTCAACTTCTACCACTTTATCCTTCAGTTTCTTGTTTATTATAAATCCAACACCACTAGTTCTGCCAGTATCTGTCCCACGATAATAGAAGAGATGTCCACTTTTCAGTTCAATGAGATCTTCTCCTTTTCTCCTTACCTCACTCAGCCCGACGATGTCCCACTTGATCCTTTGTAGTTCCTCTTCCAATTCAAGAAGCCTTGAATCAGAAGATAGGGAGCGTCCGTTGTAGGTAGCCAAGGTCAGCATCAAATGGCAGCCTAGTCCGGTCCTCCGGGGATTCTTAGCACCCTCTGCCTTCATGTCGCACTGGCCGCTGCCTTGGCCAGGTACATTCCAGCTGCCGGAGACTGAGGGCCAAGATTTAAGTTGTAGAGTCATTTTGGAGGTGTTTGGCCATAACTCACCACGCTGGCCAAGCGGGTTGGTGAGTGTGGGATAGCATTTCCTCTGATCCCGATGGTATAGTTATACCGCTATTTGCGGTCGTCAGAGCCCCTTTAGTGGGAACAGGATGCACCACGAGAAGGCGGGGTTGACATTTGTCAAGGAGAGGCTGTGATGTTACGCATCACCTGACCTTACATCCCTTTATATATATACATTAATACATATAACAAGATTTTAAACAGAGTTTCTTCTGCTCGTATATCGCAAATGCAAATTCCAAGAAATCTACACATACAAGTGATTAAAAATGTTGTACATTTATTTTAATTCAGTAATTCACCCTATAACGAAGTAAATTTCCCCGTCATTTTTATCCGCGCCAGGATTCGAACCCGGGTCCCCTCATTCCGGAATAAGTTGCTCTACCAATTGAGCTACGCGGACGTTTGTTCTGACTACTATCTGCCTTTATGTGTCCTGCTGGCAGGTACGTCACATCTCCTGGTACGTTACATCATCTCCCAATTATTTATTTATTTTTTTTTTTTTTTCGAAGTGCTGGAGAAGGGATTCTCTTATTTTTCCTATCTCGCGGTGTGAAAATAACATCACACCATTGCGAGATTTTGAACGGTCGGGTCATCCGGATAGTTCGGGCGCCATTATAACGAAGTAAACTTCTCCGTCATTTCTGTCAACGCCAGGATTCGAAATCGGATCCCCTCATTCCGGAATAAGTCACTCTACCAATTGAGCTACGCGGACGTTTATTCTGATTCCTATCTGCCTTTATGTCGTGTGCGTCCTGCTGGCAGGTACGTCACATCTCCTGGTACGTTACAACCCTGCGGTGGTGTAAAGTATTAATGATGCTAGTAAGATAACGTTGTGCCGCCCCGGTGGCGCAGTGGTCTAAGCGATGGCCTCTGATCGTTCGTCCGAAAGGGGTCCGGGTTCGAATTCCGGTGAGGCATGGACGTTATGTTTGTCTTACGGCACTGGCTCTCTCCCTTCCCTGGAACCAGTGACCCTAAATTAGGGACGGGCGACTGCTTATAGCCCATTGAGTTGCTCACGGTGGTCGTTAAACCTTCAATCAAAAAAAAAAAAAAAAGATAACGTTGTGCTGGAGAAAATCCCCCCCCCCAACATTAGGAGTTTGCAAAAACATCTTCGTCTTACTACAAGCGTGTTTCTGATTATTCAGGAATCATTACAGTGTTACCTGAAAACGTATGCTGTAAACCATTCCCCTGATACTTGGTTTCAGCCCCTTTAGATTATTTAAATTAGCACACAGTTAAAATAAACTCATTAATCGTTTGAAATTCCTGGATTTCCGTTTTGTCACAGAGTGTAAACCACATAACGCCAGGGAAAAAAATTATGGGAATAATTTTATTAAATTGCTATTGTTAAAAATTAGGTAGCCCAAATATTTTGTTGTATTGGAAGCCCTAACGTCACGTTAGCTACACTGAAGCTTAACCGTATAGTATATATGGAAATTCTGCATCCAGAAGATTAAAATAAAGCTGAATACCAGCTTCCAAAATATGATATGTGTATTGCAGTGCAAACAGCATGCCGTTGGTGACTACAAATCCACAGTAAACTTAACTATCAAATAAAAAAGGCTTTAAAAAATTTATAGAATTGTGAAACAACACTTTGTTGTTTTTTTGTTTGCCCCTCTTGCATATATGATCAAGATGAACTGGTCTTCTTCTGCTCTAATGATTTTTATCCAGAGAAAGTTTTAAGTAATTTTGGTGGGACTTAATTGATTTTTAACATGGACAATTGTTCCATTTAATAAACAAATTTACAAAAGCATTATCATCTAGAGCAACAGATTTTTCTCTAGAGTATATATATTTTGATAACTACTTTGATTTCAAAGCTATATTTAAATAAAAATGTTATTTAAAGTGGTAACACTTTATGTGAAGTCATTTATGGCTCTAATTAACAGCGGAAATTCCGGCTTTTTTTTTGTCGAGGTACTGTATATTTTATTGACTGCATTGACTTGTCAGATTTAGAAAACGTAAATATACGTGCCGATGGTAATTTTGGTTTTAGTGTATAAAACAAAGAAATTAATTTAATACTTAAATAATCTTAATGATGGTAATCTTAATGCTACCATGTGGATGCGTTTTTGTATTAAATTAATTTCTCCAAATTTTCATCTATAAACAAAAATAATTAGACTAAATATAAGGGATGATTGCCCAAAACCTACGGGGGGCATCCACGGATTTTCGGGGGGGGGGGGAGCTAAGTAACCCCGAAAAGATGCCTGAATACATCACTGACCCCACCTCCTCACCGAAATCGTGAACACAAAAGAGCTTTGCCGCCTGAAGTGTAAGGGATGATCAAAAAGTTTCCGCCGCCCCGGTGGCGCAGTGGTCTAAGGCGTTGGCCTCTGATCATTCGTCCGTAAGGGGTCCGGGTTCGAATCCCGGTGAGGCATGGATGTTGTGTTTGTCTTACGGCACTGGCTCTCTCCCTTCCCTGGAGCCAGTGACCTTAAATTAGGGACGGGCGACTGCTTATAGCCCATTGAGTTGCTCACGGTGGTCGTTAAACCTCCAATCAAAAAAAAAAAAAAAAAAAAAAAAAAAAAAAAAAGTTTCCGTTCAAGGTAGCCGCAAGGGGAGCGGGCGAATTCATCAAAAACGAATTCATCGAAAACAAATTTATGGAACGAACAATTTGTCGAAAGACGACTTTTTCGAAAAAAGTGAAACGATTTAATCGGAAACGAATTCGTCGAATGCAAATTCAGAAAACAAATTTATCAAACGAACAATTTGTAGAAAGACGACTTTTTCGAAAAAGTGAAACGATTTCATCGCAAACGAATTCGTCGAATGCAAATTCATCGAAATCGAATTCGTCGAATGCAAATTCATCGAAATCGAATTCGTCGAATGCAAATTCAGAAAACAAATTTATCAAACGAACAATTTGTCGAAAGACGACTTTTTCGAAAAAAAGTGAAACGATTTCATCGAAAACGAATTCGTCGAATGCAAATTCATCGAAAATAAATTCATCGAAAATAAATTCATCGAATGAGCTAATTACCAAACAAAAGACAACTCTTTCGAAAAATAAAATGAAACGAATTCATTGGAATGGAGTTTAAGACAACTGCAGACAACCCCTTTAAGAGCCGTATAAAAATTGCAGTTTCTTAGTTTCAGACGTGAGCAAAGGCCTAGGGATTAATATTTTATGCCTCAGTAAAAGGGCAATAATACTAGTCATGGTGTTTTTTTTTTTTTTTTTTTGGTTTGAGGTTTAACGACCACCGTGAGCAACTCAATGGGCTATAAGCAGTCGCCCGTCACTAATTTAGGGTCACTGGTTCCAGGGAAGGGAGAGAGCCAGTGCCGTAAGACAAACATAACGTCCATGCCTCACCGGGATTCGAACCCTGACCCCGTTCGGACGAATGATCAGAGGCCAACGCCTTAGACCACTGCGCCACCGGGGCGGCCTAGTCATGGTGTCTTAACCTTATGAATATGAGCACGGCGGAATATATTCATAACGTTTACGTAGTAAATTAATCTCATAATCGTGCTCATATTCATTATGTTTAGACACCAAGTCAAGTTAGTTTTATTGCGCGTTTATTTAGGCATTAAGTATTAATACATAAGCCTAGGCCTAGGCCTTTTTAACAGTTTTTATTCGATTGTGCTCATATTCATAAGGTTTAGACACAAGGTCTGGTTAGTATTATTGCGCTTTTACTTAGGCATTAAATATGAATAGCTTGGCCTAGGCCTTCTTAACAGTTTTTATTCAGTCGTGCTCATATTCATAAGGTTTGCATCGAGTGAAGTTAGTAATTTGCGCTTTTACTTAAGAATAAATATTTCATACACTTGAACAAAATCTGTCAGAAAGGCCTGGACTTGAGGCCTATTTATTAATATTTAATGCTTAAGCAAAAGCGCAATATTACTAACTAGACTTCATGTCCAAACCTTACGAAAATGAGCACCACGGAATAAAATGTGTCAAAAAAGCCTAGGCTTATTTTTAAGATGTAATGCCTAAGCGCAATAATACGAATTTGACTTGGTGTCCAAACCTTATGAATATCAACACAACGGAATAAAAACGGTTAAAAAGGCCTAGGCCTAGGCCAAGGTATAAATATCTAATGCCTAAGTAAAAGCGCAATAATACGAATTTGACTTGGTGTCAAAATTTTAGGTATATGAACACGATGAAATAAAAACTGTTAAGAAGGCCTAGGCCAAAAGTATTTAATGCCGAAGTAAAAGCGCAATATAGTAATAACTTGACTAGGTGTCTAAACCTTATCAATACGAACACGATGAAATCAAAATTGTTGAAAAGGCCTTGACCAAGGATTAATATTTAATGCTTAAGTAAAAGCGCAATAATACTAACTTGACTTGGTGTCTAAACTTTATGAATATGAGCACGATGGAATAAAAACTGTTAAAAAGGCCTAAGCTCAGGCCTAGGCATATTAATTTATTTTTAGTGCCAAAGAAAAAGCATAACATTACTAACCTATCTGGGTGCCCAAACGTTATAAACGTGATCACGGCGGAATAAAAACCGTAAAAAGGCCACGGCCTAGGCGGTATCTTTAGAGGAGGTCTACGGGGAAGTAGACACGATGAAATCAAAAGTCTGATTCTTATTAGACTCCCTAACGGTTTTGTGGTCATCCTACATGAAAGTGTAATCTAAGAAATTTTATACGTTCTCCAAACGTTTTTGTGGCAACTTGGCAATGTTGCACTTATAGTCAACGTTTTCGAGAAAAGCACACACACGATATTGCAACTTTCGGTGATTTTGCTTTTGATGAATCCGTTATCGGTGAATTTCGATGAATTCTCCGTTCGATGAATCCGTTTTCGATGAATTCGTTTTCGATGAATTCGTTTTTGACGAATTTGCTTTCGATGAATTCGTTTTTGATGAATTCATTTTTCGATGAATTCACATGGAGTCGCTGCAAGACCGCGTGCGACGTAAACGTTGACGAAAGTCAGTATATGTAAAGGCAGTTAGCGGACCGCGGATGGCCTAGTGGTCAGCGTTCGTGACTGCCTTGGAGAAGACCTCGAGCTCGATCCCGAGCAGGTACGAACGTTCGAGCCACTAAATATCCGCCGTGCGTCGGATGGGCAAGTTAAGCCATCCGACCCTGAGTACTGGCCCCCGGTAATAAATAAGAGCGTCTTCCTCCCCCTTTCTACCTCGCTTCCATGTGACTTTCCTATCGGGCACTCTAGCTCAAATCTTCTAGCTTCCTACTTCTAAGGGTTGTTTAAGACCTGGGGTCAGACACTCCCTTCTTAAAATCCTTTACATATGATCTGATCTGATCGGAAAGGCAGTTAGTAATCTGTGAGGGTAAAAGTCGAATTGTGACGTAGTGCTGTGTTTGTTGAACTTATCGTACACATATTGATGGCATCATCGTAACCGAGCGGGTCTGAAGTAGATTAACGAGCTTTTATTCAGTTTCTGTCCGCTGAAGGAAAGAAGCCTGCAGAAATTCATCACAGAATAATGGGTGTGTGTGTGGTGACGCGTGCTTTTCAAAGACTGTAACGTACCAGGAGATGTGACGTACCTGCCAGAAGGACGCACACGACATAAAGGCAGATAGGAATCAGAATAAAACGTCCGCGTAGCTCAATTGGTAGAGCAACTTATTCCGGAATGAGGGGACCCGGGTTCGAATCCTGGCGCGGATAAAAATAACGGAGAAATACACTTCGTTATAATGGCGCCCGAACTATCCGGATGACCCGACCGTTCAAAATCTCGCATTGGTGTGATGTTATTTCCACACCGCGAGATAGGAAAAATAAGAGAATCATTTCTCCAGCACTTCAAAAAAAAAAAAAATAATAATAATAAGGGGGAGATGATGTAACGTACCAGGAGATGTGACGTACCTGCCAGAAGGACGCACACGACATAAAGGCAGATAGGAATCAGAATAAAACGTCCGCGTAGCTCAATTGGTAGAGCAACTTATTCCGGAATGAGGGGACCCGGGTTCGAATCCTGGCGCGGATAAAAATGACGGAGAAATACACTTCGTTATAATGGCGCCCGAACTATCCGGATGACCCGACCGGTCAAAATCTCGCATTGGTGTGATGTTATTTCCACACCGCGAGATAGGAAAAATAAGAGAATCCCTTCTCCAGCACTTCGAAAAAAAAATAATAATGGGGAGATGATGTAACGTACCAGGAGATGTGACGTACCTGCCAGAAGGACGCACACGACATAAAGGTAGATAGGAATCAGAATAAAATGTACGCGTAGCTCAATTGGTAGAGCAACTTATCCCGGAATGAGGGGACCCGGGTTCGAATCCTGGCGCGGATAAAAATGACGGAGAAATTCACTTCGTTATAAGACCTCTGTTGTGGAATAGTGTCAAGAATTCCTCCGTGAAGGTCGCGGTACGACACACGATTTGCAGCGATCTGGGCATCCATCCACAACAAACACGCCCGAATACATCGAGAATGTGAAAGCGGCTATTCTCAATGATCAGTGAGTAACCATTCGTCAAATGGTCAGTGACTTCAACATGAACTATGGAAATATTCAAAGCATCATACAAGGTCTAGGGTACCGTAAAGTGTGATGTCAATGGATCTTGCGAGCCAGAGGCGTAACCAGGATGGGGCACGCTGCCCCGGGCGCAGTTCAAGAAAGGGCGCAAAAATCACGGCTTGCAATCTAATTAAAGCTGAAATTGAAAAACTTTTGCACCAGTTTCTAGTGCAATGAGTTTCGTACCATGCTCTGACATTTGTCCATTTGCAGAATTTGCTTATAATATAAAAAAATAAATACATCACTCTTAACCACGTTCTAGAAACACACAGCAACCAAAAAAAAAAAAAATGTTTTTCAGCCGCCGCTGTGGAATTGAACCAACAGAATTCTCGATATCTAGCCGAGTGCGTTACATATACGCAACGGTGGCCAACAATCCACGGTGCTATGTGTATTTTTAAGTCAGCTTCTAACATCATAAATCCGTAAGATGGGCTCAGCTACTGAGACGTCTCCATCTGGTGGGCATTAACGGCACTAGCTATATATATATATATATCATCATCATCATCATTGTCAACCATTATCAATCCACTGCTGGACGAAGGTCTCCCCAAGTTTCCTCCACAACGGTCTGTCTTGTGCCAGTCTCCTCCATGTCACTCCCGCATACTTTCGAATTTCATCCACCCATCTTCCACGTGATCTTCTTCTGGGTCTTTTCCTGTCCCTTGGAATCCAATCTAAAATTTCGGCTGTCCATCGATGGTCTGTTCTTCTGGCAGTATGTCCAGCCCATTGCCATTTCAGGGATTTAACTCTGATCATGATGTCTTCCACTCTTGTCATTTTTCGGATCCACGTGTTTCTCTTCTTATCTCTAATGGTTACACCAAGCATGCACCTCTCCATGCTACTTTGAGTTGTCTGCAGCCTTTGTATGTCTCTTTTAGCTAAGGTCCACGTCTCTGCACCATACGTAAGCACTGAGGGGATGCATTGATCAAACACTTTTCTTTTAAGACATAATGGCATATTGCTCTTGAAAATTATGCTGTTTCTTCCAAAAGCTCTCCAGGCAAGTTTTGTACGCCGATTAATTTCTTCACCAATGTGACCCTCACTTGATATCTGCTGTCCAAGATAAACGTACGTGTCTGTTATCTCCAGCTTTTCTCCATCAATCGATAAATCTTCATTTCTTGTAAAAACATTGTACATCACTTTTGTCTTCTGAAAGTTCATTTTTAATCCCACTTCTTTACTCTTGTCAGCAAGTTCCTGGATCATACTCTGCAGCTCTGATGGGGTAGTTGCAAAAATGACTACGTCATCAGCAAAACGAAGGTGGGTTAGATAATCTCCATTAATCTTTATCCCTTTGTTTTCCCAGTTCAGTGATTGAAAGACATTTTCCAATGTGGCATTAAAGAGCTTCGGAGATATGGTGTCACCTTGTCTCACTCCTTTTACAATTTTTATGTGTGTTGTATTTCCAAACAGCAGAATCTTTGCACTTGCATTTTCATAGATGTTATTAATAATATTAATGTATGCATCTTCAATACCGCAGGATTTCAGAGCTATTGCAACTGCTGATGGTTTCACCGAATCAAAGGCTTTTTCATAATCGATAAAAGCCATGCACAATGGAAGCTCATATTCCCTCGCTCTTTCAATTAGTTCTCTCAGTACGTGGATATGATCTATTGTGCTGTAGCCACTCCTGAATCCAGCTTGTTCTCTCGGTTGAGCCATGTCCAGTGTCACCTTCAAGCGGTGTGAAAGAACTTTAGTGAAGATTTTATAAACCACTGATAGGAGGCTGATAGGTCTGTAGTTCCTGAGATCTTCAATGTCACCTCTTTTTTGTAGCAAGATCATTGTTGCGTTGTTCCAATCCTCAGGAATTTTCCCTTCATTAAGGCATCGAGTGAAAATTTGGGCGAGTACTGTTTCGATTTCTCCACTTGCTTCTTGTATGATGTCTACAGTAATTCCATCTTCTCCTGGAGCTTTTCCCCGCTTCATGTTCTTGATTGTATGTGAAACTTCTGCTGGAAGGACTGGAAGAACTCTGGTACTGGTACCTTTCATGATGTCTGGAGTACATGTATCATCCCTTTCATATAATTTGGAGTAGAAATCTTTCACTCTTGTCAAAATTTCGCCTCTATTTCTTGTTACAGAACCATCTTCTTTTCTCAGTGCCATAATCTGTTTTTTCCCCTTACTGAGATGTCCCTTTGCTATCTTTAGGCTTTGGTTGTTTTCAATTGCTTTCCTTACTAGTTCACAGTTGAATTTCCTTACGTCTTCAGTGATACTTTTTCGTACTGTCTTGCATAGCTCTATATATTCCACTTTGGAAGTCACATCTTCTTTAGTTGTCCTCATCACTCTTCTTTTTTGCATCAACATTTTGGTTTTTCCTGATAATTTGTTCACATGCAATTTGTTCTTAGACCCAGCTAATTTTGTTGCTGTTTCCATAAGAGCTTTGGTTACTTTTCTGTTAACTTCAGAAATATCGACTTCTTCCGATGTTAGGCCTTCTAAAGCAGAGAATCTGTTCTTCAGTTCCAATTTGAAGGTATTATGGTGTTTTTTAAGGTTGGTTATGTCAATACATTTTGTTTGTCTTATGAGCTTGCTACGTTCGAGTTTAGTGTTGAGGTGCATCTTACATCTCACCAATCTATGGTCACTGCCTGTGTTGAACTTGTTTAGCACACTGCAGTCTTCTATGACGAATTTTTTGTTACACATAATAAAATCAATTTCACTTGTCGTCCCATTTGGATGTCTCCATGTCCATTTCCTGTGTGGCTTTTTCTTGAAAAAGGAGTTCAAGATGAAAAACCCTTCTGCCTCTGCAAACTCTACGAGAGTATTTCCACGCTGGTTTCTGTTGCCGTGACCGAATTTACCTACTGAAGTTTCATTCTGTTGCCGTTGCCCTATTTTTGCATTGAAATCTCCCATAATTATTTTCAAGTGCTGCTTACCTTTATTATTTAGATCACGAATTTCCTCATAAAATTCTTCAATTTCTTCTTCAGCATGACTTGTGGTGGGTGCATAAGTTTGAATAATCTGAACCTGGTATCTTCTCGAGAGTTGGATAACGAGTCGTGCAGCTCTGTCAGAGGAACTTTCAACTTCTACAACTTTATCCTTCAGTTTCTTGTTTATTATAAATCCAACACCACTAGTTCTGCCAGTATCTGTCCCACGATAGTAGAAGAGATGTCCACTTTTCAGTTCAATGAGATCTTCCTTTTCTCCTTACCTCACTTAGCCTGACGATGTCCCACTTGATCCTTTGTAGTTCCTCTTCCAATTCAAGAAGCCTTGAATCAGAAGATAGGGAGCGTCCGTTGTACGTAGCCAAGGTCAGCATCAGATGGCAGCCTAGTCTGGTCCTCCGGGGATTCTTAGCACCCTCTGCCTTCATGTCGCACTGGCCGCTGCCTTGGCCAGGTACATTCCAGCTGCCGGAGACTGAGGGCCAAGATTTAAGTTGTGGAGTCATTTTGGGGGGTTTGGCCATAACTCACCACGCTGGCCAAGCGGGTTGGTGAGTGTGGGATAGCATTTCCTCTAATCCCGATGGTATAGTTATACCGCTATTGGCGGTCGTCAGAGCCCCTTTAGTGGGAACAGGATGTACCACGAGAAGGCGGGGTTGACATTTGTCAAGGAGAGGCTGTGGTGTTACGCATCACCTGACCTTACATCCCATATATATATATATATATATTATAGCAATTAAATCAAAGGGCGAGGTACAAGTTGAAAATACTCCAAATACGTGGCGACAAGTAAATAAATAAATACATCGCTGTGTGTTTCTAGAACGTGGTTAAGAGCGATGTATTTATTTATTTACTTGTCGCCACGTATTTGGAGTATTTTCATGCTTATAATAATTTTTCCAGCTTCGTTAATCATGGCAGCTTAAAACACATTCCGAAATGAAAGCGTGAATGTGGTCCGTCCAAATAAGGAAGAACCACGGTTTTCGTCGACAACAATGGATTGTGCCGTTTTTCTTTAGATGCGTACATTGCTAGACAAAAATGTCGTTCATATTGTTCAAGATTCTCTGGTGGCTATTCGATAATTACTGTGATCACGAGCCTGGATTATACATATCTGATATGGCAGAAAAGTACGTTTACCATGTCTTTGTGGAAATGAGGGAGGTGTGGTTCATACTGACCTCGAAAAAGCCATCCGTAAGGGGTCTGGGTTTGAATCCCGGTCAGGCATGGATGTTGTGTTTGTCTTACGGCACTGGCTCTCTCCCTTCCCTGGAACCAGTGACCCTAAATTAGGGACGGGCGACTGCTGATAGCCCATTGAGTTGCTCACGGTGGTCGTTAAACCTCCAATCAAAAAAAAAAAAAAGCCACAAATTGTGCTACCCGAAAATGCCAAACGATTTTCTGCATCTTTTCCAATTTGTCCCCATCTGGAAATGATTAGTTTTGGGGATCGATTTATATATGCCAGAATTCTTTAGAATAATCAAAGTTGCGATGTCTTGTTACTCCCCCCTCCCTGTAATAAGAAATGTAAGTGAGCTATGTATTTGTTGTATGATGTATATGTTGAGGCATCCTTAAACATCCAGTGCATCCGTTTGGGCTCCGTCATTCTCGTGACAGAGAATAATTTTGCGCCATGTTCTGTGGGACATTTTCCGAAGCAGTTGCTGGGTGATACGAGAGAAAGCACGTCTCACTGCTTGTTTAAGTTCATCAATGGTTTAGTAGCGCTGCTGTGCAACAAACTCTTTTATGAAACCCCAAAGGGCATTATCACACGTTGAGAGATCTGGGCTTCGAGGTGGCCATTCAAGTGTAGAGGACAGCTCTGCCGAACCTCGGCAGATCCAACGATCCCGAAAGACCTCGCCAAGGTATTCCCGAACAGCGATTGCGCAATGGGCGGATGCCCCATCCCGTTGGAACCATACGTCACTCAAAATGCCAAGATTTCCAAGTTGTGGCACAAACCAAGTTTGCAGCATGTCCAGAGAAGTTGTCTGTTTAACTGGACCATCAAAGAAATACGGTCGAAACAGATGTCGACTATTCATTGCAGCCCATATCATGACATGCGGAGGATGATGTTCCAATTCTTCGACATAATGTGGGTTTTCCTTGGACCAGAACACAACGTTCCGTGATCGACAGCTGCGGTATAGCGCACATTCATCACTGAAAATTACCTTTCCACGTTTAGGGATTGTGGCAAATGTCTGAAGCATCATTGCACATGTATCCCGTCTGCGGTTTAAATCGATGTCTGATAACTCCTGAACGAACATCGAGCGATATGCGTGCAAATTCAGGTCATTCTTCATGTGCTTATGCAGTGTCGATCGTGGTATTCCAAGCTCCGCTGATCGTTTGCGGAGCGACTTCGTCGGTGACCTGATAACTGATTCCTCGACCGCTTGACACTGTTGCACTCTGGTTGATGGTCTTCCCGTTCGTGGTTTTTCCTTGATGTTGCCTGCTTCGAAGAGTTTATGTTCCCACCGCAGAAGAGTCTGTTTTGGAGGGGTCTCTTTGTCGAATCGTTGTTGGAAATCGGCACGCACGTCGCGCATTGTCTTCCCTATGTGTGGATATTCGTGTACCCAGACACTGACAACAATCTGCTGTTCCAGGGTGTATTCGCTGGTATCACACATGGTTCCGGTACCTAATCTGTAAATAAACACAATACAGACCAAAACTAAACATATACATCATACAACAGGTACATAGCTCACTTAAATTTCTTATTACAGGGGAGAAGGGGGGGGTAACAAGACATTGTGGACACAATGTACAACCTATTGGTATACCTCTAGTCTGTTTGTACATAACACCACTCATACAAATGTAATTATTAAACAAGCATAGAGCCACAAGGTTGTTGTAGTATTCTTTATACTAACATGAAGATGGTTCTGAAATCTATCAAAATATTGGACACACACATACCTTAAATCGCTAAGGTCGATTGACGTGAATAAGTTGCCGAAATCAAATGTATGTGTACTTCTAGGTTGATATGTTTTTAAATAATTGATGACCGGTGTATTATTAACAATAATCCAAGTAGAAGTAATAAGAGACAGCATAATTCTAAGAAGTTGTTCAAAAACTTACCGGCATTTCTGTGATTACTGAAACGTGCTGATGTAATAAATCTAAATTCAGTTGGTACCTTGTGAAACTTAGGAGTGGCAAACATAAACGAAAACTTAAGAGTCATATTTCTAATCTTCAATCATCGTAAAAGAGCTATAATTTTCTTATTAATCACTTCATGTTTGTCCTTTATTTTTCCATAGGTTTGTCCGTCATTCAGTTCATGTTGTAATAACTCACAATATTTTTTTACAGATTAGAGCAAAATTGTTGATCCTGCTACATAAAAAAGGTGACGCTGAGGATCTCAGGAACTACAGACCTATCAGCCTCCTATCAGTGGTCTATAAAATCTTCACTAAAGTTCTTTCACACTGCTTGAAGGTGACACTGGACATGGTTCAACCGAGAGAACAAGCTGAATTCATGAGTGGCTAATGCACAATAGATCATATCCACGTACTGAGAGAACTAATTGAAAGAGCGAGGGAATATGAACTTCCATTGTGCATGGCTTTTATCGATTATGAAAAAGCCTTTGATTCGGTGAAACCATCAGCAGTTACAATGGCTTTGAAATCCTGCGGTATTGAAGATGCATGCATTCATATTATTAATAACATCTACGAAAATGCAAGTGCAAAGATTCGGCTATTTGAGAACACAGCACACATAAAAATTGGAAAGGGGGGGGGGAGACAACGTGACACTATATCTCCCAAACTCTTTAATGCCACTTTGGAAAATATCTTTCAATCACTGAACTGGGAAAACAAAGGGATAAATATTAATAGAGATTATCTAACTCACCTTCGTTTTGCTGATGACGTAGTCATTTTTGCAACTACCCCATCAGAGCTGCAGAGTATGATCCAGGAACTTGCTGACAAGAGTAAAAATGGGAGATTAAAAATGAACTTCCAGGAGACAAAAGGGATGCACAATGCTTTTACAAGAAATGAAGATTTATCGATTGATGAGGAAAAGCTGGAGATAACCAATACCTACATTTATCTTGGACAGCAGATATCAAGTGAGGGTCACATTGATGAAGAAATTAATCAGCGTATAAAACTTGCCTGGAGAGCGTTTGGAAAAAACATTATAGTTTTCAAGAGCAATATGCCATTATGTCTTAAAAGAAAAGTGTTTGATCAATGCATCCTTCCACTGCTTACATATGGTGCAGAGACGTGGATCTTAACTAAAAGAAACATACAAAGACTGCAGACAACTCAAAGCAGCATGGAGAGGTGCATGCTTGGTGTAGCCAGGAGAGATAAGAAGAGGAACTCGTGGATCAGAAAAATGACAAGAGTGGAAGACCATGATAAGAGTAAAATCCCTGAAATGGCAATGGGCTGGACATACTGCCAGAAGGACAGACCATCGATGAATAGCTGAAATTTTAGACTGGATTCCAAGGGACAGGAAAAGACCCAGTAGAAGACCACATGGGAGATGGGCGGATGGAATTCGAAAGTATGCGGGAGTAACATGGAAGAGACTGGCACAAGACAGACCGTTGTTGAAGAAACTTGGGGAGACCTTCGTCCAGCAGTGGATTGATAATGGTTGACAATGATGATATTCTGAAAACATATCACTCGTTACTGTCATGGATAAAAGGAGCGATTTATCAGATTTGCAAAAAAGGGATGATTATCGGATTTCAGGACAAGGGTGGCAGTATTTTTGAAAAAGCGCAGTTCGTGAATTGTTCGCGTGCTGCTATGGTTAAAGTGCATCGTCATTGCAGAAATGGCCCCGTTGCGAATAAGCGAAGTGAAAACTGCGGAGCACCACGTGCCATTGATGTGAGAAGTGAACGTCAGCTTCGAAGGCGCGTGAGGGCCGATCGATACGTTACAATGGAGAAACTCACCGGCCGAATAAACCAGGGGGATACGGGAAGTGTGTCTAAAACGACTGTTCAGCAAACCCTGCTGCGTATGAGGCTCCGATGCAGACGGATGGTCACTGCACCTATGCTAACGGAGGTGTATCGGCAGAAAAGGCTTACATTTGCACGGCAGTATCAGAATTCGACTTCCGCTGATTGGCAAAGGATTGCCTTTTCCGATGAGTCACGTTTTCTGCCTCATCGAACGGATGGACGTCGGCGTATAAGGCGAGAAACATCGGAGAACGAACCCTCTTCAACCATTGCTGGCAGAACACAAGCTGGTGCGGACAGCGTTATGGTGTGGGGAATGTTTTGTGGCATTCCCTGGGTTCACTCATTCCTGTGGAAGGCACTATGGACCCAATTCGTTATGAATCCATCTTTGCAGACCACGTACACCCATACATGCTGATTGTCTTTTCTGCGGCAGGTGGGATCTTCCAGAATGACAATGCGACGTGTCACACAGCTAGAAATTTCCGAAAGTGGTCGGAAAAGCACGATGAAGACTTCGAAGTACTTCCCTGGTCTTCTAATTCCCCAGACTTAAACCCAACTGAGCATCTGTGGCACCACCTCGATCGTGTTGTTCGCTCTACGGTTCCTCCACCAAGTACCCTCCAGCAGATGTCAGATGCACTGCAGTCATCATGGCTCCACATACCAGTGAGCTCCTTCCAGCACCTTATTGAGTAACTCCCAGTCCGGCTTGCACACGGCAGTTACTCTGGATATTATCTGGTGGTCACACTAATGTGACTCGACCGTGTATATATATCATCATCAACCATTATCAATCCACCGCTGGATGAAGGTCTCCCCAAGTTTATTCCGCAATTGTCTGTCTTGAACCTGTCTCCTCCATGCCACTCCTAAGTCTTTTCCTGTTTCTTGGAATCCAGTTGTTTAACAGTGGTCAGTTCTTCCCACAACATATCCAGCCCATTTCCATTTCAGAGATCTGACTTTGCTTATATATATTAAATTAGTAATATACTCGTATTTATGCAATAGGAAATCACATATCGGGGGCGCAATATTTATGGTTTCCCCGGGCGAAGAAGTGCCTAGTTACGCCTCTGCCGCGAGCCTTCAATAATGATCAGGAAATACATCGTATGGCACTCTGTTTGAAACACATGCTGCGTTTCAACGTGGAGCGCAACGCATTCTTGGAGCGCACTGTGGCCGGCGACGAAACTTGGTGCTTCCACTTCCAACCAAAATCCAATCTGCAAGCATGCAATGGAGACATCCACTCTCTCCCCGCCGGAAGATCTTCAAGGGCCAAAGCATCTGCTGGAAAAGTGATGGCGACAGTGTTCTTCGACCACCGAGGCACATTTCTGGTCGATTTCAAGGAACCAGGTGTCAGTATCAATGCAGCACGGTATTGCGAGGCACTCGTGCGTTTGGGTCGTGCCATTCAGAATAAACTTTCTGCCGACTTCACTAAAGTGGTAATTTTACAGCACGACAACGTGCGCTTTCATCAGGGTCGTGGAGAGCGAGCTCGGGCCCTATGCAGTGCAGTAAAATCTCCGGGCACCCCACCTCGGCTCCTCCACTAACCACATAATCCGTATTTCCGTTTCCTCACCTATCCCCCAACCACCATTCCCCTACTTTTCTACAACCCGACCAGTTGCAACTCTTCAATCCTTATTTGCGGTGGAAAATCTTTCATATTCTCCCCTCCGTAAACAAACTCTCAAACTCTCCCTTTCGAGAAAAGAGTTTTCTCATGAAATTCTTGAGCGCCATCTACCAACAGACATTCTTAATTTTTTTAGTACTTTTTCATAATCATCACATTTTTCACCTTTCATTTTTAGAGTGTAATATACGTCTAAAGATGCAGTTTCTGGGAAAGTATCCACAAAGAGTTCTCATAAGTAAACATTAAATTTTGTGTTTTCTGTTTTAAGTTGCTGCTGTGAACAGGACAACTTCATAGGTTATCAAAATAAAGGAAAATAAACGAAATCGGAATTACGCACAAAGACACTATATTCATTTATAAAAATTGCCGCAATGCGAAAATAATGAGTTGAACATAAAATAAAAGTACAAAAGATGCCGTCTTCTGGTGGGAAACACAAAGTGACAAAATCCACATGATGAAAATTGTCTGCAGCCTTTGATGACTAGCAATAACGTTGTATTTCATACACAATGATCTGTGTCGGTGAGTAGCAAAGCAACACAGAGAACCTAATGTGTGGTGTCGGCGAGTAGTAAAGCAACACAGAGAACCTAATGTGTGGTGTCGGCGTGTCGTTGGAAAGGGAAGAAGAAATGAAAAACGTAATACGGAGAGCTCGTTTGATTTGCCACAGGTAACATACGCACGTGTTGCAGTTATCCAGGTAACTCGAGTAACATTGTAACACTTAGTTTTTTTTTTTAATTATTTTTAAAGCAAGTTTTGAATTTATTACATTTATGACATAAATTACGCATTTTTACGTTTCACGTAGAAAATATTTTTACGCGTAACTTCCCAACCCTGGTGACGGTATAGCTTGAAAAATATTCGGACACCACAAAATAATAATTAGAAAAAAATTACTTCAGAAACGGGCTATGAGCCTCGGTGCTACAGCACAGTCCCCCCCCCTCTCGTCAGGCCGGGCCTTCAAGCTGCCAACGTCGTGAAGGACAAATTGCAAAACCTTAAATGGTAGACCCTGGAGTACCCTCCTTATAGCCCAGATCTCCCCCTTGCGATTCCCACTTCTTCGATGCGTTGAAAAAGACACTGAAAGGACGTTGGTTCCAGTTGACGATGACGTCTATTGGATTTATTAAACGACATAGGTTCCAGTCAGACGATGACGTCTATTGGATCCATTAAAGGAGGTAGGTTTCAGTCCGACTATGACGTCTATTAGATCTATTAAAGAACGTAGATTCCAGTCAGACGATGACGCCTATTGGATTTATTAAAGGACATAGGTTCCAGTCGGACGATGAGGTCTATTGGATCTATTAGAGGACGTAGGTTCCAGTCAGACGATGACGTCTATTGGATCCATTAAAGGAGGTAGGTTCCAGTCGGACGATGAGGTCTATTAGATCTATTAGAGGACGTAGGTTTCATTCGGACGATGAGGTCTATTGGATCTATTAAAAGACGTAGGCTCCAGTCGGATGATGACGTGAAGCAGGATCTATTGGATTTTTGTAAGCGATAAACATCAGACTTTTACCACAATGGCATCTTCGGCCTTGTCCGACAATGGAAGAACGATCTTAACGCCTATGACATGGGCGGCGGAAGGTAGGGGACACGGAGGTCCGCCCCCCATAGAATTTCATGGTCTCCCTCACTGGGTGTTGTCTTGCGAAACGTCTTAAAAATTTGTGGTTCACATATGATTTAACGACTTTTCTTTTCATTAATATTTCGTGGAGACTCACCACGTTTCGCAGTTTTTGGGAAAACGTTTCAAAGCACAATTTTTTTTTTTTTTTTTTTTTGATGGGAGGTTTAACGACCACCATGAGCAACTCAATGGGCTATAAGCAGTCGCCCGTCCCTAATTTAGGGCCACTGATTCCAGAAAAGGGAGACAGCCAGTGCCGTAAGACGAACACAACATCCATGCCTTTCCGGGATTCGAACCCAGACACTTCTAGGACGAATGGTCACAAGCCAGCGCTATGACCACTGCGCCACCGGGCCAAGTACAATTTTGAAAACTGATTTTCCACAAACAAGTTGAAAAGTTAACTCGACGTTGTGTTCCACACTTTAGAAGAGATCGTTTTAAAGTTCTCAAGTGGCAGTAGGCTGGGTATACATTATATTAACAAAAGTCACCGGACACCCCTTCAAAAGCAAAAGAACAGATTCGCTGCATTGTTAAGATGCGCGGTACAGCTGCAAACGGTATAAAAGCAAGCCTTCAGCTGACGGCGATCATATCGCACTGTGAGGTTGAGTGAAAATATCGCGGCGAGAGAGAACTGACTTTGAGAAAGGAAAGAGTGTTGGGTGTTATATTAGTGGGTTGTCCATAAGAGACACCTAGAGGCGTTTAAACATACCGAAGTCAACTGTTTTGGATGTACTGAATAAGTGGAAGACATATGGCGTGCCTGAAGCAGCAAAACGTACCAGCAGACCAAAGAAAATCAGTGATAGAGGACGTCGAAGAGTCAGGAGAGTCATTACAGCTAATCGACGGAGTACTGCACAAGACCTCAATGTACAGGTGAGTAAAAATGCCGGAACCTCGGTATGTACACGCACCATTCGCACAGAACTTCATTCCATGGGTTACTGTGGTCGTGCGGCTGCTCATGAGCCTTTCATCTCCACTCGGAATGCTACTCGTCGTTTAGCATGGTGTAAAGAACATTTATCGTGGACCGTAGATCAATGGAAATGAGTCCTATGGACTGATGAATCCAGATGCACGATCCATGGGTCTGATGGCCGTGTGTGGGTATGGCGGAAGCCGGGGGAACGCTATTTACCACGGTGTACTGTTCCTACGGTCAAGTTTGGAGCTGGCAGTGTATTCGTGTGGAGGTGTTTTTCGTGGTATGGTCCCAGCTCATTGGTTATCGTGGACAAACCTGTCAAACAGTACGTTTGCCTCGATATTCTGGACAATTATGCCCTACCAACTCTGTGGCAATACTATGGAACCGAGCCTTGTTGTTACCAACAGAATAATGCACCGAGCCATAAAGCAAGAACTGTTACGGCGTGGTTTGACGATAATTCCGTATCGTGTGTGAACTGGTCAGCACAGAGCCCTGATCTTAATCCCATAAATCAGCTATGGGATGAATTTTAACGCCGCATAAGAAATTTGGAACCAAGGTCTACTACTAAGCAACAGTGAGCGGCAGCATTATAAACTGAATTGAAGCGCATACCTATCGCTGTGTTCCAAAACCTTGTCGAAAGCATGTTTCGAAGGGTCAGTGAATGCATTAAGGCCAAAGGTGGATTCATACCGTACTAATGTCAATAAATGCTATGTTGTGTTTCTCTTCTAGGTGTCCGGTGACTTTTGTCAATATAGTGTATTGCTAGAACTGATCACCGATAGACAACTAAAATATTAGAATGGATATCAAAGAGAGGAGAAGACACAGAAAAGACTACCTGATTCGAAAGCATGCTGGAGTGACTTGGATGAGATACGTTCAAGACATGAAGATGATGCTTCCACTGCTGATGGAGGCCTCCTTCCAGCAGTGGATTGACAACGATTGATGTTGACGTTATGTAGGAGTAAATACATACATATCCTACGGGTTTTATTTCTGCCTCTTTTTTTTTTTTTTTTTATTTTGCCACAACTCTCGGAGAAGTTGGATCCAGCCGTTCCGGTGGCGCAGTGAACCAAACGTCGATTCGTCCGTGTTGAGTGCGGGTTCGAATCCCGGTAAGACATGTATGTTGTGTTTGTCTTACGGCACTGGATCTATCCTTTCCCTGGAACCAGTGACCCTAAATTAGGGACGGGTGACCCTAAATTAGGGACGGGCTTATAGCCCACTGAGTTGCTCACGGTGGTCGTTAAAGAAACACCAATCAAAGAAAGGAAAAGAAAAAAAAGTTGGACCCCCTGTAATTATCGAGTTCCGCCGCCCATGGCACCGGTTACTTATCTGAACTTATGGATACCGAACGGAAACTGTTTTTGATCATGCCTTATACGTCGTATTATAATCTTGCTTGTTGCATGAGCTTTTGGGTTAGTAAAACTGGTCTTGTGTGTAGATTACGAACAAATTTGCATTACTTAGTACCCACCCACATATGTAGTACGCAATTCCAGTTTTTTAACGTAGGACTACGTCTAACTCCGCGAATATTATGGGTTGACTTACGCCTGACCGCCTGTGACAAAAATAGGTCCCAATTGAAATCCTTTATAGCATTGAAAATAGGTGCCGCACACTAGTCTTGTTAACATATTCGTAAACAGCATGGAGTCCAATTCGCGTACTGTGCAATACACAGTGCGCGCGACGCTTCCCGTGAGCGTGGGAGATAATGCAATATTTCTGGGTATGCCGCCCAAATTTGACTCAGTTTATCTTGGCAACCGTCAGCACAACACGACTGTGCGTGGTATCGTTTTAAAGCTCTCGACGAGATCTATTCAAATATATAAAGAACATATTGCAGTGGTTTAAACTAAAATAAAAAAAAATGTTTTCGTATGAAGGGTTAACATTTTCGACAATGCCGCAGAATGAACGCAAGGTGGCGCAGTGGTCTAAGGCGTTGGCCTCTGATCATTCGTCCGAAGGGGTCCGGGTTCGAATCCCGGTGAGGCATGGATGTTGTGTTTGTCTTACGGCACTGGCTCTCTCCCTTCCCTGGAACCAGTGACCCTAAATTAGGGACGGGCGACTGCTTATAGCCCATTGAGTTGCTCACGGTGGTCGTTAAACCTCCAATCAAAAAAAAAAAAAAAATGAACGCAAGCAAAAGTGAGGGAAATCAAAACGACAGGCGAGAGCAAGTGATGAGCAATGTTAAGAAGCCCAAGAAGATTGCAGCCCAACGAACTAGAGAGTATCGAGAACGCATGAAAGCAGCCGCCGCCAAACAAAAATACAGCACACCGATCGAACCCGTACCCAGCTCATCTCGAACTCTGCTTTGCGTTCGCAATGTATCCAGCATTATTTGTAAAAAATACGTAACCTACTTTTCATATCACAGACCTGTGTTGCCTATAACAAATTAAATAAACGCTTTCAAACAATACTCGACTTGCTCATTTCAACTCTCCTATCTTCAAGTTGTAGTCCTACGTTCCAAACTGACGGCTTAATCAGAACTAAGCCTACCTATATTTTTTTTTAAATTACATACACAAAAAATAAAATAATTTAATTAAACACGACAAAAACATGGGGAAGGGGCAAGATTCATTTTGGCTATTTATAGTCGGCGCCTGTGCTTCCGAGACAAAAGTAAAGATCAGAAATCAAGAGATGAATTGCGTTTCAAACAGTGGCGATAACATAACGACAGGGGCGTAAATAGATTTTTTTCGAGGGTCAACGAAAAATGTAAGTTTTTGAAATCCACCAGAACAAAATAAAGGTTAATGAAGAAATAGAAAAAAAAATAACACATATTTTTCTAATGAAGTTAATGCATTTTTTATTAATTTAAAACATTTTTTTCTAATTGAAGTCGCATTTTAATCAAAAACATAAAAATGAAACACTTTCGGGGAAAGGGAGGTCCCTCGGACCCTACCCCTATGTAGACTACTTATTTCTTAAAGCAAATATTTCCTGAATTAATTTAATAATTCAGATCTGGCGAGCGCAGTGGGATTCTTCACATAACGTATACACAGAACCTTTATTATTATTACTATTATTATTGCACTCCATTCCATTAAAAATTTAACTCCTCCCGTACCACCATTAACTGTTGCTAGTTTTTTTCCAAATTTAAATATGATTAACAAATGCTTTATTTGGACTTGATGGTGGAACGAACTGTAGTTTTTAAATTCATTTCGCAATTTCCTTTAATCCGCTTCGCTCATAATTTTTCTCAGAATATACATTTCAGTGTAACGGATGTAAGCTTTGCGCAGTTTCTGATTTTCTGATAATAAGCCTTGAGCCGTTCTGCTTCTTTATCGGGTTTCAGTCATGAATTCAGATGAAAAGACTTTTGGCCCAAGTTAGAATAACAGCTATGGCGCCATCTTGTGAATAAGTTATGCATTAGTTTTAACTCAAAGATGTACAGCATATCCCAGCAACAACATTTTCATAAAAAAAAAAAAAAAAAAAAAAAAGTCTGCGATGGATAATAAAGTTTTTTATAAATTAGGCACTAATTTTAGCTTACAATGTTTTTTATTCCATTGTGGGTTTGCAGTTAGTTTGTCCTTGGAAAGGTCAGGAAGAGTTTTCTTTATCATCAGATTTCAGTTTTAATTTTTTTTTTTTAATTTTCTCTCTTTCTTGTTGAAGAAAGAGAGAAAACATGCATATATATATATATTTTTTTTTACCCAATAGTGTTCAGTATATATATTATTTAAATATGATTGAGTATATATATATGGTGAACAAGCCAGATAAATCATACACTACTACAAAGTTGACCCAGCTTTATATGTATAATTTTACTGTTATTCTCTCTCTCTCTCTTTCTATATTTTTGTTCTAAACAGTGCTCAAGTATTTAAATAACTTTTGAGTGATGGGTACACGGCCGTAGTCAGGGGAGGACCAGGCCGGGCTGTTTCCCTTTGCCCGTCCTAGAGACTCACAGAACAGTATAGTGCCCGACCTCTTTTACACTTTTTGCCCGACCGCTTTATATCCTTCGCCCGATCTCAATCATCAGCCGCCCCTGCCAACTTAGTTGTCTGGCTACGGGCCTGGATGGGTACATAAATGTTCTTGCATTTCTTAACGCTACAAAAGAAAAGAAAAGAAACAGCTGAATAGTAAGAACAAAAAAAATTATTGTAACCGATTACTTTCTTTTCCTCATTGAAAATATTTACGAGTGCATTTCAGTTTTTGAAAGATTTATTGCAAACATTTCTTTAACGAATAAAGAGATCTTATTCTCTCTGAATTTTTTTTTAAAATCTGAATATCAAAATTTGTCTCGTTCTGGGTAAAGAAACTCTTTAAAAGTCTTCGTAAAGGTTTTCTTAGATATATTTCGCGCACTTAAAAAGTTTTTCCCTGTACTAAAATTCTTTTTCACACAATTTTGTTGTTTAGTTTTACGTGTTTAGAATACATTAGCAGTTGAAGCTCACTAAAAACGTTTTTTAGTTCATAATTATTATCCAGGAAAAAAGCGTATGTGCAGTTTAAAATTTCCGCTTATGTACTTCCTTAGAATTGGCTATGTATGTCATGGAAATTACAAACTTAATTTTTAATTAAAAAAAGACCGAGTCTATTATCTATTTATTTCTATTTATTTTCCTTTTTGTTCCATATTATTATATATTTGTAACAATTTGCTAGAATTTTTGTGGAATTGTGTTTTTTGTATTTTAGCTGTTACCACTGTTTTTTAATCTTTAATTTTTTTTATTATCTGTGAAGTCGCCAAATCAAACTAATAGATATACTGTATATACGTATTTACTTATATATTAATTCCACCTGAGATTGAAATTTATATTGTAAGGCAAAAAAAAGTGTCCTGGAAAATAAGCTCGGAATATAGTTTTTCTTTATATATATAAATGTACGTGCAAATGGAAAATTAAGTACGTTTATATGTTCAGCTCACAGCTGACTACGGTGCACGAAACTAAAAAAATGCTAAAACCATCCTTCTTATCGTGTAGTAGTGCCATCTATTGGCAGTCGATTTCTCCAGCGCTTGTAAGGGCAAAGTATTATTGGAGTCCCGGATTTAACCTGACGTCATTTGCGCTGATAGCTTGCGTCGTACGTGGTGTTAGCGTTCAGAAATCTGCAAGATGGCCGAGTCATTGTGTGGTGGGAGTGCTACTCCGCTGTTTAAGCGTCCTAGGTTAGAAATATCATCTAATATAGACGACAACATATCGTCCTTCGATTCTTTAGCATCCACCGAGACGTTTTATCACAATATGGAGTTCAGAGAAGCTGTGGAAGGTAAGATGTTTCTTTGTTCATTATGGCGGCTCAGTAGTACTCGTGAAACTACGATTCGGGTTCTTCTTCCTTGTTGAAGATTGGCTGTTGCCGAGGCTTTACGTAGTTGTTGAGCATGTTAACCCTAAACTCCGTAGGTTAGCATGGGAAAATGCTTGTCGCAGTGGATGATGGTCCGTATTTGCGTCATAGCCCGCCATTTGAGTAGGTGTTGGAGAGTTTGTTGATATGTACACGAGGTCGCCCGCGATCGTTGATCCTTCGCCCAGCTGATGTTCTATTTACTTCCAAGGATTTTAATGTTACCTTCAGGATTTGTTTTCAAGACGCAAATTTGTAAGCTTAGATGTTTTTAGGGGAGCTTCTTTCGATCTCGTCAGTGAATTCAAATAAGAATGTGATTGGTAATTTTTTCGTACGAGTTTTGTGTGTTCCAATAGTTAAAATTTGGAACCGTGGAAATGATGCCGATTTCTTTAGTTTTGGTGGAACGCGCTTTTGTAATGACATGATTTTCGAGAGAGAGAGAGAATTATTTTAAGTTTGTGCTCGGCAATATTTTTTAATTAAAAGTGATACATTTTAGAAACTTGTTAAAAAATATACAATGACAGTTTGTGGTCACCGTTGCTGTTTTGATCAAAGAAGTAGAAACGCATAAATATAGCATTTACCATTTTTATTAGCATTTGTAAAAATAGCAATGTTTGATAGAAAATGAAAATTTAATTCTGTGTTTTTCTGGGGGTGGAGGAACAACACAGAATTACAAAAATATATAAAACATGTAATGGTGATATATTTTTTGCTAACTGTTCGTAAATAATGTTATTTCCATTTGATAGAAGTTTTGTCCAAACACAAAAGAAAACAATTTATTACTGCATGCACTGATTAAATGTCTAACAAATAAATGTCAGCATCATATTTGCTTCAGGAAAGGTGTCAGATAGAAGAATGTGTAGTTTAGCATCCTAAATTATTTGGCTATATATTTTGAAAAAACGAGAAAAAAATTATATATGTGTGTGTTAAGGAATGTAATTTGATGTCAAATGGTGAAACAATTTCATCTTTAAAACACAGTTTAAAGATTTTTACTGTAAAATTTACCTCCAATTACGATGATATGAACACAAGTTGCGGCAGGCCTAACACAACGGCGCGGCAACGAAGTGAAGCTTGCTGCCCCGGTGGTGCAGTGGTTAAAGCACTGGCTTATGGCCATTCTTCCAGCAGGGGTCCAGGTTCTTTCCCTTCCCTGGAACCAGTGACCCTAAATTAATTAGGGACGGGTGACTGCTTATAGCCCATTGAGTTACTCATAGTGGTTGTCAAATCTTCAATCAAAAAAAAAAAAAAGTGAAGCTTGGCTCCGCTTAAATGGTCTCACTGTGCTTAATGATCTAACTGGCGGATGATTATAACAGGAAGTGGGTATGTTCTTTCTAGGAAAGCATTCCAATTTGTACTGCTACATGATGAAAAATAGTTCATTTCTGTCGCAGTTTTCCAAAACACATGGTTCTTACACAGATGATTCCCTGATATGAAATAGAAAGTATGCAGATGCCTTTCTCCTAGAAAAGCGTTAAAGTAGATATCATGTTCTCTCCAACAGAAGTTACATGACATCGAAAAGTGAAAGTTTTACTCCTGGTATTGACGACGTGGCTCACAGTTCCTTCAAATTGGATCACGAAAAAAAAAAAAGGAGAAGTGAGTTCATACATTCTGCATCAAAGAATTGTGTACAAAAAAACAAAAACAAAAAAAACAACAGAAAATTATCAGATTCTGATGTGAAAAACAGACAGAAATGATGAGCTATTTTGTGTAGTGTACACTACAAAATGGAACGCTTTCCTGGCAAGAACGTACCCGGTTCCTCTTGTACTCTTCTGCCAGCGAAATGGCTGCCGGAACTAGTCCATCATTTCAGCAGAGCCAAGCTAGATTTGGTCGCCACATCCTTTTTTTAGGCCTGCCGTAGCTTGTGTTCCCATCGTTGCACTTTGAGGTAAGTTTTATGGTAAAAACCTTTTAAAGTACATTTTAGAGATGACATTTTGGTTAAACTTCTGTATTCGGCCCCCAAGTAGTTCAAACACTTCTGTGTGACTTCTATCCATCCAAGGAGTTTACCAAAGCGTTTGTTTGAGATGGTGGCTTTTGTGATTATCACAACAGGTTGTTAATTTTGAGATGAGTTATATCCTCAGGTGTATCGCCCCTCCCTTTAGTTTAGGTAGGGGGTAGGTCACAGCTGAAGACAAAAGGGAGCCGGAAATATAAATATTTGCTTAATACAATGAAAATTAATTATGATAATTAGAAAAATTAAGATAAACAATTAGATATCAATTAAGATTAAACAAGGAAGCCGAAAATATAAATATTTGCTTTTCAGCTCCCTTGTTTTGTCTTCAGCTGTGAATTACTTGGGGGCCGAATACGGAAGTTTAGCCAAAATTTTTTCACCTCAATTTTTTTTTTTGCCATCAAATTACATACTTTAACATATGTATATCTCATTTTCTTTTTAAAATACGTAGCCAAATGATTTAGGACCGTAAACTACACCTTTACAGAAGAACGACCCTCCTAGTTCTGGTACAGTTGACTGTTTGATCCTCCGATTCATTTTTCCATGGTACACTCGCCCACTCTCTGGGCGGTAGAAAGCTGGTATTCCAATTAAACACTTTGTCAGAGTTTACAGATATACTATGTTTATATGCAGCTGGCTCATACCCAGTGTTTAAGCTGTCTCTTGCTTTTCCCCAAAATCACGATGAAGACTAATTTTGGGACAAAAACATGACATCGGAAAGTGAAAGTTACCTGAATCACCAAAAAGCGAATGTTTCTTGTCATTTTTTCGTTCCATCATCGCTGCTTCGCTCTGCCGGCCTGGTATCCTTCCTCATTATTTTTCCTTTCTGTCTTCATTTTTTCCAAAATGTTGCTTCGCCCTGTTGTCTTTTCTCCTATTGCAGTACAGCACCGGTGAGCATCTTTCGTAAGGGCTTTGCTGCAGTGAATGAGGAAAGAGGTGTTTCGCCGCGGCAGCAGCACATGAAGGTTTCGTTTCAGGTTGGTCTGCATGTTGTCAGTTGTGGCTTTGCTGAGTCCTGGTCTTTGTATATGTTTTAATGAACTGCATGCATCAACAAATATAAGTATTTTTATTCTGAATTATTTTTAGCTAATGCATTGTGCTCGTATTGTCATACATAAATATAGCAAAAAATAGAACTGTGAATGTGCTATTTTCCATAGCACTTTTGCTACAACTTCAGCTTAGAAAATAACCAAATTGCTACGAGAGAAAAAAATCCCAGTTTAAACACTGGTCACACCTATCGTCAATGAGCAGAGGAACTAGTGCACCATACATTTTAAGGGAAGTTTTATGTGCAATAATAATAGATTATTGATGTACTAAAGACTGGATGTTGGGTTTACCTTGCTGGACGACGTGAATACAGTAAATTGCCGCCTTTCTTCTACTTATTTCGTCGGAAAAATGTTAGTACCTGGGAAAAATGCAACGTACAGATTTTAGAGTATGGAAATTAAAGGCAAATGGTGCAGGAATTTCATATTTTAATGTCTTGTAAAGATTTTTATCATAATATAACAGTAAGTACGATGCTGTGACAAGAAGCTGCAGTAGGACTAACGCATCGTTTCGGCAACAATGTGAAGCTTTGCTCCGTTTTGCAGTGGGGGAAAAAAATGTTTTGAGAGTAGTAAATGACCAAGTTAAAATAACTTCCACAGCTGGAAAAGACTAGTTACTCCAAAGTGAAACCCTTCCAGAAAACTAAAGTAAACCAAATCTAAGCATTTTGCTTTAAGTGATGTTCTCAGTGGTGATTGCTAAGTCATATTGAGAGTCAATTTTAATTGTAATTAATGGCATCTTCTATGTGCTAATCTCATTTTGAACCGTCCAAAGAAACTACTGTGGTGTTATTTGATCAAAATTTGTAGCTATATTTGTAAAAGTTTTGTGCATGTACTGTACAAATGATTGTTTTATATTTTTGCAATTTGGTACTTGGAATGCTTGTCAAAACAACAATTTGTAACATCAATAGGTTATTGTGTCTTACATTACATTCTTCACCTTTTCTTTTAGAAGTAACTTCTTCTAGTGATCCTCCAGCAGATATCAACGGAGGAGATTCGGGTTTCCATGACTTGACACCCCCCAACAGCAGCAGCATAGACTCTACATCCATCTATAACCATCAGGGAAATCAGATTTATGTGTCATATGGAGCTGAAAATGGTATGAAAAATACACATAAATTAGTTACAAGAAATGTTTCAAGTTTTATATTTTATCATTGTATTGATGGGTATAATAAGCTTGTTATTCTATTAAGCATTTAGAAAGCCTGTAAAAATGTTTGACAAATTACGTAGTAGTAACAGAGCCAGAAAAATTTCAAAAATGTAGCATGCTTAGTCAGGATGTTGTCCAAGTACACTGGTGTGCAAAAATTAAGGACGAAGAGGAGAAATTAGCATAACAGTGGAACGAGCAGGCAGAGCGGACCGAAAAAGCACTCAGGAGGTAGACTAGGGTCCGGTACGGTAGGGCATGCACATATATGCAGCATGACGGGGAGGGGTGTGTGTCGGAAGGGAATAAAGCACCCGGGCGGTGCACGATCAGCAATTCGGTGAAAGCTATTGCACGGTGTACATCGGCTTGAACAACGTTGAGTTGCTGCCACCATGTGATATGGCCAACAGGCAATCCAATAGACGACATCTGGATGACTTTACCTGAGGTCGTGTCATTGGGAAGTTGGAAGAAGGTCGAAATGTGACTAGTGTGGCCGAGGAGTTCGGGATCGCTCACAGCATTGTTTCACGAGCTTGGAGAGCATTTCAAACGACAGGAACAGCTGTCCGAGAGTTTAGCAGTGGCTGTCCACGAGCAACCACGGCGGCGGACGACCAGTGTATTGTCCTACAGGCGAGAAGAGACAGACGGCAGACAGCAGGAGAAATCACAAGGCACATGCAACAGACAACTGGACGTCCGGCTGCACGACGACCAGTATGGTGTGTGCCATTAATACCTGCTCATCGGAGATGGCAGTTTCTGTGGTGCCAGGAACACAAGAACTGGACACATCAGCAATGGGCAGCAGTTCTATTTACAGAGGAGAGCCGATTTAGTCTGACGAGCGATTCTGGACGTATACACATCTTGAGAGAGCAGGGAATTCAATCACACCTCCAACGTCATCGAAAGGGACCAGTTTGGAGGTGGCAGAGTTCTCATTTGGGGCGGTATCATGCTGAGAGCCGATTTAGTCTGACGAGCGATTCTGGACGTATACACATCTGGAGAGAGAAGGGAACACGCAATCACACCTCCAACATCATCGAAAGGGACCGGTTTGGAGGTGGCGGAGTTTTCATTTGGGGCGGTATCATGCTTGGTAGCCGTACTGACCACATCTTCCAAGGAAGTTCAGTCACTGGTGTCCGCTATTGTACCGAGGTTCTCCTGCCTCACGTGCGTCTGTTTAGAGGTGCTGTGGGTCATGAGTTTCTCTTTATGGACGACAACGCTACACCTCATCGTACAGTGACTGTTGGAGAGTGAAGATATTCAATGCATGGTTTGGTCCACAAGGTCCCCGGACCTAAATCCCATCGATTACGTGTGGGACCTTCTCGAGAGACGCTTGGCAGCACGTCATCAGCCGCCAGCAACGAGTCCGCAGCTACAATTGCCGCTACAAGAGGAATGGGTCGCGATGCCTCAACGGCTCCTTGACAACCTCATCCTCAGCATGGGCAGACGTTGTAAATCCTGCAACGCAATAAGGGGAGATCATGTCCCCTACTAAAGACTGGATTTTTCTTGGCAGCCGCCTGTCACATGGACGTTTCTGTCTTCTGTCCAGTTGTGCTCGAAGGCACCTTTTCAATAAAGTGCCTTTGTATTCCTTGTTTGGACGGTTTTGCTCACTTGTCCCATATTCTTACATCTTGGGGATCTTATGGTATGATTTGAGTCGATGTGGAGCTTTTCTATGCGACGTTACATTCGAAAAACCGTCTCGTCCTTAATTATTGCACGCCAGTGTACATGCACATATCAACATATCATACTATATTTTCTAACTAAACATTTCAGATAAAACATAAATTGTGCAATGAAATATGAACTTGTCAAAACAGCACAAAAAAGTAACATTTTTGACTTAAACCCTTTTGATTTTCATGATCACAAATGACAATAACTGTGGACCTAATAATTCGTCAACACAGCTCATATTTGACCCATTTGAAAACTTATTACATGAACTTTTTTGGGATATCGCAATCATAATATGGGCAATTTTGTTTTCAAGGTAATTTCTGTTGACCTTTAATTCTCAAAACAGTCCTCATTAATTCCATTAAACAAAGCAGAGGGAAGAAGGCTGAGTAGTAAGAAAATTGACTTGGAATTTTTTTTTTTTTTTTTTACTTTTTATACTGTAAAGAGTTAGATTTTTACATGCCTGACTGATCATGTGTGTGTGTGGGAGGGGAGGGGGAATACATGTTCAAACAGAATTTTTACATGCCCTGGACATGTTGGGCAATATAATTGAATAGTAGTAATATAGGGCCAACAATAGCTGCAGGTTCTGTTTACTTACTATTGTAACAATGAAAATTTTATGTTCACACTTTTCAGTACAGTTGAATCTGAAGTGAGTGCGAAAAGGTTCGAGTTGCAGAGAAAACCAAAATTTATTTGAATTACATATTTAGTCACATCTTTAAATGTGACTTGGCGTACTGCCTGCATACCAAAGACTTTAACTTTTGCCCTTATGATGGATTCTCCCAGTGGCACATTTTTTAGATATGCACTGAATAATCCATTTCATCAAGGGTTCCTCGATATCTGGATACTCTGCACATTTCTTTCTTTTTCTTTTGTCTTGGCTTCCTTTGATTTTTTTTTATTGTCTTGTAAATTCTTAGAACAATAGTTGTATTACTCGGCATTCTGAAGTTCTTTGCAATTTCATTTTCTTTTTATTGTCCCCTTCAGTAACTTTTATTACTTTAATTTTGTCAGAGGTTGACAATGAGTTCAACTTCCATTCTGAAGCCATAAGTTTAGAAAGAAAAACAAAACAAAAACAGAATGATTCCTGAATTTGTTTAGAATAAGAGCACAACACAAATTCGACAAAAGCTGCTACTGAACATGCTCCTGCCTGGAAATCTCAGTAGGTCCACTGCTTAAATTTGGCAGGATTAGTTTTTCCCCCTTTTCAAGGTCAATCACTCAATGTGGAATCCTTTCCCCTGTTGTCTGTTATCAACGAGTCATGCATCAAAGCCTTATGTCGTTTGTACTTTATATTCTTGTCATTTCGAGACAAGAACATTTTTATTTGAGTTATCAGTAGACCACCAAAAAAATTAAAACTTATCGCAACCATAATTTAATTATGCACATAAGACAGTCGCAGGGAATTTTACTATGAAATATGAAAATGGCTGAATTCACTTGGAAGAAGTGCTTAGGCATGATCCCTGAAGCTTCGCTGCACAACATGGGCCTTGTGACATGAGGTGTCATGTTGCTCAAAGAGTCTACTGTGATATAGTGACCATTCAAATACATGGTCACCATGTAGGACAACCCTTGGCACTAAATAGTGTCACCGCTCCAGTGGTGCAGTGGTCTAAGTGATGACTTCTGATCATTCGTCCAAAAGGGGTCCAGGTTCGAATCCCAGTGAGGCATGGTTATTGTGTTTGTCTTACGGCACTGGCTCTCTCCCTTCCCTGGAACCAGTGGCCCTACATTAGGGACGGACGACCGTTTATAGCCCATTGAGTTTATAATGAATTAAGTTCTCCGCTGGATGTGTAGTGCACATTGCAATTTCTGTACAGAAATGCAGGAGAGTTTTGAAGAAAGTGGTTTTAGTAAGTCATCTAATTTTCAGTGACAAATCAATTTTCCACGTAAGTGGGAGAGTTAGCAAACGTAACATTCGCATGTGGGGGACTGAAAATCCTAGAGCAACAGTGGAGCATGTGGGGGGATTTCTCATAGTTTGATGTGTTCTGTGTTATATTCTGTGAAAAAGTGTATGACCCCTTCTTTTTCCATGAAGACTCTGTAACAAGAAGTTCTTACCTCAATATGCTAATTATTTGGTTGATGCCTCAACTGAACGAAGACAGTGATGGTGTCATTTTCCAACAGGATGAAGCACCACTCCACTAGCATCAGAAAGTTAGAAATTACCTTGACGGACATCTTCGACAGCACTGAATTATTGGCTGTGCAACAGGTGACAGCATGTCACTCACATGTTGGCCACTGCAAAGTCCAGATCTAACATCCTGGGACTTTTTTTATGGGGCCATGTCAAAGACAAGGTTTTCGTCTCTCCCCTCTCTGTTAATTTAGCTGATCTGAAACAACGTATCACAACAGCTATTGCTGGAGTTGATGAAGATATGTTAATGCATATTTGGTAAGAATTCCACTACCGCGTTGATATGTGCCACGAGACTAAGGGTGCACACATAGAACATCTGTAAGTTGCTGTAACAAACTTCAAGTTTCCCTACCACGGTGCAACATGAGTGTCAATACCTTAAATAGTTTTGGTTTTATAAAATGTAGAAACTGTCTACTTAATTTGTAATAACCCTGTATGTTTAGCTGCTGATATTGTTAATTTTGGGGGTAACGTTTTGTCTTCTGCGTTTTAAAGCAGTATCTGTCCTTGAAACTTTTGCCGTCCCTTGGAGGCATCTCCATTGAAGTATATGACAGCTGTCCAGCATGTGCATGTTCATCTATCTGAAGTATTATCACATGGCTAATATGGAAATTGAATTATCTGCATGTTACCATTACCTACCCCCCCACACACACACACTCTCTCTCTCTCTCTCATGGATAGGGCAATTTTAATGTTGAATTGTGTAATTTGTGGGAGCAAAATGGAAACTGCAAGAAATCTTCAGTTTCCAGACAACTATAGATCTTAGACTTTTAGAATGCCTGTGAAATGTTAATTTTGAAATCATTTATCTAAAAGCATTCTGTGCTTCTGAAAAATACTATTTTAGTAAAGTATTGTGGATTTGTAAATTTTGAGAGAAGTGGAAATGTTTTCAGATAAACGATCTTTTTGAGTACAGAAATATACGCTTTATCATCAGTTCATCTAATTGTCATGCAAATGTAAAATGTTGAAGAAGATTAAAAAAAGTCTGTTGATGCACGATATTAAAATCATAAAATCACTAAAAGCTGAGATCAATTAAAACCTTTAATTACAGATTTAGCATAGTTAAAAATATAGTTTACACTGAAACGTGAGATTGAGCCGACCGGGCTCATCCTCAGACGCCATTACAAACCTGATGAACACGAATAACTATTCAAGCACTATTTATAATGAGGTATTTAAATGAGATGTAATTGTTGTGCCCCTCAGTTATGTATAAAAAAAAAAGGTTATTTTTTGACGTATTTTGAAATGAAATAATGTGCTATACCTTTGGTAGCTGTAATTTATGTAACAATTTGAACTCATTCAGCTTACAATTATGACATCATTCATTATCGCTATATATGCAATAATGTAACCTGAGGATGAGCCCAGTCGGCTCGAAAGATCTCACGTGTTTTAGTGTAAACTATGTTTTTAACTATGCTAAGTCTGTAATGAAGGTTTTAATTGATTTTAGCTTTTAAGTGATTTTATTATTATAATATCATGCATCGACAAACTTTTAAAAATCTTTTTCAATATACCCTAGCTACTGTGGATTGGTGGTGTTTTTGGACACATCCTTGTCCCATGTTTCAGTAGTCTCAAATTGAAATTTTTCCTGTGGTTAGTTTACAACTTGTTTGCATTCTTCGAATTTAGAAGTAAACTTTCCACATTATTTCCTGAAATTAGGTGTAAAGTTATCCTGATGTCAATCTGTCTTGTATTTTGCAAAGGAGTATTTAATTTTTTCCCCTCTGTTTTTCATCAATACTATATTACTGTGAGATGAGTACCTATTAAGAAATAGTTTTTATATATTGTTTCAGCAAAGTCAATTTGCATTATGTTTATTTCAGTATGATCCTGGATTTTTTAAACTAAGTTATCAATTTTGCTGAATGATTTTTATATAGGTGATTTCAAAACTGAAGCAGACAGCTCAGAATTATTAGCCAGTGAAGAATCATGTAAAAGTCACCCAGTGCAGTTAGATGGTCAAGATGCTGATTTAGATGACAATGATGCTGAAGAAGTTGCATCTACTATTAGTGATCTCTCTGGTTTAAGTGACTTGTCCAATCAAAGTGGTCATGACAAAGCCAGTACAAGTATGTATTTATTATTTATTTATTTTTTGTTCTTTATAATTTGCAAACACTTGCTAAGGTTAATAAACATTGTTTTCTACTAAATATATCAATGTCATCCAGAGTATGCTTCCCAACAAAAGATGTGCACTGCCACATTTGTGAGTTTTTTTTTACAGTTTAATGCAAACACAAACACGGTATTGTATCAATTATGTGAGAGAGTTAAAAAAAAAAAAAGTGGAAATGCATCTGGAAAGAACTTGCACTTCAGTAGAGTATTAGATGTGTATCTCAGTATTCTTCTCTGTGTGACCTCAGCTGTGTCTGTTGTGGTGCATGACTGGTCTACACCATCTTATACATATCACTAAGCTGTTCTCTGGGATTCAGAGGTTAGTTCCAAAAAGAAAATGCAAACTACCAGATAATTTTTACTTACTGTTGCAGTATCAAACTTCTTCATTTACAGCGATCTTGACATACAACTCGGGCTTCACAGACCATCTTGACACCATTACTAAATTAAGTAATGAAACTGCATGTGTCAGAACCATACTATTCCCTTATAAGAGTAGTGCTCTCAAACAAACCCTTAACTTGCATTTTTGTTTTCATATTTTTCAAATTAAGACAAACATAAAACAAAAGATAATTGTTGTGTCTATGGAATATATTTTCATGTGAATACTTTTTAAGAGCACTACTTTAGTAAGTTCTGAGGTGGTTGGTTGAACAGGGTTGTGACACAACACAAATCATTCTTGAAAAGTAAGGAGTAGGATATGCTGCAAGAAGCCCTTATGAACGTCGGTAGCCAGTCGCCAAATGGCGACTCGATATTTTGCAGTGGCTAATAAATTTTTAAATATGGTAGCCAACGATGGCCAGTAGATTTTTTCCCCCAAGTGAGCAACTATTTTGTCTGACTTTTCCTTCCACTTGTGAATGAATGTCAAGTTCAGTTTTCTTGCCCGTGTTCCTGCAACTGCTTCGAAAATGAATGGAAGGGAAGGTGGCCTTCGAGGGAAACTTAATTTGCTGACGGATCAGCCTGGAGTGACCAAAGGGTCCAGGTTACTAAAGCAAACTTTGCCATGGTATAATATATTTTTGCCATGATATATGTATCTTTACCATGCCAACCTTTGCCATGGTATACTTTGCACAAACTACAGGGTGTCTACAAATGATTGGAGCGGTTTCACAATTTTATTTTAGGTATATTATTTGACATATGATCATAAAACTTAACAATTACATATAACAATGCACAAAGTTTTTTGGGGGCATATTACAAGTGCTAGATATGCGCCCTTTGAGTGATTCTTCAAACATCAACTCTGTAATCAAGTTCCTCCCACACGCGAGTTAGCATGTCTCTATCAATGTGAGCAAAGGCATTGATGATGCGAGCCCGCAGTTCTGGTAGAGGCGGCACAAACACCGAGTCTTTCACGTAACCCCACACGAAAAAATCACAGGGGGGGGGGGTTAAGTTGAGGGTGCGTGAAGGCCATAACAGCAGTTGGTGATCATCATTCCCAGCACGACCGATTCATTGCTTTCGCAATCTGGCATTCAAGAATTCATGAACATCACGATGGAAATGGGGCGGAGCTCTATCCTGTTGGTAGATGAAGTCGGTCTCCAACTGCAGCATGAGCCAATGTTTCAAAATGTCCAGATACACGTGTCCGGTAACGGTCTTTTTGCAGAAGAAAAAAGGGCCGTAAACTTAAAATTTTGAGACCGCACAGAAAACATTGATTTTTTGAGAATCCCGAATGTGCTCCGCGGAGGTTTTCTGTGCCCCAGATTCGCACATTGTGCCTATTCACTTTGCCATTAACAAAAAATGTTGCTTCATCGCTAAAAACAAGTTTATCAGAAAACACATTGTCTTCTTCCATAAAACTTTTAAGATGATGCAACTGCTACATCTAATGCCATGTAGTACTGCTCTTTGCGAGTGTGGCTTTTCAAAGCAATGACACTTTAAACGACTTAACAATGTAAGATGCAACAGTCGTTCAATTGAAGGTTTTAATCCTCAAAATGCTATTTAATTGTGGTGGCAGATAACTCTGATGGGAAGATCAGACACAGTATGTAGCAGCAATAAACTGTATCAACATTATTAGTGCCACTTTATGTATATACTGTATATCCCAGCTTTTGTCCCTTTGTTTTAAATATCATTAAAGAAATTAAACATCTAACTTCAATGGCCTCTGGAAAATAAATTATGTATGTGTAAATTAAGATAGTAAGAGTAATGATATTACAGCACTGAAAATAAATTGTCAAAAAATCAATCATTTTGGAACAAAAGCATATGCAATATTTGCAGTAAATTTAATGATCCTAATGCTGTAACTACTCTGCATCTGTTTTCATGAAGTTAATGGGGGAGGGGTCTCTCATTAGAAAAAAAAAACATTCACCCATTTATAGTGAAAAGAATTGGCAGGGAAAACACGTAACACACAAAACATTAAAATAATTCTTGAAATTGTCATCACACACGCAAGTTACATTGAAAATTATCATTTCGGTAGCGACTTCTACCTTCATCAGCCATGGAATGAGACACGTGGTAAAAGCGTCAGCTGTTGCCAGATTTCAAAATCGCTTTCCTAATATTAAGGATGTCAAAAGGTGCGTCAGGATTGCAGGTGTTAGGGGTAAGGTAGATTTCAATGCTTTCGCGGTACCTGAGGGCATGCCGATTACTGAACGGGGCGATCCGCTTAACATTGTGCCAGTCGGGAACCGCGGACGTATCGCTGATGATTAAAAGTGGAAGGGCTGCCTTTCTTAACATCAGCGATATGCTGCATCAATCGCTAGTTTATGCTGCGGTAAGTACTACCAATATAGTGGGTAATGCCTGTGGAAGTGTTGATAGGGTTAGAGTAGACACCTTGTAACTTTAGAGGTTTACTGAGATCTCTGTCATTAAGGATGAGGTTTAGAAGATGTGAAGGTGGTTTGACTGTAATCCTGTAGCCAAAAGACCTGAAAATAGAACAAACTTTATGAGTGAAGGACAGGCTAAAGGGCAAACAAACTTATGGGTGGTGGAAGGTTCAGGCAGTAAATTAGATCTATTTTGTGATTCAAACCTCTTGATTAGTCTATGTACTAAGAGGGGTGGAAAGCCATGCAATTTGCCAATGTTGATGATGTTCTGATATTCTTGTTGAAGAGCAGAATGGCTGTTGCAAATAAGGTTGGCACGTGGAATGTGTCTCATTCCATGGCTGATGAAGGTAGATGTCACTACCGAAATGTCCCACTTATAATTTTAAACGTAACTTACACGTGTGGTGACGATTTAAAGAATTCTTTTAATGTTCACCCATTTAATTTCATAGAAATGTAAGTAGAGAAGTTACTGAATTATTTATGTATTTTTAACTTTGCATGGCTAGTATATTTTGTCATTTGGCTAGTAAAATTTTTATTCCACTAGCCACATTCAAATTTCATAAGAGAGAGAGAGAGAGAGATGTAAGAAGTGTGAATACACAATAATGAGTGAAGCTCTGCTTTTTGGGTTTATACAGCAAGGAAATGCTCTCTGCAGGACCTGTGTTTCCAGGAGAAACATAAGATTTCCAAAAGAATGAAGTTGAGCCCTGTTGAGCCCTTTACAACTAGTACAGGGTAACCTGACCATGAAAAAAATAATAATAATAATTATGTTTATAGAATAAAAAAATATTTGTGGCGACAAAAAAAAAAGTTGATCCAGAGTTAATCACAAAATTTAAAAAAGAAATTTCAGACTTAAAAAATTATTATTTTGACAAATTTATGATGTTGACACTTTAATTTTAGAATGCTGCTTTCAAAAACTCTTAGCTGCCTCATTGGCTGAGTAGTTTGAGGTGCTGGCTTATGACCATTTGTTTGAGGCTTGGGTGGTGTGTGTTTGCTTACAGCATTGACTCTGTTCCCGTCCCTGAAAACAGTGCCCCTAAATTGGCCCTTAGAGTTGCTTATAGTGCTCATCCCCCTATGCCAAAACAAAAAATAAAATAGAAACTTGCTCTTAAGCTGAAATTTCTGCCCCTGTGTGTTAAGAAACATGGAAAAGATTCACCCTTTTTGCTTTTAGTGATGCACAAGGAAATGATAAAATCAAAGTAGGTCTGACTGGAAGATCAAAAGGCTTGTGTATAGTGTGTCCAGCTCAAGAAGAACCATGAATCTTGTTCATATCAGTACATTCCATGGTTCTTCTTTAGTTGGATGGCTGTAGAAAAAAATTCTACAGCCGTAACAGTATAACACATTTTTTTAAAAAAGGCATGGATGAATGGAAACGTTTTTGTTAACTAGTTTCATGAAAAGTTTCTTCCTGGTATTAAAGAAATTTTGAAATCAAAAAACCTTCCAAGAACAGCAATTCTTGGGTGATAGTGTACCATCTCATCTGAATAGCAATGAAGAAAGAACATCTTTTTAATTCCTACTATAATCTGTTTGTCAGCTTGGAGATCAGGAAGCCATAAAAAAAAGAATTGCTGTGGTAGCTTCTAAGATTCATAATCAAAGCAATGGCTGATTGCAGATTCAATTAGGAATTTTAGAAGTTGTTAAACATTAAAACTTAAAGCTGATGTACAGACATAGCACACATGTCTACCCATGACTAATGCTCTGGCCATCTGCATGAAAGTAGTGTTCGTTTGAAATTGCATTATTGATATCTGGGTAATGCAGTGAAATGCTTGTAGATATGGTGAAATCAATTGGCTGGTAAAGAAATTTGTTCTTTGTTTCATGTAGAACTTTAAAGATTGACTGAACTATTGTGCTTAGAGTGGTTGGAGGGAATTCAGAGCAGTAGAGGGCATGTGATGTCATTGTAGCAGGTTGCAGAGCATCAGATGAATGCAAACTTGTCTGTCTGTCTGTTAGCATAAGGAACTTTTCAGTATTATTCCCCTTCTCTACAAAACCAGTTAGCCCTTTGCAGCTGTCACACCTACTCTCCACTCTTCACTTCATTCCTTCTGAGATGATTAGGGTGATAGCAATCTAACTCAGCTTTTCATGAATGATAAGTCTTCAGGGTAAATTATCCTTTGAATTTAAGATGTGATGGAATTTAAATTGTGACAAAGTAACTGTGGCAGATTTCTGAGCCACCTCTAGTATTACTCAGCATTCCAAAATGTTTGTCCATGTTTCCCCAATGTTAGCTTCTAAAATGAAAAAAAAAAAAAAAAAAGGAAAAAAATATTCAGTTCTGTTCACTATAGAAAACTGAATTCTTAGTTGAGTGAAATCATTTATAAAATATAGATTGCATCTAATAAATAAAAATGCATTCACATATACTGATTGACTTCATAATGATTTGGGAACAACCATTTGATTGCAATTGACTGGTTGATCAACATATATACACGGCTGGACAATTGCTAAGGACGGATCATAAACGGCTATATAGCGCATAAAAAAGTAAGTGTGGTTGGATGCCAAGTGAAATAAAATAATGTCAGAATGCCAAGACATTATAAGAAAGACAATTTATTGTGCTCTGAAATCCAGAAGGCTTTGGAACGTGTTCAAGGGACAAACAGGCCATTTTGTGCAGAATACGTAAACGTGAAAAAAATGCAATTACCGTCCGCAGGCGTTCCGGCGTAAGATGTCAGTAAGGGATGTGGCCACCATGGAGGGCGATGCAAGATTCCACATGCCGTGTCATGCTTTGCACAACATTATCAAGCAGCTGTTGGGGTAATTTATCCCATTCCTCTGTCAGTGCACGGATGAGGGTGTCCTTGTTTATTGGAGGGCATTGGCGACCAGCAAGACTCCTCCCGAAAGCATCCCACACATTTTCAATGGGATTCAGATCTGGAGAACGTGCTGGCCATACGAGACGTTGAATATCCTCGCCCTCAAGACACTCCTGGACAGTGACTGTTCGATGACATGTTGCGTTGTCGTCCATGAAAATGAATCTATCACCAACAGCACCACGGAACATGCAAACATGAGGTAGCAGAACATCATTAATGTATGGTTGGCCAGTCATAGTCCCAGTTGGAAGCACATAGAGGGACGTACGGCCATTGATCATGATGCCAGCCCATACCATGACACTACATGTCGGATATCGGTCCCTTTCCTGTATGTTTGCTGGACAATATGCAGTACCACTATCACGCCAGATCAGTTGTCGTCAACAATCAGACGATAGACTGTATCTACTCTCATCTGAGAAGTGGACAGCAGACCAGTCGTTATCAGTCCAACTGCGATGTTGATGGCACCATTGCAAACGGGTGGTACGGTGACGTCTGGACAATGGGATGCACACAACAGGACGGCGGGCGTATAGTCCTCCTTCATGCAAACGTCTGGCGACAGTTTTTCGGGAGATCCGCTTGCCAGTAGCAGCCATAAACTGATTTGCTACCTCACTAGCTGTGCTGCGCCGGTGTCTTTTTGTTGCTAGCACTATGTATCGATCTTCTGCAGGTGTCGTACTGCGAACACGACCTCCCCGTGACGTTTGCTACACTCTCCATTTGTTTGAAGTGATTTCCAAAGCCTTGAAACAACACTGTGGCTGACGTCGAACTCCCTGGCAACAACTGTTATTTTTCGCCCTTCTTCAATCTTGCCAATAATACAGCCACGCGTAAAATCCTCTAGGTGATGTCGGGAAGACATACTGAAAATTGCAAGTTCGTCAATTTATTCTTTCCCTTTCAACTTTGCGTTTGAACAACAATGGTCAATACGCGTCAAATTTTTTATATCTCTTATCAGCGACATGACGTCACGGACAAGTTCGGCAATCCAAAATTTGCATACGCACAACACGTCTTACTGTATCCCGCACTTATGCTAATTTCCACATTTTCCTGCCTTCCATTTTATGGTTGCTATTGTTGCTATTGTCATCCGTCCTTAGCAATTGTCCGGCAGTGTATATATATATATATATATATAGAGAGAGAGAGAGAGAGAGAGAGAGAGAGAGAGAGAGGTGCATGCTTGGTGTAACCAGGAGAGATAAGAAGAGGAACTCGTGGATCCGAAAAATGACAAGAGTGGAAGACATCATGATCAGAGTTAAATCCCTGAAATGGCAATGGGCTGGACATACATCCAGAAGGACAGACCATCGATGGACAGCCGAAATTTTAGATTGGATTCCAAGGGGCAGGAAAAGACCCAGAAGAAGACCACATAGGAGATGGGTGGATGAAATTCGAAAGTATACTGGAGTGACATGGAGGAGACTGGCACAAGACAGACCGTTGTGGAGGAAACTTGGGGAGACCTTCGTCCAGCAGTGGATTGATAATGGTTGACAATGATAATGATGATATGATATATATATATATACACACACACTATTTTTCCATCTGCCAATGCATAATCTGTATACTATGAAATTCGTGAAAGAGGTATCCCTGCATAGTCTGCACCCATGATGTTGATCCCAAACCATAATTTCCTACAGGAAAGCTGTGATTCATAGGATGATGCAGCAGTCCAAAGGAGAAATAGGAAAAAGTGATCTTATTACCCAAACCCCCCCCCCCCCCCGAAATTACTGCTTTTGTGTTATTCTCAAGAGAATAAAAAACAAAACAAAAAATAATGAATTTCTTCAGCATTAGTTAGCAAAAATCTTGATTTTTTTCAGCATTAGTTCATGGGTGCCATGGTTAGATCTGTGGAACCCATGAGCATGTGTGATGCTGAGCTTCCCACCATAGCATGTGATCGTCAGCAAGAGCAAATAATACCGCCTTTGTTGCATTTTATCATATTTTCTGTCAAAATGCTCATAAGTAAAAAAAAAAAAAAAAAAAAAAATCTTCCAGCTGTTTGTGGACTTCTATCTTGATATTGTGTCATGTTTTTTATGTAGTTAATGCATTTTTAGTAAATCTCCCAAATATATGACCACTCATAGCAAGTACAACAAGGATTTTTAAAAATCGTAGTGCTGTATTTTTTTTAACACTGTGTTATCTTTAAAGTGTAAATTTATAACTTTTTAAAAACATTTTGCGGATTGTACCATGGAAATTGCAGTTTAAATGTATACATCAAACTGCATGAGTGTCTTAATTTTCATTGTTTCCTTTTTCACCCAAACAGGTCCAATATCATGGGTTCATAGGCAAATGCAGTCTGGTGCAAATCCAAGGATGCTTCTGATGGAGATGGTTCCACGCGGTACTGTGATACCAAGTAACTTGGATGAAATTACACTGTGGAGAATCATTCTCAACATGTTGAGGGAGCCCCCACCACGCTCCAAACTTCCACATGCCAACACACTAGAAGATGTGGTAAATCTTCTTCACACCTGCCAAAGAATCATAGTTCTTACAGGAGCAGGGGTAAGTGTACTTTGGCTTTTTTTCTTCTCTTCAAAGTTGTAGATATTCAGCACCTTATTGCACAATTTCAAATGTATAACATGTTATTTATAAGTAGAAAGTACATTTATATGGCATGTGAAGTTAATTTAGGATGCACAATGTCCTGAAAGTTACCCATAAGCCTATGTCATGTTTTTCAATCAGTTACTATGCTAATTTGCAGAGATGCCAAGTACTACGGATTCTCCGTAGTTTCTACGGATATCATGTTCAAACTACGGACTACGGAGAAGGTGTGAAAAACTACGGATTTTTCTAGAAATCTCGGATATTTCCGGAAAACTTTTTTTTTTTTTTAATTATTTGAAAAAAAAAAGTTAAGCATAGTCAAATGTAGTGTTTTTGCAGTAACGTCACGAAGCCGTTACACAGCAAGCATGTTTGGCTGGCCGACAAGCAAGCGGAAATGTTGCAGTGGAGATCGTTCTGTATGATCACGTGACTTTGTACCTGGCTTGCAGTGCAAAGGCATTCGTAATGCACGACGTCTGTTAACTTCGGGAAAACCTTAACCGCGTCCTGAACTAACGTAAGTTGTCGGAGGATGGAGGTAGACTACAGTCGATTCCATGTTTTCTGTTCTTGTTGTTAAGTTGATTAGTTGTGGTGTGACGTGAATTGCTGCAGTTATGAAGCGTGCTTCAGTGGCTTCCAGTTCCAGTGGTGTGAAAAAAAAAAAAATTCACAGCAGTACAAGGAATGTTGCTCGTTGGAATTTCCATGTTTGCAGCGGTCGCATGTTTCCGTGAATTATGTTTTTTTTTTTTTTTGCTAAAATTTAATTTAAATAGTTAATTGCTATTGCATATTTGTTTCACCAAAGTAAGGGGTAAGGGGCGGGCGGGGTATCAGAAAAAAATGATGATAACGTTTTGTCGCAATCGAGACATTTTTTGGTAAGTTATGATGCACAAGGGAAATGGAATGGATCCCACTCCAGTGTCCTGACCTTTGACCTCATTTCGCCCATTTTGAATAGGGTTCATCCCCAGTGGCTCCCTACCACATACTAAAATTTCATCGAAATTGAACCATTTTTACGCAAGTTATGACGCATAAGGGCAATGGAACAAAACCCGCTCTTATGTCCTGCCTGACCTTTAACCCCATTTCGCCCATTTTCAATAGGGTTCGTGCCCAGGTGGTTCCCTACCACATACTAAAATTTCATCGAAATCGAACCATATTTACGCATGTTATGACGCATAAAGGCAATGGAATGGATTCCACCTCTATGTCCTGACCTTTGACCCCATTTCGCCCATTTTCAAAAGGGTTCGTCCCCAGGTGGTTTCTCACCAAATACTAAAATTTCATCAAAATCGAACCATATTTACGCATGTTATGACGCATAAAGGCAATGAAATGGATCCCGCTTTTATGTCCTGACCTTTGACCCCATTCCACCCATTTTCAATAGGTTTCGTTCCCAGGTGGTTCCTTACCACATACCAAAATTTCATCGAAATCGAACCATTTTTACGTGAGTTATCGTGCCGACAGACAGACGGACGGAAAAGGCTGGAGCATATACGCTTCTTCAACCTACGGTTGGAAAGTGTAAAAAATGAAGAGCTTATTGTATCATTTAGTTTTTCCATCCATGTGTTAGATTCATTATCTTTGCATCTATGAGTCAGGTTTGATTTCTTTTTACATTTGGTAACAGAGGCCATAAAAAACAATGATTTCCTAATCCTTTTGATACACAGTTGAGAAGAGCTGTAGAGAAAACATGGAAGATAGGTTAGTCACAAGTAGTAATAGTCAGGTTTGTCAGTGTGCCACAAAGTTCCATTGCAAGGCTAGAAATAATGGCAAGAGATGGGAACTTGTCACATAGCTTCCAGCTTTCCCAATTTAATTGGAAAATTCCCAATTATTGTGCCTTTTCCCGATTTTCTGCCATTTTCTTCTGATTTTTAATGTCATTTACAATGTACCCAAAATGTTGGTGGAAATACCTTCTTTTTTCATTAAAAAGCTTGTTTTTTTTTTCTTCTTTTTTTAATTTATTTTTTATTAATTTTTATTATTTTTTTACCATGCAACAACAAGATGTGTGCCTGGTCCAGAAAATCACAGAAATGTCACAAAATGAGGAAAAGATCATGGTTCTAGCAAAATGAGAATGTTTCATAGTTTTCCGCTTGTTGAATATTTCTGACAAAGTTCTGCTTTTGTATTTCGCTTCCTGATTATATTCCTTATTTTTAATATTTTTCTCACCATGTTCCTCATTTTTTTGGTAATATTTGCTAAAGTGCAACTTCATAATGAAACACATATTTTCCTATTCCTAAGTCTCTTCAAGTTCAATCAATAAGGCAAGTATTTTTGCCCCCACCCCTTTTTCAAGGTAAGTTAAATTTCAAAATTGGTAGCTACTTAATCTGTCCGTAATGGAATCTGCACCATTTCCGTTACCTGTAAAATTGTTTTCATGACAGAGTGAGCAACTAACTGCATTACTGATTTTTTTAAAATTTTATTTTGCTTAAAATGCATATTTTCACATTTTTTAGTTCCTTCTGGTGATATTAAGGAAGAGAATCGGCATTTTCGCTTTTGTTTAAAGACAAATAAAAGTTCAAAAAATGGTAATGGTAAGTTTGTGGACAGCTGTAGCAGTCAGTCCGTTTGCAACTTTTGGGTAACAAAAGATGGAGAGTTGTAGTTTTGAAAGTTTCTTTTCAAAGAAATGGAAAAATGCTTGCCCTTTTTTGTTCCTGGTTATAGCAAGAAATGATTGAAGAACGTATAAACATTTTAATTGGAATTGAATTTCTATAAAATGGCAATATTGTGTTCACCCTGTTGTGAAAACAATTTAATGGGTCCCAGAAATGTTCCATTGTGGGCAGATTAAGGATAAATTTTGAAATTTAGTGTAGCTTTAAAATAAAAGCAAAAATGCTTGCTGGGTATGATTAACTGTCAACACAAATGCTATTAATTTTGACTCTTTTTCACTCAAATGATTTGACAGAAACATTTTTATAACAAAATTGCATTGTCTGGGCCAGAAGCATCACAAAATCGCTGAAAACCAAAAATTTCTTGCTAGAGTAAAACCATGCACATCTCTTTTTCTGAAATAGCACTGAGTTTTTTCACAAAGGTAGGACTTATTTTATTGTTAGTCTGGGACTCTCTTTATAAATTGTATGGCAATATCTAGCTCACTTGTACAGTTTTCCTAAATTATATGTAACCACATCTTGATAATTTCTGCTTCTATTTATACACAATAAATGAAAGCAATTGCTGATTTTAATTCGGTCGAGAGATGCAGTTCAGAGGTTGAGGAAGCGAAAAAAGGCTGCTCATGCTAACTGTTTGTCATTGCTGTTCTTAAAGCGCATGCGCCAACAGCTGTCGACACCATTGTCATTTGCCAGTTAACTGTGTGGCAGCAACGTGTTTCAGAGATTTAATCATTGCACAAAAAATGAAGTGAACCCATTATAGCTCTGGTGACTTTGCAAAACCAGGAATGAATGCCACCCACAGGGTTTTGGAGGATCCCAATGACGGTGGAGGAATGGTTGCAGTTGACATACAAATTGGTCACTGGGGTTTCAGTGATGTTTCTGTTGAATGGAAATATCAATTTCAGCAGTGTTAAGTTCTTAGGGAATAGAATATTACATTTTGAATGCTTTTGGAATGATTTCTTTTGAATATAATACTTCATTTTGAGTGCTCAGATTATGACTGAATTTAAGGCACAATATATGTATACTGGGTGATCCAAAAGTCTTGCACATTTTGAAACGTAATAACTCACTGAGTTTTGAGAGTAGGGCAACGCGGTTTGTTTAGAAATGATCAGAATGACATCGGGTTTTTTATGACATCACATAAATTTTTACTCATTTTACTTACATTTTTCATCGCCAGATGGCGCATTAACCACAGGTTGTAGGTGTCAAGAAAAATAGGCACCTGATTGTACCAGGTTAGACACCTCATTGTACCAGGTGTTCAATGTGATGGCCGTCCTGTTCCAGCACTGCCTGCAAACGAGAGAAAACACCATGGACGACATTGAAGAGCATATCCAGTGGCATAGCTGCCACATGGTGCTGAATGGCATCTTTCAGCATGGCCAGTGAAGTGGGGCGACATTTGTACACTTGTGATTTTAGGTAACCCCAGAGCCAGAAATGGGTGTCGAGTCTGGTGACCGAGGAGGCCAGGCCTTTGGAAAGTGTCGGCTCAACACACGATTTAGCCAAACGCCTCTTGCAAGCTAGGGATAATGTACGTTCGTAACATGTTCGCATAACGTGCACCTGTCACTGAAATGGTTTCGAAGGAGGTGCCGCTGACTTCTTAAAAAAAGAGGTCCGATAATGAAGGAAGCCGTGAATCCACTCCACACTGTCACTTTCGGCTGATGAAGTGTCGCTTCAACGACTGTTTGGGGATGTTCCGTGGCCCAGATGCGGCAGTTGTGCGTGTTTACCTCTCCGTTTTGGGAAAAGTGTGCCGCATCAGTCCATAAAACGTTCATCAGCCAATTCTCGTCGACATCCATTTGTCGAAAAAACCATCCTGCGAACTCCTGACGCTGCACATAATCACCAGCTTGCAGTTTGTGATGCCGTTGCATTTTGTATGGGTATCTGTGCAGAATCCGTCGTAGTGTTCGCCATACAGTCCCGTATGAAATGCCTGCTTGCCAAGAAACATGGCGAGCACTGGAGTCACCATGTGCGGATGACATTGCAATCACATCCGTTTCCTGCATAATCATCTCTGCTGCAGTAGCACGTGTTCGTGGGCATGCTGCCAAAGATCCCGTTTCCACAAATTTTTTCACCATTAGCCGCAGCGCAGCACTTTCCATCTATCGTTTCCCACTGCGATCACCTTTCAGTGACTGGTAGGCTCTCAATGCAGCACTCGCACATTCAGCGTTGCAGTAGAACAATTTCACCAAGACCACTTTGTCCAGTAATGACAGCATACTGACACGGACCGCTGTGTCTTGTGGTTGCTTCCCAGCTGCTGCTTTTATACCCACTATCCCAGACCTGTTGACCTATGGCGCTATCTGGCGATGAAAAATGTAAGTAAAATGAGTAAAAATTTATGTGATTTCATAAAAAACCCGATGTCATTCTGATAATTTCTACGCAAACCGCGTTGCCCTACTCTCAAAACTCCGCGAGTTATTACGTTTTCAAAATGTGCAAGACTTTTGGATCACCCGGTATATATGTTTGTTTTTGTCAAGCTGTATATATTACTACATTAATTATTAAACTAACTTTTATTTTGTGTTTATACATTTTCAATTTATATTGCTTAGTACATTTAAAAGTAAAATATACACAACTTTGGTTGTAAATTTATGTGCTGAGAGAACGTATCCTCTGTCTTTTACATTTATTCCTATGAGAAAATTAACCTTGAATTGTGTAAGGGCTCTCTCTCTTTCTAAATGCACCCCCTGCATAAAATTCAGCCACCCTGTTACATTATTCTGATAATTCTTTGTAAGTTTGAAAGAAGTATTTTCTGTAATGGTGTGATATATCTTTTGTAAGCTGAAGAATGATAAATAATACAGTATTTTCTTTTTAGGTATCAGTTTCATGTGGCATTCCAGATTTTCGCTCAAGGAATGGCATATATGCACGCCTCAGTAAAGATTACCCAGATCTTCCAGACCCACAGGCTATGTTTGACATACATTACTTTCGGAAAGACCCAAGGCCATTTTTCAAATTTGCAAAGGTAATTTTTTTTCTATCACCTTTTTTTTGTTGTTATTTATCTTTTTTTTTTTTTTTTCGTGAATCGTAGTGATAATGTGATGAATACATATGTGTATGTCACTCCCTCAACAGTGGCTGCATTCTTTGTTCTTTGAGGTGGTAGTATGTACTCAAGTAATGGATCAGTTTTTCCACATCTTTCTGTTTAAACCTACATGTGTCTTTATATTAGAACAGTTTTTGAGATCATTTGTCCAATTTTTTTATAGTCTGTTTATTGCCTTTTCCTTTCTTCCTTTAATTTCCATTTTTGTTATGAATAAATTAACAAAGTAACTTTGTATTTAACTTACAAAAATAAAAAATGCTGTGTAAAAATAGATACTTTCAGAATGATAGTAGGCCAATCTGAGTTAGATCAAATTTAGTTCAAAATTATGAGCTCAAATTTCATGTGTTGTGCAATAATTTCAAGTGACATTTTGATCTAGCCATTTAAAAGGATATGGGCAATTTATTGGAATTAAAATGTACTTCCGAAATGCTCTTCGAATCAAGGCATGCAGATAATTCTAAGTGTCACCCACACAGATACAGATTTTATCTTGCCTGCTATAACTACTACTCCTAGGCTCTTGATAATAAGACTTCCAGCCAGTTCTGACAACTAAAACAAGTACATATGCAAGCTGCCAAGTATGGCAGCTTGCATAGCCTGGCTCATTGCTTGCATGCTTGGCTCATTGCTGACTTCTTCTTTAGGAAAAATTGTCTTGTACTGCTGATAAGAGATATTAAACTGGCTGAACCATATTATCTTAAAATTGTTTTTTCTTTTGGGCATTTTTATTCATCACAAGCAAACATTAAAAAGCAACTAAAGTGAGACAGGTGGTGTGAATAGAATTAGGTTCTGATCCACGGCACGAAAAATCTAGGAAATTTTACCCATCCTCGAGGACGGTTGGTCTAAAAATCTACCCGTCAGACTCGTATAAATACCATAACTATGTAGAATTTAAATATAGTCACTTTGCTGAATTTTTTTTTATGTACATACATCTTCGTCCAGCAGTGGATTGATAATGGTTGACAATGATGATGATGATGATGACATACAGAAATTAATACATTTCTGCTTTCATAGCATTAGCATTGAAAAGATGTACTTTACTTTTTGACGTTATCAATTTACATATTTAGATTAATTATTAAGTCACGTAGATTCTATATGGCATTTGCCAGGTCCATGGTGAAGCCAATGATTTTATAGAGGCTTCTGTGCTGAACTCTGAGAGGGGTTTCCCATGTAGGTGGATGGTCATGATGGCATTTAAGGCTTCCTGTTGAAGGCCAGTACGTAACATGTTCTTTTGAATGTTCATTGCTGAAGAGCTCCTTTCAACAGTTGCTGTACTCCCAGAAAGAGAAAACATTAATTCCACTATGTGAAGTATATTGCTGTACTGTGGGTCATTTTGTTGCATTAGGTCTTTATAAATAACTTGAAGGGGTGATGTTTTTGATGTTTAAGGATGCTATATAACTTAAGTTTTAATGTCACATATTCTTGACAAATTGTTTCTTTATCCACTCGTGTAAAAAAATAACTAAAATGTTCAAGTAACAGCTGTATGTTTTGGTTGCCAAAGGATATTAAATGCTGTTTTTCTGATGGCCACTTGGTGAAATCAAATACACGAAAGGATGACACAGGAGGTTCTTGCAGCTGTTTAAATCTAGTGTTTAAAAATTCAACAGTACTGTCAATAAAATCAGCTGCAAAAATGGGATTGGTATCCTCAGTCATCTATCAGATTTTTATGTTCCCTTTGGAACAATCTCAGTTGAGATTTTAGTTCAACTAACTGTAGAAGTGTAAATCCAAGTTTGCTGGTAGCTTCAAACATTAACAGTTTTTCAGCCTGAAACATCTTGGACAAAATGCCAATAATAGATAAAAATCCAAAAGAAACAGTAGGGTTTTTAAAATGTATCTGACCTCATAGTCTTTAACAAACTTTTTCTAGTTGCCAATTCTTTTTTGTCATGTTGAGCAATGTCTCCTAAATGCAGCAAAGTGGCGTAAAAGTTTAAAACCAAGGAGTTTAGTGCTCTAACTTGACTAGCAACCCATCTTATATTTTGTACTCCTCCATATTTCCATAATTTTACATCCAGCATTTCAGCAACCTTTGTTAGTTCACTCTGCCGTTTTGGAGACCAATGGTAAAGCTGAATCCCTTTTTTTAATGTGTGCTCAAATGTAACCATACAGGGTTCATTTTTCTTTGTATAAAGCACTCCTAGCTCTAACACGTGGTTTACGCAGTGCACTACTATTAGGTGTGGATACTTCACTTTCATCATTGCTTGAACTCAAAATCCCATATTTGTTACAGCTCCATCTAAATTTAATCCAACCAGTTTTTTTTTTTTTTCCAGAATTGCTTCAGCAATGCCAATATCCAATAGACCTTTTAAAATACACTTGTGTATTCCGTCACTGTTAACATTATATACTGGGACAAATCCTGCCAATTTTGTAACTGATGCCCCATTTTGGATGTATCTCACATAAACAGCATCTTGCTTGAGAGCACTTCGATCTGTAGATTCATCTGCTATAACTGTTATGGAATTTGCTTCATTAGTTTCAGTAGTTAACTCATTCCTCAATGTGTGAGTAATAGAGAGGACAAAATTTTTGCATGCATGTTCATTGAGATAATTGTTTCCTAGGTCTAAAGTGTTTTTAATTTGAAGTTCACATAGGCTTTGAAATTTTGCAAAAGCTAAGTTTTCTTTTACAACGTAGTAAGCTGTATTAAACAAATGTTTCATTTTCTCAAAATTCGCAGTGTTCAGTTTTCTGACAGCTACAGCCATTGCCGTTTTTGTGGGATTTGCTTTAGCAATAACAGCTTCTTTTCACTTTTTATGACACTTGCTGACATCGTGAGTTTGCAGAATTTCTTTACCATGCGCAGTTCCACCACTTCCATTCAACAAAGGGCTTTTTTATCGGCTAAGTTAGGGACTTCTAGGCACCATTTACAATACATTTTTTTGTTCTTCTTCACGGTACTCCACCCATGGAAATTCTTTTTCAAGATTTCCAGAAATGTACGTCTTCTCTTTTCTCTGTCGTAAGTTTGATAACGATTTTCATTCTTTTCTGAACACATTTTTGTGGTATCACCTGATGGACCATCATTTTCTTTGTCTACAGTTTTCGCCTTTTTATTACCATCATTCCCACTAGCAAAAAAAATTAAGGATGTTTTGCTGTCGTTTCCTTTATCTTGTTATACGGAATCCAGAATTTTCGAATGGAAAATGGCAAAAGATGAGAGATAGAAAAGTGCACGTGTGGAGGCTTTAGGTACGATCGCCGTCAAGGACACCAGGAAACATGCGGAGAACGATAATGCACAGAAAGCCAATATTACGGCGGGCATCACACTTCCGAGATGTCGAGGTCACAGGTGAAGGGAAGAAGCAACTGTTGTTTAGTTTCATTGGTTAATACTGGGTCACTCCAGTATTAACCAATGAAATTGAACAAGGGATGACCGGGGGGGGGAGATAGACAGGAGAGAAAGGAAGAAAAAAACGACAACTGCAAAGTCACTATCCTTACACTTTCCCTTCACCCCTTCAGGCGTAAAATTCACATGGGAAAACTTTTATGAGAGGGAATGAAAAAGCAGGACATTGGCTTAGTACGTTAAAATTTTGGAAGGGAGAAGGTCGCCGCGGAACTATTTCGCCAAAACAAAGAACAGCTAATCGCTTAAGAGAATGCATAATTACTTGGCATGCGCAAATTTTAAATTGGCAAAAAGAAAAAAATGTAAAATAAAAATGTGCCAGTCACAATCATACTGTAAGCTTGCGGAAAAAAGGGCTGTCCTTGCGGACATCGTAGTCGGGAAATTAATCGTCCACAATGAATTCTTGACAGCCGAGGATGGGCAGATAGGCGGTTTTGCATGCCCTGTTCTGATCATTGATGAGTGACTGAGTGTTATTAACAAACCCTGACCCTAGCAGATTTATCTTCCACTTCTGATAATTTTTTAATTTTCCTTTCCCAATCGATTCATTCATGCTATAAAATTAAAAGATTCTGTAGCTGAATTACCAGCATGGCCAACACTGCTTCTAGAATTGCATTAAAATATTTTTGTACTGACTTCCCCACATAAGCTTCTTCAAGTAAAACTCCAGCTAGTGATGCACATTGTGTATGTCTTTCTTGTTATATTTCTGTTCCTGAGTATATTCTTCATTTCTAATTGCTTTCTGATAATGTTCCTTGTTTTTGTTTTATTGATAATAGTGCAAAAGAAAGACTTTTTATTATTAAGGAGTTTTTCTAAAGAAATGCCCATTTTTCTACCATCTTTTTCTACAGTTGCTGTAGAAAAAGATTAACTGCCATTATAAATTGTATGTTCTAATTTTTTTATATTAATCCAAGAAATAGTTGTTCTTTCTTTTTTATAGTAAGTTACAAAATAAAACAAAACTGTTAACATCTGCAAGGTCTTGTTCTCATTGCAATTCATGTAAAGTTCAATAATTTTTAGGGCACAAATTCATTTAGAAATGTATGAGGTCTACAAAGTCCCATTAGAAATACTTTTAAAATTGAACATGTTCTTAACGTTGCCAAGTTATTCTAAGAGTGGGGAAATGCAGAACTCATGCACTTCTGGAAGGATTCTTGAGCTTCTTAAACCATCAGAGAGAAGTTAATTCTAAGAAATGCTGAATGTTTTTAGTTTGTTTGACTTTTTTCTGCCTCTAATCATAAGTTTGAATATTTAGGAAATTTATCCTGGTCAGTTTGAACCATCTCCTAGTCATCGCTTTATCCAGCTTATTGAAAAACAAGGGAAACTGTTGCGAAACTATACTCAAAATATTGACACTCTGGAACAGACAGCTGGGATCCAAAAGGTTATCACATGCCATGGTAAGTAATTTTAACAACAGTTCAGCTTTGAATTTTTGTAAATCTCAGTATGCACAATAATCTCTTAAAAGAGCTTTTTTTTTTTTTTTTTTTTTTTTTTTGAATAGCCTAAATGCTATGTACTCTTAACTATCACTGCTATTGAATTGAAAGAAGCCCACAAACCATTAAAAAAAGTAGTTTACACTCACAGTGCAGCAAAGATTACTTAAAGCAGTATGACTTTTACGATATCATTAACAACCATTCTAAATCCACTTGCTGGATGAAGGTCTCCTCAAGTCTCTTCCACAACTCTGTCTTGAGAGAAATTCTGTTCCACATCACTGTGCCATGCTATCAAATTTCATATATCCATATCTCACATGAACTCTTGGGTCTTTTCCCATCCCTTGATATCCAGTCTAGCATTTCAGTTGCCCAACAGTGGTCAGTTCTTACCCAGTCTTAGCATAAATACTGTTACAAATGTTCGACAGATGGCGCGCAACTGGTGTGCAACGTCACTGACCAGCCAGGAAGCGTCAAGCAGCTAGTGAATCATTGTGCCTTCAGTCACAGAGGAAATAACAAGTTTCGTGAAATATTTGCCATGGAGTGGGGCAATTATGAGAATCGTGTTGCTGTAATAGCACTGCATAAAGTTGGAAAATCAGCTTCCGAGATCTTCAACATGCTGAAGAAGTTGAAAAACAGCCGAATTTTTGTCTACTAGATAAGTTTTATACACTTCTTCTTTGATGTGGCCCTCACTTGATTGAAAATTACCCTGTTTCTTACAAAGGCATCCCAGATAAGTTTTATACACTTCTTCTTGGATGTGGCCCTTGCTTGATATCTGTTGTTTAAGATGTATACATCAATTACTCCTAAAAAAAAAAGTTAAAAAATCTTGAGTTCTATCACATATATCTTGATAAACAATCCTTCATGTTGGTTTGTTATTAAGCATTGTTTATGTGCTTCATCTCATGATAATTTTTCTCATGGAAGTTACATCATTCCATTGAAAGTCCCATTGACCTATACGATATGAGAGTGTCAGTGCATGCTATGACCGGCATGCTTGCGTTTGCCCTGGTTTTTCTGTCTCTGTTGTGTTGTGTTTGAAAGTTACACAGAGCATGTCTGCTGATGTCAAGCAACTCAGGTATTTACTTGAGTTTCTTTACAGTAATTTGCTAAAGTTTTTCTTTGCAACATTTTCAAAACCTTTAACAATATTCACACAATTGACTATTTTATTTTAAACAGGTAAATTTTTATTTTGAGCAATTGAATATTTTAATTTGAATCAAACTTCATCACCATAACAGTGGATTCAATTTTAAGTTTTTCTGTCATAATTTAGATTTTGTACACACTTTTTTAATTCTAGATGTAGCATATTCTGGAGTTCACTTGTCTTCATTTTTCAGCTACATGACTACCATTAGCATTTAGCAATTAAATTCTATTTTAACTCAAAGAGATTATTGATCTTCCTCTTTCTGAATAAGCCAAGCCTTTGATACAATTTCCAATAATTGAGAACAGGCCTTGATAAAGAATTGGGAGAGATCTAGAGGCCAGAAACATTTGAAAATACAAAAGAACTCAGAAAATGTGAAGATTAATAAAAAGCTCTTCAAGTTAAAATACAATTTAAAAATCTTAATATGAGTAAAGTCTGTGAGATTGAGTGTTTTTAAGCATTTAACAACCCTTTTCATACACAGAAAGCCCTGGTATGAAAAGCAGAGTTTTCTGTTTTTGCATTACTCATGCATGCATTCATGTTGTTGAACTATTTTCAGTTCACACAATCTCCTCTTGTTTAAGTTGAAATGCCTGTTTTACATGTGTTTAAAAAATGTGAACAGTCTTTTCACATGTTTGAAAGAATGTGCACACAGATCACATTTGGTTAATATTTTGATACCACGCTTCCTTATTTTTTTTTATTATCTCTGTCTGTAGTTTAATTGCCATAAAATTTAATGTTTTAAAAAGGAGTTTTTAAAATTAAAATTAGAAAAGCTTGCTAAAAATATTCTGTAAAATTATAGATCTCCCAACATCTCAATTTTACTGCATGGTGATTTCTATTGTTTGCAAATTAATGCTTTGATAAACAGTAGCATGTCAACAGTTCAGTAATTACTTTTTAATTAAGAAGTATAGACGAAAAAGAGTAAAATCTACTATGGCAAATTTTTAGGACCATTCATTTATCATTTCTTTAAATGTATTTGTATATTTTGTTGAATGCAAATTTTTTTATTTTAAGCCGTGAAATTACCTGTCTTGTAGATTATAAATTCTTAGTGTTCTGAGAAAGATAGATTGTCAGATGTTCTTTCATCTGAAAAGTTTTTGTCCATGTACACTATGAATTTATATTCTTGAATAAGAATAATGAGTTTGACAAATAAAAAAAATGTGTTCATGAAAATAAAATTGTTTTGGTATCTTAAAATTGCTTCACAGAATGTCTTGAAACAAGTTCTGAATCCTAAATCTGAAAAAAATTAGAATGAAGATATGTAGAAGGTATAAATTTTTTGCCAATGTATGAATGCTTTTCAGCAACACAGCTCAGTCCTACATCTCAGGATTTATTTTTGTAAAAGTAAAAATAAATAAATAAAAGGGGGAAAAAGCATTTCCCAAGCCAAGTTGACAGTGAGAGGTGTATATATATATATATATATATATATATATATATAAATTGAAAGGACAATGCATTTTACACCCCACGTAATAATATATGATTCCGCCTTTCACCCATACAACAGCATCAACACATTGTGGCATGGATTACCAGGTGTTGGAACTGTTTGGGTGGAAATGATAATAGAAATGGCTTCCAAAACAGAATTCAGATATGAAACCTATTTGTCTGTCAAACAGATTATTAAAGCACCAAATTTAATACTCTTGGTCAAATTTTATTCATTCTCATCAAGGCTTATCTGGTATTATGTGCTGTCAGGACTGTACTCAAAACTGTTGATTTGGGTGTTTCAGTCGTAATTTAGATTTTGTTTGCATTTTGTTAATTCTGGATATAGTACATTCTGGAGTTCACTTGTCATTTTCCAACTATATGACTATTATTATCATTCAATAACCTGCATACACATAAAGCTCTAGGATGCAAGCCAGAGTTTCCTGTTTTTGCATCACTCATGCATGCATTTCATGTTGCCAAACAAATATGGATTCACCACATGGCCTTGCCTTAAACTTGCACCATTGGGACAGGAGCAAACCATTCCATCGGGAGAATTCCCAGTGGGCCGCCATATTTTGGGCCGGTAGACCTCTTGCAAACTTAAGACAAAAAGAAAATATGTACGTATATACTTCTTGTACTTCGGTACTCTTGTAGAAGAAAACCAAGTGTACTGAAACTGGAAATTTGTCAACTGCTGTGACAGCTTCTGAAATTAAAAACAAACAAACAAAGTAGCAAAAGTTTTACTGAGCCAAATACTGTCTTTGATATCTTCCTACCTTTTTCTCGACTCTCAGATTTGAGCTCCATCCCTTTGGGCTGATATCCTCTACCTCAGTTCATTTCTAATCTAATACACAATCAATAGGCTTGGATAGCAACTTGAGATTCATTGTGTACGCTAATGCATCGAGGCTCACCTACGGTAAAAAAATTTGGGTTGCCGTTTTATATATATATATATATACTTAAGAGCAGAGCCGAAAACATAAGAAAAACACTTAAGAATTTAAGACGAAAGTTGCAAAATAACCTGAAGATCAAAACGTGCAACGCAGCAGTTATGAAAATTCAGAATTCACATTCTATCAAGAAGAGACAGAAGCAAAAAAATTTTTGACTCATACCAAGTGCAACATAAAAAAGGTTATATATTGACCGGTGTGAGTAAAAAGAGAAAAAAATAATAGATAAACAGAATGTAGAAAGTGTCGGAAATATCGAGCCTTGGCTTTATCAAGGACCAGCAAAATATATATATATATATATATTTGAATCTACCATGGCAAATTTTTAGGACCATTCATTTATCAGTTCTTTAAATGCATTTGTATATTTTGTTGAATGCTAATTTTTTTTATTTTAAGCAGTGAAATTGCCTGTGTTGTAGATTATAAATTCACAGTGTTCTGAGAAAAAGATTGCCAGATGTTCTTTCATCTGAAAAGTTTTTCGGCTGTTTGAGAATACAGCACACATAAAAATTGGAAAGGGAGTGAGACAAGGTGTCACCATATCTCCCAAGCTCTTTAAATGTCACATTGGAAAATGTCTTTCAATCACTGAACTGGGAAAGCAAAGGGATAAAGATTAATGGAGATTATCTAACCCACCTTCGTTTTGCTGATGACATAGTCATTTTTGCAAGTCCCCATCAGAGCTGCAGAGTATGATCCAAGAACTTGCTAACAAGAGTAAAGAAGTGGGATTAAAAATGAACTTTCAGAAGACAAAAGTGATGTACAATGCTTTTACAAGAAATGAAGATTTATCGATTGATGGAGAAAAGCTGGAGATAACAGACACGCATGTTTATCTGGGACAGCAGATATCAAGTGAGGGTCACATTGATGAAGAAATTAATCGGCATACAAAAACTTGCCTGGAGAGCTTTTGGAAGAAACAGCATAATTTTCAAGAACAATATGCCATTATGTCTTAAAAGAAAAGTGTTTCATCAATGCATCCTTCCAGTGCTTACGTATGGTGCAGAGATGTGGACCTTAACTAAAAGAGACATACAAAGGCTGCAGACAACTCAAAGAAGCATGGAGAGGTGCATGCTTGGTGTAACCAGGAGAGATAAGAAGAGGAACTCGTGGATCAGAAAAATGACAAGAGTAGAAGACATCATGATCAGAGTAAAATCCCTGAAATTGCAATGGACTGGACATACTGCCAGAAGGACAGACCACCGATGGACAGTCGAAATTTCAGATTGGATTCTAAGGGACAGGTAAAGACCCAGAAGAAGACCACATGGGAGATGGGTAGATGAAATTCGAAAGTATGCGGGAGTAACATGGAGGAGACTGGCACAAGACAGACCGTTGTGGAAGAGGCTTGGAGAGACCTTCGTCCAGCAGTGGATTGATAATGGTTGACAATGATGATGGTGATGATGATGTATTTGAATGAGATCTGCCTCTGATTTACTACATTTTGGTCCTTATGGTTATATGAATTCTTGAACTGTAATTCTGGAAAGTTTGCTTCAGCTAAGCAAAACTACCTTTTCAGTTTGAAAGTAAATAAATAAAAAATAATTTTCACATTTTTTAATTTCTCTTTATGAATTTGCATTGAAATCCCTGCACTCTAAACATTTTTAGTTTTATCAAGAGATTTTTTTTTTTTTCGTAATTATTTGAACAGTAGATGTTGATGCTGACATACCATTTATTTAGGGATGGGATACCTCTATAATTATTCCCAAAGTGGGCCACAAAAGAATGGCTTCCAGTGCTGCTTATGGATCACCAGTCCGCCACTGCACTGGGAGACCATTTCTGGCATTCAAGCTTTGTGGCACATAAAAAGATGTTTCGAAAGCCAATCCTAATACTGCCTTGTCTATGGAAGACACTTCTGCAGTTCCCCACTGGAACGAAACAAAACAAATTGCTTCTTTTGACAATCGTTTTGCCCTCCGTTACCGTGAAAGCCTGGAAATTATTTTCAACTCAGTGACTTGCAATTCCGAATCTCCTCTCTACATTCCGATGATCTGGAGATCAATTCTAAGTTTTGGCAACAAAAATAGGAAAAATTCAAATGTAGAACCTGGCAACAATCTTAGTCCTCCATTGGCGTGATGAAAACGTAAGATAAGGTCGAAAGCTTCCAACTTACGAACTTTTTGTTAAAAGTTTTCATTTAACGTAACTAGCGTGATCAAGTTACCTTTATTTGTTAATATTGTTACGTGTTTTGCCCATCATTGTCATTAACATACCATGTTTTCACAGACTTGTTTACTCATAACTTTCCAAAACATTTTCACAGGAGCACACTGCTTGCTTTAATATAAAAACCCTTTCAGATCTCACAAATGCAGTAGAAACTCTTACTTAATGGTCAGAAACTTTTAAAACTATGTGCCAATGTTCTGGTTTGGTTGATTTAACTGTTATCTGCATCAAACCACATATCCTGTTAATGATGATGCACTTTCGAGTTAGACCAATGGGTCAATCGTAAAGAGAAAGAATTCAGCCCCAAGGTGCAATCTGTAATCAACTATGCCATCACGTGACTGCCATGATTGCCACTGGAAGCTCTTTCAATTTAAGGAACAGTGACACTGTAGGCATCAGTGAGCACATAGTTGTTAGGTTACATATTTCACCAATAGTCCTTTGTGCTGTTGGCAAAAAGTCTTAACCCACTGAATTTTGTTTAAGAGTTTAAAGTGTAATGATTTAGTGGAACTGTCTCTTATCGGTAGATCCTCTGCTGTGGCACATATTTTTTTTTCAGATTTTTATTGTTCTATGAATGAATTTCTGAAATAAATTTAATGTGAACCTTTAATTAATTGCTTGTGAGTCTCTGTTGTGTGGACTTGTTTGTCAATTACTTTGGTTTTCATACTACTATTTGAAACAGTACAAATTGATTTTTCTATTCAGGATCATTTGCATCTGCAACCTGTACTCGATGTTGCTATAAAGTAGGCTGTTCTGTGATAAAAGAAGACATTTTTAAGCAGGTAAATATTATTTTTAATCATGCATCTTTGTAAAGTTTAAATCTAGTTCTTGTGCTTTTAGGTAAAAAAAAAAAAAAAAAATATACTAGGTAATAATTGATGACATATGGCTATTCCTAGACTTAATGAACTACAAGTTTCTCAAAATTATGGGTTTTTACTGAAGAATATTTATTTGTCAAAAGTGCTTTGGTACACTGTAGAAGTTCCAATACATCAACAGCACTTTTTCAAAAGAAAATTATCAGAAGGACTGGAAATGGAGAGAAGAGGTACAACATTAAATGATTTGAAAGATCCTCATGAGTGGCAACACCTACTATAGCTATAGTCCTGAGGAAGAGTACAGATAACTACCTGAAAATTTGCCTATAAATAATATCCTTTTATTCCTTAGTAAAAACAACAACAACATAATTTTGAGATGTTTGAAGATATACTAAATTTTCATGCTAGTGTAAGTAACTCCACTGGCACTTCCTGAAGTTTCTGTGCATGTGAATTTAAAAATGTGTGTAGTTGGATAACATTTTTAGTACACCTTATGTAAAAGAGGAGATATCCTTATGTTATCACTTTTTCTACATTTGTCTATGAATACAATATTTCCACTTCTAGAAGCCAGATTGGTAAAATTTAATTTCTTTCAGGAGGAAAAAATATGTCCAAGATTTCACAGGTGGAATTAATGATTTATTTTATGATGTAATATATTTGGATCTAAAATCTGGATTGTATTATTATTTGATAAAGATGTGAGCATATACAATTTTTTCCAAATTTTCTTTGTGCTGAACTCTAATGCTGGGAAGTGGTAATTACAGTTTGGGAGGAGGTGGGGGAATGTACAGAAAGATTTGGTACTCTTTATGTCTCGATCAACTTCAGTTAAAACATCCTTAAGTACGTAAACAAACATAACATTCATATCAAATTGATATTGTACAGAACACACACAGGGGAAACTTAGTTCATATTTTCGTGTTTAAAGTGAATGATCTTTTTGTTTCTGTTGCAGAAAAGTTGTATATTTTTTTCATCCCTTCATTAAGGCAATTTTTAATGTGCTGATTGCAAAGGAGCTGGCAAAACAACAGCAGGAGCTAGATCAGCTGTGTATTCAGCAAAATAATTAGTAACAGCCAACTACTGAATAAATGAAGTGAGAAGTAAAATGCATCAATGTAATAAGGCCTCAGTATTGTTTATTTCTTTATGATATAACCAAGAAGTAGAAAAAAAAACTGTCTGCATACAATGTTGTATTAATACTGCTCATATCTGTTGTATGTACTCAAGTTTTGTTATGTGCCGAGCCACCTTCTTAGTTAAAATGCTTTTGTACAACTGATTAGGGTTTCCCCTGCTGTACTGATTGTGTTATCTAATTTAATGTCAAGCTTTCCTGTCCCATCAGTAACACACCCACAATTAAACCCAGTTACCAGTCGTAGTCGCTTCCTCTTGTTACACAGTTAATAAATTTTGGAGTTAAGCCTGGAATAATTGATTTAAACAATCCTGCACTTATCTTCATCCTAAAATTTTCACACATCCTTCTCAGCTGATTGCTTATGCTCTTAAGCTCAGCAGCATACAGCCAACAGCTGACAACACAACCATCTACTTCAGCATATCTGATGCAATTTTACTTGCTTTAATCAAAACATCCTATGCATCAAAAACAAAACAAATCAAAATAGTAAGATCTACATTCCTGTCTATAGTTAATCTCAAACCAGTAATTTCTCCCTCCCCCATCTTGAAGATTAATTACAGTTAACACTGGTGTAAGTTTTCTGTCCTGGAAATGAAATTCCGTCTTTCAAAATTTTGCAAAAATGGAAGCTAAATGGAGTAAAGATTTCTCTTGTGATAGTAATCCTTTTTTTTTTTTTATTCCTTGCAATGTTCCTACTGTTCAGTATTGTAAAATATTTTATTCCACAAGTGCTTGTATTTCAACTTGAACCACAATTTTCGAAAACAGAAGCTAGACAGCGGAAATTTTCCTGTAATCATAAATTCTTTTTCTTACGACATACCTTCCACCTTTGATTGTTGTTGGATACTTTTTTATTTCATAAATATTGTTGTTTCAGCTTGAAAATAAAGGAAAATTTTCTGAAAATGGAAGTTGGACAGAATAAATATTTCTCCCATAATTGTACAGTTAACACGATTAATGTGAGAGGTGAATGCCAGCTTTGAAGGTGCGTGAGGGCCGATCCACACACTACACTGGAACTACTCACTGGCTGAATGAACCAGGGAACTACCGTAAGTGTGCCTAAAATGACAGTTCAGCAAACGCGTATGGGGCTCCGATGCAGATGGATCGCCACTGCACCTATGCTAACAAAGGTGCATCGTCAAAAAGGCTTACATTTGCACGGCAGTATCAGAATTGGACCTCTGCTGATTAGCAATGGATTGTTGCCTTCTCCGATGAGTCACGTTTTCTGCTTCATCGAACTGATAGACGTTGGCATATAAGGCGAGAAACGTCGGAGAACAAAACCCTCTTCAACCATTGCTGACAGAACACAAGCTGGTGGGGGTAGCGTTATGGTCTGGGGAATATTTTTGTGGCATTCTCTGGTCCACTCATACCTGTGGAAGGCACTATGGACCGAATTCATTATGAATCCATCCTTGCAGACCATGGACACACATGCTGATTGTCTTGGGGGGAGGGGGGGCGATCTTGCAACACAAAAATGCGACTTGTGACAGCTAGAAATGTCCGAGAGTGGTTGGAAGAGCACAATGAAGACTTCAAAGTACTTCCCTGGCCCCCTAAAACTTAAACCGAATTGAGCATCTGTGGGACCACTTCAGTCGTGTTGTTTGCTTTATGGATTCTCCACTGCGCACCCTCCAGCAGCTGTCAGATGCACTGCAGCCAACATGGCTCCACATACCTGTGAACACCTTCCAGTACCTTATTGAGTCACTCCCAGCCTGTCTAGCTGCTCTCTGCACTGCACACAGTGATTACTGTGGATATTAGTTGGTGGTCACAATAATGTGACTCGACCGTGTGTATACAGGGTGATTCAGAACTCATGGGACAAACTTTAAGGGGTGGTAGAGCACACTGAAACAAACATTTTATGTATAGGAATGTAAGGGCGCAAGTGACGTGTTGAGGCACAAACACAATAAATAGACATGAAAGGAAACATAAATTGTTTACTTACAGCATCATTGACAAGTGCTTCTTTACAGCAATGTTTACAATAATTGCTCAAAATTGCATCCACCAACAGTAATGCATGTGTGGCAGTGTTGACAGAGTGATTGGCGTACAGTTTCAAAGATGCCAGGTGTTTCTCGCACACGTGCAGCCGCAATGGATATTCGAGCGACGAGGTCCTCAACGGAGTCAACTGGAGTCTCGTAAACGATGGCCTTCAGATGTCCCCATAAGAAGTAATCGAGGCTCGATAAATCGGGCGATCAGGGTGGCCAACGGACTGGTCCAACATGGCCAATCCATCGCGCCTCAAAAGTGGCATCCAGGTAATTGCGCACATTAATGCTGAAATGGGCTGATGCCCCATCATGCTGAAACCACTGTCCTTCTCGGATGGCCAGTGGTACATCTTGAAGCAATGCTGGTAAAACCTCTTCCAGAAAAATACGATAACATCTGCCATCGAGTCGCGTTGGTAGTAGATATGGGCCAAGCAGATGCATAATGTGCAAGCCACCTACTCCCCTTTACCGACAACAGTACACGCCAATCACTCCGTTAACGCTGCCACGCATGCATTACTGTTGGTGGACGCAATTTTGAGCAGTTATTGTAAACATTGCTATAAGGAAGCACTTGTCAACGATGCTGTAAGTACACAATTTATGTTTCCTTTCATGTCTATTTCTTGTGCTTGTGCCTCAATGCGTTACTTGCGCCCATACATTCCTATACAAAAAATGTTTTGTTGCAGTGTGCTCTACCACCCCTTAAAGTTTGTTCCTTGAGTTCTGGATCACCCTGTATACATATTGAAAAAGTTGCCTAGTAAAATATCTATTACAAGCATTTTACTGATCTTTTCTTTGTGCAGTTAGCAATGAAAATAAATGCAATAGGTATTTAAAAGGTTTCATGTGACTCACAACGTATATATTAACCAGCTGTACTTTTGCTAAGTCTATTGCAGTTGCCGATATTTTCAAAAGTTACTGCTCTTAATACTGTAGATAGGTCTATAAAGTATTTGGCTAATTTTATTGCCCTCAGTTAGCTTTACATGATACATGAGCAATTATTTACAGTGTCACCCTGCTGCTATAGACATTTGTCATGTGCTGTTGAGTATAGGCATGAACTTGTAAAAAATTATTTCATTGCCATATAAATTGTCAATTCAAGCTCAACATTGTCCATACTTGGTGAGAGTAAATCTTAGAGGAGGTATGCCAACAATAAGGTGCAGCCATTGGTTAAAAAAAAAATCACTTTTGTACTCATATTATGGTGTATATACTCTTAGCACATTAATGACTGAAGTGCTGTTTCTTTGCTCTTTTTTTTTTAGGCTACTAGCTATACACATGCATTTCTATTTTCACAGAATGTGTCTGCTAGGTATTTTTAAAGTGCGTCTTTTCTACGGTGATTAGTCTGTTCAGTTACAATGCAAAATGTTTTATATGTTGTCATAAGAATCTTTTGTGAAACCACAAATTTTTTATTTTAGAGAATACCATTCTGTCCTCAATGTCATGAAGATGTAGAAGAACATGGTATAATGAAACCTGATATTGTGTTCTTTGGAGAAGGCTTGTCTGATGAATTTCACACAACAATGGCAGAAGACAGGGGAAAATGTGATCTCCTTATTGTGATGGGCTCTTCTCTAAAAGTTCGGCCTGTAGCATTGATTCCAGGTTAGTCCTTAATTATTAGTAATGATTTATTTCTTCCTTATGATTTATTTACTACTAGTAAAGGCACCTGGCATTTCCTAGGTTTAATAAAAATTACTTCAATCAGCTTTCTGAGTTCTCCTGAAATTATGGTAGGTATGGAATTTTTTAATTGAAATATGTTCCAGTAATTAAAAGAAAGAAATTAAAAGAATAAACTCTGTACTTGTTCAATAGCTAGGAATTTGGATTCCTAACTTATTCCTAACTAATCTTCCAAATTCCTAACTAATTCCTTTTAGTTATTCCTTTTTGAAATTCCTTAAAAACAAATAACTAATTCCTTTTCAAGGAATTTCAAATTTCTTCCAAAATCCTAACTATTTGAATTTCTTCCAAATTCCTAACTAATCATCTACCAGAGTTGGACTATATATTAACTTCCGCTCTAGATTTTATCACGAAAACCAAGCAGTCACTGTTCAACAAAGCTACATTATCGGCAGTTCCGACGTAGTTTCTCTTTATCCATCGATCCCAGTACTGGAAGCCATCAGAACATTGAAAGAGGCTATATCTAATTCATAAGTTTATTCTGAGGAGTCTTGCCTCAGCATCTTCAAATTAATGGACTTGATCTCAAATTCTAGCTACTTCAGTTTCCGAGGGCAAATGTATAAATAAGTAAATAGTGCTCCGATGGGATCCTCGCTTTTAGCATCCTCATGGAAGCAGTACTTCGCCCCATTGGGCAACATATATTTACCAACATCACCCCAAGGCCTACCACCTGGCTTCGATATGCAGGCGACGTATTTTTCATATGGCCACACAGAAAGGAGACCTGTTTTTTCTCGATAAACTAAATTATATACACCCTACGATCAATTTCATCGTGGAGCTTGAACACTATGGTACCTTACCTTATCTCGACTTCTCAGGGAGCAAATCGCATGACAACCGCCTTCATACGGAAGTCTCTTATGAATTAATACAGACATTTGACGTGGACTAGGAACATCAAACAGAAGTCATCGCCCTTACACGTTTATAAGTGAGTGTATGTGAGTCTGAAGGAATTCAAGGCTGCTGTGGTGCAGTGGAAACATGTCCGGCGCATAACTGGAAGACCCTGGGTTCAATTCCCGGTGGCGGCCAATGAGAATTTTTCCGTGACTCACTTATAAACGTGGAAAGAGTGATGACTTCTGTTTGATGTCTATTACAAACCCACCTCCGGTCCCAATTTGATGCTCTGCAGTTCATTCTGCCATGATGATTACAAGACGGCCTTCTTCCATTCTTGAATTAGAAGAGCCTTCACTGGCTCATTCGATGTCCGTTCTAGACAATCCGAACCAAAAAACATCGTCAAATTGGCCACTCAGACAGGATATGTGTCAAACCAGATGCATAACTTTATTGAAAAAGCCAGAACCAGCTGCTCTAATATTTCTATGCAGCTACTTTGCTACCTGGGCTCTATTCCCTACATACCAAATGTTTTCTATCAACTCAAAAACATGCTCAGGAGGATGAACTTTGGTGTCAGCATAAGGTCTCCGGCATCTTTGTATACGATACTTAAGAGAAATATTATCAAGCCCCTCTTCTCAATGATGCTGGTGTTTATGCCATTCCATTACAATATCCGGATGGCTCCAGGTGATACTACATCGGAATGACCAAACGTTCGTTTGGAATTAGAATCAGCGAACATAAAAGGGATACAAGAGATGGAAAAATAACCACTGCCCTATCAAGAGAAGTAAAGTTCAAGTCCGCTAACCCTATATGGAGTGGATGTAAAGAAATTAGCTTCATACTCCACACCCAAATTTACTGCCATTTGCGAAACTTTGGAAATCTTGACCAGCTGCGAGACTTGCAATGATAGCGTCTCTCTGGAGTTGCAACGTATTTGGAATAAATTCTTCAAATAATGCTGCATTTTCTATTATGGTGCCGAACCAACGGGACCTCGTTTCTTCGAAATATCACATTTATGCTTATTCATTTATTGTCTAGTCAAGTCACCACGTTCAAATTGTTGAAACGTTCTATTGTCCAGTTTGCAGTTAGCTGTCTACCTTCCTTGAAAAAGCCATTTGGTTGATGTGTGAAAGCTTGGAAAGTTTTATTTCTATTATATGCCAAGAAATTTTGGATTATTAGTATAGTTATACTATTTTGACTCTACTTAAGTAGCACAATTGGCTGAAGCCAGCTCAGCAGTCTTTATTGACTGTGAATATAGGGAATGCAGTTACTTCCTACCTAGAATTTGATAGATCTTATTTCCAATACATTGCATTATACCTTTATTAATCCCTTTATCAAAACTGAATTTTAAAAATAGCCTTTTATTAAGTTTTTATTCAGTTTCGGCAGTTTACTTTGTTTTTTAACATGAAGTAGTTGTGCATAATAGGATAAGCTCTTTGGACAACTTAAGCACCACAAGCTTGGCAATCCATTGAAACCCATCATGTCCAGGAAGTCCACATCAATGTACCATTTAGGGAAAGCACTATCCAAATTTCTGGCTAATTATCTTTGGGAAATTGATTTTGTAATAACTTCCACTCTAGATTTTATCACAAAAACCAAGCAACGCACTATCCTACAAAGTGACATTATCGGCAGTTTCAATGCGGTTTCTCTACACTCTTTGGACCCCATGCCAGAAGCCTTCAGAACATTGAAGGAGGCCATATCTAGTTCACCACTTTATTCACAGGAGTCTTACCTCAGCATCTTCAAATTAGAATGGGCAGTCGCAGGTTCTAGCTTCTGCAGTTTCCATGGAAAAATCTATAAACAGACTAATGGCGCTCCGATGGAATCCTTGCTTTCAGTCATCCTGGCAGAAGCGATCCTTCGCCAAGGTGAGCAGCATATATTCTCGAGCATCACCCCATGACCTACCACCTAGCTATGATATATGGAAAACATATTTTTCATGTGGCCTCAAGGAAGGGACACTCTCCTACAATCAATTTTACTATGGAGTTTGAACACAATAATGTCTTACCTTATCAGGATGTTTTACTGAGCAAATCACTTGACTGCCTTTGTACACAGGTCTGTCATAAATCCACATCCATCCCCAACCTTATTCTCTGAAGAATACAGAACAGCTATATTCTGTTCTCGAATTAGAAGAGCCTTCACTGTCTCCTTTGATGTCCATTCTAGACAACGCACGCTACAAAGTATCATCGAACTGGCCACTGAGGCAAGATTAATTTTCAAACCAGATGCATAACTTTATCAAAAAAAGCCAAAATCTAGCATTTTAATTCTTTCTATGCAGCAATTGTGTTACCTGGGCTCAATTCCCAACATACATAATGTTTCTTACCAACCCAAGAACTCCCTAAAGAAGCTGAATTATAGTGTTAGCATAGGGTCTCCTGCATCTTTATGTACTGTGCTAAAGATGGCTCCAAATGTTACTATATTGGAATGGCCAGGCATTAATTTGGGATTAGAATCAGCGAGCAGAAAACAGACACAAAGGACGATAAAGTAACAGTGGCTATATCCATAGAAATCTAACTTAAGTTCACTGCTCCTATGTGAGATGATGTAAAGAAATTAGCTTCCTACTGTACCCCTTAATCTACAAGCATTCAGTAAACTTTGGAAATCATTACCAACAGCAAGGCTTGCCATGAATTTGGAGCCAGTTCTTCAAATAACACCTTTTTTCTTACAAAATGCTGCATGCCACCAAAGTGACATCTCATATCTGTGAATGAAATTGCATTAATCACCACATTCAAATTGTTGAAACCTTCTATAATTCAGATTGCAGTTTTCTGTCTACCTTCCTTGAAAAAGCATTGAATTGATGTGTGAAAACTTGGAAAAATTTTACACCAATGAATCATATTACTAACATAGTTTTACTATTTTAAGCATCCATATTATTTCTCAGTTTAGTGTAGAATGTTTGCTGGCAGTGGTTTCTGCAAGATTTCTCCCAATTTCTTTTATCCAGTTTTTTTTTACCAAGCTACAAGAAACTTTTGTTTATGCTAGTGGCTCAGATATGTTTTACTTTGGAAGCACAGTAGTTCTGAATTATGTTCGCAGAACCAATCTGTTTGATAACAGGCAACTCTGGACGTCACTGTTTCAATATGGACTGTGTGTCACAGATTAGCTTGAAGCAGGTCCGTTCTCTTGCCAGCCATTGCTACAACTGCCACTTGCACCACAGCATATTGTAGTACAAGGTTGCAGTGCTGCCATACCAGACGTGCATGATGGAATGGATAGAACAATGTCATATTCAGTGCCGAGTCTTGCTACTGTCTCAGCGCCAATGACCACTTGAGGGTCTGGAGATGACGTAGGCACCAAACTGATTTTGCTGTCATCCATGAGCATTGTACGGCTCCTAAGCCTGGTGTCATAGTTTTAAGTGCTATCAGTTCCAACAGCTGTTCACTGCTCTTATGCATAGTGGGTACGATGATATCGATTAAGTGCTGCAGCCTATTTTGTTGTCGTGTCTCCATGATATCCCTGATGCCCATTTTCAACAAGACAACACCCAACCACACTAAAAGGCAGTGCAAAAGTGTCCATGTACTGTTCTGACCAGCACTATCCCCAGACTTCTCCCTAATAGAGAATGTGTGGGACATCACTGGCAAATGACTTAATACCTCTGCACATCCCCTCCTTGCAGCTCACATTCGCTTTTTGGCGATTTGGCGAGGACTTTTTGTCACAAAATTATCGTCTTTAGTGCGATTTGGTGAAAATGCAAGCGACAGCTTAAACACTGCATCAGTGTCGCAGTACTTCCCATGTGGTGGCTATCAGCCTATTGTGCCAAGTAACAAAACACTATTTCTTGGTTAAACTGTTCAAAGTTCCAGAACACCTAATGAAACTGTTGCGGAAAAAGTTGGAAAGGAGTCCACTGCCTGTTCTGATTGGTGGGATTGATGCAAGGTTAAGCTTTAGTTGAATCTATCAGCATTCACACGCGAAAATAAAATCTTCAGTGGATGTAGTGAAGTGAAATGAAAATTGATGACTTTTGCTGGAATTTCCGACATGATTAAATGTTCTTTGCCAGAAGAAATTACAGCTTGTTTTAATTTCCTTTTAGGGATAAATTTGTGAAATATCAGCAGAAGTTGGGAATAAAATTGTTTGGGTTTAAAATGTTAATTTATAGGCTTATGCTGCCCTACAATGGTAATGTTATGTTCTCTTGTTAATATATATAAACACCATTTTTTTTTTTTCCATTTTATTAGCATTTTTATGTACAGAGAGAATCGATCTCAGTCTGTATAGCTATCTTCTTTCAAGTTATTTTTTCCCCTTCATGACTTTTTTTTTTTTTTATTCCTTAAGGTTCCATTCCTCCTGAAGTTCCACAGATCTTAATCAACCGAGAACCCTTGAAGCATTTGACATTCGATGTTGAGTTATTAGGAGACTGTGATGTCATAACTGGAGAGCTTTGTAGAAGGTAGGTATTGGTTTTAGCATTAGTGTTTCTAGGTCTGAAAATATATTTTAATTCTATTTATGAAGATATTATTTTCAAAGTCATATAATTTTAAACTCTCTAAAAGTGCATGTTCTTTAGCATTTCATTCATGTGGTTATTTACAGAATATTCAAAAATTTCTAAATTGTGATTTTGCTTCTGCAAACATGGAAAAATCAAAGCATGTTGTGTTAAAGAGAAATTTTGATGCTTCATTCAGTTGAACCCATTTGAGTGACCTGCTTGGATGTAGAAACTCTTATGTTTGTACATCCATTCATGAAGGGTTCAAATCTAATGTGCACTCCGTTCACTTATTAAGCAAAACAGAGTTTATGTTTGACATTAAATTGCACAGTTTGATGGAAATAGGCACCAACTATTTAAGATGAACTTGTTTCACTGTTTCATTGGCTATACAAAGTAATATGTGTTAGACTTTTGTACTGCAGTTTTTTTTTTTTTTGTTTTTTTTGTAATTTCTATTATCCATTAAGTTATAGTAAGCCATTGAATAAGGTGTAGAATAATATGCAGCTGCATTTTTTGAAATATCCCTGTATGGTGTGGCTATCAAAGTAGTAAGATGGATCTTTGCCACCTCCACTGCCAAATAATGGTAAAATGCCTGAATGAGAAGCAATAACATGCCTATCTCATTCCATTAAGAGATTGTGGTGAGCGACAACAGAATTGCACCATGTGTGTGTTCAATTCCAATATCTGACACAGTCTTTGTTAAAGATAACGGTAAAATATTCATCAACCACGTTGAGAATGCTGCTGTGTACAAAATAAAGCACTAAGGATGTTTAACAAGTTTCATATGTAGGGTTAATATGAAATGTTCACTCTGTAATCAAATGTCTCCAAGACTAGTGTGCACTTGCTTGTTTATTCTGTAGTACTCATTCCATAGGTACGTCCATTGTGGCAGTTCATGGTGCCTACCATAAATCAAAATTTTGCCAATAACTGTAAAATGCAGCAAGTTGTTTTTAATATAGCTGTGGAGTAAAACGTCAACAAATTTCAGAGTTCGCATATATTTGTTTTAAGTATTTCTTACTCCTTTCATGATATATATCTCCCGTCCCAGAGTGTTATCATTCTACTGATTTGTCAGTAGATTAACCCATTTTGGCACTTCTTTACTGGTATATTTCACTAATTTGCACAATTCTGCTTTTTTATGAATTTTTTGACTGTCAACTAAAAGTTCTATTGCTGTGTTTAAATTTCGAATTCATTAGTATTTTTAGTTCTGTGTGTGTGTGCGTGCGTGCATACCCAGGACTGTATTTACCAATGGGCTTAGGTGGGCTACATCGTGGAGCAGCATATAATTTTGGGTGCAGTAAAAAAAACACGAGGAAAAAGAATTAGGCAGTCTTCCCCTGAGTCTTCTGATACCAAAAATGATTTCAGAAAATTATCGACCACTGTTTGCCTTGATCATTCTGATGTGGCTTTATGGGAAGTTAATGGTGTTGATGCCATTTGTGTCTATGTGTCATTACACAGTTTCAGGCAAGATGTGGGAAGTGTGAACTTTTTACAGTTCAAGATGCATTTTGTCGAACAGAGCAGGTATTTATCTAAAGGCTTATTTGAAATTCAGCTTGTTAGTTGAAGAAATGTAAGAAGAAATTATTTATTTTATTTAGAGATCATTTGGATTTCTGTGACCCATGTTGGTTGTTTGTTGGAACTTCTTAGGAAAAAGGTGGTTTGTGTGACTAGAAACATGGTCGTGAACACTTAATGTTATAGGAAAATAATTTTGGATATCCAAAAAGCTAATCCCCTGTCTCTAAATATTCTGACAGCTGTTTTTCAATTTGTTTTTACTTCAAACCATACTCAGTGGAGTGAGCTTATCTAAATGTTTTGGCAGCCTTGAACTCCAAAACATTAGCCAGTTTTCCTAACTCATTAGACTTTTTAGTAGATCCTATATGTCTGGTAGCTTTAAAATTGCTTGTGGATTATTTATAATTTTTAATTCCCATTTATGGGGTTTATCTGGCCAAACTGGTAAAGCTGGCATAAAGGAAATTTGCTATGTGCCATTGATGTTAAGCATTTAAAAAAAAATGTAAAATGGGTTAATTAAAGCTATGAATAGTTTCCCCATCAGACTGTTTTCGTGCTCTCACAACAATCCCCCCCACCCCCACTTAATGTCTATGCTGGAATCAAGGAATCAATACTGTTTATACCTATCAATACATAGGTAGCAACTAACTTAATATTGTTTTATACAAAGAAGTTGTTCTGTCATGATTGGAAATAGAAAGGCCACAAATTTAGAGGAGCCTAGGGTGGCACAGTCCTCAAATTTGCCCCTGTGTGTGTATCTATTTAACATGCTGAAGCAGAAGAAAAATTATTCAAAATGTTGGTATTGTGTGTTATAATTTTAAGCTAGCTCAAGCAGCTTTTCATATAAATCTCATCAATTTTTAAAGTATGCAGTTTTAAAACTGTTATGCAGACTTGAACTTCTTCAGTTTCCTGTCATTACCTTAATTTTGTGAGAAATTATTGTATCTCCTATTACTGTAATATTGATATCAGTTCAGTACAGAAACCAACCTTTCACTTCTCTTGCTGCACTGTACACATTGTTTCTCCTATATCTTTATTTCTTCTTTTTTTATTTTAGAAAGTAATTAGGTTTCTGTCATCATCATATCATAAGTTTAAAATGCTCTTCAGTTAGTAAATGAAGCTTTTGTTCAATTGCAGGCTACAGGATGTCTGGGGGATTGAAAATCCATCGTGTGATCCTCTCAAAGAAATAACTGACCTCCCAGTGCAGACAACCAAAGTATTCTCTTCCCCCTCCTCCACTGAAAAGTATGTAACAAATGGGCATTCTGAAGTAAATAACAATGCTGATACATTCTTAGCAGACACTACTTGTAAATCTTCAGACATTGAAGATAGCAGCCATGCACAACTGCCACCAAGTGAAGAAAGCAACAGTTGTGATTATCGTGGCTTATCAGCAATCAGGCTGGAAGACAGTCAAGATGGCACTAGTCAGGAAATGCCAAACAGTAATCCAGATTCCACTAGTGAAGTTCATGAAGCTGAGTCCACAATGGACGAATATGCATGGTTGGCTAGAAGAAAGGAGAGCTTGGCTACCCATTTGCCTGGTAAGTCTATCTTTGGCATTGTTCTTCAATTATTATGTTGATTTGAAGTAAATATTTTTATATGTGTTGTGTAAAGACCTTATCACATATGATGAAATGCATTTTGCCCTTGACACATAGTCGGCACTACGCCAAAACCACGAATCTGCAAAATACGAGTTTGTAGAAAATTGCGTCTAAAGACTCGCAGCTCGCCGAAAAATCAAAACTTCTGCAGTTAGCGAAATCGTATGTACGTATTCACCCACTTTTGCGTTACAGTTTGTGTTTCTGCCTTTGGCATAGTGTAAAGAGACATATATTCATCCAGCAACTACAGTTAAGTGAAAATGGCCAAAAATGCAGATTTGTGGTTTTGGCGAAGTGCCGATAACATGATACATTTCGTTTTTGACATTAATGAAAATGCTTATAATTTCTGTATAAGAAATAATCTTCCGATATTTCGTAATTTACTTCTGTTTCTCATGTTAAATTGCTGAGAAAGTTCGACAAGAGAACACATAGTGCTCGACGGTAAAATAATGTATGTTAACCACTTACGTCCAGGTGCGCAATATTACGTTAACGAATGATAGTGCAAGAAAATCGAGATCTGTTATATTACGGGCTCACTGATGTGAGGTAGACCAATGTAAATTTAGGCCGTTAGGGAATGCATATGTATTGTATGGCAACTGTGGTGGCAAACTCTCTTTGGACTCTGTGTGGCGCCATGTTTTCGCATATATCACACAAATATCGACTTTTGATGCAATTGTCCTTTCATTTTGTTCCACACGATGTTTACTGGAACTTTCGTTTTTCTTTTATAACTACCAGAATGTTACCCGTAATATTACGGATCTGGATTTCGCCGTGTTTGTTTTTCACAGTGTAGTGTTGCTCACTATTAATTTTTTGAAAACATGTTTCACGTACATTCATTGTCTGGAATAGAGCTACTTTGCAAAAAACAATTGCGTTTTTTTTTACTGGTTTTTTTTTATTTTCCTTGGGATCTTAAGTGGTTAAACAACTTCAATACGTTGAAACTTCAAGTAACACAAAATAATTTGGCTCACCTCTTCAAGTCCATTCCTTAATCTGTTGATATGTCATTAGAGCACTTGATTAGCAGTATGTACGATGCTTATTTGTCATTCACATATCATAGAAATGAGAAATATGATGGCAAACAACGTACATACTGCTATTTCTTCGTCGTTCACGTAAGGTTAGGCTTATGAAATATGATGGCAAAACATTGTATGTATGATGGCAAACATTGTACATACTGCTAATCAAGTACCCTAATGACATATCGATAGATTGAGGAATGGACTTGAAGAGGTGAGCCATATTATTTTGTGTTACTTGTGGTTTCAACCTATTGAAGTTGTTTAACATACATTATTTTACCGTGGAGTGTTATGTGGTGTTGTCGAAATTTCTAGGCAATTTAAAGTGAGAAACAGAAGTATTACAAAATATCAGAGGATTATTTGTTATACAGTATTTTTATTCCACATATTGCTTCACTCTTGGATTAAATTCCAAAATGTGAATCTTGAACATAATTTCTATCTGTGTGAGGGATTAAATGCTTTTGAATACTAGAAATTTGAATATCGAGCAGGAGTGCTGGAAATCAAGTAATTGAATAGGTCCTCTGGGCTATCTCAGTTTGAGTAAATGAATAGGTAACTGAACTGTTTCAGTTTGAGCTAGACTAAATCTTGTTTTCTGTGGTAGCCTTTTGAAGACCATCAAGTTAAGCTCCTGATTTTCCCAGGCAAGTGTCTTGGCTGATTGACAGAACTTCAGCACAGATGCACAAATTCTTTTTCGATCTCGGAGGTCATAAAAACGTATTTATTGTCATCATCTCACTCATTCATTAGCAGCTGATTTCACATTTTCAATACATCTTGCTTTAGGTCTGCTTCTTGGTCTGCTGTATTGCACTGCAAGATTTTACTCATATTAAGACAATCTTTCATCTTCATTCAACATGCATTTCTATATCTTCTCAATGTGCTTTTGTTAACTTTTTCATCCACTAAAGAAGTTCATAGCTCAGTAGAGATGGAATCAATCGTTCCTTCTTGGATGTTCGTTCATCATTCATGTAAAAGAGTCATACGTGAACGATCATTCAATTTTCAGGTTGTCACTATGCTCACTGAGTAAATCATATGTTGCAGGGATCACATGTTTACAACCAAAGCATTTTCAAGGCCACAGCAAAAATTGATGAATTGCCCAAGGAGTGCGAGTGCTCCACCATTCAGTGTTCACGAAGAAAGCTTGTAGTGAACGATTCAGGCACACTATTCAAACGAATGCCATTCACATATCATTCCCATTCTTAAGTTTCACTGTATTTGCTAGCTGACTGCTGATCACTCACTTACATAATGAGGGATGCTTATTAATTCTCAACATTGCTTGTCGTCTTGGGAATTTGTTTCTGAACTCATGGGGGTGGGAAAAAGTTAACATACTATGGCTTCAGTGTGTAGCACAGAGATGGCAGATTGAACAACATTCAAGCTCTTTTTGGCAAACTGCTGAAAAGGCATGAGCTCTCCACCATTCACGATGAATGGTTTGCTACGAGCCGGCTCATTGCAATTTTCCCACACCATTCAAATGAATGGCATTCACATATCATTCCTATTCTTAAGTTTTTATCATATTTCCTAGCTGACTGCTCATTCACATAACATTTGATGCTTATTAAAGGATCCCATCGGAGTACCGCTTTTTTAACGGGAATTTGTTTCGGAACTTTTGTGGGCAGAATGAAGTTAAACATACTGCAACTTCAGTGTGTCACAGTAATGGTGGATTGAATTATTATTCACAGTGATAAGAGCAAACCATTCATGGTGAAGAGTCATTCGTTTTGAATGAATCGTTTATGAATGGTCCATCACTACAGCTCAGTTCTGATGTCTGTATTATTAATTCTGTTAAATGCTGCATTGTATACAGATTGCTAACTTCTCTGGCTATCCTTTTTCTTAAAGAAAGCATTTTTATGCAAGCTGATGAGAAACTTCCCCTGCTTTACTAATTCTGTTGCCTAGTTCTTTATCAAGGTTTCCAGCAAGGTGTTTCATGAACAATCACAACCAAATAAATACAATCTGTTACCTGTTGTAATCTCTTCTCCTGTACTACAAAATTAATAATTTTTAGAGTTCAACTTAAAACTGTTGACTTCTCAACGTTCCACTACATCTCAAGTTTTTCACATCATGTTGAACTTGGCCTCATGATAAATATCCAATGGAGCACTGAGATTTGAAAAATGAGGAAATTTGTACCTGTTGCTGGGAAAGGATATTTCTTCCAGTTTCATAGTCCCTTCTCATCATGTGATTTGTTGTTGGTAAATACCTAACCTTTTCCTTGGTTTACCCAAGATATGCTTGGCAGCAACCTCCCTTTCCACCCCACCCCCTTTATTTGTGTAATCAGTATTGTGGTCATCCTCTTTAACATACTTGGCAACATGCAAAAAATCCATTGGAGTTATTTTTTCTAAAATGCCTGTGTTCTTTGTTGAGCACAGTTGAAGTTTTGAAAGGCTGCTATCTGATGTAACATCAGATAGAGCTTCTTGGAAAAAACAAGAAAGAAATCCTTTGTTTTTGCAGGAACTGATGTTTTCTAATCCTTTTAATCTCTACTGCAGAACATAGCATACCAAAAAGAATAAAAAAGGAAAAGAAAAAGTGTTAAATAAAAGAAACTTCTTCATCATTTAAAATGTTAAGCGTTATTAAATATTTTGTCACTCTTTTTGTGTTATTAAAGCACTTGAATTTATTCACATTAGCAGTTCATATTCTGACTTAGAAATAGATCGGAAAAGGCTACTATTCAATTTTACGTAAATGTGCGAGAAATGTGAATCACCGCTAGAAACAGAATGCCTAGGTAAGCATTACCCAACTAGAATATTTCCAAGCACTTGAATGTGTTGTCATTTTTTAGAACAATATATATATATTTTTAAATTCTTACAATTTTTTTAGCAGAAGTTTTAGAATCCCCACTCCACCTCCTGAAAGAAAAGGAATAAGGAAGGGGATAAACTATAACAGCATTTTTTTTTTTTTTTTACATCTGTTATTCCATTACAAGATTTTCTGCTTCTGACAAATCACTACTTCTATTTGTAATGTCCAATTTTAGACCATCATACTCCAGGCCTCCCCCCCCTCCTTTTTTGTGCAACCAGCTAGCTGCTTTAGAATGTAACACCCATCATGGAAGTGTCTTCTCTTCCATATAATGTACTTGCCCAAACTTCCTGATATGTTTTCATTAACTTTGTCTTCTATGGAGGTGACAGTGATGCCCAACTCATATCTGATGTATGTTTTACAGTGGAACAAGAGGGGAGAAATTTTTTCGGTAATCAATGTCCATTTTTTTTTTTTTTTTTTTTTTTTTAATTTCTAATCTTTTGTTCTCATAAACAGCTTGTAATTGTGTGTGGTGCTTCACCAATCTGAGGAATGACTTTTGGGCATACATTTGGAAACAAATGAATGATCCAAGCTCTTGAATGCCATTGCTGTTGCTTTCTAGAAAATATTCTGACTGTGATGCAATTGAGGCACTACCAACTTAGCTGAAGAGTGCTTAAAACATTTAATGGATCTAGAATAGATGTGACATTTTTGGAGCATACATCTGATTATTAATTTCAGAATCACCTAAACTGAGGAATATTTGAACTAATTCAGATGTACAGGGTTTGCGTGGCCCCTAGAATTCTGGAAAAGTCCTGGGATTTAATTTCCCTCTTTTCCTGGCCTTGGAAAGCCTTCATACTTTTACGGAAAATTTTTCATACTTTTGTGAAAGATTTTGGAATAGTCCTGGAATTTTTTCTTACAATGAAAATCAAACAGAAGTCATCACTCTTTCCACGTTTATAAGTGAGTCACTAAAAAATTATCATCGGCCGCCACGGGAATCGAACCCAGGGTCTTCCAAGTGCGTAACTGAAAGACCCTGGGTTCGATTCCCGGTGGCGGCCGATGAGAATTTTTCCGTGATTCACTTATAAATGTGGAAAGAGCGATGACTTCTGTTTGATGTTCCTAGTCCACATCAATTGTGTGTATTAATTACAATGAAACAAAAAAAAATTGTCAAAATGTTTGAATTGATTGCATCACTTTGTTTCAGCTTCCTGCAGCATTTGCTTACTTCCTTCCATAGAGTGAGGAGATGTGATGTCCTCTCTATCATCTCATGTGACACTGTGGCACAAAATGTTTAAGTGCCACATCTTCAGTGACCTTGGTTTGTGGTTTAGCAGTTGTGTGTAGTTGGAGTCACAAAAGCACGTGGATATTTTCCCATGTGTTTAAGATGGCCATTCTTTCTACCATGCGCTTTCCTCACTGAAGGAGGTTGTTATTTGGCATCCCTGCTGCAGATCTTCATGGAAATAGATGACTATGGAATAGGAAATTTTCAGTGCTATGGTGAAATTGTTATTGTGCTATTTTCCAGATTGCTTCATATGAATTTTATACAGAGCAATTTTTATGCAGGGAAATATTGCCACTCTGTTGAAGATGTAACATTCTGTAACAGTGGAACTCATAAGAATTCTAAATGCATAGTTATTTTCACAACAATTTGCAAAATATAAAACAAAGCACTATGATTCTAGAAAAAAATTAAGTTCCTGGAATTTTTTGATGAACTCCTGAAAAACCCATGGAATTTTTTTATAAATGTGTACGAACCCTGGATGCACCCTGTTTTATGGTAGTTAAAAGATAGATACAAAGTCTACTTAGAAGTGTATGACAGTGAGCGATGTTCAGCGCAATCACTCAACCTTGGTGAAGCCATGAAACCCTTTCCCAAAGGTGGTACTCTATCTCAGAAAGATGGTGGTCAATGTTTGGTGGTACACAGCTGGAATGATCCACTCCTCCTTCTTACAACCAGGCCAAACTATCATTGCCCAGAACTTGGAAAACTGTCTACCGAACAGCCCACATTAGTCAAATGCCATAGGTCCATACTTCTGCATGGCAACTCATGATCCCATGTTGCATATCAGACAATCCAGAAGCTGCACCAGTTGAGATACGAAATGTTATCTCATCCACCTTATTCACCTGATCTGCCCCCTGTGGACTATCACTCCTTCTAGCACCTGGCCATCTTTCTACAAGTTAAATGATTTCCCAATCAAACATCAATTGAAACCACATTCCATGAGTTTGTCACTTCTTGAAACTTGCCATTTTTTATGATGGCATACATAAGCTTTGCATCTCATTTGCAAAATTGGCTTGTGGTGGTGATAATTTTGATTAATAAAGTTTATCTTGCACCATATTTTGGGTATTCAAAGTTTCCATCAATGTTCCAACATTTCATCTGCAATAACCTAATTTGTTGTTCGAGGTAAATGTAGCTATCAGTTACTTCTAGATTTGCTCCATAAAATTCTAGGTCTTCAGTTCTAAAAGCATTCCGAGTGCACATGGGTGCTGAAAACCTGGAAAGTCCTTGAAAATGATGATTACATTTTCAAGGCCTGTGAAATATCCTGGAAAAACTGTTTTTTTTTTTTTAAAGCTGTCTTGAAAATCCTTGAATTTTGAAATTAATGCTTAAAAATATATTTGAATTTCCTTTAGGAAATCAGTGTTACCTCTATTTTAGCACAACTTTTGTAAAAAGATCATGCTTATATTACCGGTTTGTCCGTTGGTCCATCCGTCTGTGGATACCATATCTTATTTTTGCATTGGAAAGCTTGAAATGTGTGAATAATAATCCTTGCAATCTTTTTTTTTTTTTTTTTTATAATGCACAATTTTGCTGTTAGAGGGCATAAATGCAGAAGATATCAAATTGAAAAAATTATTTTACCTTTTTATTCCATTTCTATCGGTAACCATTTCAGGTATAGTCACTTTTTCAAGTTACACATAGATTTTACGCTAGGTGGCGTAAAAGTAAATCGTGTTTTCTCCGATATCTCTGCTTCTAAAACTCCGATTTGGAAAAATATTCCTGTATGGGATATAACTCCTGATTGCAAATGCTTTGCATATAATTTCTAATAGCTGGAAAAAATGGTTTAGCCACCAGGGGCGTAAATATTTATAATGTTTATTTCTGCTTCGATATATTTGCAGTAAAATTTAAGTTCTTGAACACTCGACTGGAAAAAATCTTTCATGGATCAATACCACTCACCTCGACCCCCCCCACCCCTCTTTCTCTCTCTGAAAAAAATTTCTTTTCAACTATCCCATTATCCTAAATTCTTCCGTCATTAACAGTTATAGACTTATACCATGTTTCCTTTGATATTTCTTCTTTTAACTGATTAGAAGTGCCCTCCCCATTCTTACATTCTGGATCTTCTCTTGCTTTATTTTATAATAATTTCAATTGTTATCAATAATTAATAGACTGATTACATGGGAAGATAATGCAGAATAGTGATGCAGCTAAAATCACTGATTGAATGAATCATTTTCAGATTGAGAGAAAGAATTTCTGATAGGCCTTGTGTTAATTGCACCACCATAATTCAGTTTTGCATTATAGGGTAATTTTCCTTTAAAAACATTAAACAGACAGGATTTCATAAACACATAGATTGTGGTATATGAAAGCATTTTAAGGGGTTTAACAGCACATTTATGGTCTAACTAGATTTTATGCCTACATAAATTTTTGAGTTTTTTATATTTTTTATTCTATAATTTGATCAATAACTGAATTAAGCCAAATTAGAAACAAATTTATTTCAAAAACCAGTACATAGCAGTTTTGTAGAAATTAAACCTGGTTCATTTTCAGTGACAATTTCAGTGTTTAAGTTTTTATCTGTGATTCTAAGTTTTTTTTCGTTAGGTGCAGCAAACATCATTTTCAGCATTCTGTATTAAGTTTGCTCAAGCATATAGGGGTTGTTTGTTGTAGATCACAGGTTGAACAGACTTGTGGTTTTACTGTAAGTAGGAGTATTTAGATTGTATTATCCAGGGAAAAAATGGAAATGTCCTGGAATTCTGTGATTGAATAAGTGTATGAACCATGCATGTAAAGAATATATAATGAAACCTTATGAATGCTCTTAAATAAAGGTAAACTTTTGATTATTTTCTATTTGCAAGTTAATAGTGAACCATTTCACTTGGTTTGAAGTAGTCAAAATGAAAAAGAAAACTGTAGTTTGGATTCAAATATTTACTTCGTGCTGTTTTGCCTCTTTTCAGAAAACACATACCTCTTCGTGCGACCGAGCCGTTACATTTTTCATGGCGCAGAAGTTTATTCAGATGGTGAAAGCGATGTTGCCAGTTACACAGGTCACTACAATTCCTCTTCGGATAGTGACTCGTCTAGTTCTTCCGAGGAAGACGACGAAGACAACAATTGTGAAACCTTATTCAGTGAAGAAACTTCTCAAAGCCACACAAACACGGACAATGATTTACTATCCAGGCCAGCTGAAATAAGTGGACCCCGAAACAGTGTTGATAGTGAATGTGGCTCACTTAGTTCAGAAAACAGTAAAGATCCTATTTGCTCATGAAATTATTTCGTTAAATTTATCAAGACTTATGCCATATATTTAATGTGGTGCTTTGATATACATGTTCTGCTGTATAATGGCAATGCTTTTCGTCCTTATTCCTCATTCACACATGTATATGGACTCTTCAGTTGAAATTTGGCGTTAAAGTTGATACTTAATATGGATTATCCTTTTGTTGTGTACAAGACTCAACAGTGCAACTTATAAACAGTTGCAGATGTGTCTTTGTGTAAATGGCCTATTTATTGGGGAGGATGCTGTAGGGATAAATGTATCTTCTGCAATAAGATTTTGTTTTTGTTAAGAAAGTGCAGAAACGTGGACATTAAAAGTATAGTGTGCCTGTGTGTGTGAGAGGGAGAGAGTGAGTGTGAGTGAGTGCAAGAATCACATGCTAATTGCAGGAAATGTAGTTTTACTGTTGTATATTTAACAATAATTATAGTGATAGCATTACTTAAAATGTGATATGGCAATAGTGATTGTGTGTGGATCTGTGATCTAGCCCATTTGACTTCCCTTCCCAAGTCAGAATGGGGCTAGATGTTTTAGTATTGCTGCATTTTAGCAGTCAGGTTTTATGGGGACATGAGAAACGCAGACACGAGTTGGTTTTCCATGGCTTGTGCGGAAATGTTGGACAATCATTACCCAGATGTGACATGCTAGCAATCATATAGAATGAGATTATTTGTCCTTGAGCACAATTTCTATTTGTACATTACATTTGTTTCTCAAGATGCAATATATGTGTGTGTTGAAAGTGCAAGTGCATATCTTATGTAGACAATGTAGTGTCGTAGAGGATGTAGAATAAGATTTTTCAGATTTGATTTTTAAGTTGTGTGTGTGAGCATTGCTCCTCTTTATTTTATTCCCTCTCTTCCCCTACTGTGTTTCTTATGCAAATATTTTGTTATTCCTGTTCATATTGAAGATTGAAACATGTTTTTCAAGTACTTTTTGTTTCTCCAAAGCAGTAGTTTTTGCATAAGTTATAAGGATACAAGTTGCCAAATCATCACTGTGACTGCCATACTGTAAACTATTTTCTTATTGTCATTATTTTTTTGCCTGGTTTTCTTTGGTTCTACCCCATTGTGAACATTGATACCTTCTCCACTTATAGTTTAAACAGAAGTGAGATCAGGTCTGCTATGTCATGGCACACACTCAGTTGTAAATGTCATTAACCCCTTTACTCCCAGGGAGGATTTAAAATTTAGCACTGCATCCTTTTCTTCTTGTTTTCATGTGCAAATATAGAAGAAAAACTACCTCTGATCTTTAGAGAGGGATTCAGCTATTAAGTGCTAGCATATAACTATTTATGTTTTGTCTATACTGTATTGTTACTGCTAGCATGATTGAAACACCTAGCTGTTTAGTGCTGGTGGAGCAAGTAAAGTGTACCTATTTCTAATCGCTGGTGTCATCTTTGATATTCTCATTAGTATCATGTTTGAATGTGTTGTCTAAATATTAAAAACATAGGATATTAGTAGGTGTGTTACTAGGGTATATGGCTTTGTTAATCCCATATGTTTAAACTATCTCTGGGACTGAAAGGATTAATTGTTAAATGCCCAATAATTCCATAATTCATATAACCATGGCACTAGATTGATGCATTTATATACAGGGTGTCTGAAACAAAAACTACCAATAAGAAATCATTGTAAATCAATATAAAATGTAGATAGAAAAATGTTGTTTGCTGTAGCAGAAAGAGGAACTTACCAAGTTTTGTTGGGCATCAAATAAATCTTCACATGTGCATGCTTTGTGGCATGCCAGATATCCAGATGGTATTCGGCCTCCCACCATGTGTTTTCTGCTTTTACAAGTAGCGATGATCCTCCAATGAAAATCCACTAAATCGTTTGCTGGAGTTTGGTAGACAATGTCTTTGATATGCCCCCAAAAAAGAAATCAAGAGGTGTAAGAACTGGGAGGCCATAGCACGGGTCCACTACGTCTGATCCAGCGTCAAGGAAAACATTCATCCAAATTAGCCCTGACATGCTTTGCGTAATTGGGGGGGGGCTCCATCTTGTTGGAAAAGGAACATGGTATTTGCGGTATGCCATAAATTTTTAGCATATCCAAGTAAACATCTGCAGTGACAGTCCTTTCAATGAAAAAGAAAAGAACTGGCTGATAATTTCACGCACCAAATGTTCACTTTAGAGCTATCTTGTTGCAGCTCTCTCACTGCGTGTGGATTCTCAGATCCCCATATCCTGTAGTTGTGTCTGTTGACATCCCTGAGATGTAAAATGTGCACTCATTGCTGAAAATTGCCTTCTGAAGAAAGCCGTTGTTATTAATCCGTGAAAGCATGTTGGCAGCAAACCACCGGTATCTCAAGGTCATGTCATTTGGCTATAACTTCTGCATTAACTGAAGTCTGTATGCATGATGACGCAATCTGTTATGAAGAACATCATGGGCTGTCAATTTTGGGATTCCCAGTTCATGATGAACAGACTTAGTTGGGCTGCAGGGGAGCATTTAAAAAATGACCTCCACTTGTTCTTCAGACACGTGCTTCATACATGCCTTCTGCTTTTCAAGTGAGCTGGTTTCCAGCAACCTTTCGTGCCACACTGTTATTGTGTCTCTCTCGAATGGTTCCATTTCATACATTTGCCGGAATTTCCTGTTCATAGTCACTGGAAACGTGAATTCCGCAAGCCAGTAATGACACTGCACTTCCTGCTGCGCCATGAACGCCATTTCAATAACGATTGACTCACAATGTATGCACAGGTGAACAGTGCTGCCATCTATCACCAACATGCCTCGCTGTGTGCCGATGCTGAAATTTGGCAAGTTCCCCTTTCCGCTATCTCAAACAGCAGTTTTGTATCTGTGTTTTGCATTGATTTACAATGATTTATTACATATAGTTTTCATCCCGGACACCCTGTAGTTACAAAAGAAAAAAAAAAAAAAAAAATAGAGGAAATAACTGAAAAGCAGTTGACTTGATTATAAAAATTGGAAATTTCAAGTAATTAAATGAATTCAAATGATAGTTTAAGTATACTAGTTTGTGTTGTATCTTAGCTCTGAATGTTTTATTTAATTTGATACAACAGATTTTTCAAATGTAGGGTTCTGTTGTTTTTCCCCTCTGTTTATCATTAAGTACAGTCTAATCCATTTTGCAATCACTTGCAATATTTCTCAGATTGAGTTCCTGATTTTTAATGAATTGTGCATTTGTTTTGTTATGTGCTTAATTCTATGTTTACTAAATAGATCAAGCTATACATAACTTTATCTGGAGAACTTGAACTGATGTACAGATTTGTGATCAACCGAATTGTGTGTAATGATCCTGTTCATTTTCTTTGTTTATCCCTGAAATTATTTTTGTTTTGGTAGAAAAAATAAGAACATATGAATTGTGTTTTATCAACTGCTTCCAGAGTCTCTTAATTATGATAGTAAGAACTATCAACAAGGGTCAGCTGTGGCTAAATGAAATGTGAAACTTTCTCACGATTATGTGAAAAAAGAAAACATGCATTTACAATGCAAAATAAGTGAGGGTAATCAGAAATCACCCTTGTGTTTTTTCAAATCATCTTTATCACGCCAATACAAAAAAATATTTCATAAATTTAAAAACTGATAATTTTGTTTATTTGTGTTTTAAATAAAATCCCATATGGCCACCTGTCATATGAAATCGTTATTAGTTTATCACATGTTCCTAGAAAGTGTGCAGAGTGTTACGGAGCGAGCTATACATAATTTTATCTAAATAAAAGAAAATAGAAATGTTGAGGGAGTTAAATCTATGAGCCTTGAGTAGCAATTCTGAGTTTGGGCTCAATTTTAAGAACCCATGCCCAAATTTTATATCATGAAAGCACCCGTCCATAGAAAGAGCTCAGCCGTCGATAGAAAGAGCTCAGCCTGGATAAGACTAAAAACTTTTACTACCCTTCATACACCAATACAACAGCATTGTACATTATGTACATGGCTAGTTGAAATAAACATAATGTTGCTAAATTAATAGCTTAAAATACTGTTTTGCACATTATATGAGACCACCTTGGCCCTTGTATAAGCATATCAAAGAGCAAACTGTTGATATCAATAAAACAATGTACAAGAAATAAAAAAAAAAAATGCAATTTGACTCGCCTGCAGAAGTTCATCCTGGTCTGTGATTAAGTGCATGTTCACTGAGATAGAACATGTTGAGACAACGCCAAAAGTATAGCCAAGTGCATTCACCCCGAGACGAAACACGACAAGACACCAAAAGTAAAGAAACATTAAAACCGAATGAGGAGAAACGAAGCATAACCTCATAGAAGATGAAAAACAGAAAACAATTTAAGATGAATAAAAGCTTCAATTAAACATTAAAAACCATAAAAGCAATGTAATCTGCCAGACTGGTTTCGTACAACATGATTGTTGACATCTTCAGTGGCAAATTCACTGCACTCTGGACCTTCTACTATCTGTAAACTACTATCTATTAATTTAGCACCATTATACAGGGTGTCCAAGAATTATTGGACACATTTCAAAATTATATAAAACAAAACATTAAACAGATAGAAAGAAACTGACTGTACTAACTTACAATGTAACTACACAAGTTAATAAATTTCTATGTGAGATCCCTTGGTTGCTCGTAGTACGTCCAAGCGATACTCGATTTCATGCCATGTATTGGCAAGCATCTCAGGATTTATGGAATTAATAGCAGCTGTGATATGCTGCTTCAGTTCCTGCAAATCAGTACAAGGCGTCTGATAGACACGAGCCTTCACATAACCCCACATGAAATAATCCAATGGAGTTAGATCTGGAGAGCGAGGAGGCCACAGAATGGGGCCACCACGCCCAACCCATCTGTTGGGGAAATGCTCATTTAGGCACTTATGTACGCACGCTGACCAGTGTGGAGGCATGCCATCTTTTGGGGAAATGGTGTCATATCTTTTGATCTGAGGTATAGCGAAATTTTCTAGCATATCGCAGAAGAAGAAAGGGCCAATCACTTCTCTTTTTGATAGGGCACAACACCACACATTAACTTTTGGAGAATCACTTACCAGTTCAATAGCTGCATGAGGCGGTTCACTGCCCCATATCCTACAGTTCGATTCACAATACCTGATACATGAAATGTGGATTCATCACTAAAAATTACAGTACTGAGAAAGTTTTGGTCGTTTTCCACTCGATTCAGCATATCCACAGCGAAATCATATCGCAGAGTATTATCATTTGCATGCATCTTTTGCACTATTTGAATTTATAAGCATGAAACTTTTAATTTCTTGTGCAAGATGTCGTGAACTGTCGATTACGGAATGCACAGTTCTCTGCTTGATTTACAAACGGATTTCCTGGGGCTTCGTCGGAAACTTTCATAAACTTGGTCAGCCGTCTCACCGCTGACGCTAGGCCTACCGGCTCCTCCACGATGTTCCACTTTGCCAGTTTCTTTAAACTGTTTCATCCACAGCTTAATTGAATTCGTTGACGGAGGATTACAACCATACTCTAAACGGTTCCGTCTTTTGACTTTAATGACATACTTTAATTCCGCAAGCCATAACACAGACATCGCCTTCTGTTGTACGAATGACATGACTACTGATTGCGCATTTATCGTACATTCCCCATCAGGCCACACCTAACGCCATCTATTGAATTCTGGGAATAATTCTGCAAAACAAAAATATAGAAACCGTGTTAGTAATATGTGACATAGAAAAACAGACAATGCTCAGGTTTTTTTTTACATAATTTTGTAATGTGACACCCTGTATATTATTTATGACTACCCTGTTTTGGTATTAATTAAAAAAAAAATCGCTTCTTACAGACTTAACTCTCTCCACCTCCATGAGTTAATCAATGTATTTCTCAACTGGGGATTGGGTAAGGGACATCTATCTGTTTCTGTAGTATAGATGCATTTTGCTTTCCCCATTGGTTTCTTCCTAAAATGCTTGGCATCCAGCAAAATTGGGCTGCACTGCAATTTAAATGCATTGCTCAATGAAATTAGGAGTTAGATGCTGCATGGGAGAAGAAAATGAAATTTCAGTGGCATGGTATCTACTGTCTTGTGTCTGCATTCCTTGAAGAAGTTTTTCCTTCTCTGCAGAAATCCACTAATTTTGTGGCCGGTGGCATTTGTTCCCCACACCTAGAATAAGTAGCCCTCCCTAGTTCCAGCTCCCTTCCCACATTCATTTGTAGAATTCCCTTTACCAACTCAGAAGTGTAACTAAAAACTTGTATGCTAAATCATATAAAAGCACATTTAAAAAAATATAAAAAGAGGAAGAAGAAAATTTGGAGTCTGGGCCTGAAATGTAATAAATATTATGCTGCCCGGGCTCGGCTTCAGGCTTGGCCCATTTCAGCACTGTTGAGCACCACAGTCACTTCGATTTTCAGCATAACTACAATTTTGAATTGTTATGCTAAGTTAATCATGCATAGCAGAAGCTCTTAATCTTGCTGAAATCTCATCATTGCTCCAGCATTTCATAAGATATTTCTGGGCATTTGAATGTGTGTTGTAGTTTGTTGTATTGTTGGAGCTGAATGGTTCCTTTTCTGTAGTGTATGGAACATTTCAGTTACTTCACTGGGAGAAGAGGTGGACAATTAGAATGCCCTCTCACACGATACACTTCTGAATCTTTTTTCTGTGGCACATAGGTAGTCATATATCATGGAATTTCCTTGCAAACATTTCACGAGCTTCACAAAAAGACTTGCAGGTGCAAGATCATCATCATGTGTTTCTCAGTTGGGCAGTTAGTATTTGGTGTTACACCCAAAACAGAAGTGAGCTAGGTCTTTACATTTCTAATTTCATTTAAAGTCAAAAATTTTGATCCAGATTGATTGCAATTGTATTTTCATTAGTAGTTAAAAATAAAATATTAAAATCTGCAGGGATGTGTCAAAGTACTTAATTAAAATTCATCTCTAAATTGCTCAGGTACTTTGTGAGGTTACAGATGTGAAGGTAATTAGGTATTTGCTGATTAATAGGACCCCCACTAGTCTTAGTAACAAAAGTGACCCCGACGGCAGCACCCCAAAATAATTTCATTTTTATTACACTATGAGGTAAGCTCCTTGCTAAAAGATAAACAATACTTACTTACAAATGTTTACATTTTTGCAGGCCAGAAATGATTGTCTCTTAAAATTTCTTCAAATGGTTGTTCTGTACCATTTTTATTATTCTACCACTGTATAAATTCAGCTAAGTTTCTAATGGTAACCCCCATTGTTTTTCGTTTCACTGAGTTCCAAATATTTAAAAAAAAAATTCTTTGTTAGCTCCTGTTCTCTTATCTATGAAATAATACTTATGGTTGGTTCACAGTGAAGTGTTGAAATCCTGTATTTGTTAAGTACCATATAAGCTCTTCAGCTGTCCAAATAAACTGTTAAACCAAGTTTAATGTGAGGTTTAATGGAGTCCATCAAATTTTTGCTTTGCAGTTTGGAACTGGTATTAAAAAACATTCATTATTTTCTCTCCATGTAAAAATCTACTGTGTAGAAAATGTCCTTCTGTAATTATTTTTACATTTAGAGAACATACTCTCACCAATTTCAGCAAAAATCCTTTCTCCAATCTTTTTGTTAAATTCAGCTTTGTAACATGCAGATTTTTATTAAGTCAGAGCTGGAAAAAAATCCCATGTACCAATTAAAAGTTTATAAGTTTAGGTTCCACAGGGATGATACCTTGCTTAAACAAGCAAAAAACTCAATATATCATATGCAGAGTCGCAGAATGTAGACGTACATGGGATACGCTGTACGCGGATAGTTTCCAAATTATTAGCAGATTTTGCAGATAGTTTTTGCTTGTAGATTAAAAAAAATAAAAATGTTATTTACAGCAATTATAACACTTACCCAAGGCTTTAACATATTTAATTCTATCTTACTGTGAGAATGTTCAACTATTTTTCACATCTTCCGATAGTGAGTTCTTTTGTTTTTACAGACGTTTCTGGCCTCTTGATTTTATCAAGGCCTGTTCTCAATATGTAGGAACTGTAACAAAAGTTTCGTTTACACAGCAAGACTAAATTTTTGTGCCAGGTTCCTCTTGCAGTTGCCAGTTATTAAATTAAAATATTTTCCTTATGTATTTTATAAGTCTACTATTTTTGAATTAAGTTGTTGAAAATGCTATTTATAATTTTTGAATGTTCATTAACCGAACTGCTTTTTTAGATATAAAAACTTTCTTTAGTTAGTCTCTTGTTTTGATGAGGTTCATAGTTCAATATTTTAAAGTTTTGGCCTTAAGATCCATTTTACACACATTTCTGTGCATTCAGTCGTAATGTACTTTTGTCCTCTCGGTAATCTGTAATGTTCTAATAATTATTTATTGTTATATTAATTTTTCTTTAAATCATCTTATTCTATTGTTATTGGGATTCGTGGGTTTGCAGCAAGTTTTCTGTTTCAATGGTTGCATTTGCAGATACATTTTATTTTTATGCAACTCTGATCATATGTGACTTTATCATGTAAAGTTCACATAATATTACGTGAGTACTAGAGTTCTTCACAAAGGCGCTTTAACAGCCCTAAATCTTCTGTTATACACATTATAAGTGGGGTACAGTCTGCGGTGGTGCATTAAGCTATTCAATAATTTTCAAGTATAGTTCAGTTAAAAGGTCCTAAAAAATGTTGCCGAAATGTCCCTTCATTCTCATATCAGTAGTTCGTTCTTTATGAGAATATGTTCAATATCATTTGGAGTAGTTCACTGTTTGCATGCAGATAACACCATAGTATGTACTAGTTATAATGTGGCCTTATTCTGCTTCTTTAATGAGAGTCACTTTGGTCGAAAGTTCATGTCTCCTATATAGTTGCTGGAACCAAGTTAGCCCTAACGACTGGACACCACATACAACTATATAGAATACATGATACAACTTTCAATTAAAAAGGCTCTCAATAAAGAAACAGAATAAGGCCACATTATAACTAGTACATACTACGGAATTATCTGCATGCAAACAGTGAACTACTCCAAATGATATCGAACATGTGCTCATCAAGAACGAACTACCAATATGGGAACGAAGGGACATTTCGGTAAGTAAAATTTTTAGGACCTTTTAACTGAACGGTACCTGAAAATTATTGAATAGCTTAGTGCACTGCTGCAGAGTGTACCCCATTTATAATGTGTGTAACAGAAGACTTAGGGATGTTAAATCGTCTTTGAGAAAAAAAAAAAAAAAACTTAAAAAATCTGCATGATGTCAGAAGGATTGCTGGTAGTATTGGAAAAGTATGTGGATTTGTAAAATGTTGAATTCAGTTTTCCTTTGTTCAATGATTCTTTGGTGTGACTTCAAATTTTATTGTAACTTTTGCATCCCCCCCCAATTGATATTTGTTCATTTTGGTAATTATTTTTCTACATTTTGTTGAAATGATTTCAAATGGAATCACATGTAAATTCATTCTGTTAATTTTTAATATGGTAAATTAGATTATTTTGCTTTTAAATGATCACCACATTTAAACAGTTTCTGGAGAACAGGCAGGTTTATAATTATGTACTATATTTGAAGAGACAGATTGCTGATTGTTTCTGTCATCAGTAGTAAGAACATGTCTTGAGAAGGTGTTTTTTAGGCATGATCTTGTGTGTTATTGCTAACACACACACACACATATTTGTGCATGTGTTTGTAGCAAATTCAGCATTATAAGTGACAATATAGCATATACTGAAAAATTACTTTGGAAGTCATTGAAAAATTTATCTCAGGGTTTGTATTTCTTGATTTACATTGTTCCTACATTCTGTTTCTTTGAATACTTAGTCTGAATGAGTACATGAAGTATTCATGCTTTTGTTTGTTGAAATGTAACATTTCTATAACTGAACCAAAACAAACAAACAAAAAGAAAAGAAAAGAGCAGTAACATGCTGGTTTACAGCGTACCAGATTTAGTTTGGGCCTTCCCCCATATTGTAGGTTTATATTTCCCTCTTTTATTGTAATCTTATGGATTTGAATAAATTGAGCTGTTGTCATTCATTTTCTAACTCCTTCTGGGCATTACCATAAATATGTACAGAATTTGAAGTTATGCAAAGGTAAAAAACTTCCTTGTTCAGTCTTAAGCAGGACTTAACGAATTTTAAAGTCATTTGTAAACAGGAGTTTTAGAAGTGTATGTATGAGAAAGTTGTGCTTTCTGTTATTAGTGTGTTTGACATAAGTTAGCATCTTAAAAAGGTTTTTAACATTTCCTTGATAGAGAGACTGTGGTGTATTACCTGAAAATGGACCATATGTCATACTTAAAATGCAGTCTGTCAGGTATTGTACATAAACATGGAACATTTATATTGGATCTCCTTCAAAAAGAATATGCCCCGGTTTTATTTTTATGTAAAAGTTTATAATTCACACAAGAGCACTGATTGTGTTATTTTTTCACCAGTGTGGCAATATGAAATGTTCTATAATTGCCCTTTCTTTCTATTAACTCATTAAGTGAAAACAATTTCTAGAAATTGTTTTGAACACAATTTGAATTGAGGACAGTGTAAGGTGATTACAAGCACCTTACACTTTTTTTCTTTTTTTTTTTTAAAGGGCTGATTCTCATAGGTCATACTGGCATTTCGTTTCAGTGGCAAGTGGTTTGCTGATTCAAGCCATTATTACTGAGGAGTAAATGGATAAAAGCTGGGGGGAATAAAAAATTCCTGCTGATGCCAGCATTATAATTCGTAATAGAAACCTGTCACTGCTTGTGATTGTATGTGTACACCAGTAATTTTGTCTAAAGGGTTTGAATGCCATGAACTTAATGCATAAACTCCTAAAATTAACTCTTCTGCGGCACATAGCATAATGAATAGGGTTCATGCCAAAACATTAATTATGATCATCAGAGTGGGTAAAATGTGAGTTTTCCGGGGGTGGCTTTTAGATAATTTATGCCTCTCCTCTTGTTAACATAATGACTAGCATATTAACCCTATAAATGAATGAACTTTGGTGTTAAATATATATATTTATGAAGAAGCTGTTCACATTACATAGATTAATTTACTTTGGTAAAGGCACACTATAAATTTAAAGGAGCAATTCTTTCCCTTAAATTAGATGGTTACCAGTGTTCTTTCTGCAAACCACTTATTTCCATGACTTGACAGTTTTGCAATGTTTTAGGATTTAAATGTTATGATTTTTAGTGTTGCCATACTATGCAGTAGTTTTTTAGTAGGGGAGGGGTGTGGTCCAATTATTTCATGTAGTGACATATGCAGATGTTAATGTGCTAAGTTAGTCTTTTAGTTGGTCAGGCTGATTGCTAACTTTTACCCACACTAGCTGCAACATTCTGTTTTCATTTCTCTTCTTCAGTTTTTTAAAAAGCCATTGTATGCCTTTCATGGCAGGGGTTTTCTCTGTTTCCAATGCCCAAAGATAAATAGCACACTAGTATGTGTGTGGATATTTTGATGCTCAAAATACTTCCATGTATCTTTCAAGGTATCATGCCTAACTGCTATCATGAAAGTATTGAAGGTGGTTGTAAGAATAACTCAGAAAATTTATGCAACTATAATTTTTTGTGAGGATTGCAGTTATGTGGTATAGAGCCCTTTTTTCTTGCTGAGCTATGTTTGTAGGTATGTGCTTTGCTATTTGACAAAGTGTGGTCTTTTTATTGTTTTGTAAATAATATTTGTAAACATATTGGGTATTTCTATTCCTTTCACTTTGTTCAGCAGTATTATGCAATTTCTTGTGAAACAAAGTATCTGATTATTTGAGGTAAACTAACTGTTGTTTTCATGAACATACTAAGATTCTCAAAGAGATGTGAAAGTATCAAGAATACAGTTAATTTAGTTTGATATGCAATTTTTAATGAAATATAGTTTCATCACACAGCATTATCTTCCAAAGTGCTAGTTATTATTATTATTAATCAGATTTCAGTCTGATTGTTTTACTATTCACTGTTAACATATTCTGAGTTTCATTTTTAAAAATATGAAGGGTTTCTACATAGAATTTTTGCATCAATTTTTCTGAATTTTGAAGATTCCATAATTAATTCAAAATCAACATATCTGGCAAAGACATGTGCCTTGCATCTTTTACTTAGAAAAAGCCAAAATTAAGTGTTCTGTGAGACATTTTGGCATAAAAATTCTGTCATTAATTTATAAAATAGCATAGGGCCAGGATTTACTTGGGTTTAACTAAAAAGTACACGATTTGGCTTATGGGTACCAGCAGTCTGGGTTTTCATAAAATTATCAATAGACTGTTTTTTACCTGAAAATTTAATTGTAATATCCTACAGTATTTTTATTTTAAATTGCATGACTCAAGAGTTTTTTGTTTTTTTTAAATCCAAGTGTCACTCTCTTTCCTGACTTCCACAACAAAGAAAAAAAGACACAATGTTCATGCAGTATGACACATCATTGTACAGTAATTACTGTCTGTAGTGATGATACACATCTTGAAATAAGCAATAATAATAATGAGCTTTTTTCATGGCTTCATGTTCCCAAAGTAAGCCATGTTTTCAAAGAGAACGAATGTGCTGCCATCTGTCAGTAGCATGGGTTTTAAATGTTTTAGTTTAGGTATTCAGTCTTCCTATGGAGACCCTAAAAGTTCATTAAAATGTTAGAAATTTGAATTTCAAAAGAAAGAGAAAGAAAGAAAAAGGGAGAATGGCACTCAAATGAACAAGCACAGGTGCGCCAGTTTATGCCAAAAATCGAACCTGTATAGGTTTAGTAATTTTTTGGTAAGTGACTGGCAGATATTTTGTTATTGTAGATAACCTGCTGCACAGAAGATGTGAAAATTAGACCCCAGAATGGAAATGGGACCAGCATTTCTAGATTTCCATTTTAAAATGTTCTTAAAATATAGTGAAGCCCATTTTATCATGCCAATGTACTGATTTTGTGCATTTGAAGCCCCTTCCCTCATTTAGTTTGTTTGAAGACAAGGAAGTAATTTTTGCCAGCATTTGACATTTTCTTTAGACTATTACAAAACAGAATTAGTATTTTTATACAGTTGCAGTGTGATTATATTTTATGGGAAAATTAAACCTTGTTTTAGACATATGTTGGTCAGTGCCACTTTCTATGGTAGTAAGTATTTGAAAAATAAAGTAAAAGAGTTAAACAAGCCTAAAAGTTATGTTCCTGTCTAGCTTTAAAATATATTTTCGTATTCTTCTTTGTAAACATTTATTTTACTATATGAATCAACTGTAAAAATTTGTGTTATCTGTTGAAGAATAGTTCATTTTGTCCTCAAAATATAGAGCTTCTGTGATTTTCCAGGATTAGTTTACTCCTTGAGATTGATTACTCATGCCTTCTGGATTTATTTTGTGATTTTTATATCTGTAGAAGTAAGTAACATACTGATTTGAACAGGTGACATGTATGGATTTTGAAAAAAAAAATGGGAAAATGTTGCAGATAAAAAATATTGGAGTGAAACAATTTTTCTTTCTTTTTTTCTTTTGCCCACAAGGATAGGATGTTGCTTTTTGTAAACTGAAATATTTTCTTCTTTCCATCACAGGAATGTTGGGGTGGGGGTGGACAGAAAATAAAATAAATAGGTAAATAGGCAGAAAAGAATAATAAATGAACAACCTTCTTTTTGATTAAGTTTTCCATAGCCCATAATTTTTTTTTTTTTTTTTTTTTTGCCACCACAGGAAAGAATTATTAAAAAAAGAGAAAGTGTGCATTAAAAGTTCTGTAGGGCCAACTGAATTTCTGGTTGTGTAAAAGTTAAAAGTAACTGCATATTGCGTACTTTCTGCATCTGGCAGCTCCTGTTGTTTTTTGTTTTTTCTACTATAAGACTTAATCTTTCATATATTTACAAAGCATAAAGGAAGTTATTTATAGTATCAAAGCTGCATTCTTGATGCATGATTTGTATGTTTCTCCTGGTAATTGTCGTTCAGTAGGATTTTCACCAAACATCTGATGGTACATTTGCCATAGCCCAGATAATTATCTCACTGAAAGAACCAAGTATTTATTGTTATATGTATTTTGATATTTATATTTCAGTTGTTATAATGTTTTTATTTTACTTCCATTTAATATATTATTTGTTAGGAAGCTTCTTAATTTGATACTGTTAATTGACTTGATGGCACTAATGTTCTCCCTCCCAATCTGAAAAAGTTTAAGCAAACCTGTATAATAAAAGTGAGGCTATTCACATAGTAAAACTAATAGTAATAAATATTAAATAGTGATGAAAATTCTGATCTTTTTTTAATTATATAATTTGATTTTGAAACAATGAATGTATATATTAAAAGTTACAGTGGAACTCAGTGAATGGAAAGAACAAGAAGTTATGTTGAAAACCAAGTTATCAGAAGTGATTTACAAATTTTCATTATATTTGAAACTGTCCAAGTTATAGGTTTTTGTAAACATTTGGGATAAAGTAATTGTGCTCAGCAAATGAAAGGAATGTTTACATCCTTTATGTCAAGAAGTATCGAGAACAAGAATTATAGAGGGAGGCTACAGTTATTTTTTATGTCGTTACTTTAGTATGACAGAACTTGAAAGTGATGACAATACAGGAAGTCTCATTTAACGTAAGTGTGTATTTAATTAAAATTCTTTAAGGTACCTCTGTATTCACGGAATGCAACAGTGCGAAACATACGTAAATGTATTTAGTGTTTGAACCATCTATTATTTCATAGCAATTCTGTTCTTCACATTATCTATGCTGAGATATTGCCATCAGAGTTATGCAATTCGGGCCATCAGCTAGTCTCTTAAGATGGTTGTGTCATACATAATTGTCAATAATATATAACATACCTTTATGCAATTCTGCAAAAAAAAATGAGGCCAATGAAGAACTATATAAAGATATGTTATATATTATTTGTCATTATGTATGCGACAACCATCATGAGAAACAAGTTGATGACACAAGCTGCGTAACTCCGACAGCATAATCTCAGCCCAAATAACGTGAAGGACAGAATTACAATACTGAATAACATTTAACCATGTATGCTTCTGCTCATAATGGATCAAGAATTTTATCATTAGAATGACTTTAACTTAAATATGTAAACTTTTTTTTATTTTAACTGGTACATGTAGGGAAATTACAAGCTTTGGGGAAAAATGTAACTTTTTTTTTTTTTTTTTTCACATTGCATCCAGCTGAGCTATAGCTGTAAAATCTGCATTAATGTGTATAATTAAATCCTCAGGTTTCTTTGGGTATGGCTGTTTTATGTGTAGGCCGTGAGGTGGCAGCACATAAGTCCAGCAAGTAAAATGGCTATTTTTTAGCAAAATAGAGTACTGTTTTTCTTTGTGGAATCAACTGTCACAGAGATTGTGTATGTGGACCAAGGTAGTTAGAACAAGACTTCTGGAGATGTCCACACTTTGCAAAGTGTGAGAATTTTAGTTTGTTAACATGATACCCATGCAGTTTCAGCTTCATGTATTTTTGAATTGCGTGGTTTTGGGTGGCAGAAATCGTGTTGATGTCAAACCGGAGTGAATTATATTTCACACACGAGTGAGGTTTTCAATTTTAATGTTACATATTTGTTTTGAATTTGCACTAATGTTTAATGAATTTCAATTTAAAATAGAAATGGGAAGGTGCCTCAAAATAATTAAGAATTTTATAAATTTAGCATTTTCTCACACATTGGCAGCAAGTTACGACATAAAATGAGAAACATTTGCAATGAAAGAATGCTATTTTGCCAACACAAAATGCATTGCAATAGCCTTAAAAACCGCCAGTTTTCCCACACTTTAATGGCCGCTGCTCATGGTTATAGGCTTCACGCAAAGTGGTAGTGCTCCATTAATAAGGGCATCTCCAAATATCTTATTCTAACCTCCTTGATCTGGACATGTTTGAAAAATTCCTCATTCCACAATTAGACATTGACATGGAGTCCAGTATGTTGTTCCAACAAGATGGTGCACTGCCACATTTCTTGAAAGATTTCCAGAACTTCCCCTACAGCCACAGAGGTCATCGTACTTCATGGTCTCCAACAGCCACTTTACTTAGAACCTCTGTATTTTGCTCTGAGCTTGAATTAAGGATACTGTCTACGTGCCACCAATGCACAACACTGCTGGTGAGTTGAAATCCTGGATTTCAGAAGTCATGTTACATGTAAAAAGGCAACACTGGGCAGGAACTGGTTTGTCACTGAGACATATGCCTAGGGAACATGTATTGAACACGTGAAAAAAGAGTTTGTATTTCAGTATATTCAGTGATCGAAAAGCTACTTTTTTAAAAAGTAACTAGCAAGTAATTCTTCATAAGAAATGATAACCCAAATATTCCATAAGTTCTGTATATAGATGTTTCTAGCTCCTGCATAACTAATGTGGTTCATTGTCAATGTTGATCTGACTGTCTTGTTACAGAAGGCTTTTGAATTGTGTTGTGTTCATTTGTTGTTGCCAGATTTCTCTGAAACTGATTGTTGCCATTTGCATGATCCAAGTATATAAATGAGGAATCTGGCAACAACAGATGAACACAATTCAAAAGCCTTCTGTAACAAGATGATCAGAACAACATTGACAACGATTGTCGCCCAGGTGCTCGAAATGTCTGTATACATAAAGAAGCAGCCCAGAACTTATGTAATGTTTGGTTTATTATTTCTTACGAAGAATTATGTGCTACTCTGGGTAAGCCAACTTTATAGCTTTCAGATTTATTTATTTTTAATTAACTACCTACTATGACATGACATTTACAGCTAAATTCAAATCTAAATTACACAAATAATTCTTTGCATTTACATTAGCTGTGATCAGCACATGCAACACATTGTAACACATTCAGTAGGGTGTATTCCATGCTAGTCAGACTAACTGTGAAAGCCTAGGAAATCCAAATAAAAACCATATAAAGAAATACCTTCAAATGTATCCCCTCTGGCCAAAATAATTGAATCTCATAATCAGCATTCTCCAATAAAACTGCTGGCACAATTATCTTGCATGCACTGTCTTTGCAGGTTGACTGAGAAACACTTCCCAGTTAACAGGCAGGCTAGTTTTCACAATGTAAAGCAAGTCAGGTACATGATTGTAGGCAGGGCTCATGCCTGTCCCAGGTAATTGCTCTGCAGGAAATCTGGAAATGTCACATGATTTGAAAAATATTATTTAGTAACACAATTTATAGGGTAATTTGTTTTTGCATCAAGCTATTTTCTCAAGTTGTTACCTAAGAAAGTTTGTGATGAATTACCCTGTATTATTGTGAAAGTTTAGAAGTATTCTTCAATATGAGGCTGCTGTTTCCTGTTTGATTTAGGTTGATACTCATCTTAAGAAGTCGTACAGTATTCATTGTTTATGAACTACATAATTTTTAAAGGGGAAATAACAGATTTGCCATGAGATTCAGCAAAGTAAATATGAGTGCCCTTCAGTGCATCAACAGTTATGTATTGTTCTGTCTGTAGAAAAAAATTGTAAAATTCACTCTCTTCATTGATGACCCATGTTGTGATTTCAGTTTAATATTTATGAATTATAGAAGTCATGCAGCTTATCTTATGAAAGAAAACTCTAGATTATTGTGTGAACTTTCTACTCTGCTCCAGTTTGAATTCAAAATTTTGGATATTTGCACATTTTAATTTTTCATTTTTGAAACTTACCTCAAATGCCAGTACCCAGGGAATTAAAATTGGCAAAGCAAAAATACCTGCCAGAGTTATATGAATGTAAATTAAGAAGTACGGTGCTTAAGTAGTGTTTGTAGTAAACCACATAAAAATTTGCATATATATATATTATATATATACGTGTATAAAAATATATATGTACATACATATATATTTGTGTCAAGTCCTGTACAGAATATAAGTGTATTAAAGTAGTTGCTACATGGATTTGTTGGAACATGCATAAATTTATGAGCATTGTGTAGATTTCTCTCATCATGTGCTTTGCTCTCCAGTTCTTTTGTAAGTTACATTTCCTGTTTTGTGTACAAAGTTGTGTAGTAGTTTGTTGGGACCATTGTATTGCTCTTATTCATCTCATGATTTATTTATTTTCATCTGCAGAGGTTCTTAGAATGATTCTATTCCCTTGAACCCCATCCATATTATGATGTAGAATAATTGTCATTTTTTTCGTGTTTTTAAAAACATTTTCTACTGTACAAACATAATGTTACTGTGTAATATGTTTTTTCATAATAATAACTGTTAGTGAAATTTTTAGCAATTCGCGTGATCAAAAAATTGTTTCATCATCAAAAATAAAAGTGTGGTTTTGTAGTTGACTTATTGGTTCTTTTTTTTCCTACCCTTCTTACTACATGGCATTAGTTTTGTAAACAGTACTGTGTATTGTGGTAAACTGTTGGTTGTGGGAATGTGTGATGACAGGGAATTGCAGAAATCCACATAATGAGGTGAAACCAAAGAGATTCATAGAGAAGTATTCCTAATGTGACATTGGAAATGAACTCTACGCTTTAAGTTTTGTAAATAAAATTGTTATATGTGAATGTCTTGTTAGTGACTGTTACCTTCCTGAGCTGTGCAATGTGTAAGAACAATACGAAGTGATAACACACGTTGATTCAAATGTTTCCAGATTTGAGAATGTATTTCCAAATGATAGAAATATGACAAGGTGAGTGAGTGTTACTGCTGTTATGGAAAAGATGGCTTTTGACACTTGCAATATTTGAGAGCATAGGCATAGAGTTTTGTAAATCTCAGGACATGCTCAAAAAAAAAAAAAGTCAACAAAACACAAGGACTTTTATTCACTGGTTTTCTTCAAAGAAAATAAGTAAAAATGTGCTATTTTTAATTGCTATCCAGTAGTAAACTTTTGAAATAGTATCCATTTTTGATTCAATACTCATGCTTCTGACTAAATTTAATATATTACCAGTAAAAAATGTTCTTGTTTTGCTTCACATTTTTCTCAATGGCTGTTTCATTTCTGAATAGATTAATGTCTTTTCTATTGAATTCAGCATATAATTAAAATTGATACAACATATTACAGAATGTATTTATTCTAAAATAATATTCTCAACACACACCATTTCAAAAGTGTGTTGAATATATTAATTTTGATTTTTAATAATCTTTGGCTAATGTTAACCAACAGAAACATCTTATTCCATTAATTCTAATCACAATACTCAACTAGTTGCCAGCCGCCCTGGTTGCACAGTGGTCTAAGCGATGGCTTCTGATTATTCGTCCGATAAGGGGGTCTGGGTTCGAATCCCGGTGAGGCATGGATGTAATGTTTGTCTTACGGCACTGGCTCTCTCCATTCCCTAGAACCTGTGGCCCTAAATTAGGGACGGACGACTGCTTATAGCCCATTGAGTTGCTCACGGTGGTTGTTAAACCTCAAAAAAAAAAAAAAAAAGTTGCGAAAAGATCATTTAGGGTGCCCTCACTGAAGTCTGGGCATGCTTAAGAAACCAAGCACGCCCGTAATTGGCGCCTATGCCTGAGAAATTTCTGATTCATGAAAAGTGCACAACATTTTGTATTTTTCCAGTCAGGCATGGCAGACTTGTTACTGATATTCAGGAATAGGTATGGCAGACTTGTCACCAATATTGAGGTATACGCATGGCAGACTTGTCACTAATATTGAGGTATAAGAATGACAGACTGATTTGTAGGTGTGGCAGATTTGTCACTGATATTGAAATATAGGTATGGCAGACTTGTCACTGATATTTAATAATCACAGTGTAGTGGGTGAATTACCTTTCTTTACATCATAAATAATTAATTAGTCCTATCTGTTAATTAATGCTGCAACAAGAACTACCATTGTTTAAAAAAAAAAGGTTATACGTGATAAGGTGTTAATTGCAATAGCATAAACACCTGGAAAATGCAGGGGATTAATTGAATTTCTGTTTTTTAGAATTAGTTTGAGAAGTTGTGGGACAGGTTTAATAGCCAACTTATAACCAATAAATTTCTGTACTGAGCACAATTTGTCAGAAATAAAAGGGTTGTAACATATAGAACCTAAAAGGGATAATAGGTATGAGGTTTTGAGAGTAAACAAGTGGCCTTTTACATTAATCCATACTTGTCAGTGTTCCCATGGTTCCTTATAAACCCTTAAAATATTTATAGCAAACAGATTATAAACTCTGAATTTGCTTGTAGCTCTTACTAGCCATTCATATACCTCTCAGAAAAAGTGAAAATTTCATCGCCCTGGAGCAGGAATTGAACTCGCAACTCCTGATTTCCATTCGAGTATGCTATCCATTACACTATATGTGCTAATGTATATGCTAGGAAGACCCAGAAGAAGACCACATGGGAGATGGGTGGACGAAATTCGAAAGTATGCAGGGGTGACATGGAGGAGACTGGCACAAGACAGACCGTTGTGGAGGAAACTTGGGGAGACCTTCATCCAGCAGTGGATTGATAATGGTTGACAATGATGATGATGATGATATGCTAGTAACAATTATTCAGCTATGCCATGAGAAAATGAAGTGCAAAATTGAAATCTGTAACTTTGGTTTTACAATATAAACATTGAGATGATTATGTGCGAAATTTTAACTTCAGTTTTACAATTTACATACACTATGTCTTTTAAATTGCATGAATTCTAATGTATTAAATCCACAAACTTAAATTATATGGGAAAATATTGTGAACTTCATCAGCATACTTCAATTTGTATAGTTAAGTTGAGTAAAAGTATATTTGTACACATGTTATTTTTGTGTATGCAGTTGGTAAGGTCAAAAAAGTTTGGGGGAGGAGCTTAAAAGTCCTTAAAAGCTCCTCCCCCAAAAAGTGCTTATTTTTTGTTGGAGAAAAAGCATGAGAACCATGTTTACTGAAATGAATTTTAACTATGTACTGTATTATGGTTGGATGAAAATTATGCTTTTCCAGTACTAATAATGTTGTTATATTCTGCTTGTAAAGAGGCGTAAGAATGGCAGAGGATTATTGCAATTAGCTATGTGTGTGACGATTTGAAAGTACTAGCTTATCTTTCTCAAAGGTATGTGAATGATAAGGTATAATGTTAGGACTGGCTGTAGGTTCTCTATGAACTGTCAGGGGGCAAGAGAGTAGTTAGAATTTATGCTGATGTTTACATATGGGAAATTTATGTTATTTTTTGTTCATTAGGAATGAATTTTGTATTCAGAAATTTGGAGGTGATAGCTGATGTGAGGTGACCACCTTTCTTATTAGTTTGGAAGATTTTCATAATTCGGAGGCAGCTAGCTAACTTTCGTTAAACAGAAATCTCTTGGGTATTGCAAAAGTATTGACTTTTATCTTTCCCATAACAGTTGTAACACAGCCTTTCTATTATTTGGAATTATCAAATCTGGCAATATTTGAATCAGCACGTTACCACCTCGCATAGTTCACATATATTCCACAGCTAAAGAACCTAGAAGTCAGTATTGAAATGCACCATATAATAATTTTATTTATTTAACTTGAAAGTGTAGTGTTCATTTGCAGTGCCATGCTAGGATTAATTCTCCATGAATCCATTTAATGTCTCAGTTGGAACTTTTTTTTTTTTTTTTTGCTTTATTTTGTTGATTGGTTTTCTGTGGCAGTGGCACATAATGTAAGTACAGAAAATAATGAAAACTAAATCTTTGTTTACAGAAAACTACACCCATCTTCCGTGTTTCATTTTGGAAGACTAACTTTGCCACTATTGCTG